>JAYKKI010000076.1:472500-1672500 GCA_039881145.1 Druceiella hillmani
CCCAATAATGAATGCAAATTTACCGTGCTTTATGCATAGACTCGCTCGCATGACAATATATTAAAACATAATCCAATGTTAGATACGCCGGTTAAAGCGTACATTTTTCATCCGTAAAATGTAAATGTTACATATATAATGGCACTTGTTTTTACCCGATGCATTGCATATTTTAAAAATGATCTACTTATTTTCATGAATTTAAGCGTCTTTGAAATCGAATATAGGCAATAGTGTCGTTTTGTTAAACGATTTTATGTTAAGGGGTCATATTAATAACACCTGATAAGTATTAATTTTTCATAATGTAAATATGTCGTTCACTATATCTTTCACAGACGCAAAACATGTTTTATCTTTCCAAAATATATAGTCAAAGATAATCGCGATAATTTCCTTGTAATTTTTAATCAAATTTTACTAGCCCTGCTTTTTTTATTATGTTCGGCACTTAGGCTGAACCTTTTTTTAGCAATTATGGAAAAAAGGCCCCCGTTAATAATCAATTTTTGTAAATTTTTTGGAATATGTTTTCAAATATTCGATTTAAAATAATGACTAAATGTTTCTTTATTCCTCATAACGAGCTACTTCAAATCATTCCTTACATGACGCATAAAATTTAATTTTTTTTTATATTTTTCAATTCTTTTATGTCATTTAAAAAAAGTTAGTGCAAAATATATGGGTAAATATGTATCCCCATGTCAAATTCCAAATTTGTGTTTTGCAATGTGCGATTTCAAGTTTTTAAATGGCAATCTTTTCTGAAAAATCGGCTGTAACGACAAACACTTGGGTGATGTCACAATGTCTCCACTTTTTACTAAATGTATTAATTTTAGTAAATTATTAAACAGTTTTAAATTTTAAGATTACATAGTAAAAACATTTGTTTAACTGAATATAAACTTTTTTAAAAAATTAAAGAAAAATCAAAGAAATACTTTTTAAATTTATAAGTCCGCGAAGAATGACTATATTAGAATAAAGAAGAGCTGATAAGAAAGAATATGATTTTTCGCTTTCGAATGAAAACTTCAACAACATTTGACATTATTACTTTTGTTGCCTTTCATATTTCTGTATCAAATGTTACAAAGTCATATCCGTAAAATTTGCTATCAATTTGTAGCGCTATAGATAATTTCTATTTGAGTATGAATTAAGTTATTACATTTTCTTTACTGCTTCTTTTTGAGTATGAATTAGGTTATTTTATTAGGTTATTGCTAACAATAGAACCTTATTAAAAATTAAAGAAAGCATATGCATAAATGTATTGGCATGTTTCTATATAATTTTATTGAAATGTTAACTGATTAGTTTAAATGAAATTAACATTAGACATGGACACTAAATATTTGAGTTCCTTATACATAGCCTATTTTTGTGGTTCTGGACTAAATTATAGTGGTTTCCACAATTGAACTGTAGTTTGATACTTGTTATTTGAAGCCTTAATATAGATACTTATTAGATAGATACTTGTTATTTGAAGCCTTAATATAGATAATTATTAGATAGATACTTGTTATTTGAAGCCTCAATTTATGGAACTATTTATGGAACGGTAGAGTCCGTTATTTTTGTTTGGATTATAAACTATCGGATTAAAATGTTAGGAGGTTTTCTTATCGTAATGTTAATTTTCAGCGAAGAATAAATTTGAGCATCGGGGTACATCACATTACATAACAGTACTATTTTAGTTAAAATGGTATATAACTGAAAATATGTGCGTGCATTCAGAGGTGGTCATGTGAGTTCATGCATGTATTTAAAATTACTTGAATATTTTTAGTACGTTCATTTTATTGATTTTATTTAATACGCACTATAGCGAAAAATCAATGAATTCCTATCTGACCCTTTTGATCTACTTTGCTTTATTTTAAATAATATTTTGATTACGCTTACGTTTACAACAATTTCCGCGCAAACTTTCTTATATAATCCTTCTCAAATAACTTTTATATTTTTATTTTACTCTATCAACAGTTGGAGGTAACGTAATTACTATAATCTGCCTTTAATAAAAATAAAAATATAAGGAGTAATAAATAAATTTCACCAACAGCTTCATTAAACAACAACTTTGTTCCATATGTATGAGAACAAAATAGAATGTCCGTCAGATGTTATTACTTCTTAATTATTATGCAAATAATTCCACAAATATTTTTAGAACTTATATACACCCAATAGAACTACTAAAGTACAAATTAAAGGTTAAAACAATTAGAGCAGTTAATGTTTTAAAAAATACATCCCTTTTAATTGTTAAAGAACACTTTTTTATTTTGCTAATGATCGTTATTTTACATTTTCCTACACCAAAGATAGTTCCACTAAGTTCCTCTATAGGAATAAATTTTCACACAAATTTCTAGAGCTAAGTCGGAATTACGAAATTAATAATGACTAAATTTGAAGGATCAAAATAACTACCGTACAGAAACAAGACATCAACATAAGCTCGTATCATTTTAAGAACAAAAAAAAACCTAACTTGGTGTCCATAATAAACATATTATGGACACCAAGTTAGGTTTTTTTGTTCTTAAAATGATAAGTAAATTTAACGAAACTTATTAAGCATGTTATAATATGCACGAACGTGATTGCAGTTGGATAGATCAAAATGTAATTGTGAAAAGTTGTAAGTAATATGTTAGATGTCACATATGATATTATTGATTTTTACAGATGAAAATTGTACCCAATAGTTAAACAATTAGTGGTTTCCGGATATTATAGCATACAATGAAGGAATTTTTGTACATTATATTAAAAAAAAATTGCACGTCAAAAATAACACGTCTTTCCAATCTGGGAAATCTCATCCCAACTAAAACAACAAATCCTACCAATATCAAAAATTGGGAAGTGTGTTTATTTATCCTTCTTTCATATCGCAATGGAGCGAAAGATCGACGTGGCTTTCTGCAAGGAAATTACGTACGCTACTTTCCAACCCGGGAAATTTAATTTTCACTAAAACAACAATAACAACTAATATTAAAATTTCGAAAGTCTGTTTATCTATATTCGTTCACGACGGAACGGAGCAAAAGATCGACGTAACTTTCTGCACAGAAATAGTTTGCGGACCAGGAAATGACACAGGCTACTTTCCAACCCGAAAAATTTCATTTTTACTATGATAACAAAAACCAATATGAAAAATTCAAAGTCCGTTGGTTTATCTTTCGTTCACGATGCAATGGAGTCAAAAATCGAAGTTATTTTCTGCACACTAGGAAATGATATAGGCTACTTTTCACTTTTTAATACTTCCAACCCGGGAAATTTCATTTTTATTAAAACAACAACAACTAATATTAAAAATTCGAAAGTCTGTTTATTTATCCTTCATTATTATTTTCTGCACAGAAATAGTTGGTGTACTAGGAAATTATATAGAACAATTGCCAACACGAGAAATCTCTTCCTAGCTAATATCATAATCCAAACCTATTTAAAAATTTCGGAAGTGTTTTTGTTTGTCCTTTTTAATATCACAATATAGCAACAGATCAATGTTATTTCCTTTCGCGTCTCTATGCAAAAAGAGATGGATGTGACTTACTGCACAGAGAGTGTTGGGGGGAAATGATATAGGCAAAATATCAACCCGGGAAATTTCATCATAATTAACATCACGATCTCAAATTATATCAAACATTTAAAAGCCTGTTTGTGCATCTCTCACGTTGCAATGGAGCAACAGATCGATATGGCTTTGTGTACAGATATATTTGACGGGCCAGGAAATAATACTTGCTCCTTTTCTACGAAGAAAATCTTATCCTAACTATAATATAACAAACCCAAAATGTACAAATCAGAAAGTATATTTGTTTGTCCTTTTTTTATATCACAATATAGCAACAGATCAATGTTATTTCCTGCACAGAAATAGTACCGAGAAATAAGACAGGCTACTTACCAACGTGGGAAATATTATCCTAACTAATATGGCAACCCCGACTAATGTTAAAAATTATTAATATTAATATAAAAATTATTATTAATATTTACATGATTTATTACTTTCGTAGCAATACGTCCTAATAATTACATTAAAAATTAGTACAGTTGTAACTTTATAAATTTAGGTGTGAAAATTTTAAAAAGACCTAATTTCAACCAAAAAGCTAATTTTCATTGATTTATACGTCGCTCGGGTTAGAAGAAATTAAGATAATAAGTGTTTCAATAAGCAGAGACTGCTCTTTCGAATCAATTTTATTAATACATTGTCTAAAAATTCTATTCCAAAATTTATTTACATCTTGCTGTATCTTTTTATTGTATTGAAAAATAATGACATGTTATTTCCAACTTATAAAAAAAATAATTCAATAATATGAGTTACATAAATTATAAAGTGAAGAAAAATTATTTGCGAGAAATTAATAAGTCGTTTGGATAAATTTAGACATTTTTCTGTTCCATTCCGAATTAAGTTGACTATTATCCAAGAAAAAAATGTTTTTGTACTTTAATAGATTTTTTTGTTTATGATTTTACTAAATTATCGTAAAAATCTATTTATATAGAATGTGTTAGTTTGGTTAATAAAAATATGATGAATATAGTATCACCAGTTACATAATAGTTATATTTCCAACGGTTTTAAAACATAAATTTATTTTAATAAAATTTATACTTGACAACACAACATAGAAGAAAATATTACAGCTGGATACATTAAATATACTCAACTGAATATTTCTTTTTTCTGTGCCAAAAAAGAATAAATGTACATAATTTGAAATCATAAATAAGATATCTTTATCAGATTATTTCGATTTCTTGTTACGAGAGAAATTAATCGCGTGGATCTGAGGGAGAATTTGCTTGCATTTGTTAACGTTAGAAATAACTATCTGTAAATAAATATAGTGACAACAGATCAAATTTAAATAATTTAATAGTGTGCCCTTTCAGGACAGAAACTTATTAGAAGTGATTTGCAGGAATTTTATCAGCATGGTAATGAATCCTGCAATACAATTTTTTGACTTCCTTTAAAAAGTTGGCCTAAGTCGGGGCTTGTATTTTTAAGTACGTCAACAACATTTGTTTATCAACATATTATTGTTAGTTTCCTATCTATAAGTTCTCACTAACTTATTATTTTTAAAACCGATTTTACTAGGTAATTATTTGTGATGAAGTGATTTGCAGTAATATTATGCTGAGATTTTAAGAATTTAGCTTTCCGCTAAACGTTTTGGAAGTTAAAGTTGTTACGAAAAACCTTTGGACAATTTAAAATATTACTTTTAAAATAGAAATGGTAATATATAAGCGGCTGTACAAACCTCAAGCTATTTCTAAATTCACGAATTTTCGGTTAAAGTTACGGTCAGTCATACGAAAGAATAATGAACAAAAAGCTACGGATCCTGGAGATGCAGTCGCATTTATAAGTTGGGTTTTTCCTTAATCCTGTTTCGTTAATGGTATTGAAAGCATACCAATAATTCAGTTTTAAGTTCGAGTACCCAAAAACGCACTTCATTTGATTTTATATAGAGTCGCAGATAATATTACTCATATCAATCATCGTCATGGATTTTACAGCTAACAATATGTCAAGGTATTCATAAGGTCTGCAAAATCGTCGAGGATACTCCGATTAAACATTTTGCCTCTATGTAAAACGTATGATTGAAAAACCAAAAGCTTCTCAATCACAAGTTTTTACATAGAGTCTTTTTTGCGTATAATGTGATCAAAGAATTTCAATAATTTTGCATTAAAATAGATAATAGATAAAATACCCTTTACCACTCTTCTCTCCTGAATACTCTAGTGATGAAGTTGGACAGCAAGAAGTCATTACAGGACGACGCGTTCTCCAATCAATTTCATTACCTAAAAATACACTTAGATAATTATATTAATTGCAAAATGCCTTATGGATATACATCCGCGTAAAGGTTACGTAGATGAAATTAAATAATCTCGACTAGGAAAACCAAAATTGTCATTAACGGATAAACAGAACCGAACGCAGCATTATCTCCATACACTTTATAACTTACCAATGGGATTATAGCAAGCTTTCGTTCAAAGTAATTTTGTTTTATTTACATACGATCAGACTTTTAATTGAATCGGAAGCAGGGAGGTATTTTTGACGACCCCGTCGCTGCGAGTAACGTTCAACCCTTCGGCAAGGACGAGCGCCACCCTCAGATTGTAAGGTAGAATTTAAATATTTGCTAAAAGTCGGCTTTGTCATAATCAGTTGTGGTTATAATTGTCGCAGGCTGATTTGGCATTACGGCGTCAATTTTACGAGTAACCTTTAAGAATAAATTAGGTCGTATAGTACAAAATGGTCTTTTAAATTCGATAGTTAGTAATTTTATCTTTTACCTCTATTCTTTTTATACTTATTGTTGCTTTTTAGAAATACGTTTTTAAATGATGAGTGTTTTAACCAGTTTACTAAAATTATCGCCAACCCATCTCTGTATTACAGGCGGTGTATTATCGTCTCTGTATTACAGGCGTTTTCTCATAATAAGTCGATATAATATTTGAAATTATTTCTTTGTTCAAGTAATACATTTTAGAAAACATTTGTGATATTATGATAAGGAGAAGAATCTAGATTGATGACATTAAGGATTGGGCAGATTAACAAGCTGTTATTTTTATAATATATAATACATGTAGTTTTATTAATAAAAACAATTTAGGCCGATTCCAAACTTCTAATATTTGAGCTGTGATGAATGCTGAGAAATATTTCTCAGAGTAAAAACAGTAAATTTAATCCATACGTTAATTCGGGATATTTCATAATTTGTTATATATATATATATATATATATATATATATATATATTGTCTTTATATCTTTTCATTTCCCGGCACACTTAAACGCGGAAATGTATATGTGTAGTAAACCTAACATTTACTGAATTTTTATTATGCAAATATTTTCTTTAAATATATTTTTCTTAAACTATTATTTATTTCCCAATAAATTTCAAATTACTATTAAAACTTTCCAATGAAGTTCTACAGGTATTTATTTTCTTTGTCCATATATATGAACATTCATAGCCATATCAATATATATACTAGCGTGACCCGTGCGAAGTCTTCGCATTATTTATTCCATTATGAAGCTCAGATGACAGATCAAACAAATATTTTACTAAAATTGACATATAGAGGCGCAAGTATCAAAAGCATTGAGCTAAAGCGCCACTTTATTTATGATGTGGTGTTGAAATTAAGTGGATTTGAAATTAAACAAAAATTTTACCGACCGTTAATCATATTGACGTTGAGCCGTTAGATGGCAGCATTGATGTTTTGTGTATATAATTTTAATGATTAATTAATTTGCGAAAACAATAGCAATAATAAATTTTTTAGTTGTGGATGCCGGTAGAGCAAGCAATTATCTATAAAATGATATATAATTTATGTGGATTAGTTGTGAAAAGGGAGTGTAACATCTTAACCTTAGCGTATTAATATATATGATGATGTATATATATATATATATATATATATATATATATATATATATATGTGTGTATATATATAAATATATATATATATTTATGTATATTTTTTTTTTGTGTCACTATAGTCATGTATTACAATTATAGTAAACTATTATCTACGGTAACATCTTAGGAGGCATCTATTGTGGCTAATGTACTTAATGTTTGTAATATTTTGCTTGACCGTAACAAACTAATCGCTAGAGCGTCGAAGTTTTCGAAATGGTTGGAAATGGCAAATATGCAATTTAAAAAAACATGTGGACATGAAAAAACATTTACCATATTTATAGATGCATATGTATAAGAAAATGTTAACGTTGACGTTAAGTAGAAATATGTGTATTTAGTCAAATAGAGTATTCCATTTTTTTCAAATGATGAAAAATTAGTATACAGAGGGAAACACAGTGAAAGAGAATTACGACATTATTACTTTCATGGTGGCCATATAAATTTAAAAATGAAAATATATTAAGAAATTTTCCCTGAGGGTCTTTTGTGAGAAAAAAAATTATAACCATTTCATTTAGAAATAATTTGAAACCCTTTCTCCATAATTGTGTAACTTTCAACCTCTGCAGTTTCATAAATGTAATAATGAGAAATTTTATATTTCTAAACTAATATATACGTAAAACTTGGACATGACCTTTTTAAAATTTTCACAAATAAAGTATAGTACTTAAATTCGTCAATCGAGAAATTCTCCAGAGGTCCTCCCACATCTGCCTGAATCAATTCTAGCAAATACAATGTCTTCGACGAACTTTGCTGAAATAGCAGTCTGGCTTGTTGGCCTTCCCAACAAATGGTGAACGTTGATTTATCTATATTTGCCATTTCTGTGGATGAATTTCTCCCACAGCTCAAATTTTCTTAATCCAGCGGCACCATCTGTTAGATACCTGTTAGATATCTCTAAATCATATTTGGGAGACTTGATTGACGTTTATTTCTTTCATCTGCATCTACAGCGAATAGTTATTAATATTTCATCAAATAAATTACTCCAAAATAATTTGTCACCCCAATTTTGCAAAATTGTTGGCAGTGGGCAACAACTTCATTAAACATACCAGAAACGACAGCAGTGGCGTTAAGTTTCCTTTGTCCACCTGTGTAAAGGCATAATAAAATAAAACTATAACAATATACCTGGATATATTAAAATTGTCTGAAAACGTTTCTGACACAGCTTCTTTGTCATTTGAAATGAAACCTGTACTATAAATTAACAAAACGATAAATTAATTTGTTTGCCCACATACTATTATAAGTATTAGTGAGGAAAGTATTAGTATTAGTGAATATTTGTAGTTTACTAGTGGATTTCTAGTAAAATTCTACCTAGATTTATGTCAAAGTCTACTTAAATTTTGCCTTCCACAAAACGTTTGGTAAGTTTAAATTGTTGTGAGAATATTTACACCGAAAGACTAGTTGGAAAAAAGAAGTACTGATATAAAAGGAAATGTGTAACTATAAACTCGTATCTTCCGCAAAATTTCTGGTTTTTATCATGAATTTTAATAGTTAGAGCATGTACCTATATTCTTGATAAATATTCACTTTACTCCATTAGGAAAACAAACAGAAACAATAGCTAATATAATACTCGTTAAAAGTTTTATCAGTTTTGAAAATATCTTGGGTACATAACATTTAAACTTTTGCGTTCTTCTTGATTCTGTATTATTAGTTATTTCATGAAGTACTCTTTGCATATTATATAAGTAAAGAACCTAAATATTCACATTTTACTATGCCGAGTGAAACATTTAGAAGCCCAATTCGACAACCAAAATACCATTTACATCTACTTTCTTACGAATACTCTAAAAATTAAGGTAGGCAATATAAAAAAAACCCTTACAGGACTATATGTTTCCCAATTAATTTCATTTCAATTATACAAATATATAAATCTCTATCCTTATACACATATGTATAGAGATCACATAGATAAAATTTAGAAATTATAATTTGATTTAGAAAACCAAAATTTCATTAACGGGTAAATCGAATATAATGAAGCTTTGTCTCCATGCAATTTATAACTGAACAACACGATTATAACGTGGCGCTCATTCAAAGTAATTTTGTTTTACTTTAATACGACCGGACTTTTAATTAAATCGGAAGCAGCAAGATGTTTCTGACGAGCCCCATTGCTGCGAGTGACGCTCAACTCGTTCGGCGAGGACGAGCGTCACCCTGAGTTCGTCAGGTAGAATTTAAATGTTTATTAAGAGTCCGCTATTATCATAATTATTTATGTTAATTCGTGTCACGGCCTGCAATGACGTTCTGGGGTCAATTTTACGGGGTATCCTTAAGAATAATTTAAGTCGAGTGAGGTAAAATGGTATTTTAAGTGGATGGTCGTTATGTTATTTCTCCTGTTTGTGTATTTCTAATTGTTGCTGCTTTTTAAGAGTTTCGTTTTTAAAAAGATGCGTGTTTAAAGTAAAACTAATTTTCTTGTGTTATCTATTGGGTTTGAGTTTGTATAGAGGCATAAACGATTGAAGAATCTTCCGTTTGATCTTCAGTTTATTCATTTTTTAGTGAATTTTTACTATACATATATTGTGAAATTATATTCTACTTGTTAAAATACTATTCACTATCCAAGTTCTTTGAAATCACTCTCAACACTTCCAAGTTAAATACTACGAATATGTTATTTGTGCGACGATTTATATAATTCATAATTATGTAACCCATATTGTGTACTTTCCATTAGAGTTATGGTAACATATCACGTGTGAAAGAATATTAGGAGGCATCTTTTCAGACAAATTAATATTAACAGTTACAACTTAAATTAACAAGATAAAAAAACTATAGAATGTTAATAAATTGTACTTAAAATATTTAGTCTAACAAAGATGCAATTTTATCCGCGTAACGTAATGTGCATTTACACGGAATTATTAAGCTCGAAGTATCTTTAGTGAAATAGTAATATATTTAATATTACTGCAGTTAGCAAAGTATCCTTGACGTAATAAAAAAATAATGCACAATAAAGAACAAGCGATCATAGAGAATTATCTATTGCGTTGATAATTAACAAATAAATGTCATTAGGAAAATTTCATTGAAAAGTCTTCCTTAAAAGTTAGAAAATAATTTGAAGCATCTAATTTAGAAAATTACTTAAATTAATTTCTCAGTATTGCACAAAAAACCTGGCGAAGTATCATTACTATGGCTCTTATCCGAATCAAAAAATAGCATTTTTTTGCACAAGTCAGTTCTGTCCACACCGGTGTAAAAATTAGATCCATTTACTCTAATCTCCTTTCAACTTCAGCAGTTTTGAAATGCAGTATATTTTATATTCATAAGTTAATCTTGAACGTAAATTTTTATATTTCAGTATATTTAAATATCCGAATGCGTATTTTATATTTTTTTACTCCTTGATTCGGAATTTTATAGATAATGATATAATTCTCACACGATAATAAGTACTTATAATATTAATTATACCATTTGGTCACAATAAATATTGGGTTCATAATAATGCAATTTGACCCCTACATAAAAAAAAATACTTAAAAAATATAACCACATCAAATACGTGTCTATAGGAACCATTTAAATATATATAAAACAAACAATATTACGAAGACACGTTAAACCTAAAATAAAGTTAAAATATTCGACTCGCTAAAGGGCGGGCGGCCGATAAGTGAGCGGGCACGTTCCTACTTGTAGACTGCGAACCCCGTGCCTTAACTACTCTGTAACGCGTCAGGATATCTTGAGTGATGTGTTAGGATATTTTGAGTTCCAGTATGTTTTCGTTTCCTGTGTTTTGTTCTATCGATGAATATTGGATTGAACGAATTTTAAGGCGTAATAACTTGTTAAATTAATTTTCATTGAGGTCAGGTTTTCGCGTATCACCATAGTCGAAAAGTGGCTCAAATATCATGAGGTTACGAAATTATAATATTATCTCCAAATTAAGTTTCTTTTTCATGATTGTTTAAATTCGTATGTTCAAAAATTATTACGTCATAAAAGTGAAACACGTTGGTACTGAGCAGAACAAGCGATTGATGGATTTTAATTGAACGCAAAAACAAGAGGGTAAGCAGAAACGACAAAACAAGATAAAACAGAAACAAATACACTCGGGCGTTCATATTAATTAGAATCATAAAATGTTTATGAATACATTCCTAATTGTAACCTATAATTAATGAATTTATTAAATAATAATAGTAATGTAAGCTGGTTGTACTAAATTGTTAACGAGTGTAGAGTTAACTTAATGCTCTTAAATAAGAAAACAGTTTCTACATTTGTCAGGATGCGAAAAGTAATAATGAAGGAACAATTATTTCAAACCAAAAAATTAATCGGTTCATAAACTTAAAATATCAGACATTTATATTATTTGTCGAATAATTTGTTTTCTTGTTTGCAGTTCGAGATGAGAAAGGAAATGAAAAGGGGTTGAATAATTGGACGAAACGAGACGAAATATTTTTTACTAATAGCAATCTTTAGGATTAAGTGAAAGTCAGAGAATACTTATTAGAATACACAACAACGTGAAGAACAAAAGTCACAAATATAATATGGATGAAACTTTGTTTGGCGATATGAAAGAATAGCTTCAAATTTTACAAGTCACTACAAATATTTTACAGTACCATTAATAACTACGGCGTTGGCTTATAAAATTTATTAAATTAGGTTGAGGTTTAAATAGTGAAAGACAAAAAAAGATTTCAATCGAAGTGCTAGTAGAAAATCTCCAGACTTTCCCATGTGTAAAATACATTAATGTCATTATTTGATATACAACGTAAGCAAGGACGTAATGTTATCCAATATTATTTTCTAAATTTATTACCATATACAGTAGTTCATCTGACTTACATAAAGAAATTAACACAAATCACTAAAGCACAAATATCACCATCAACCTTGATAGATGTAATTAGAGAGCAAATAATGTTTATATAACGGGTTGGGTTGAGTGTAAGTTTTGATTAAAAGAAAACATTGTATCGATCGCAAAAATAAGATGTTTAGTTATAATGCTAATATATAACATAAATATATTGATTTAAAAGAGGAAAATAAGTTACGTGCAGGTTATTTGTTAATATGGATATTTTTTTCATTTGTTTGCAAACATGCTTAGTGCATGTAGCCAACAAATGAAAAAATATCTGGAAAATAATTTTCAAGAGTACAATTTCATTGAAATACGAACGAGATAAGGTTTTTCCGTCTTCAAATTTAAAAAACTTGTATATTCTCTTATCATATAGAATACTGAAGTTGTGAGGAGTTTCCAGTAACTTGACAGGTGTATTCTTATTATATTTCAGTATGTAAATTTGTCCAACTAGAGCGACAGTTTTAAAATAAAAAGCCTTTACTATCGAAAAAGCAGCCGCTTTGAGCAAAACCACTAAGAAGAACCAATAAAAATCTTAACACCCAAAAACGAACTCTAAAATAAATATTTATATTTTAAAATCAAGTCCCTTACTTCTAAATAGACCACCAAGATGAGCCAACAATGAAGTTAGCTTCTGTCATTGAAACAATATGCTTGCATTCTAAATTGTTACAGAAGTCATTAATATAGAAATATTTCAACTATACATTAGTTGCAATATTATGAAATCGAATAAAATAAAATTACTGAGAAAATTAAAATCAATGAAGAAAGGAAGTGAAAAAAATTACAAATATAGTGGAAAATGTATTCCACAATCATATCTAAGAAAATGTTAAATCAGAAAATTTCCAACCTATTTAAAGGAAAAGAAATTAATTATCTGCTAGAAATAAAAATCGAAATCGCAAAGTTAAGTGCATAATTTTTTATTTGAATTATTTTTTGTCCTTATCATAAGCTAGCATACTTTATCCATGATCTCCCCAACACATGTTGTCGACCAGTAATAAAGACAATAAATTTACACCTATAATTATTTCTTTTAAATAAGAAAATCAAATGAAAAAAAAAATAAAATTCATGAATATCGCAATGGTTTTTACCTAGATATTATAAAAAAGGAAATCTGGCCTAACACATATACCATCAAATTATGTTTTTTAAAATAATTTTTAGTAAAACTTTTGTTCGTCGGTTAGGTGTAATGAATGTCCAAATGAACAAAACACTTGGATATCTAATATTTTATTTTTATCTTTTAAATCAACATACCGTTTTTACTAGTAACCTTATTTTTACGGTCTATTTAATGCTTTCTTTAAACCAAAAGCTTACGAGCAACCCAAGACGGGAATGTGTACGGTATTTGCTGTCTAATCACATCTGTAGAAGTTAATGGTAATATTTACGCTTCTGTGGTTTGTCTTAAATTCGTGGTTGGAAAGATGAGTTTTTATGTGAATTCACATTAACTATTGGATAAGTAAGAAAACAATTTGGTAAATAATAAAATAACTAAGTATAATAGTTTAGGTTGAATTACAAACAACACCTTGACTTTGTTTTCTAATTCAGGATAATTTTTTTAGAAATCTATTCCATAATGGGAAAGTGTAGATATTTTTTGATATCATTCCGACTAAAATATCTTCTCCTTTTTATTTATGAAGTAATTGTTATGTAAACGCTGATAAAATTTGGAAAATTTTAAAAGCGACTGCTCTAACATGTTATTGACTTCACAACGAAAAAGTTTGCAGTATTTGAAGATATTCTTTTATACAAAACTATTCATCCATACTATATTGGTGACTTTTCTTTTTCGTATTCCTATGCATTCCAATAAGAATTTTTCCGCCTTCACTTAAACCTACCAATGGCTTTTACGAAAAACATTAAATCTTTCTTCGTCCAATTTTGATGCCACTTCTCCATTTTTGTTTTTTTCCACGCAAAAAGGAGTAGATTATTCAGGCAATAATACACCTATCTAATATTGTAAGTTTACACATTAATTTTTTTTTTAGCTTTGAGATGATTACTCCATAAAATTACTTATTGCATTAAAAAGAACTGTAATTCATTTTATTTATAACATATGTAGGTACTGATATACACGGGTCTCTCATAGTACGAGTAGAAAACCACTTATAAATATAAAAGTGCAGGTACTATTTTTACTAAACTCTACAAATATTAATTTTTCACATTTTAAATATATTGCCTACCATAGCATTCAAAGGCGTTAATATATTGTGTATATTTCAAAAACATTACATTATTACAAACATTACATAAAAATTGTTACTACTTTCGCGTAGGCTTCAGAAAACTTTATTTGTTTCTTAATTTTAAGTCAATTAGCTTCCGACACAAAGAGGGGCAAATTTTGTTTGCCTATTTTTCAGCATGTCTCAGTATTTATTTAAAATTATGAAACTAATATTTTTGAAACCCTTATTGTTAGTTACTTCAAATACACAACATCACATCAAATTTAAAACAAAAGTTTGGTAAAATTTAAAATTCCCACGTAAATATTTTTGAGTTTTAAATCATGTGGGTTTTACATCTAGGTTTTATTGCATCAAATTTCAAGTTTCTATGTAAAACGCTGTTTTTAAATGGCTGTGACATGGAAATAGATAGGTACGTTAGGGATACTGGAGTTTACTCTTTATGAATCGATTTTCAAACGTAGCGCCCTGTATGAAGTTTTATGAGGAGTAAAATCAGTAATTCATATATGTGAAAAGAGTGTAACAGTTTGTAAATTTGGATGTAGGAGATATTTCCAAAACTACTCACACGATATAGATTACGACATAGATTGTATACTATCCCGTTAAAAAGAAAATATATTATAAAAAGAGGTAATTTTGTAAGTTTGAAAGTAAGAGGTAATCTCCGAAACTAATTATCCGAATTCAAAAGTTCTTTCACCAATATTCAGAAGAAACCTTCAGGATAAACTTAGGGTATATATTACCCCGTTAAAATAACGTTTCATTAAGACTAGTTTTGCAACATATGTCAACAAAAAAACGCTGCCTTAACGGTAAGAGATATATTGATAGATGATATTGATATTTAAATTTATATAATGTTACCTATTTTATAGATTCCAAACATATTGTATTTAAGGAGTAAACTCCAGCAGTGCATCGGAGCTGACATGCACAATTTTTTAAAATTTGTTTTCTTGAAGTTCAGAACCCCAAAAAGAGTCGTTTTTGAAATTTTTTAGCATCTATTTCTTTCTTCAAGCAGAAAATTGTTAATTAGGGCCTTTCGTCACTTTATATTGTTTCCATTTAAATTTTCGGCAATAAGTTATTACTTCTGTATGATTTTGTTTGTTTCAATACAATGAGGAGAATTTCATAATTAATATTTGCTCTTATTAAAGTTTTCACTTATGCTTTTTAAAATTACTTGGAAAATTACAAAGGACATATCTTAACTATATAAATAAAGTATTAATCAACTCCACAAAAAAGTATATGAACTCAACATAACGTTAGGAAATTTAAAAAATAAGGGTATCATTTCCAATTTTGCAGACAGCAACGAACTCTATAAGATAAGTAGAAAATTGTGACTTTAATGCTTTGTGTCAGTGTGCCCCCCTAAAATACATATTTCCAAAGTTCATATTTCATTTTAACAGTCCAGTTATTAGTTAAATATTAAATTACCTAAGCATTATGTTTAGAGCTAATCGAATAAAAATAAAAAATTAAAGACCACAAAAAATGGACAGTATAATTTATTTAATTTCACGCAGATACGCATGCAGGCGGCAGGTAGGTAGGCATGCACGCACGCATGCACGAATGCTTGCATGCACGCGCGTACGAACGCTCGCACATACGCGCACGTGTGTTTGTTTTTGTGATATATGTTATCTAATTATTTTCATTTTATTTGTTTAAACGATGCATGAGCATTGTCATCATGTTTATTAACATTTGCCACGCGACTAAGCTGCTACGAAAAGCTAATAGCAAAACACAGTCTACCTCCTATCTTATTTATGACCATCATAATTGCAGTGTGACAGGCAGGCAGACGGAGTCTCGTATATTTTTACTTTTGAAATAGGGAACCCTTAACATCAACGAATAACTTGTTTAGTAACTATTTAATGGCCGATGAAGTTAAAACTATTGGCAAATATTTTTTTATACCACTTCGAACAAATTTTGCGAGAAATCGAAAAAAATATCTTGCACTATCATTTAATTCGATTCCATTATTAAGAGAATAAAATGCAAAATTTCAAATATAAACAGGTAGGTGTCTTTAAAATACAATTTTTCGGTCAATATCGAAATAAGTGATAATAAAAATTGATTTACTTCAATATTAGTTTATAGATAATTTATAAATATAATACTATAAAAAATCAGATCTACACGTACCTGATTACATTTTGTATATACTTCATTTTTTTAACAAATTTGTCACATTTTATTAGCCACGTTTTCTACGATACAATTATATAGACATAAAGGATATTAGGTTGGCTAATTGTATTATCAGAATCTTTTGAATATCCTTTATGCAATAAAGTCTCAAAGCCGACACGAATGCGTAATTAATTTCTCCCACTATGCATGGCATAAAATCATTATGCCGAAAGCATCCTCGCCCTAAATAGACACAAAAGCGTTAACGCGTCCAAAAATCTTCGCGTCCTCACGAACTGATTATATCACTTAACCCTTGACCGCCCGTTTCGCGCTCTCATCCGACGTATTAATATGATACTTTCAGCACCTTTTTTGTTATCAATTCTATTATGACATTATCTATACGGGTGTACGTAGACCGAGAGTGGTAAACGTAATCGTTAGGCCGCAGCCTCATTTAGTAAGTATGAATTTAAAAAAAATAAAATTGAATAATGGCGATGAACATAATTATGGTTATCTTAACCATTCACATATTCTTCTTCATTTTTTATAATTTCTTGCCATCTTCCAGGTATTTTTTATCTTACCTGCGTAAAATGTCCAGTTTTCAAGCAAAAAAGAAGTAAATTGAGTTCACCTGGAACTCAATTTGTTTCTCTATATGACAAAAATAAGGAAAGATGTCTGGAGAAAAATGGGGGGTGAAATTGAAATCTTTGTACGTGTAAGGTGTTGCAGGATTTTCGCTAATCGTAGGCATTGTTTAATAAATGTATTTAAACATGATTTTTGCTGACAGTAGGTAATTATAGTAAACTTTTCAATAGGTTCACAGTTCAAAATATAAGAACAGTGTGCGTCACACGAAACTAACAATAGTATGTTTTTAGGTGCGATTCTCCTTTTGCATTGTTAGAAGCGTTTCACTTATATTTTCACTATCTCAAAATGTTTCGTATATTTGTTGGTAATAATATCACTAACTTTTTCAAATTGTTTGTGCGAATGTTTTAATTTTAGTTTTTAACCAGGTATAATAATAGTCTAGAATTAGATGAATTTCTAATACCACATTAACTAAAAATTGTATGTATAACTAAATATTTCATTGTGCAAGAAAACCTTTCATTGCCCGCTTTTACCATTTAATGAAATACATCCAATATGAAAATTGAGTATATGGGTATAATATTGCTGAACTTTTACATTCTTACCTCATCTTTTAATCCGTACAAAATGTTCTATTCAAAAAACTCGCATTTAAAAGAAAGTATGATATAACTAAAGCGCACGCAATGCTTTTCTCGCACACCTACAACGTTTCCTACAATTCCACGTAATTACAGGTTGATTCTGTCACGCAATACACGAGCACCAAACTACAGTAAATGTAAAACAAAAACCGAAACTAACCGATAAATAGTTTTTTCGTCCTTAGCAAGTGATATGTCGGTTGGTCCTTCAGATATAAAATGGCCTTATACAAAACAGTCATGAGGCGGCGTAATCGTGTCGCTCTAACGTTTTGTCCTTCCCACATTATATAGCGCGGGGGTTTATGACCTTTCACCTCGCGAAACGTAAAACCTTTTATCTTTCTCACATTTATTTGGGAAATAATTGGGTTATTTAGGAGTAACACATTAGAATATTTTGTTTTTGTAATTTTATTTGTTCGGCTAATTTGGGGATGGGCGCTTGAGTTTTTCGTTTGAGTAACCTCTCAATCTTACCTTTCTATTTGGGCCGCAGGGGACATTGAATTGTTTGTTCATTATTTATTAACTTCATCGGAATTGTTTTATTAATTGATTAAATAAAAGTATATTTGATTTATCCTATCAAATCCGCTGAAAGTGGTAGAAGAAAAATTGTTCGAAAATCAGTTTTTGTTTTAAATCACAAATTCCTTGCCGTTATATTAAATAGGACAGAAGAATTTTATGACAGTTAGCTTAGATGGATTTAAAGAGTTATCTATGGGAATCAATACATTAGTTAACTTTGTCTTATTAAACTTGTCTTTTCATTTCGTCTTATTAACTTGTCTTTTCATATCATTAAATAATATTTTTAAAAAAATCAAGAAATATCCAGTCCCGTCATAATTCCTTCATTTTTTTTAAAAGAAATATTTTTAGTAACATTATATATGTACGTGTGTGTATATAATGTTCCAGATTACAGATACACTTCAAATCACATTATTTAAAAAATCATAAAAAATTCGAAAATAAAATTTATATTGTAATTTTATAAACTAATATAATATCGTTAAATCAAAATTTATGACCGAGAGACAAAAATATAAAAATACGCCGATTTATTTCCTGGGGTTTACATCTGACTTTAGTTAGATTCGTTTATAGGTCCAAAACTACTGAGACATAAAACGGAATCTGATACAAATTTTAAATATATACGTTTATTTCTAACATTTAAGCGTTTTAAAATTCTTCACCAGAATTAATACTATCTAAATTAATTAGTAAAAGCAATCTAATTATAAAATAGTGTTGACGCTAACGAACAAACTACTTAGTAATAATATCTAATTGTTTAATGCGATTAAAGTTTTGTGCCCTGAAAGATCCAGTGAGCGCCGAAATTGGATGATAATCTAAATTAATTATGTTTGTACTTTTATATTCGAATTTGTTCTTTAGTTTTCATCTTCGTTAAATAGTCGACTTGGATGAGTTTCAGTGGGGGATTTCATTTAGAGTTTTGGATTGTCGATAACTACTTCAATTAGGCACATAAGTGTCGAACGTTACAAGCTTTGCTTTAATAATATTTTTTATTTTCATGTGAAATATGCGTAGCAAAAGCTCTAATTAGATTCTGTTTAAGCAAATTATACTACATTTTAACTTCTGTTAATATTAGTTACACGAATTTTCAAAAACCAATATCTTGTGCTACAAAAATATTTAAGGAAGAAGCATTTCAATAATATGAGACTATTACTACTTCGAACAAATATTTTCGAAATTGAAATAGAATTCTCTTAATGAATATTTCATATGGTTTGCAAGATATATCACGTACAAGGTAAAATGACGAAAATGTTTTTTGTTCTTGCGTTTGAGCGTGCATTTGTGTATACGCACATTTAATAGTACATAAATATAAACATATACATATATATATATATATATATATATATATATATATATATATATGTGTGTGTGTGTATATATATATATATATATATATATATATATATATCCGATAAAAGAAATATATAACGGTTTTTCTGTTAAGGTTAGTTTTTCTTTTTAAAATTAAGAAGCTTAAAAATGTTTGGATTCTAAGTAGTAATGTACAATGAAAGAGAAAAGACCATTTAATAATGATACTAAATGTTAGATTATTTTTAAAAATTCAACTTTAAGAATGTCATCTTTAATAAAGGTATCATATAAATTTTAATGGAATTTTTACAATATTTTGTCCAGAATCACATATTATTTAAAAAAAATAAAATTAATTTTTAAAAATACGATTTTAATTCACCTAATGAATTTGAATATCTCCTGAAGACTAATGATCTGTCTTATATGACACTGTTTACAATTTATTATGCGATTGTGTCATAATACTTCTCTGACGGGAATTTTAGGAATGTGGTTATTAAATCTAATGTCTTTATAACGAGTATTTTGAAGCTATATTTCATAGATACAAATTTTTTGCAACTGAGGAACTTAATATAAGTTTTATACGTAATATTACTGTAAACAATATTTATATTAGGTTAAAACTAGAAAAAACATTTTCTATTCCGAATGTTATACGTAGGCTTGTTTATTGTTCTAAATATTATGCTGTTAACCTATGATATTATTTTAAATTTTAATGGTTTTGCTCACAATTTCGTTCAACTGAAAAAAAGTAACGTGTTAATGCAAGTTTCTTTTTTCTTTTTGACTTCTTCTCAGTCACTTTTAGTTTTTTAAGTCTCTTTATGTTCACTGACATGTTTTTGCTGTATTTTATATCCGACCTAATTTGCAAACGGGTCTCTGTTCACAATATACTAATGTTTTACTTTTTTGTAGAAAAAAATATCCTGAATTTTATAGCATGTGATTTGCCCTCAAATCGATTCCATCCTTTTTAAAAGCTTGGCCGTGTATATATATATATATATATATATATGTATATATATATATATATATATATGTATATATACAATACATAAGAGGAAAAAACAGAATGTCACTCAAGCGTCTGTCTGAATGTCCGTCAATGCCGTTTCTTTCACAAACCGCTCGACATCGAAACTTGAAATATGGTACAGTAATAAAGAATGAACAAGCACATATCGCAGTCGCCAAAACTCAAAATATTTATAAGAAATTTTAGTGAGGGCTAATTAAATATTATATCCATGTAACTTTAAATGTGAATATTCCCTATATATTTTAATTCCATATGTATATTGTCGCTTGAAAAGGCTAGTTATCATTTTTTAAGAGATACGCTGAAAAATGTACGACAAAATATGCCCCCCACTCTGTTTCAAAAATTACTCAAATTGACAATGTGAATATATATGGGTTTTTAGAAGCCCGAGCAAAAGTTATAGCAAAACTTTAATGATGACTCTAGATGCCACAATTTTTTAAATATTCCAATTTTTTTTTCTACTCAAAATATAGTAGACAATACGAGCGAAAAAACGAGGATAGCAAAATCTAAATAGAAGATCATTCGAAGATTATAGAGAATATACTTGATTTTATAATTTTTTAAATACACAATTAAATTAAATTACGTGATGTAGTATTATTTCTACTTTATTTAATACAACGAAACCTAGGTCGTGGTAAAGAAATTAAAGAAAGTAGAAATTATACTACATCACGTAGTTCCATTTAATTGTGAATAACGAATTTCTACAAAATTAAAGCCAAATATCTTCAATATTTTTTAAATAATCAACATGAATAACGCATGTGAAATCTATAGTGTACAATAGGTTGTGCTATATTTAGGCTGTGAAAAATTATTATTTGTAAATAGTTCATGTTATTTACAAACATACGTACACATGAGAAAAAAATACGGGTTAAAGAACCGTAAACGCAGTAAAAGACCCGATACATCGCCGAGGCAATAGCGCCGTCGGGAGGGGCAGGAAGGCCTGCGAGAAAACAGGCGAAGGAATGTCCGGAATAACATGTTGCATGACTTAGGTAGAGATTTTCTTTTAGTTAATATTTGCGTGTAGCGGAGAATAAATTTACATCTTTCATGTTATGTTAGATACGCAGCGCTGGTTCGTTGTCGCGTCATGGGAAAAGTCCGTCAAATTTATCACGCGTCCTGTATTCTGTTCATTTTTTTATTCTTTTCGGTGGCCAGACATGGTTTGAATCGAAATTATTTTTCCTATCTTTAACGACATCGTGTTTTGATATATTGAATTGCGAAATGTGTCTGCAGTGTCCTTGGATCACATTAATATTAAAACATTTTTTCGTATACAACTTTCATGAAAACAATAAAAGCTTACATATTGGCAATTTTGCTGTTATATTTACGCCACTGATTAATTAAGATAGTGCAGTTGAAAAGACTTAGCTATAGAGACGCGTGATATTCAAAGCATTGTAGTAATTATAGTCATGTATTCGTAGTGGAACGAGATTTCAGCTTCATTTGGCAAGTATGCAATTAAAAGAATTAAAATGTAATAAAGGCAATGGACAAAAGATTTTCATCTTAAGTGCCGACTCTAAACAGTTTGTCAAAACAGTGTTGTAAGGCGAGTTAAAGAAATTAATTACAGTTCATTATAATTAATATCAATTAATATACCTATTCTATCAAATTAAATTGAAAATTCAATAAAAAGGTAAATTATTATAATTGAACGATTGCGTGCTGGAAGCGAGAATTAAATGAAATAAATGTGAAAACAGATTACTCTCATAGATTTTTATATTTATTTGATCTGATTATATAAATACGAGTACTTTCAAGAATTCAGCCATGATAACTAACAGGTACGGAATTCTTTCTCAAATTAATGTCTCGATTTTTATTATGAAATTTAATACGAGTAAAATGTTCATAGAAACATATGTACTTCTTACTGCATTAGAATAATGAATATTTTATTTATTTGTCATATAAATATTACAAGTATAATGTTCTTTCTTATTTTTAGGAAATCACATACAAACTATATTTTATTGGGAAGATTGCGGCTGAGTGAATTTTTGGTTGAGTGACCTCTCAATCTTAATTGGGTCTCTGTGGACGTTAAATTATTTGTTCATTCTTTATTATCTTCATTGAAATTATTTGACAAATCCATTCAAATAAATGTATATTTGATTTATCTTATCAAATCGTTGAAAACGTTTGAAGAAAATATTGTTCAGTTTTTTACATCGGAAATCAGTTTTTGTTTTAAATTCAAATTATTTTAAGTTAATTCCCTGTCATTTTCTGAAGATGAAGAAACGCACGTATATGGCAAAGAAAATACTTGTATTGTAATGACTCGTGATAAATATTTCAGATAAATTTAAAGAGAGGAGTTAGGAAATCAATCCCTTAGTTAAATTTGTCTTAAAAATATTAGTTAAAGTTATCTCATCCCTTTTAATTTATATACCTGATAAGTATTTTCTTATATATTCTATAATATTAAGTCGAGTTTTAAAACTATGTATTTTGTGAATATCCAGTCCCATCAAATTTCCTTCGTTTTTCTTCCCTGAAATATTTTTTTCTTCATATAATTTTTTAATAAATAATATTTAATTTTTTTACAATCGATTTTTATTAAATGTATTTTTTTATATTTGATTCATAAATAAATATTTGCAAACAAAAACTAAACGGAATACAAGTTATTAAAAATTGAATAAAATTTTAATTGCGCGGATCTATTTCAAATATGAAAAATTGATGTTGCATAAACCGTTCGATACTAAGTTTTCCAGTCGGGTATAAAATTAAGTAAGTATAAGTAAATCCAGCAAATTTTGGAATTCTGTAAAAACTTTACGAATGTCTCTGGTAAAACATAAATGCTGCGAGGTTCAAACTTCTATTCGTTATCTACTGACTTTTCGCGAGCAAAGAGGAACTTTCTATCAATAAAGGAATCATCATAATTTTTTGATTACATAAAAATAATTTTCACCCCGGCATTGAGTTTTTCATAAGATTCTATTTGCATAAATAATTACTTATCAGCTTAAAATTCAAAATATTTAAAAACAAATGTTTCCACGGTGATAATATAAATATACACAGTTAGTTTTTATACTTTTCATTTGTTGCATAGATGTCGTACAAGTCAGCTGAAATGTATATTGTTTCTTATTATATTTTACAATCAACAGAAATATTTTTTTTGACCACAGGGTATTAAAAAAAAGGATTAATAAATTAATCCAATGATAAGAAAATAATATCGACAAAATTTATTAGGAAAAATGGAATATACTCATATATATGTATGTTATGTGCATATATATATATATATATATATATATATATATATATATATATATATATGTATATATATCTGAAACGATTTAATTGTCAGCATACATTGGGTTGGTATGAATAAAAAGTTCCAATATATGAAAAACTAAATTTTTCAGCATCTAATGGTGGAGATATTTTTAACAAGACTTGATTTTTATATAATTGATATAATTTTTGATGAATCGTATTATGAATTTTTAGTCAAACTATAAGTCAGATTGGAAGTCAGTTCGGCAAAAATAGATTTACTTATTGTTTCTGCAAAGAAAAAACCAAATTTAATTTCTAAGTCACAATATTATCTTTTGGATCATCTGGGTGAACTATTATCAAGCTTGGACAATAATTTTAATAACAAACTCCAAATTAAAGAATTAAGCAGGGACGAACAAATGTGAAAGACGAATTTGTTTAATTATAGAATCGAGTGGATACAAACCAAATTTTAAAGCCTTTCCAATATTCCCCCGCCGGTAGCCTACTACACCACTGCTCCATTATTGTAAACAGTATTACGTGCTTACACCCGTGTCGGTCCAGCACGGCCTCCGGATGTGCAGTCAAGTCTAAGTAAACAGGGGTTGTGCCAGCCGCTAGCATCAATCACTGTCGGCCCGTTATATTAATTACTCGCCAGTTGAGCTGATCGCAAACATTTTTATTTCTCCACTTACGCAGCGTGCTGGTATGCTCACTTGCTGGGCAGGGCGCATTGACCCGGTGTTCGGATTATTTTAGTTCGGGGGGTTAAGTCGAATAGTATCGGGGTTTAGTTTATTTTCAATTGATAATTATCCAGTTCCTCTCAATTCTATTTCAAATAATGTCTAATACGTAACGTCATTAAATTGAGGCATACGGTTCCATTAAAATATATCTTAAATCAAGTGTTCCTACTTTTCACGAAACATGAGTCATGTATCATCGGAAACATGAATCAGTTTCATCGAACATTTTTAGATATTTTCATCATGTTTTTCTTATTAATGTAATTTAAATAGTATTTATAATATCATATATATATAGATATATATATATATATATATATATATACATATATATATATATATATACACATACATACATATATATATATATATATATATATATATATATACATATATATATATATATATATATGTACGTAAATATCATGATATTAAACTCAAAAATTTGTACATTTAAAGTAAACTCATCTTTAGAAACTTGTCAGCTACGAGATTTTATCAAACTTTTTACAAACGTTAATATCGTTTCTAATCATATAAATGTATTGCCTAGTACTCCTATGTCCTTCATGGATATATAAAACACACATTTTGAAATATAAAATTATGTTTGCAGTTCATTTGTCACTATATGGAGTTTCTATGAACTTTTCACAGACAACTGTATAACATAACTTAATAGTATATTACACGTAATCTAATAGAGCATATTTTGCACTATTGTGATGGCTTATTGCGGAACAAGAACTCTAAGGAAATTTTCACTTTAAAATTTTATATTTCGTAGACGGGCCCCTATGTCAAAAATGTGTTCATGATGTACCCCTAATATTTTTTAAAGACCGTGAAAGACACGTAAAGGATAAGGTATTTAAGGAAAAAAATTGTAAAATATATTTTTTTAAATTTATTTAGAACTTTGCAGGCGGTACATACATACATACATAAACGAGTATATGTCTGTGTCCGTGCATGTGTACGTGCGTGCGTGCGCGCGTGCGTGCGCCATGTACGAGGTACATTTTATCAAAAATTGCAAGAATCGACCTTAATACTTAAACCGTAACCCTAATTTAAATGTTTTTCGGTATGCACTTGGCTGAATTTATTCATAGAAAGCAAAAAAGAAATTCTCTGAAAAATTATTTTGAAAATGTTTGATTTTAAGATCATAAAACAAATATGACTAATAAAAGGATGATTACGACCATATTGCCAAAAGCAACCATGTTTCCAAGACGCTTTTCAATGTATTTTAATTTTATCCTCGTACTTTCTTGAAAAAAAATTTAAAGAGAAATCACAGTAAAATAGATGTGTTATTTAATTCCGTTGAAAGTTTTTTTGGGTTACATTTTGATAGATTTTTTGGTCTTTCTTTAAATACCTATACTTTGATATTTCGAACATACTATTTTGTCTAAAATCAAAAATTAAATGTATGTTGTTTTAAGAATTATATTATATAATCAAAACATAATCTTTCATTACATGTGTATTAAGATAAACATACAATTTAAAGGAATATACAATTTCATGTACGAGTAAACAAAGATACATAACCTACGAACAACTGAATATGCGAGTAAACAATGATGTCTAAAAAATGTGTGCAATAAATTTCGAAAACTAGCCAAATTATTGCTAGCCTAGAATTTTTTTTATTTTGTCCTCTTATTAAAAAAGAATAATGAATAAAATAAAAAAAAGCGAATATTTATTTTTTCTATATACATATTAAGAAAATATTTGGTAAAAATATTGGAATAATGAAATTAATAAAATAAAAAATGGATACAACGGAAATACAATCTTATTAAAAAGACATTGTAATAAAAATAAAAGAAACAGATATTTAGAGTTCATTAATAGACACAGATTAACATAAAAGACATTTTTGGTTGATGCGATAATAAAGACATATTAATAATAGAAATAATCTATGAAATGCAATTTTTGCCACTAAACCTAACAAAACATTAGTATCCATTGGCCATCACATATGCAATAAGTAAATATCTAACTCACATTCAGACTTGCAAAACAAAGTATAAATAAAAAGGCAATATTTGATTATTACAAATTAACCGCAGTCTTTCGAGGCTTTTTGAAAAAGTAATTTCGGATGTTTTTTATAATAGGTCAAAATTATTAAATAATTAGGCACATTATAGTCTTCAGACATGTACGTGTATATATATATATATATATATATATATATATATACATATATGTATGTATATACATATATATATATATATATATGTATATATATATATACATATATATATATATATATATATATATATATATATATATATATATATATGTATATGTATATATAATATGGAACATATATACCTAAATATGTGTATACAGACATATTAAGCAAATAAAATTTAGGATGCTAAACATATCTATAGAAATTAGCTAATACACTTATTTGCGTAAGATAATTGAAATAGGAAAAAGTCACCAGTATTTATCGGTATGTTCAGATATAAGCTTTTTTTTAATATTAATACTATTCCGCTAGTTATGATTCCAATTTAAATCAAAACTACAATTATTTTTTTTCATCATATCGGCTTCAAATAATTATCACGCCTGAAGTAATAAGCATTCCTGAATGTGTGTAATAATTTTACATCCGCTTTTCCTGTTTACTTTTGAATTTTTTTCAAACGAATTTTGGCATCTCTCATTCCTTTTTGGACAACTCTCCAAACTCATCAGGCTTTATGGTGATTGGTATTTTGAAAAAAATTAACTATGGCACTAGAGTTAATATTTTTCTTAGGAAATTTTAGGAAAATTGTTGATTGTATAATCTGCAGGAATTCTCTTCGAAATAATTTTTTTTAATGTTTTTTAATAACGTATACGTTCTTATGTCAAAGTTTTGTAATTCTTTTAATATAAGTCCGGTCATAATGAAAATTTGCAAGGATACTTAAATTAACTAATAAACAAATAAACTAAAATACTACAATTTATTCTAATATTTTCTCTTAAGCTTTTGAAATATATATCAGATAATACATTTTCATCTCGAGAAATAACATTACCTTGTTATTACGAAGACCTTGTACAGTTAGACATATTTATAACTAATAGTTTTATTCTGATTCTTCTCCGAAATAATCGTAAAGGACATATTTAAATAATATGTAGAAGTACTAATAATATTATATATTATAACTTGTTGAGAAATTGACGAAAGATAGCAATAAAGTAATAAATGAAATTAGGGAATCGAAATGACTACAATCGCCAAGTTAATTTTTTATAAATTTGTGTTTTTTAATTTGTGATTGTAAAATAATATACACAACTGCGCCAGGGGATCATATTTAGTGGTAATTTTAGTTAATATATAATGTATAGTATAATGCCAAGTAATAGGGAAACGAACATTTTTGTACCCTATAATTCTATAATTTTAGAATGAATCTAGATAAAATTTGGGTCAAAAATAGATATTCCGTTGTGTGCAAATCTGGATTGAGATATATTTTATTCCGAAGTTGGATTATTTTATGAGAAATAATAGGATCCAATTTCATTATGTTCATTAAGTTTGCTAGCTATAGGTTCAGTAAGGAAAATACAGTGTTCATTCAAATTGTGTATCTGAAATTTCCGAACCAAAACGTGGTTTTCACCTAAAAGCATGCAAATTTTTTTCATCTTAATAATTCCATTACGATGTTACTACTGATTGCGAACGGATTTTGAAAGAAATTGGAACAGAAATATTAGAGCCTGTCTTTACATATTTATTGTAGCTCACGTAAAAGAAAATTGCGGGAAGTAGCTAGTACATGGCAAAATATTTCCATAAATAAGGCAGCTGCCTATTTCTAATATTAAAACTAAAAAGAAATACTAAGAAGGGGCAACTATTTAGGGCATATAAATTAACAAAGACAACAAAGAAGGGAAAGATATAAATATCTTCAACAATGAAAGCTTCGGTTCGACCATTAGTTACTTCATTAAGAAGACTTATGCTTGTAAGTGTGCTTAAAAATAAAAGCGCTAATGCTTTTTGATTACGTATTGAAATAGATTATATTTGTTTCATTTATATTATTAGGGTAATAATTTTTGTAATATTTGAATTACCTTGACAATAGAAAAATATCCATGATTGATTATTTAATTCTAATAAATTCTGACTCTTAATAGAATATATATCAAAAATATGATTTCATGTGCAGTTTTTATGTCATTGTATTTTTTTTAGTAAGACAATTGGGTTAAATATTTTATAGTATTATTGTTACACCTTAATTTTATGTATGTATATATATGTAAATGTATGTGTATACATACACACACATACACACAAAATATATATATATATAATTTTTTTTAAGATTCTGAAACAATATGACAAGCCAATTTAATTTCTTTAAATGGGTTATTTAGACAGTGAAATGGATACTCCATCTCGAAACAGTTTCGAAACCGCTGTGCTACACGCACACGCCTACCTTATGTAAATATAAACTTCGGTACTCGCTTTTGATTAACATGGAAATTCGGAACTGCTGACAACTCACGTTTATACGATTTGTTTGATAGTTTAGGTTTCTTCTGAATGACGAAGACACGCATAATTATATACCTAAGGTCGAGAATCGGCCCGGGGTATAGTGGCCTTGTTTCAATAGGGGTTAATTTATGGAATTAACTTAGTAGAGTGGGCTTTGATTTCAGGATCATTATGTCAATTTATCTTTACTCCTGAATTTAGCATAATAAACAAATAAGTATTTTATTTAAGTCGTGTAGTGCCGTATTTTTAGGCAAAAAGTTTGACATCGGAAAAACTATTTCAGATAAAAAGGTACAGTCGGTCGTATATATACAAATTCAATTATATGAGTGTATAAGAAAATGAAAAGGATGGTGTTATCGATATGTACAGAATAACTTATCGTTCACAGTACATATTATTTATCAAAGTTTATGTTAGCCATTTTGTGTCTAGATTACACATTCGTTTCTGTATTATCACATAACATAATAAAAAATTTAAAAGAATATTTCGTCACCGGTTTTTATTGAACGCCTAATCTTATCAGAATTATAGATTTTATGAAGAATACCTTATGTAATATTTAGGATTTTGGAATTAACCGTTATTATATTTTATTGACATTCACTGACAGATTTAAATAAAACTAATATAAATATTACCAAATAAAAATATTTCAAAGTATAGTTAGTAACAGGAACAAATAGTTTGATTAGGTATTTTTACAGTGGTGTAAATACTGGTAGCATACATATAATTTATGTAACTGGTCTTTAGAAACGACATAGGTATCGATAAATACAGCGAAAAATAGTGCATATGGAAATACTATCCAAAAGTTTATATCACAATTTCCATGCTAATAATCATTCGATTTAATATGCATCTAGCTTATATTCATGATTTCGATTACTGAAACTCCAAATATGTGCTGGGCTGTTGTTAATAGCGTACGTTAACTAGTACCTAAAATCGTCTATTTCGCCAAAATTACGAGAGAGTATTAAAATGTATTTACTTCCTTTTTGTTGGAAAGATTATTAAAATGTTATTTCCTCAATATATTTTAATTATCCTCAAATTTCTTTACCCTGTTTATTAAATAAAATAACCATAATTAAAAAGAAGTTAAAGTAAAAATATACAACGTAGCTAAAATTTAAAGCTCAGACATTTTTTTAACAGGAATTAATAGCAACTTTTTATATCAAATCGCTATGTATTTCGTTATATTTCAATATTTTGAAATATAATGAAATACATAATGATTTGATCGATTAATTTTGAATTAAAGTTCACTACAATTTGAGTATTAAAATAATTTGAACTCCCATTGAAGATTTCACCCAAAATAAATTATAAAATTATATTTATTTTAAATTTTGAAATTAAAAAAATATTTTTAAAGGAAAAAGAATTTTATCGTCCAACATTTTTGGTTTAACCACTCACTTTGGGCTTTTGTTTCGAACGTATTTAATTTTATGTCATTTATCCGGATTTCACTTTCCCATTGTGAGCCTGTGAGTGTCCAATTTACATTATAATTTTATAAACTCATAAAATATTGTTAAGTAAAAACTTATGACTGAAAACTAAATATATAAAAACAATTCAATATATTTCCTACGAGATAGATCTGACTCTAGTGAGTAGGTACTCGTCTATTGATTAAAACTTCTGAGTTGTATTAATTTATATATTAATTTTAAATAAATCTTTTATTTCTAACATTTAGCATTTTAAAAATAATGGTCAAAGTGATTAATATCTAAATTAATTAGTAAAAACAATCTGATTACAAAATATCGTAAACATGTGAACTTCATATTTTACAAAACGACCAAAATCCCTCAAAGCCAGCCCGAGTCCTTTTTTCGTCGTCCGCAAAAGCATGACCACCATCCACATTATAACAACGTGTCGATCTTAACAAACAAACTACTTAGTGATAATACCTAATTGTTTCATACGATTAAAACTTTTGTGCCCTGAAACTCCAGTGAGAACGGAAACTGAATGGTAATCTAAATTAATTATGATTGTACTATTATATTCGAACTTCCCATTTAGTTCCCATAAGCTTCATTAAATAGTAGAATTGAGTACGTTTCACTGCAGGATTTCGTTTAATGTGTGGATTGTTTATAGCATTTAATTAGGTACGTAATTGTCGAACCTTGTATACTTGCGTTGCCTTATATATTTGCTTTAATAATATTCCTTACGTGAAACATTCTATTTTATACATCTACTACATTTCAATCTATATTAATATTATTTAAATGATTGTTGAAAAAGCAATATCTAGTATTACAAGATTATTCAGGGAAGAAGCGTTTTAATACTCGGAGAGTGCTACTGATTCTGATAAATATTTTATAAATTGATGTAGAATTTTCGTATTGATTATTTCACATTGCTTGCAAGATGAAAGAAAATGAGATGAAAATGTTTTCTACCATTGAATTTGAACGTGATAGTGTGTATATGCATATATAATAGTACAAAAATATATATGTGAGCATGTGCATGTAAATTTGTGCGGGATCATGCCGACAAAGAAAATACATATAAACTTTTTTCAAAGGATTTAAGTAGTACTAAAACTATTCAGAAATTATGCTAAAGTTGAGAAGCTTAAAAATATTTAGAAGCTTAGAAAGAACGTACATTGAAAGAGATAGAGCGTTTATTAATGAGACTAAATTTAAATTATTTTATAAATTCAACCTTAAGAACCTCATAATTCATAAAAGTTTTATGTTAATTTTAATGAAGCTAACATAACGGTAACATATTTTTCAATTTCTTTCTTACAATATTTTTTCCATGATTACATATTATAATGGGAATTAAAGTCAGTTTTAAAGAGAAAGAATACGAATCCACTTCAAACTCAATATCTTCTCATAACTTGTGACCCTTTTTAAATGACCTCTTTAAAAAATATTAAGCCTTCATTTAGAAATGTAGCTATTAATTTAATAATTTTAGAGCTAACATGTTAAAGCTGCATTTAAGGTACACTCATTTTTTGTAACTAAAAAAGCGAATGTGGAAATATCGAACATAACAAATGTAAGATATTCCTATAAATAATATTTATGTTTGTTTACAAGAGTATTATCCGGCCCGGATGTTATTTCTACTCTTGTTTGTTTTAATAAACATAATGTTTTTGGAGTCTAATATTACTGTATATGTTTTGATTTGTGCTCAGGACTTCCTTCACTTGAAGAGTGGAACAGTGTAAATGGATATTTTTGCTATTTTTCTAATTATATTTATTTTAATTTTTATGTTTTTTACGCTAACTAATAAAATTTTTTTGCATTTCTCATACAAGTGAATATTCTGAAATATTGTATTACGTTAAATAAGTGCTTTGAAAACGTCCGCCAGTCCGTTGTTACTGTCGGCAGTCGGAATAGTAGCCAACTACAGCGGTAGCTTGTGGAGTGCGCACATTGAAAATGGATCAAGTGTGCAAACTGGGATAGAGGACGGAGCGGATTTGTTCATTTTAAGATAATATACACGGCAGATTATTTCAGTTCACACGGCAAAAAGCTGTTATTCCTTGACACTAACTACATTGTTTATTATTATAGAAATACATCTTGCTAACCTGATATTTTGCACATACTTTATACTACCAAATTGATGAAAATATTTTCATAAGGAGGTAGGTAAATAATTGAATTAAATACAATTTCTATTCATTTTACATACCCTACGGACTACCATTTAAAAAGGTTTATTAGGAGGAATACAAAAAAAAATTTTCAGAATTTCAAATTCCAAATTTAGAAAAATATTCAAAAAAATATGCAAAATATGGCAATCGTTCGTTTTATTTTGGAAACCGAATAAATGATTTTGGTAAAATTGGCTGCAAGAAAATAGGAAAACTATGGCGGTTAGCCTTGATGTTATAATTTTTGAAATGCAAGTCATATTTTTACGTCTATGAAAGATATATTATATAACACGTTGCATTATATTGACATATGAAAAATGTGTAATTGTAAATAATTTAACAGAAATATTATGTACGCCCAAATGTTTATCACTGCCAAAAGGTTTAATCGGAACCCCTCGTGGAAGTTTTATCCGTGCCTGTTAAAATAAGCGAATATGTTTCATTTGACTTTTAATTAGTTATACAAGAATTATTAGTTATAAAGTAGTTAAAAAAATGAGCTTCATATAAGTAAAATCATTTTATAATTTCACAATTAATACGAATAGCGGCAAATACATTATCTTTAAACAACATATCTTGAACATACATACAAACCAGAAAAAGACAAGAAAGCGCCGACGCGACAGATGGCATGGCAGAAAGACCTTTCAGGAAACAGCCGAAGAAATGTGGGGAATAAACAGGTTGTGTGGTTTAGGTAGGGATTTTCTTTTAGTTAACGTTTGCGGTGGCGGAGAATGAAGTTGCGTCTTTCGTGTTATATTAGATACGATATGTTGGCCCGTTGTCGTGTGCAGGGAAGTCCGTAAAATTTATCATGCATCCCCTATTCTGTTTATTGTTGCATTCTTTTCGGTGGCCAGACATGGCTTGAGTTAAAGTTGGTTTTCCTATCTTTAATTACACTTGTTTTGATATATTGAATTGGTAGATACGTCTGCAGTGTACATTAATAACATTAATATTAGACTACTTTTCATCTACAAATTAAGTGAAAATAATAAAAGCTTGTGTATCGGCAATTTTTCTAGATTATTAATAGTAGGTAGGTTAGGTGGTGGAATTAAATGATTATTTGAAAGTTACGCACTTATCTTAATAAAATATAAGTGCGTAATCTTCAAAGAATTGCTACTAATAGTAGCATTGTATTAAGATTAAAACGAGGTTTTCAGTTTTTGAGAAATCCCTTTCAGGCTCAGAGCTTGAATAGTACAAATATTTTACAACGTAATATGATATCTGTCTGAAAAATTAGAAGCATCTAGCATTATGGTGCAAGGGTCGTTAAATCTTTAATAAAATTGTAATTTCTCCGTTAGTTTTTGAAGAAGTAATTATTTTGTTTTATGTTTAGATGGTCATTTCCTAAATTTAAGAATTATTATTATTTAATAATCTGTTAATGTACCTGTCTAAAAATGACAAACATCTAGTTTCATGCTTTTAAAACTGGCGAGATTTTTATTCAAATTCTATGGCTTTATCTGTTGGTTTTCGGACAAATCAACATTTTCTTGTAGTATACGGAAATGCATGTGAGTTTCCTAATCAAATTGCATAAGGTGTCTGTTAGGTATTGTAGATATTTTTACCAGTTGTTTTAACAGCGTTGTAATTTTGTAGTGCAGCGTATTTTGTGTATCAGCAAAGCCATAGTGGATAGTATCACTGAAGCCACAAATTTCACAAACAATTTATATTTATATACAAATACATATACATAAAATATTCCAAATAATTGAAAATAAAATACTTAAATCTTGATAACAAATACGTAGCTCTGTCTAGTATCAATTTAGATATATATTGAAAAAATATATTATTCCTTCTTAACTTTAACATAGTTCACACCTTTTCAAAGTATACACTTTTTCAAATATTTGTTCCCTGCCTTTATTCCTAGGTTTAGTAAAATAAACACAAATAATTTTGCTATATGTGTTTATACATTATACCTTTTATTTGCGTGTTGATATCACCATAAATCGTGACACCAAAAAATACCGTAACTTTTCATAGGTCCCTTGCTATTTTCTTCTTGTTATTTATTATAGTATATTGTTCACTTTGGTATTTTATTATTACTTTAACGTTATATTTATTTTGCAATTATATTCATAATCTTTAGCTATTGTTAACAACAAATATTTTATTTTATTAGTTGGTGCTTTGGTTGCCTCCAATAGGTTGCTGATTGAAATTATCCTGCAAAAAAGGTTTAGAACTATTAAAAATACACTATATTATGAGCCCATAATAAAAAGTGTAATTTGTATAATTTATAAAATTGTTAGTGCCTGTCTTTCTCACAAAGTTAGTTTCGTTTTTTGGCGTTTAGGTTTTTTCTCTCGATGTTATTATAAAATGAAAACAAGTGTTTATTTAAATTTATTCAAGTAAAGATAAAAACAAGTTGTTCGCAACATTACATATTCGCCACTTTAATAATTCTGTATGCTTGATATATTATTTAAATCTATTCAGAAGCAAATAATACAAGTACATCCTTCTTGTTGAATGTCACGTACGCTACATAATTTTGAAGCAACTAATTACGGAACAAGTTAGCACTCGGTAAATGTTTGCAGACCGAACTACACTATCCCGTTTATTTTCGGTTATAATATGTAATTCTATGCAGTGTTAAATATTTCCATTGAGCAAATTGTGTTTCACAGCTTACGAGGCCTCACACTATATATACATTCGTATACACTGCTCGTATTAGTTAAACAAGCTTTGCGAGTTTGGACTGTACGTTTGTTTTAGAAATGTCTAACTCCCTAATAAAGAAGTTTTGCTATGTTAACTTCATTATTCGAATGTCCTTGTTTCATAATATTTTAATTTTGAAAGTAAATTCTTTGCCTCATTTTTGAGTCCCAACTACTAACCCATATATAAGTTATGAGACATGTATACGTGTGTATATGGTATGCATATGTGCGTACGAAAGTGCGTGCATGTGAGCGCCCATGTGTGTGCATGAGTGCGTACTGCGTGTTTACCAAACATGTTTACACTCATGACATGAGTTACAATGAATGGATTTTTGATGTTTTGATGGTATATAAATGAGAATAATTTTTTTGTACAAAATATTAGTAAAGGTATCTTGTGAATTCCAAGGCGGGGCTGCGCTGCAGCGGTGAAGGGATAGTCATTATATAGCTAAACTAAAATTCCGGGTAACAATTTCCACGAAGAAGTTCAGGATAAAAGCTATATAAAGTAAGCTTAGAACTTTTCATCCCAGGATATAATTTTCTTATAATTAAAGAAATTACCCTGTAAGTGATAAGAACACGAACGCAAGTTATATGTTTGTACCGAATTGCTTAGCAATTTTAGTAATTAAATTTTCAACATCACATTTTCAAAATAACATTATGATTAAATCGCACAGTCTTTTCTTAGCAATGTAGCACTGTTCGCGCCATTCCATCCGGATGTTTCAGAGCTCTTCAGAGACCTGTGATGTCCCCTCTCAAACCACTTTAATTTTTTGAATGTCCGCTAATGTTATCCTGTATATAATATGGAACGCTTTCACCCAACTAGGTTAGAGACTGTACTTACGCGTGTGTCTTCATCTTTTCAAGAATACACTTTGCGATCGCTCTAAATGACTAAAAGTTTGGTCCACTCTCAAATAAGTCACGGTGATTAAATATACCACATTCCAAAGTTCCAAATGATGTTGCTTTAATATTTGGACGCATGCTCTCTAAAAAAACTCTACATGCATAACGGTACTCATTAGAATTAAATAAAACATGGTTCAGGTCCTACGTTCTGAAACCCCAGGAATATGTCTATATATCATTGAGGGCAAATTTAAACAAGCTGACACAAAATGCACTATGTCCCGTTAAAAACTGCGAAGTGTAGTAATTACTAATTTACCAGTTTCAAACGTTATGTAACGTAATCGCTCGGAAAAGTCGCAGAAAAATAACCTAGTTGGTTTCTCCTTAAAATCGGAAGGATTCCACCTACACTATCGGGGAGCACAGACGATCTCAATTTACTGAGACACAGTCACACTTTAACCGGAATTTCTTCCAGTAAGACTTTTTAATTTTTCCGAATTTAAGTGAGAAGTCCTCTCGTATGGGTATTATCGGAAATATCAAAATTTCATTCATTGAGTTGTTGAAAGCAATGCATGCGTGTGTTATAAAATAAAAATTTGCCCTTATCTTTACGCATATATCACATCTTATTTCGGTTTCATTTCTGCATATATCACATCTTGTTTCATCGTAAGCGGTTTTTGTTTGCATTTTACTCGCCGAAATTTGGTAGCTAACTCAAATTAACAAAGTTTTTACGACATTTGAAAAACTTTTAGAAAGAAGTGACCCTTCTGAAAAGAGTGAGTGGCTTATAAACATATGTTAATAACTTATTTTCATTTTGTATCAAATGCTTTAAGCAACAATAATGCTCCATATTTTTAATAGGTACGCGCATTTAGAGATTTAATCAAGTAATATAATTTAATACCTAACTCGTTTAATTTTTTTCCACATACTCAATCGTAATCCAAATAGTTTTGACGACTTTTCTATTTACGTTGCGCTTTATGTTTTGTCTTAGTAATATAATAACTTCGTTTTCTTCGTAATCCGAAACAAAATTACAATTTTGTGTGTGTGTATATATATATGTGTGTGTGTGTGTGTGTGTGTGTGTGTGTGTGTGTGTACGTGTGTATTCAGTGAAGTATTTCAGTGAAGAAAAATGTAGAAATATTGACGAGACTTCGATAATTTTTAAAACTCGACTCAGTACCATAGGATATATAAAATAAATATTTATCAGGTGTCTAAATTGCCTTAATTACAAGAGGGAGGAAGTTGGCACGATACTACAAAAAATCGACATCATGAAGTTTCTTAAAAAACATATATTTACATTGTTTATTTTTCTGCTGGGTTTCCATTTTAAAGCAATCATCTGCAAGAGTGATTCCGAAATGTCAAAAATCGAAAAGAATTTGTAACAAAAAAAAACTAATTTCTAAACTTAGAAACCAAACAATATTTTAATAACACCGGTGATTATAAAACAAATACACCGTTATTTTAATCAAATTATTAAAAAAATCCAATGAAGACAATAAAAATGAACAAAAAATGTAACGCCCAGATATATAAGAGACAGAACATATAAGATTAAGAGGTCACTTAACCAATCACGCCCACGCCCACACCACCCATCACGCCCACACCTAATCAGCTACAACCCCCTAAACAAATAAAGATACAAAAATAAAGTAGATCCCTTAATATATCGTCCCCTAAATAACCTAATTATTTACCTAACAAATGTGAGAAAGATAAAAGGTTTTTATGTTTTGCGGAACAAAAGGTCATAAATTCCGCGCTCAATGCGCTAACGATCACACCGCCTCGTGACAAAATATTATGGATATTATAGATAAAGTCTATATATATTGGATAAAGGCGTCTTATTTCTAATAGATCAACTGACCCATTACTTGCTGCGTACGAAAGAAGTATCTATCGGTTAGTTGTTCCTTATTTTTCTTTTGCCTTCACTATCATTTAGTACTGGTATAGTGCATTACGGAATTGGGTTGTAATTATTTGGCAATTTACACATGACCAGAAGTTGTCGGGGTACGAAAAAGCATCGTGTGCGTTTTGGTAATCTGATATTTTCTTTTAAATTCGAATTCTAGTAAATAAATATTTTTTTCGATGAAACGATAAAATAAAGGTGTTAAGATTCAACAATACCGTACCCATATACCCAACACGTGAGCTTCATTAGACGATAAAAAACAAGCAATGAGATATTATTTGCGCAATAAAATTACATAAAACCAAACATCGAACTGGATATCTACCTAAAGTATTATTTTCACTGGTTGAGAAATACAATTAAAACATAGGCACAGACAATACGAAAAGTTATTAATATTATTAGGAAAAAATATACGAAAAATGTTAAATTCAAAATATTGATTTCAGATGCTCAGTCACTGATAAAACGTCCCTTGAAATAATAGAACATTATGGAATTTAAAAGTGTTATTAGATGAACTAACTCTCTATTATTTTTAATAACAGCTGTTCAGTCATCGTTTCTTTTAGTGGTAACTTAACGGTTTATTTATTTGCTTTATTCTTTAATCGAGTACAAAATGGTATGGCCTAAATATGAAACAAACAAATGCTGACAAAAAGCAATCTGCGGTATCCATGAAAATTGAACGATCAGTCTAACTTCTACTAGCTTTGTATCAATATGGTAACGCCATAGCGCTACATTTTTGTTTCTCGTTTTGTAAAATAATACGTTCACCAACAAACCGCAATCATACGTTCACCAACAAACCGCAAATTTGTACTCAAATGATTGGTTAAAAAATTATAACACCAATTTATACATCAAATATAAATATGAGTTTTTAGAGGTTTGACAATTAATACAGAAGACCTTTTCCATAGTGATCAATCTTAAATAATACAAGTTTCGGATATGTTAAAGTAAAATAAACGTTACTCACATCAAGATAGTTAAAAAAAATTACTGCTGGTCGAAAAAACTAAAGAATATTAAAGTAAATGATGATCAACCTCAGTACCGTCTTCCCGTTAATATTGTTAATGACATTTCATGAAGTCCTGTGGAAGCAGTCCCACTTTTAACAATGGATAAAGTTGGATAACAACTTAGTTCTTCACAAGGCTATTAAAAGAATATAAAAATATATATTTAAACTTAGAAAGTGACAATAAATATAGGAAGTCTTATATGAACAAATATCTGTATGTCTTTATAAAACACTATTTCTATTTTAGCCACATTTTAAATACACCACTGCTCCATTATTGTAAACAGTATGACGTATTACATCGTTGTCGGTAGAGCACGGCCTCCGGCTGCGCAGTCAAGTCTGAGTAAATAGGGCCTGCGCCAGCCGCAGGCATCAATCACTGTCGACCTGGTATATTAATTACTCGCCGGCTGAGCTGGCCGCAAACATTTTAATTCCTCCACTCTCGCAGCGTGCTGGCGTGCTCTCTGGCTGGGCAGGGCGCGTTGACCCAGTGTTCTGTTTATTTTAGTCTGGAGGTCAAGTCGAGTGGTATTATGGTTTAGTTTGGAGGGCGGTTATTTTCACTTGAATCTTAATCCATTTTTCTTCGAATCTATTTCAAATCATGTCTGATGTGAACCGTCACTGATATGACGAATATAAAAATATTGCAATTTTCAAATATTACGATTTGCAAATACTTTGGGGTGATTATTAAAATATTGCGCTTTTTATGAAGGCATTAAACTATAAATTCATTAAGATAATCAGAAACAAGTATTAGATTTTTCTAATCTTATTTTTTAGTATTTTGTTACGAAGTAAGGAACCCTTAAAATTTCATACTCCTCCATAGGTCCCAATGCTACAATTTAAAATTTTCAGCACTTTTTGGATTCGAGAAAATGATATCATTAAATGAAAACGAAACATTTATATATTAAAAAAACAAATGTAAAAAATACTTGTAAAATATGAGTTTCTATTAAATTATTTACAAAAGTTAATTTAGTTTCTTATCATATATTTATGTAAGTATATCGCCTAGCGTATTTTCACGGACATACAAATGGTGCATTTTGAACTATAAAGTTATTTTTGCAGTTGATTTGTCATTTGTATACGGTTGCCAAAAAAAAAAAATAAAATATATATATATATATATATATATATATACATATATATATATATACATATATATACATATATATACATATAATATATATATATATATATATATATATATATATATATATATATACAGAAAGGGAAGAGGGTCAGGCATGGTGAAATAAGTAGCAATATTTAAAACGTATTAACCATCATAGGTTATCTTATCAACCCATAAAAGAGATACTTTGCTTATGCTGCAAAAAAAAGGAGGTAATTTAAAGGAAATTATTTATAAAGTTAACTTATTGTCCGTAAAACATTACTTTTACTAGTTTTACATACATTGCAACAAACAGAAACTGAAGTTGCTCATAAAATTTTGTAAATAGATCCCTTAGATCAAAATTAATATGGAAGAAAAACTTAAAAAAATACAAATTGTCCTCGTAGTAACTCACAGTACACAATTAGTACTCTTCACAGTAATAAAATTAGGAAAAAAGTTGTGCTATGAGATCTGTCAAAATGAGATCTTATTTAAAATTTTTCATTTTAAAACTCTTGATGAGAAACAATTATCTTTGAAATGATGTGGAACCTATCCTTCTGCTCTGGCCTTACCTTTCAATTATAGATGTTAAATATATGGTAATATTCGAGATTATGCTTTTCACTGCCAATTATTTCAAAATTCCAAATAAAAATACTTCAAGTGACTTGCAGCAGGAATTGCCAGGAGTTACCTTAATGCTTTAAGAAGAACCCTATTTTAATCATATTCCGTGTGCACTTGGTAATAATTTATACAAGGATAGACAAAAATTCCTTGAAAGATTATTTTTAAACTGTTTTATTATAAGACTATCATCATGATTACCCCAATTCCAAGAGAAGTCTACTAAAGAAAGAAGACAAATAAAAACAAAAGTTTATTGAATAGATCATTTTCAATATTTTTTCATTTCATCTTTAATATTGTCTATATGAATATGTCAATATTGGCTTTAAAATTTTGAATGAAAAATTTGGATTTTCTTTTTTAAATTTGCCGTAAATAAGTAAGATATAATTTTGCAGTCATTTTTTTTTAAAAATCCGATTTATGGATATACATAAAATACACACATAGTAAATATTTATCTTAAAATTAAATTTTACTCTGTTTACTTTGAAGAAGATTTTGTTTAAAATTATTTGGGAACAAATATTTTCTTTAAATTAGGAAGAAGAGAATAGTAGAATATATTCTTCCGATCGTAGTAATTATTTTCGTTTTGATACATTAATTCACCGGCATCAAGCGACTTATGGAAATATATTTTGATTTAATTCCTAAAATGATGTTCATATTATATATCAGAACACAATGTCCGCGAAAAAAATTAAAAATTTACTTGCAACATTTAATCTGAAAGACAAATTTTCCTTTAAAAAGTGAATACATTTCTTCACCTTCTATTTCATCCGCGCAACTTTTACTTAATTTAATTTCTCCCAAAGCGGGTCAGCTCAAAAAGAAGCTTAAAGGATCCATATTTAATTCAGATTTTGGCGCCATTAAGTACAAAATTAAGTACAAAAATGAATAAAGTTTTTAGAAATGAGCGTTGTACTTAAGAGGACCAGTTTAAGAAATAAAATAAATATGTAGATTTAGAGTAAAATATTGTACGAATTACAGCATGTCTCGTTAATTTTTTGGCAGTTCTCAAAATATATTAAGATTTACGATAAGTGCTACATTAAAAAAAAACCTAAGTACAGCACCACAGGTAACATTTTTCATGTACGAGTTTAGAAACAACGGTTCCATCATTTAATGTAATTTCCTTTTTATATGAAGAGGGAAATTGGTCTGTTTATTAAATGGTGAATAATCCATAATCTCTGAAATTACCAGACAAGTTATGGTGCATTATTTACATAATAATAATGGCAACCATACATAAAGAGTGTAGGAAACTAACGTTGGAAAAACCTCTTTGCGATGTTGCAGAAAGGCAATTTCTTCTACGATTTTTTTATTTTTTTTTAAAAAGAGCAAACGTTTCACAATCAAATGGTTAAAAAATAATCCTTATAATTTCATGATCTATCTTTGTCCGTCCATATTTCATATCTCTATGACTCTTTTAATTTTAGTCCATTCAAAATTTTTCAAGCACAAGCACATTAATTACGGTAATACCCAAAGATAACGACTATAATTTTCGTTTCCTTCGTGGACTTTACCTTACATCATAAGGGATGAGAAATATTTCTTCGCACAGTCCGTCGAGTGGAGTATCATAGAATAGGTCGTTTAATAGATTTTACTAGGACCATTTTTGACACGGTGTATCCTTTGCGAGATATCAGTCTCCAAACTGTCAAATAGTGTGTGCGTATTCCTTTAATTTATTTATGAATAATCCGAAATAATCGACAAAATAAACCTTTGATTCAATTATATATGTATATATATATATATATATATATATATGTATATATATATATGTATATATACATATATATACATATATATAAATATATATATATATATATATATATATATATATATATATATATATATATGTTATATATAAAATCATCAAATGTTAACTTTGCATTTTAATTATACTTAATAGGGTTTTTCTGCTTCCATTAAATTAGTATTACAAGACAAATTGAAATAAGAAATAGAAGTAATGAAAAATACTGATTTCTAGATTATTATTTACTTTTTCAGAGTCCTGATTTACTTCTTAATAAACTAATAAAAACTATCAGGAAAATAGTAACTGCATTTAAGGCATGAAAATGGCATGCAATTTTAAATAATGTTAGGTATATAATACTGCATTTTACCTGTGACCGAAAAATAATCAACCGTACCAAATCATTTAGTTTACTGACTACTATTACTAACTAATATGTTCATGTAAATTTACTAAGCAACGAACATTTTTTTATTATATAACTTCAAAAATTTTAAATGGATCTAGGCGATACTTGGTAAACAAACAGATGACAATTTGGATCGTTCCAAATCTTTTTCTAAAATTTGAATTATTTCCTGAGGAACAGCAACCAATTCTGTAAGTTTGATATTAGCAGTATTAACTTGTGCCGTGTATATTGAATTCTCGAATCGGGCTGTGATTTCGGCGCATAGTTTTTCGTTTAAAAATCCGTTCACTATGGTACTACAGAACGTAATTGGATATTAAAGAAATTGGAATAGACTAGGTCGCAGCAATTGTCGTGAAGAAAAACGTGGTAAAATAAGCTTGAAATAATTTACATGCTGTTACAGGCAACATATTTTCATATTTTAGATAGCGGTCTATATTTATGTTTTTTTGTTATCTGACCAATGACATTTTTTTAAAATTTAGATTACCTTAATAACATAATTATATCAATTATTGGGTATAGGTCTATTTTTTTTAATTATGGAGCATTTGAAATTATTCTTTCTTTTACACGATTAAATAGTGTAGTTCCATTGTACAAGCTCTGCTATGTAATTTCTAACAAGTTGTAACTCTTATTAGAAAATAGATCAACAATATGATTTTGTGCGTAGTTTTTTTTGTATGTTCTTGAATTCTTTTTCAATGAAACACATTTTTTTTCATATGTTGGATATAGAGTCATTTTGATTGTATATATCGTGTTTTCTTCAGCACTGACACACAAGTACCGAAGCGATTCGGAACAGTTGCTGAAAAACCTTAATAACAAAATACGGAAAGTTTTAATAAGTACGTTTTCTCAACAAACCTTGTAGCTTTTATGTAATAATGACTAAATATATGTTTATTACTTATATCCATTTTCGTTTAATCACTTTATTATTTTCATAGCTGTGTATTTTATATTATTAAAATCACGAAAAAATATTTAAAGTCAATTTAATTTTATTAAATCGGTCGTTTATACCGTGAAATGAATACTCTTCTGGAAACAGTTTAACAAGCGCTGTTCTACACGCACACGTTCGCCTTATGTAAATACAAACTTCAGTATATGCGTTTGAGTGACATGGAAATTCCGAACTGCTGACAGCTAATGTTTATACGATTTGTTAGCGAGGTTACGTTTCTTCTGACGGAGATGCGCATAAATAAATTCTTAAGGTTGTGTCACAATCGACCCTTGGTATTGTTGTCCCTTTCCAATAGGGATTGATTTGTAGAGTCGACTTAGTGGAGTTGGCGTTAATTTCAAACTAACACACTGGGTGTTAGCTTAACATCGCTTCTGAATTATGAAAAATAAACAAATGAACATTCAAGTTATGTCATGTAGTGCAGTCTTTTAGAGCAAAAAAGAGGGGTATACAATTCGAGATAAAAACGTAAAAGTAAATTGGCTACACATGAGTTTAATTATAGCTGATGTGGTAAATTAGGAAAAAATATTTGACTAGAAGGAAAATATTATGAACAGGCGTGTTATAGCATAGTGGATATTATTTACCGTGGTCAATCTCAGCCACTTTGTGGCTGGATTAGAAGTTCATTTCATAATTATGTCATAATAAACTTAATGCTTCTTAATTTTTTTTTATAAAATACTTAATCTTACTAAAATTAACTACATTATGTGACTTTTGGGATTATAAAGTTTGTTTAGCTAATTGGAAACAGTATTAAAATATAATAATGTCTATATTTTTAAAATTACTTAAATATTTTTTAAGTGTGATTTTTAAAAAAAGAATAAAAATACAATAAATATAAAAAATACTACACTGACATTTTTTTCCTAACAATAATTTGATGTAACTCAAGTTTGTTGGATTGACACTTCTTTCTTTGTAGGTCAACTTTTAATTTGGATGAAAACATTTTGTTTTAATTATATCTTAATGATACTACGATATATACCATTACGAATATTATTTAGACATATTTTATCATTTTGTGTCATTCACGTACAAAGAGATGAACAAGCTGACAAACCAAATTTCGAAGATATTCGATTTCTAACTTTGGTTATTTCTACGCTCGGAAATAATTTTTTTCAAAACGTGAATTATGTTCTTTTTTTACTTTGCTGGATTATTTATGAAGAGATTATGAAATCCCAAACAGTAAAATTTATCGTAACTAATATTATGCAAGAGGACATATATTTGTCCATTTTTTACGTTGCTATGAAGCAACAAATCAATGTGAGATATTGTATAAAATATCTGATGGATTACGAAATTATATTCATTACTATTTACTTCAGAAAATATTATTCCTTTGGAAAGTTCTTATTAGAAATTGAAAAGGCACACAAACGGAATAACAAAGCTCCATCACAATGGGGCAAACTATGTACGGAATTTTTTTTTACGCTACATACCTGTGTACTTAATACAATGGGGCTAAAGGTATGTCATTTAATACTTTATTTTAATGTTAAATATTGCAACTTATGAATTAGAATTGCGAAAGCTAATTGTAATGGAATTGTTTCATGTAACGATTAGTATTTCCACTTTTCCAAAATTTAATTATGGGCAGTATTTAAACACACCTACGGTATTCATAGGTTGAATGAGAATAATTTTTAAACCGAAATATTATCACTCGTAGCATTTGATCAGATGAACTATAATTTTCCCCATAAATTACATTTTCGACATAAACTGAAGCTCCATTATAAATTATTCAATTCCACCTAATTCTTCTGTATTTACTGATTTTGCTTTGGAACTTTAGAATAGCCATTATTACAAATTTTATAAATTCATCTATCTCCAATTTAATCTTTACCATCACACGTGAATTTATTAATTAATCCAATCTAGGCCAAGGTAAAGCACGAGAAACATTATTTTTTCCTTAATATTTAATACACTATTAACTGCCTTTCAATTACATTGAAAAGTCACGGTTGGAGTATAATATATTTTGATAATCATCTTCGCAATTTAAATGAAAAGAAATATTTTGATTTTCTTAATACAATTTGTTGAAAAACACTTTCATTATCCAGTAAACATTGTAAATTATTTTCATCAATAATAATATCACGATACCAAGAATTATTATTTTATAGATATTTCCATGCCGCCTCAACATTAATATGGTTTACAACAAAATGTTTAAACCGTTTATCGTTTTTTTAATAAAAATATATTTTGAAATAATATCAATAGAATAAAAGTAAAGAGGTGGCAAAAGCTGTACTGTCTTGATGAAAATTGATGACTGGCCCACTATATCCAAATTGATCACCTTTCAGTCGACAAACTGTAATAATCGGGTGAAGTTTAGCGATTAATTGTTCTTCAAGAAATGTTATTTTTTTTTAAATATTAGGTTGTAGTCCAGGATTCATATCATTTTCTGTAGAAAATTTATTGATATCACTTTTTACTTGAATTTGTGACAAAGAATACAAAGTCCATCTTCTTCAATATGTAAATAAAACAAACGACGATGACATAAACTGCAATGTGTCAATTCCATTTTTTTCTAAGCAGTTTCTAAATTAGCGGCATGTTAAAAAAATTAGTATTTTTGGGATAAGAATATAATTCAGCGTCTCGAGTTCTTTTCTGACGTTCTCTAGCATCAGACGTCAAACGCTTACTGTCGCTTTCTTTACGACCAGATAAATAAGTCTTCTTGGCATTTCGCTTTGACAACAACAAATTCAAAACTGTTAAAATTATTTCATTTTAGACGATAAAAGAAGTCTCCATAGCGGAAATTAGTTAAATTTACCTTTGCAATTTGTACTGTACGGTCAAAAAATTTAAAAAACTAACTTTGATTTTTTTATTTTTATATCGAATCAGTTTCATGTAACGATCATATTATTGTAAGTATAGAATGAAACAATCTGAGCAGTTGAAGTTGGTAGAAAAAAACAATACCAATAAAAATTGTATGAATTGATGAATTGAAAAGTTAAAGCTTAAAGTATTTGTAAATTTTAAACTTCATCCAATTAAAAAATTAAGTGACAAATATTAATCTAACTTCTGATTTTAATATATACTATCTGATATAACCTATTCACGCACATCCACAATTTTATAAATCAGCGCTTTTCTATATATTGTTCCATTCGATTTATGTAGCTTATTTTACCTCCACAACTTTCTTTCTATCCATTCCTTTACAGTAAAAAACATTTACGTATCACGTTTCGATTTTGTTAGTAAACGCTCTTTCCAGAAATATTATACATCTACATGTCCTATTAATTCTGCAATTTCCAACAGATGGCATTAAAGCCAGTTAATAAAACTTTCACATATCACGTTTCCATTTTTTATTAAACATTCCAGAAATGCATGCATGCATGAAGATGTGTCATACATCTATACGCATCCTCTATTAAATCCGCAATTTGCTAACAAATGGCGCTAGTAATCATATGCTAGTATTACGCATCGTTGTATCATTTTGTTTTATAATTTATTAAAATGTTTAAATACAAAAATAATGGCAGATAACAAATCTGGATATGACTTTAAATTATTCTGTTAAATTTCAAATCTAGAGATATGATAGTTTTTTTGTAATGTGTACCACAAAACTGTGTGCCACAAAGGGTTAGGGCTCGTTCCGCTCGCCCTAATAATTTTTCAGACATATTTTTGTTACTGCAATACTCATTTCTTCATTTATAAATTTTCCCGTCCATATTTCAACCACTTCTTTAGTTAATTTTTTCCTTCTATTTTCCCACAAGTGTATTTCCATACCAATATTTTACAATGTTAATTTATCCTAAAGGTTCCAAACATGTGTACTTCATGTGTTTAATAATTCATGTGTTTAATATTCACAACTACATCATCTTTTGCACCACACTCTTTTCTAATACATCAATTTATTATGGAAATAAAACTTCCATTTTATTATACTTTTGTGATCAAATTTTGATGTGACATTTATTCACATCTATATTAGAAAGTTTCCATGACTATTTTCCTTACGAAAATGTCGATGCGTGATCGCCCATTGTTTTTTAAATATTAATTGATTCTTTTTCACTTTCGTTTTTATTACAAGTCTAAAAATTTACTCCGGATAATTTATTAATTTCAGTGTCAGGTTTTCTGCTCCCTGTTAATAAATTTTCTAATTCACAAACTATTTTACTAATATGACTTTTTATCTCGTAGAATAAAACAAATTTATAGGTTGTTTATGGGCTTTAAAATTAGGTAGTATGCCTTTCTTAGTATATTCCAATTTATAAAGAATGGATATATAGTATAGAATGGATATATCTCAAAGGCACGAAGCTAGGTGTTTGTAATTCATAGATAGGTACACTGAAAAAAAGTCAAAAACTACTGAAAAACGTTAAAATCTTATAATTTGATTCAAAATCTTGCAACTCTTGCACTTATGGAGTTTTTTCTTGTAAGTTTTCAAATAGATACCGTAGTATATCATAATATATTAGTCATTTAAAAACTAAGAATTTTGTTTTATTATGAATACAATGCTAAAATTACTAAGAATATTTAAATGCTAGGCGTTTAAGTAACTAAATCCATCGAATTGCCAGCCATTAACTAAGCTTTCCTTGTTCTCATGAAAATCATTTATGAAAAAAAGGATCTAAGAACACCGCAGTTGTATCTCCCAATTCAGTATATCGACACACGATGTCGATAAAGATAGGAAAACCAATTTCGACTCAAACCAAATGTTTGACCACCGAAAGAAATGAAAAAATAAACATAATAGAGGACGCATTATATATTTGACGGACTTTTGCTGCAAACAACAAGGGGTCTTGAGACAACCCGGGTGGAATGGCGGGAATAGTATTCCTTCTTACTATAGGAAGTACTAATTTAAAATGTACTAATTTAAAAATAATGGCCATTTGAAGATTTCAAAGTGAAGGCGTATGGGCTGTATATTTAAATGTATTACCATACATATCAGCAATGATTTATATATGTGTATACGGCAATCTATTTATATATATTTCCATACATATCAGCTTGAGGATAGAGTCTACCGATGTACCGCTCCTGTCGTAAAAAGCTCCACCAGGTATTGAGAACCATACCCTGATACATAATCTGAACTCACAAGTTATTCCTAGCTTTAGTCACTACCACAGATGGCTCCCTCGCCAGTGTGCCCTTGAAGAGGCCAGCCTTGGACTTAAATGGGGTAAATGAAAACTTGTTCTTAGTGCCTCAGTCATGTAATTTGGCGACGAATTTTGTTGCCCGATTCCCTAACTCTGCAGCTCAATCTTTCGACTAACAGCAGAGTATCATCTGCATACGCAATAGTACCGCATTCCTGAATGGGTATCGCAAGTATACCATTAAATATGTCGTTCCACAGAATCAGTCCAACGACTGAGTCTTGTAGGAAGACCCTGGTCATCATTTTCTGTACAATAGTGTCTCCATCGTACAAAGAGACAATACGATCGCTAAAATAATTCGGCAAAGATCCGCTGATATTTTCTGCTGGAATTGCGTCCAAGATCTATAGACACTCCAGAACGAAAACCGAATAGGTTCTCGGACCTCGGTGAATTGTAAAGGTTGACTCATTAAAATCCACGAGGTGAAAGGCGCAAAAGCGCCAGACGGTACAGAAATGAAATAAGATTTTTAAAGACAGCTGGTATTTGTTTGAATACAGCAGTCAAACAATTCAACGATTCGCAATCAGGAAGGTGAAGCAAGAAATGAAATAAAATTTTAAGCAATAATGCAAAATAAAAAAAAATCTTCACATTGGTGCCTATATTTCATGTAGTATCTATGATTTCATCTTCACATTTTTATGCAATTTGAAAAGTATTCTTTTGTTTCCACTTAAAACGGCTTTAACAAAAAAAAATCATTTTTGCACCCCTTATTCTTTTAGTATATTTTCCATCTCAAACTAATAAACGAAAATAAACAGAATCAAAGCATAGATTATTCAACCAACAATATAAATATAAAATATTTTAAGTATTTAAACAAATTCTTTTTGAGGTTTGAAATTATTCTCCATTTAATCATTTCAAACCTGAAATTATTTTCGAGGTTTGAAATGATTATTTTCAGTATTTAAACAAATGTTTTTTGAGGTTTGAAATGATTCTTCTTAACACTCATCTAAGTTCATATATGTACAGAATGCTCATATGTGTACGGAATGCAGTACGACTACAGAACCACTCATAAATTGATAAGGATGCATAACATTTCTCGTAATCGATTAACTAATATTAATTTTTCATAACGTAAACATATCGCTTATTATATATTTCACAGGCGTTAATATGGTGCATATTTCAACAGCATAATATCTAAAATATTTGACACAACTTTTACACAACTCTTTTGTAGCCCTCTTGAAATCGGAAAATTTTTTTGGCTTATTTGTCAGCAATTTTTCATTATATTTTCAAATTTGTCTCTGTAGATATAACACCCAAAATTAAGAAAATTATTCCGGTGCTGTAATTTGCAGTCTTTTTAAATACCCTTTATGGACTATATAGAATTTATAAAAAATTCTAGTACTGAATTTGCAACATCATAAACTTTTATGTAAATATTTTTGTGTATTATATTCGTAATGAGATATATGCGAGTTAATATGTTTCATTATAAGATCAAATTTCAACTTTTTATGTCAATCAGTTTTTAGCAAAACTTCTATAGTTTACATTCCCTTCGTTCTTTTGCGGTTCAGAACCACAAAGAAGATCATTTTTGAAATTCTGTCAGCCACTGTTACTTTGTACCCGCGTTACCCATAAAAAGGATTAAATAAAGTTTTGTATAGTATTACCTCGTCTGAACACAATATTTTTGACAATAAATTATCATTTCAAGACGATTGCTTTTTTTCAATAAAACTTCAATAATTTGACCAATAGTGTATTTTTATTGTACTTCAAATATATAACATATATTTTAAAAAATACGTAATAAATTATAAAGATAATTTCTGAGTTGTATTAAACCAATATTATTGAACTCAATAAATTAAGTGTAAATATAGCAAACATGTAGTCCAGAAGTTTAAAAGTTAAGATAAAATTTTAAATTTTGCTGACAAAAACGAACTGTATAACATTAGAGGAAAACCGTGTCTTCTGATGCTTTGTGTCGTTCGGCCCACACAAAATACAATCGCGGTGGCTTACATCCAAATCAATATCGGAAAATTAAATTACTTAACAATTTTATTTAAATGTTATTAAAAAATATAATTGTCTTTTAAAATCAAAAATTTCAATAAAGTGGGCAACACAATATGTTCATGGCTAATAGCCACGAACAAATTGTGTTGCCCACTCATCAATTCTTTTTTATTCCACACATACAATATGTATATATATATATATATATATACACACACACACATATATATATATATATATATATATATATATATATATATATACATATATATAATATGTAAAAGTTTTTAATTATATTTATTTTATTTGTTAACTCAATGTACATATCTTTTTATCATGAATAGAAAACGAGGACCAATTGCTAAAAAAACTAATTGTAAATCGAATCTACTTTCTATTTTCTTTTTTAAATTAGTCATTTCAAATTTAGTTGATATTCAAAAAAATTATAGCAATTCTAAAATAAAAAGCAATATTAATACAGTTCCAACAATGTCCTATAGAAGTGGGACCAATTTTAATTCACTTGTCATCATGTAACGTAGCGGCAGCATTGAATTCAATAAATTAACCTGTCAAGTATGAGAAGAAGTCTATCAATTCAATATATAATTAGGCAATTACAATAATTACACGCTATAAGTATTACTATTAAACTCTTTACAAATCTTAACTTTCATAAAGTAAATATATTGTCTATTATACCTTTCACTATTATATCTTCTACTATATTTTTACTATTTTCTACTTTATCATGGTATATATTTTAAAAAATTAAAATATTTAGAATAATTCTAGCAGTTTTTTTTTATTCTTTTTATAGTTTCTAAAAGCTCTTTTTTCGTAATGTTCGGTTGAGTAGTTTCGGAAAAGGGGAGTGGGGGAGGGGGCGGAATTTATTTTTTTTTATAATTTTCCTTTTCTGTAGTTTAAATATTTTTGAAACCTTTATGGATAATTCTTTCAAACCGTATCCCAAATAATATCTGGAGTTGAAAAAATATTACTTCCAATTGAAAAATTTCCATTTAAAATTTTCTGAGTGTTAGCAAGTGAGACATGTGCGGATTAATATGTTCTTTACTACGCTAAATTTCATGTTTCTACATCAACCAGTTTCTGAGAAGAATGACTGTGTCAGACAAATAGACGGATACCTAAGTAATCTTACAAAGATTCCGTTTTTACTTTTGAAAAAAGGAACCCTGGAAACATCAATAAACTACTTGATTAGTGATAATTCACTACCTGGTTACGTTAAAACTATCGGCAGAACATTTTTTGTTTCACATATTACAATTTTTGATGGAAGTCGTATAAATATGTTTTGAAGTGTCATTTAGAATTAATTCGATTCCATTATTAAATAACTAAAATAAACTAATTGAGAAAAATTTTAAATGTAAAATAACAAATATTCTTCGTTCGATATGTATTTTTTCGGTTGGTGTTACTAATTTTACTAACAAAAATTTATTCAGTTTTTGTATACAATAAGTTTATTAATACAGTTTAATTGAAATATTGAATAAATACTTTTTGTAAACAGGGTCGTTTAAACGTACATTATCCAATGATGTCTCAAATCCGACACGAATAAATAATTAATTTCTGACACCATGCATTGCATAAAAACATTACGCCGAAAGCTTCCCCTCCCTAAATCGGCACAAAGGTATTAACGCGTCCAAAATCGTCGCAACCTCACGCACTGACCATAACACTTAACACGTGACCGCCCATTCCACCCTCTTGTACGATGAGATAATATGATACTTTCAGCACCTTTTTCGTTAAAAATTCTATTATGATGTTATCTATAGCAGTGTAGCTTGTCTTATAATTGTAAATGTAATCGATAGTCTCACTTAATAAATGTGAAATTAAAGGGAAATTTTAATTTTTTACTAAGTTTGGCTAGGAATAATGGATTATTATTATTAAGTATTTATTAAAATTAATTCAAATGACAAAACTAAAAATTTACTGAAAGCGATGAAAATAAGATTCTAAAAAGTTTGGTTGACAAAACAGTGTAGAACTAAATTTAACAAGTGTAAAAACAGATTGATCTGATAGACTCTTACGTTTATTTGATATGATTGTATCATTCGAGTGCGGGGACTTCGACGAGTATTTCTACTAGTACGGACATGCGTGACATGTGTTTTTAAATTTGTTTTTTGATTTTAACTATGACATTTAGATATGAAAAATATATTCATATAAATATATGAGATGCTCTAAAATAACATCATAACATTGTACAAAAATTTTCCACTTGTCTTTTATAAAAGGAATACTCTGAATATGAAAATTTTTCGTTCTTTTGTTTTTAATATAAAACTTTTTAAATTGTTTAAGCCAATGTTTTAATTTTAGTTCTTATAGTTACCTTTTATCTTTCTCAAATTTCTTAGGTAAATAATTGGTTTATTTGAGAGATGACATATTAGGAGATCTATTTTACTTTTATACCTTTATTTGTTTGTGGGTTTGCGGCTGATTTGGGTTGGGTGGGTTAGTTTTTCTGTAGAGTGACATTTTAATCTTAACATTCTGTATAAGCTATATTCGACATTACATTTTTTTTGGCTATATAACATTTTAAGGCAATAATATTTTTCGGCAATAATATTTTTCCTTCTGGCGTCGTGACAACCCTCTGTGAGTCTTGGTTTCTTGTTCTTTGATTCTTCAATATTAAAGAGGGTTATTCTCCATCTGACTCGATTATTCGCCTCTCTTCTCCAGTCGGCGAGTTTTCCCATCGTCGTATCTTCCTCCATACAATATATCCATTTTTACTTGAACCATCCTCTTGGTCTCTTTGGTGCTGCATTCATCTAATTATAGTTTTTACAACCCTTTTATCCGACATTCTTTTCACATGACCAATATTTTTTTTATATAAATGTATAATTTAGTTTCAAACTACGAATAATATGTAAATTATATTGGTAAGATAAAAAATTAAAAAATACGATAACTTATAGTGAGTGCGATTATTTGTTATTTTTTGGTAAGAAACAACAAGATTACAACATCTTCAGGTGGGCTATTAGCATTGCTATGCTGAAGTTGTTGTAATACAACGAAACCTAGGTCGTGGTAAAGAACTTAAAGAAAGTGGAAATAATACTACATCACGTTGTTTCATTTAATTGTGCATTAATTATTTATTTAGAGTTAAAAATATTAAATATATTTATATATATATATATATACAAATATATATATATATATATATATTTATATATATATATATATATATATATATATATATATGTATGTGTATGACTGTCTTTAAATTGCTTAATTATTGTTACAAAGCAGGTCTTAAACCTGAAGCAAGACATAGGCATTAACTTCGTATGAATAAAATTATTCATTGAAAGAAAAACTAATTTTTTTCACCACCTAATGTTCGAGATTATAATTTTCTCTCTGCCTTGTTATGAATTTTTAGTTAGACTAATAAATTAGAAGACAGTTCGACCTGAAGACATTTCATATCTGAAGACATTTTTAAAAGCAAAATGGGCCATTAATATGTTTACTTACACATTTTCCATATAAAAGAACTTACTTTCTAAGATATAATATTTTTTTTATATATCATGTAAGTTCAATACTACCAAGCTTGAATTATAACTTTAAAAACAAATTAAATCAAAAACGTTAAACAACGACGAGCAAAAGGGAAAGACGAATTTTATTAATTTACAGATTTCAGTCTTTCCAATAGTCCACTACCCGCAACCCACTACAACACCGCTCCATTATTGTAAACAGTATGACATGCTTACACCCGTGTCGGTATAGTGCGGCCTCCGGCTGCGCTGTCAAGTCTAAGTAAATAGGCTTATGCCAGCCGTAGGCATCAATCACTGTCGGCCTGTTATATTAATTACTCGCTGGCTAAGATGGCCGCAAACATTTTTATTTCTCCACTCTCGCAGCATGCTGGCATGTTCGCTTACTGGGTAGGGCGCGTTGACCCGGTGTTCGAGTTATGTTGGGCCAAGGAAGTCAAGTCAAAAAATACTAGGGTTTAATTTGGAGTACGGATTTTGATTCAAATGAAGATTACTTCAGTTGAATTAAAATCCATTTCCATTTGATTCTATTTCAGATCTTGTGAAACATCATTGGTATAAGGTTCTTTTAATTGAAGTATTGCTGTTTTCCCCGAAAACAATAAAAATAAAATTTCATTAAGGTCCCAAAATAATTTTTCGGGTTTCAAAAAAGGTCTCTTTTAATTTCATTATGAACGGTTTTATTTCATGTTTACATATATTACAGCCTCAAATTTTCTGCGTTTTTACACCAAAAATTGCAGCTCATATCATCAAATAAAAGACAAACATTTGTACGTTTACTTTAAAATTCGTGTTTAAAAATTTGTTAAGAATTATTAATAACTATGTAAAAATGTACATCTTTCAAAGATATATAAAACAAACATTCTAAAATATAAAGTAAATTTGTCATTAATATAAAGTTTCTGTGAAATTTTAACGGAAAACTATATATCATAAGTTGGTTGTATGTAACTCGTAAACTAATAGAGCCTATTTCTTAGTATTGTGAACACTTGCTGAGATAGAGGTTTTACTTATTAGGGATGGGACCAGTGGCGTAGCGTGCCTTGGCGGGGTACCATATAAAAAAAATTTTGACGGTCCTTATGAAGGGTACAAATTTCTCACAAAAAAAATATTTGCATAAAATTAAAATAAGCATTTATTCATTGTAATTTTGCAGACAGATAATTTTTCTCCTTGCCTTTTTTTCAGCAAACTGATTTATTAAATCATTTATAGCTAGTGATGACTTTAGTTTTCCCAAAGTTTCTGCCTCTGTGGACAAAAGCGACAGATCTGACAAGCGCTCATTTCCCATCGAAGTTCTTAGGTAATTTTTTATCAGTTTCAACTTTTAAAAACTTCTTTCAGCAGTTGCGGTTGTAACTGGAAGGGTCAAGAATAAAAAGCATGCTGTTATTACCTCCGGAAAACTGCATGCAAGACTATTGAATTTTATCAGCAATAACTCAATGAGTTCCTTAATGGAATGGATTTTTTTAATTTCAGATCTTCAGCCTTTAATTGGTAATAAAGATTAACTGAGATGTCTTTACTATATTTAGCCGAAATTTTTCCGGTAGCGTTTAATATCTCTTCGTTTGAAGAAGACAAGAGTTTCTCCGGTTGTAATATTTCCAACAAACTACAAACCAAAGGCTCTGATATCTTTGTTTAGTTTGAGAAATTAAGATATCTAAACAGCAATAGTATACATTGACTTTGAAATATAATTCCGGGTCTGAAATTCTCCCATCTTTTGATAACTCATCAAAAAAACGCTTCGTTATCTTTTGCCTTTTGTTTTTAAAAACAGTTGTTACCCCCCACTCTTTTGCTAAATCTTTAGACTCATTTAACAAAATATTGAATGAATTTTGATTTCTCAATTCACACAGTCTATTCAAAAGATTACTTAACAAAATACTAGTAGTCAAGTATAGTTTGCGTAAAATTGCTTCGACGATCAGCTAATAACCAGCAGAAGTGGCACTATGGTTTGTTTAAAACATTAGAATAACATAACCATGGTCTTGGAATTTTTATGCCTGCCTTATTGAAATATGAATAATAATAGGACGAAAAAGGTCGGTTACTTTCTGAATCTTTTGGAAACGGTTCTTGTGGTTTAAATGGACCTAATTTAAAAACTATTTTTCGTTCGCATTCATTTAGACCGTCACCAAAATTTCCTCTATCTCATGAAACTATATAACAATCTTCAGATATCTCAGAATCGTCGATTTGGGTTACTTCTATTGCCGGATGGACATCCAACGAAGAATGTGCTTGGGTTTCTTCTATTTCAGGAAGGATAGCTGATGTAGAATGTGCTTCAGAAGAATCTGAAAATATAATTGTCAGAAAATAAAAGCGAATGTTTTCATAAATTAAAAAAATATATGTTAAATAGATTACTATACGTAAGGTTACAGTTAGAGTGTTCAGACGTACGCAGGCTCTACGCGGGTTGTGCGTGTGTTAGTACAAAATCACCTGCGCACAGCCCATGCGTTTCACCCGCGTGCGACCCGAACGCGGCACGTAGCAATACAAAACGAATACAACTCGAGCTCGCGCACGTTTGAACACGCAATTTACAATACGGACTGATAATAGGTAAGGAAGAGTACCCGTTTTCTTCGTTTTGAGGTACAAAACCCTAATAATCGATTTTAAAAACCCATTAACCGATTTCGAACAGTGATAAAATTTATATGGGACAGCCTTTGTGTTATGTACATCAAAATCTTTTTTTAAGTACCTATAATAAATACTTTTTTGAAAATCACATCCAAAATCAGTTCAGTTAAACCTGAGATAATCGCAAACAAACATACATAGTACTACTTAATCTCTAAAACTACAGAACCTATTTTCATGAAACCAAAACTGTTTCCTAAGTTGGAGTGTGCCTCACTTAAATCAAAAAGAATCATCTCGATATGAATATCGTTGTCGATATTGCTTTTCGATCTTTTCGAGAAAGTCGTAGACAAACATACAAATATACAAACATACAAATACTGGGTGTAAGGGAGTGGTTTCCGAAAACATTAACCATGGCTTCAGACCATCAAGAATTTTTTTTTGCGGAAATGAAATAAATTTTTCGCCTCCCCCCTCCATACAAAATCTTCGAGTCAGCTAACAATTTTGTACGGAGAGTCGATTATTTATTAATCAGTTCGGAAAGCTGTCCCTTACACCCCATATATAAACATACACTTACGTGCGTAATTCAGTGCTTGAAAACCTAAATGGATTATTTTATTATACTCAAATTATTATCCAAATCGAACAACCTCCGTTTTTGGAAGTGGGTTAAAAACAAAATTCATTATTCGCTACAGGTATACATATAAGACAAATAGGTTGGGTAGTAGGTACATACCTTTACAATCTAAATCACTCACAGGAGCTGGTTTCTCAAAAAATGATGAAATTTTGGGTACTTTTTTTATGACCTCCTCCCTTTTCTGTTTACTTTTTCTTTTCGTAGCTCCGCTGGGATAATCTCTTTTCCTTTCACTCATTCTTTTTTTACAAATCGCTACTAATACAACTAAACCAAAACAACAATTTTTTGTATTGTATTGCAATGTAATACACAATTAAATAAAACGCATAAATAAACACTGCTCTCCGTGGTTTATCATCGTATGTACATCGATTACTGTGGGATTCCCTCCCCCGTCGAAGCAAATGACTTAAACGGGGAAATCCCGCAGCCCGTGATAAATACCCGATATAGGTTGTTGCCAACTTTAGATATTCAAAAGTTGCAAAAAAAAGAAATTGTTTTTTTTTGTCATTTGTGAATGGGTGGGGTCCCCCGTGGCTCGGGGGCCCCGTATAATTACAATATAATATACAAATAAACCAGGAAACAATGTATTCAATTGATTGCGGGAAGTATTTTCTCATATTTTGATATGCATAACATTTATTCGACTAAAATGACCGCTTGTTAAGAAATTTAATGTCAAAAATTAAAAAAACACGAATATTTTAAAATTATCAATAGTCTAAAATTAAATACCAATGGTCTAAAATTATCAAAATACTTTTTGTTGTGATTCGAAAATAAAAGCAGATAATTCATAAAAAAAAACTCAAGTAAATGCAATTTTGTTGCTAAAACTCACAATACATTCGTATGCAGTGGTAATCACATTTGCAATAAGTAAACACCTAACTCAAATCCATATATTGATAGGTGGTATGCAATTTAAAAAACATTCTCATGGATAAAAACACAATATTTGATTATAAGAAATAAATTACCGTCTTTGACTTTTTGTAAAAGTAGTTCGGGGTGTTCGTCCATTATTTTAATAAATCGAGATTTTAACTATAAATAATTAGGCACGTTTTAGCCTTCAGATATGCATATACATACATATATACATACATGTATATATATATATATATATATATATATACATGTATAACGTGTATATATATATACATATATATATATATATATATATATATATATATATATATATATATATATATATATACATATATATATATATGTAAAGTTAAAAATCTTTACATATGAAACATAAATTACCAATTCTCATTCATCAGTAAATCATGTATATCTCTATTAATTAAGAGATTAAAAATGAACTCGAAATTCTTTCAAAATTTAAATGGAACACTTTGTTTCCGAGTGACAAATAATTTTCCGTAGTTCAACCTAAATGAGGGTGCCCTACTTCATAAATTATTTTTAATTAATGTACGAGTAGTGTTAGCTTTATGGGTCATTTTCCTCGTTACTGGTATTTTTATGAGCAAAGCCTAATTTTTTTTATGATCAAATACTTTACATTAACGCTATCATAAAAAATCCGGTGGTAATTCTGAATACGACATACAAATTGTTTTCTTAATAATTTATTACATTATATATAAGAAGGGCTTTAATTTAAACAATAAGTAATTTCTTGTTTACGCTTGTTGATATATTTCAGTTAGAATATAGACGGCAATGATTCTTATCATCCTAATATTTAAGGAAAATATGAAGCAAAATTTAGTAAATAATTAGTCACAAGTTGGAGTTAATCGTTGTTGTAAGCGATAATTGCTCAAAAAATTAATGAATATTTAAGAGTTATTATACGGGCCATTAATATATAGTTTAAAATAGTTACGAAATGAAATTACAATACGTTCTTTCCTCCCAAAATATTGATATTACAATTTAAATAGGAACATAAGCTATAAGCACAAGTTAAAGAATATACATTTGATTCTATTATGCTATGGATAAATAGGCTATTAATATAATTTATTTCGTAGCGTGTAAAATATAAGTAAAACAGTAGAAACACGCAGTTTAGTTTCTTATAACGATCATAAATCATACATAAATATGTGTATACACACACATATATATATATATATATATATATATATATATATATATATATATATATATATATATATATATATGTATGTATATATATATATATATATATATATATATGTACGCACAAAATCAACTCAGTTCTCGCAAGAATACAATAATGCAAAGGTGGAATAAGAGTAATGAATGGATAGTAAATATTGGCAAATGGAGGAAAAAATTATAATACTATCACTACACGTTAACAAATATATAACTAAGTGAATATTACAACAAGCGCTTAATTAAAAATACATACGCTTAAATAAATTTCATTGCTGTATCAGATTTTATGAACGTCCGCTTATAGCAAGTAGCTAATACACTTAATTGCGTGAAATAATTGTACGAAGAAACTCTTGGACAAGTTGTTTACTAACATACTGGGCGAGTTGCTTGGCTAATAAGGTGGTCGCTATGTAAATAGCAAAATGTTTTTTAATGTACCTCGCTCCGTTTCGTTCCGGCGTAAAAACAAGTTCTTTTGCATATTCGTTCACCGTAATCAGAACTAAGCCGCAAAGAAGCAATCGTCAACTGTAGTGACCCATGCGGCCGGTTATCGTAATAGGCTTCTCAAACGTTTTCCAAGATTAAATATAGATATAATATTGCTTGATGTTCTTTATTCTGAAAAAAATTATTTTAATGTGTATAAATAAAACACAAAAATTAATTAGGAAAGAAAAATGTTACTATATACATTTTTCATTCCTAATTAATTTTTTCTCTGCTTTCATTGCAGCAGATTCTTTTGAAGATTGGTTGAGATAAAAGATTTTTTATAAATAATCTTTTAAATTATTGGCTCTTGTGCTATTGTAAGATTTTAAAGATTATAAATGTCTTTAAAATATAATACGAGTGTATCTAAGCACATGCACGACAATTTCTTTCAAAGTAATTATAAATTTCTAAAACTCAGCTAGATATAAACATAGCGAAATTCTAAAACTCTGCTAGACATAAACTAGACATAAACATAACCAACTTAGTCTCGTTTTAAAGAAGAACGGAGTAAGATTATGCCAGTATACCGTACGTAGAAGAATTTTAATAATTATAAGGCTCATGGGTCCCAATTTGCTTACTAATTCCGCTATTCCAAAAATATAATTTAGAAATGAATTAAACTATACAACATTTAAATTATATTTAAATTCAATATACTGTACCCGATCAACGTTTTCATGAAAATAATCATGCCATTGCTCGGCACTGCAGTTTCTGTTTCTTTACAACTTTATTCTGCTTGAAGTGATTTATACCTTATTCTGAATCTACATCAACATGTTTTTTCAAGAAATTTGGAAAATTGCTATTTACCACAAGCATTGGTTTGACACATTTACGTTTTGATTTTAAATTTCAGCAGTGTCCCGCTAGTTATGAATCCGATTAGTATCAAAACTGCAATTTTTATCGTCATATTGTTATTGAAGCTTGTTCTTCTGATTTAGCCTTGCACAGCCGAATTTATTTTTATTCGAATTTATTCTAACTGCTGAGATTAAGAAGGAACAAAAAAACGAGTAACTAGTTTTATTTTACCCATTAGGCGACAATGTTTCTATGTAAAAAAAATTGTGACATGTATTATAAATTATTGGTCGGTATTACAACAGAGATATTTTGAAAAATATAGCCATTGTTTTTTGTAGAAAAATTAAAAGCGCGCTAATAACCTTGCGTTGTTATGTGTAATATTTTTAGCATAGCTCAGCCGGCTCCGCTGTTTACTATAATTGCTGTGAATTTTTCTCATTAATTCAAGCAGACAGCGTCAGTGATTTATGTGAAAAATATTATTCGTCAGTTGCCTACTATGGAGAAAAATATCAATCAATAATGCTTGATTTAAAGAAATTGCTTCAAAAACGTATTTAACGTTAGGGACTTTATTTAAAGAATCTTGAATACAACATGCCGTGTGTATTATTGGCATGCTACTCACTTAGCCAACGAAGTAAGCGTGGAAGAGAAGAATGGCAAAAACTTTCGTTCGAATAAAATATTTTCTTTCACGTTAAATTATTCATTGGTAACAAGTGGTAATAGACACCGATAATAAGTGGTAATATCCCGTGATTAATTTAAGGACTAAAATAATTTTTATATTTTATTTCAGAAAAAGAAAAACGCCGGGGAAAAGTTAAGAATTTTTTTGATATTTAATCTGTCAGACAATTTTAATGAAAAGAAATCAATACAGTTCATCACTTTTTATAACACCCGTGCAACTTCTGCTTGTCTGATCTGTCAAGAATAAAGTCAGGCGAATAAATAATTACTAGTTATAACCAAATAATCTTATAATGGTTATCTAAAAGGAGCCTGGAAGGAAATTAATTAGAATACCGGTAGTTAAAAATAATGCTTAAGTAGATTTATTTCGATTTTAGAACAACCGTTCAATGTACTTTTAATGTAATCTCCATTTTATAAAAAGAGGTAAATTTATGTATAATCGCTAATCTTCGAAACTACTACATTGATGAAGGTAAAATGACTAATCAAAATAAAAAAAAAAAAAAAAAAAGTTAAAAATTTAAAAAACGAATTGCCTTCCTACGGTTTCGAGAAAATAAAGTCTCTACTTTGATTTTTTTAAATTTGTTGCAAAAGTAAGTGCTTAGTGACGAAATGATTTAATGTAGAATCCTTATAATTTTATTTTCTCTGTCTGTCTGTAAATATGTTACACTTTTATAACTTTTTAGCTGAGTCTGGTCTTAATGATATTTTGCGAGAATACGTAGATTAATTTCATTAATACGTAAATATAACATGTATAACTTTCATTTTCATTATGGACTTAATCTTACATAAAATTAGGGGATAATAGTAATATAATGTTATCTAAAACCGTCAAATATAATGCTATCCAATTTAAAATTGAATGAAGAATCTTCGGCTTAACTCAGGTTTTGACATAAAATGTAAGAAAATAATTTTTAAAAAATATATTTTAGTTTATATAATTTTCATAGAGGACAATGTTACCACGCAAGTACAGAACCCTCGTAGTTTAAATCACGGAATGAATCGTAAAACACATATCAAAATAATATATGAAAATATTGAAAATTTCGATTTATAAGACTTCACCTGTTAAGAAGGTTATAAACATTACCAGGAGCAAAAAGAGAATAATGTTAGTACATAATGGAAGTGGTTAAAATTGCTAAGTCAATTTTTAACAATATTTGAGTTTTCTTTCCAAAACAATGTTACATGTAGCCTGACGTTTAAGGAATAATTCGATCACACCAATTTCTGATTAATATTATATGGAGTTATAGAGTAACGCACATTTTGTTACTCCATATTTACATAATTTGGGAATGGGTCTACCCAAAATTTTGCTTACGAATAGACTTTAAGACAAATAGACTATTGATAGCCATCAGGAAAGAATTCAGCTTTCAGAGTAAAAAAAAAGAAGAAAAAAAAATATATACATATATATATATATATATATATATATATATATATATATATATATACATATATATATATTTTTTTTTCTTTTTTTTACCCTGAAAGCTGAATTCTTTCCTGATGGCTATCAATCTATTTTATTAAGTTTGTATTACTATTTATTAAGTTTGTATTGCTAGATGATGAAATCGTTAAGGAAAATGTTGTAAATTCGATTTTAGCACGTATTTACTAATACCGTAAATTTGAGAATTCGGAATCAGAGGAAATTTGCTTCCTCAGAATAATTCCGTCACGATATTATGGACGATATTACCGATGAACGGAATTTGAAGAAAATTGGAATGGAGAAAGTAAAGCCTGAATTAACATATATACAACATTACTGTCGTCAACGTCAGAGGAAAGAAGCTAATATATTGTAAGCCTGAAAGTAATTTGAATTTTATCGTACGGTAAAATAGTTCGTTAACTAATGCCTCGCTGTTTACAATATCAACTTCTTCGTAATGAAATAACGGTTAAGAAATTTATAAAGACAATAATATAAATAAGTTAACAAAAAAACAACAAAGAAATAAAGGAAGATATAAAATGTTCCACACATTCAAAGCGTTGCGCCGGTTCAAAAATTAATTATTTCCTTAGGAATGTATCCGCCTGTAAATTTGTGTATAAATAAAAGCGTCGGGGTTTTTGAGTGAATATTCTAATTAAGTGAATACATTTATTTTCTTTATGTTTTGAGGACAACGATTTTTTTTATATATCAGTTAACTTGGTAATAGAAAAATATCAATTATTGATTATATATCAATTTTTTTAAAGCAAAGGGTTTTTGAAATTATTTCCTATTTTACATGAATAAATAGTCCAGTTCAATGTCCCGGCTCTTATATAGAATTTTAATAAAGTCTAACTCTTAATACAGGATATATTCACATTGTAATTTCGCCTGCAGTTTTTTAATGTCATTGAGATTTTCAATAATATTAATTTTTGGGTCGTATATTCGATACGAAGTCATATTTTGATGATTCATATCGCACTTTCTACGGTACTTAGAGGCAAATAGCAAACAATTTTGAAAAAATAATTCTAATAATTATTTTTTCCATTCTAGAATATCATTAGTAACAAAATAAGAAAATTTATGACGTTTCATAAATTTTCCAAACAAAAGTCCTAATATTTATATAATGATACTGTGTATTTATTATTTTTATTTTTATCAATATACGTCTTTACTGTATTTATAACTATAAATGTAGTTTTATTAAAATGTTGGAACAATATTAGATGTAAATATAATTTCATCAGAGTGGTCGCTTAGGTTGTTAAACAAAATTTTACCTCGAAACAGTTTGAAAATCATCGTACTACACGCACACGCTCGTCTTATATAAATACACTCTTCAGTCTACGCATTTGAGTGACATAGAAATTCCGAACTGCTAACCACTCACGTTTATACGATATGTTAGCGAGGGTAGGTTTCTTCTGAAGTACGGAAACACGCATAAATAACTCCTTAAGGTTGCAGCATAGTCGAGAATCGACCCTGTTTGAACAGGGGTTCATTTCTGGAATCAACTTAGTAAAGTGTATTATATTTAAGATTAATGTTGCCTATTAATTTATCGTTATTTAGTTTAGCTATTTGGAGTCTGCATTATACGTTTGTTTTTTTATTATAAAATAATCGTAAATTGAAATTAACTTTTGATCACCAGTAATCAGTATTTTGAAAAATAAGTAAAGTTATCATTTTGCTATGAATTGTAAATTTTATTGACACATTTCAAAAAATTAATGTAAATGTAATTCAATAAAATTATTTCGAAGTGAAGTTAGTAATAGGGCAAAATGTTTAATAATGAGAGTTGCAGTGGTGTAAATATCCGTATTTTGCACTTACCTTATGTAATTAATCTATAGAAACAACATAGCCGTTAACAAATGCGACGAAGATGAGGACAAATGGCTATAATATACAAAAAATTATATCATACTTTCTTACCAACAGTCGTTAGATGTTTATACGAAATCAGGAACATAGCCAGTTTAAGTTCATGCTTTCATTTACATGAACCCCTAGCCCTAGCTGAAGACAGCTATTGAGGCCAAATGGAAATAAATATTAAAGTGCAACGGCCTGCACAAACATTTCTAATTTCCCAATTTTATATGTCCAAGGGTTGGGACCCCCAAACATCAAAGTTTATCTTTATTAATATTTACAACCACATCTTTTGCACCATGTTCTATCTTAAAGACAACAAATAAACAAACGAACAAAGTTTTCATTCAAATATAACTTTGCAATAACATTGCCAAATTAAATTGATTAATATCTTCATTTGGCACGTTTGAAGACTCCTCTCCACTTTGTACAAAAATATCGATGAGTAATTAAATAACGACACAACATTTTTTACCTCCTAAAAATTACATTTTAAATATGGGTAAAATATAAATTTTTAAATAATACATGAAGTATTATTAAGAAGTATAATTAATGTAATTATAATGTAATACGTGGTTTTAAATTATTAACATTATTTCTTGAGCGAATTCTCATTTATGAAGAATTGATATTTAGAAAAATATTTGAATACATTTTATGGAAATTAAATGCGACTTGAAATCTGTTATATGAATTTTAGGTATGGAAAAATTTGAACTGATCACCGATGTATTCTTTTAAAATTAGTTTTAAAATAACCTATTTTTTGACATAAAATTAAATATCCTTTTTTATAGAAAATATGATTTTAAAAGAAACTCTTTAGATTAAACTACTTACTTTGCCCTTTATTTTGGTTGTTTTCCATTATATAATATTTATTCGAATTTTACTTTACTTTTACCTCTGAGTAACTTAATTTATATTATAATATTCGATGGGTAAATCAAAATGTATTACTGAGAAACGATAAAATAACACGACGTTGATATATTTCCTGGGAGTTACATCTGATTCTATTGATGCAAACATACTGTCACATAAAACCGAAACCGATACAAATTTTAAATATGTTTATTTAAAACATTTTAGGATTTTAAAAATTCATAACAACAGTGATTACTATTTAGGCAAATTAGTAAAAACAATCTAATTTTAAACCATAATGAACCTTTCACAATCTATAAAACTTCAAGCCCGCCCAAGTCCCTTTTTTGGTCATTCGTAAAAGCACGACCTCCATTCATATAACGCTGTGTCGACGCTAACGGACAAACTACTTAGTAATAATACCTAATTGTATAATGCGATTAAAAGTTTCGTGCTCTGAAAGCTCCAGTGAGTACGGAAATTGGATGGTAATCTAAATTAATTATGATTGTACTCTTATATTGTAATTTCCTGTTTAGTTCGTGTAAGCTTCATTACATAGACGTCTTGAAAGCGTTTCTGTGGGGGAATTCATTTAAAGTTTGGATTGTCGATATCTACATTAATTAAGCATGTAAAGTTGAGACTTACATACTTTGCTTTTTCATAATATTTTTTCTTTGTATGTGAAACATTCACAAACAAAGCCATAGTTACATTATATTTATAAAACCACTACTAAAATTTAACTCCTATTAATATTAGTTACACGAATTTTGAACAATATCTAATGTAAAAAAAACTAAGGGTTTAAATAAGTAAACTAAGCGTTTCAATACTGTCAGAGAATTACTGATTCTAACAGATGTTTTAAAAATTAACATAGCATTATCTTATTACTGGTTCAAATGATTGGTAATTCATATCATATAATGAAAAGGTTTTTGTACTGGCCTATGAGCGTGATTTTGAGTACGTAAATATGACAATACACATGATTTTCTTCGTGAAACTTCACTAGTACAATAACTGTATGGAAATTATACTAAAATTGAAAAGTATGAATGTATTAAGAAGCTGATAAGGAAAGTACATCGAGAGATATAAAGCAATTGTGAATAATAGTAAAAATTACATTATTTTCACAATTTAATAATTTCACCATTAATATAGATTTTAAATAAATGTTCATGAAATAAACAGAAAGCCGAGAGTTTTTTTATTATTTTTCTTGTAATACTTTGTGTCTAAAATTCCAGATTATGACCCAAATTGAAGTTAGTTTTAAAAATACGAATTTAATTCAGATTTAATTGTTTTGATTATCTTTTCAAAATTCATGACAAAGCGATCATATGTTGACTCTTCTGTAACGGGAATTCTTGGTTTTTTTCTTTTTTAAATACCCCGTATATTTAGAGTTAACAGGTTAAAGCAACATTTAAGAGGTTCATATTTTATTCAACTGAGAGAATATAGGAATATTCACTATGAAAAATAAACGATATAGATTCCCTAGATATTATTTATGCTAGATTAAAACCAAAAATAAAATATTTTCCGGCCTGGATGTTATTCCTGCTCTGATTTGTTTTACTAAATATATTGTTAATCCTTGCCATTATTTTATATTTTACGGGTATTTTACAAAAATGGTGTGATTTTTTTCTAATTCCTTTTAATTCGTTATTTTTACTAAAATACTGTTTGTTACATTTTTATTTACTGTTTTTTTATTTGTCACTTAACTACATGTATTTATTTACAATTTAGGAACAACAAATATGGTGGTTTACTAGAGGTTTAACGTGTGACTCTCATTTCAAATCAATCCTATCTTTCCTATCCTTCATCGAGCAAAATAAAAGTAAATCTATTGTGCGAACAGGGACGGAGGACATTCTGACTATTGATCAATCTTCCTACACAACAAATTAAATCAACAAGTTTTTTGAGAAACTAGACTTTATACATAAAATAAACTATGTATATATATATATATATATATATATATATATATATATATATATATATATATATATACATATATATAAATATATATTTATATATATTTATATATATATATATATATATATATATATATATATATATATATATATATATATATATATATACGTACACACGTAAATTAATAATCTGTAATACCGCGAAATATTTTGTTTTGAATCAGTCACTTAGTTTGTAAGATAATAAAAGTTTAAATTCTGTAAGAAAACATAGTTATGTATAAATTAGTATGTTGTGTAAATAACTCCAATTATCAATTTGGTAACGTATAACGTACTGTAAATTGTCACATTTATTAACATTTCATAATGATGTATTGTCTGTTGCAAAATATGGAGACCAAAACGTATGTTTCGTTACTAATTGTCTCAGCATATTTTACTTAAATATCACAATGGTAATAACTGGTAAATTAACGATGTTTCGTGAAAATGATATTCGCTTAATTTGGCATATTCACTTCCTTATGCCATTTATTCATTTACTAAATACGGTGTTGTAAGAAATTTGGCAACAAACATGTTTAAAAATGGTTATGTGCACGCATACGCAATAATTAGAAATTTTGTTATATTGTTTTAGAATGCATTTGTGTGCTTGCCTAAATTTTGTCCTACAGGATTCGCCAATATTATAATTGCGTTTGACGTACACGAAAATCATGTTTAAGTGTTCTATCACTTTAAAAATAACATGTACACTGATTCTACTTAATAAAAAATATATTGTAAAAACTGACTACTCTTCCGCAGGATTCAAATGTTCTGATATTTGCTGCTCTTAGACATTTGTGTGTTTTACCATGTAAAAAAGTAAATAAATTAAGAGATTTATTTTGAAATCGTAATTAAATTCAGATTAATATAATCATTAAGAGTCATCTGATAACACATAAAGAGATCAATAAAAAGTATTACTAAATATTCCAATAAGTTTATTTTAAAAATCGATGGTAGTCTTTTATTTAAATATTTAGACAAATTACGGTGGTCAAAGATTTTCTAATGGCAATTATTTTTATTTTTGAATTGCAAACTAAATTGACCTTGTAATTGAATTTAATCTGAAATTTAATTATAACACAGATGTATTATTTTGGTGTATTAAAAAGGACTACAAGCTTGTTTTTTTTAGAACTTTAAGTTGCCAATGTAAAAAGATGCTAAAAAATGTACAAAATTATAACATTCTCTCGCATTATTTTCAAACCTACGAGGCCAAAAATCATGAAAAAATAGGACTAGTAAAACTTGACTAGAAAATTACCTTATAACACAATATCTTTAAAACATACATACAGATTAGATAAGACACGTGTGAAAGAACCGTATACTCAAAATAATATCATATGACACTGAGGCATAAAAGCGCCCTCGCGACATATGGCAAAAAAAAAGAAAGGCCTGTGAGAAAATAGCTAAAAAATGGTGGGAATAAACGTGTTGTATGGCTTCAGTAAGCTTTTTCCTTTAGTTAATATTTGCGGTTTGTGTCGAATGAATTTGGGTCTTTCGTGTTATAGATCGTGCTGGTAAGCTGTTGCACGCGAGAAAAGCATGTCAAATTTATTATGCTTCTTCTATCCTATTTATTGTTTCATTCTTTTCAGTGACCAGAGATAGCTTGAGTCTAAATTGGTTTTGTTATCTTAAACGACATCGTGTTTTGATATATTAAATTGGAAGATAAGTCTGCCCCAGTGTCCTTGGATCATATTAATATTGAACCGTTTTCTCATAAATAATTTTCATGGAAACAATAAAAGCTTATATATTAGCCATTTTGCTTGTATATTTAGGACACTGATTGATTAAAATAATGCAACTGAATGGATTTAGCTCTACAATGTTTTAATATTGAAAACATCGCAGTGAAACGAGATTTTCAGTTTTTTAAAAAATAATTTTTCCGAACTTGGATATAAGAAATATACTATGACATAAAATAGTATCTCTGAAAAATTACATGCGTTTAGCTTCATCCTTTTAAGATATTTAAAATTTCGGATCAAATTAAAAGGTGTTCGTTGATTTTCGGAAAATTCATTATTTTTTTGTTGTGCTGAGCTTAATTGTTATTATTATTTTAAAGTAGGTATGTGAATGAACATGGTTAAAATTACAAATTTCTAGGGCGATGCTTTTAAGACTTGCTAGATTTTTATTTAAATTCCAAATCGCCTTCTCTATTTAAGACAAAACACTACATTCTTCTTGTGTTTACACTGCCATGGATAGCAATTTATATATTACCAATATGTCCTGACAAGCTTATGAGCTTTCGAATCCAATTGTAAGGCGTTCATTGCGCATCGAAGACGTTAAAATTTAATCAGTTTTTTATATAGCATGGTAACTTTGTAGTTCAGCACCATTGTAGTTTTCTAGTTAAGCAGCATCGTAATTGTATAGTTCATCAAAGCCACGGTAGATGGTAGGGCTGAAATAATAAATTTTACGTACAGTTCAAAGCTGATGTCATGTGAATTCTTACAGTGATCTATCATATATTTAATATAAGAATAATTCAAATAAATTAATAATTTAAGGAGTAAAGTTTTAAAATTATTGGAGAAAAATCTACTCTTTAGATTTTTAACCGAATACATATATACTATAACCCGAAATAATTCACATTTAACATATATGTGTGACCTTGTATATATATATATATATATATATATATATAATTGCACGTCACATACATTTTTATTTATTTCATTTTAGTCATATATTATTTATTTTTTTAACCAAGTATATTTATTATTATTTCAATTCTTTTTAATTTAAAAACATACTTATAATCTGAAGTTTTCCACGACAAATTATATATTTTATTACATGGAACTCTTCGTTGCCTGCAAGATAGGCTTATCGCTCCTGAAGCAATAAGTATGTCTTGTGTCTCTGCAGATGAAAGAAAATAAATAAATAAAGATATATTTCATTTCTTATACTGGATTAATTGAAATTTGTTTAGGGGAAAAGTGTTTAGAACTGTTAAAATACACTATATAAAGAATATGTAATATTTATAATTTTCATAAATTCAAGGTTTCTATTTCACCCACAGATTTTATTTTTTTTAATTTTGACAGTTTCATTTTATCTCTCGATATTTATGGAAAATAAACACAAATAATTATTTAGATTTATTCACATGAGGAAAAAAATGTTATTCATTACTTTACACATTCACTGCTTTACTAATCCTGTGTACTTGATATTTAAATTAATTCACACTCAAGTATTACAAACACATTGTTGTCGTTGACTGTCACATACGCTTCATAATTTTAACTAACTACAGAATAAGTTAGTACTCGATAAATGTTTGCGGACCACACTACGATATAAAGTTTATTTTCAGTTATATGCAAGTGATAAAGTTGTTAATGTCATAAGTCTATGCAGTGTTAAATATTCTCTTCGAGCCAAATGTATTTCACATGTTACGAGATCTCATACTACAGATAAATTCATGTTCCACCTTATAAGAAGATGAAAATACACTGCTCGTATTAGTTAAATAAGCTTTGTGAGTTTCTTTTGTGCTTTTGTAGAAAAGCTCCCTAGCAAACAAATAAGGCTTTGTTAACCTAGATTTATAATGTTGAGTATGAAAGAATAGACACACATGTGTATGTGTATATATATATATATATATATATATATGCACACACATATATATATATATATATATATATATATATATATATATATGCTTATACACATCTATACGTAACTTTTGACTATATTTTAATGTAATTTTTGTGTTTTGAGGGGTTGTAAAGGTGCAAGTTGTTTATTTTGGAAAGTTTTGCGTAAAATCCTTTGGTATTGGTGTTGAAGTTAAGGAAATATCTCACTGCTTATGAGGCATGCCCTAAAGTGCGGGTAGGCAGGAAGCGTTAGGAATGGCAAAGCAGGGTCTGCGCTGGATCGGTGAAGGGATAGTCGTTCCAAATCTAAATTTCTGCATCACGATTTCCACCATAATGGGGCTACGACTAAAAGCTATAGAAAAGAAATATAGATCGTTCTCCATCCTCTAACATATTTTGACTTGAAATGTCTTCCATTTCAGTCAGAGGGGAACAACTCGCAAAAACCATATGTAACGGAACATGTTATGGCAAGAACGTTTATCACTTTGGAAATATAGGACCTACCAGCATTACTTTAATACCGTGATTTAGAGACTAGAAGATATTGCGCGGTAGAGCGTATGTCGCTGTCGTAAATGGTGCTGTATTTGCGTGCAGCATGATTAATTAGGAACTAAATTTACTATCGGGCGCTGTGTTTAGTCATTAATTATATTAATTAATTAATAACATTAAGAGAATTAGATCACCTCATCAACATCAACGACAAGGAGCCAGGCTATATCCGACACTAACAGTACAAGACCACAATTAAAGCAGATTACGCGTACCCCGGGCTAGGGCCGATCGAGGAGAGGATCGTTTCCCAAAGGTTGATGTTGAATAATAAAATAAATATGAATAATGAATTTAGTAAATTATACTCTTTATAAGCTTCTATATATCACGTAAAACTAACGCTGTTCATCTTTACTCTGGAATATTTCTTGCCTTATTTATACGCATCACTAATCTTGTCTGCCTTTAAAATAAGACACAGAATAGTAGTTGAACAGATTTATTTGAAGAAATCAATAACAATATTATGGTTAGTAATTAAGTTAGAAAAACTAAGACTGAGATTAAATCGCGAGCCTTAACTAAATTTAATGAAAAATAAGAAAAGAATTTAAATTAACAAAAAAATTTTACAATCATTAATGGAAAAATATGTGATTAAAATGGACAACGATATTTTCTTCAAATTTTTCATTAATTTGAAATTGTTATATAATACGAAAATACAGAAACTCAAAGTTTTTTCTTAAATTCGAATAGAAAAAAAAGAGTTAGTTGGATAATGAAAATTTTTCGGGGAGTATTTGAATAATATGCCAAAGCAAACTGGCCCGCTAATGGAGCCGGTTCTTCATGAGTTTTTTAAATTATAAATTTTGCTAGTTGCTATGTTTTATATCCGTAAAAAGCGATAAAATCCGGAATATAAGTGAGAATTTAGGTCAGTCTACTTCTAAAAAGTAATGTCAGACTATTTCGCGGGTGTTAAACGATCGGTAGGGAATATCAATTTGTATTGCATAAAATTGCCAAAAATGTACGTAAAGTGTGTATACACTTTTTACTTATTCATTACTTAGTATTGGTGCATTGGCAGTTTCATAATAAATGTAAAATACTTTGTTTTTCGAAGAAATTGTTAAAGATTTCAATTAGGGCAAGCATATAGTTACTAGGTAAGTATTCTTTTGAATATAATTTGCCAATTGGACTGTTAACATACTCTACTTTTGTTTATAATAATATATTTGTATATAGGTTATATAAATGTATTATAATCTAGTGTTAATGCTATCTTTAGAAAAATACTTGAAATATCTTTAGTAGCAGGAAAAAAATACAAAGGAAAAACTGCTAAAATTTAATTTTTTTAAAAATAATAATCAATTATCCGCGAAGAAGCCAATTTTATTTCTATTCGACTGAAATATACTTTTCTTGAAAATGCTTTTAAAATATTCGATATTCCATGGGTCTGCACGGATTGTTGCGACAATGCTCTCCGTTTGTCTATCTATAAGAGATTTTTAGTTTCTATATAGGATAAGTCATAGACTTATTTTCTATACATATCATGTAACCCTTTAATCCAAAGTCAAAAATCGTAGTAACAATTACATACAATTTGATTTCAAGGAGGACGGTGGCACGTGCAAACAGAAGGTGGTAGTTTAAATAATTTTTTAAATTTAAATGCGACCAAATTTGTATGGTTGGGCCTATTTTATTGACATGTTTATCTTAACATTTATATACATCAACTTATATTACATATATCAAGTAATTACTAAGATCACGTTCATCAATTTCCGTTCACAAATTATAAGTAAAATCCATAAGTTTTTTAGTTATAACAAACACTTTTAAATTATTTTGAAATATGTTTCAAGTAAATTAATATTTACATAATACTCTTCCAACCAGCATGGTTGACTCTAAATAATGATCTCGAACGATCTGCCTTTGGTCGGTTTTGGAAACTCCAAATTCGTGGTGTAAAATGGTTAACTTGAATTGTAATAGATATGAAATTAAAAACCTCATAATATGAGTTAAACTCACGCTACTAGGGTTCCTTTAAACGTTTGCGGGTACGTAGTATTTTATTAACTATTTATTAATATTAGTTTTCATTACGTATTTACATTGTTTATGCTTAAATGTTATGTGCTTTTACTCTCCTAAAGTTATCGTGATTTTGCAAATAGTTAAAGGCATTGTAAATATATACAGTTTTGTTTTTACGTATTTTTTCTTCATTTTGTAAATAAGGGGGAAGTGTGCATATTTTTGTCATATTTACTCATGTATCTAAAGATGTTTTACCTAAAATAATAAAAATAATTCGCGGGTTCTCATAATTAATATGTGATTTTAAGAGGATACCATTTTATCATTTGCGGTGCAGAACCTGAAATATTACCATCATAAGTGTAATTATGAATGATTTTTTTTATTTTTATGTTACCTTATCACACAAAAAAATAATAAACTGATTATAATAAAATTATATTCAGTCGTTAGTTCTGAGGTAATGATACGATGCAACACTAATTCTTAAAATAAATAGTTAATAATAAATAGGTAATAATCATAATAGTTTTATAGGAAATAGAACAATTCTACCTGAAAAAAGGAAAATGAAACTTATCATTGGGAAATTTCAATACCTACTATTTGATTGTTTTTCCATATACAAGTTTCAAACGCGAAATTTATAATAAACTAGTACCGCCTGGGGCCAAAATTAGACAAATTGTGTTGATGTAATAAAGAAATTCAACTTGTTTTTCACCTAACTAATTGGAATTAATTTGTAATTAAATTCATAATTTTTTTTTTTTTAAGGATAGATAATGAGCGGATTAATGATAAAAATTTAGTAAGTATGCAAAATTTTTTGTAAGTAAATGATTCAAATATTAAGCAATAAAATATTATAAGTATTAAGTAAAAATAAAAAAAGTAAGTGCAAAAAACAAGTTAAGTAGGCATCCAAACCATTTACGCAGCACCAACGCTTATACAGAACTGGACGCTCTACGGATGTATGATAAGCAATAACCATTCACGAGAAAGTTAACACAAGTAAGATAAGGAGACTATTCACGAGAAAGCTAACACAAATCAGATAAAGAGAAACCATTCACGAGAAAGCTAACACAAGTCAGATAAGGAGACTATTCACGAGAAAGCTAACACAAATCAGATAAAGAGAAACCATTCACGAGAAAGCTAACACAAGTAAGATAAGGAGACTATTCACGAGAAAGCTAACACAAATCAGATAAAGAGAAACCATTCACGAGAAAGCTAACACAAGTCAGATAAGGAGACTATTCACGAGAAAGCTAACACAAATCAGATAAAGAGAAACCATTCACGAGAAAGCTAACACAAGTCAGATAAGGAGTCACATACAGGAATGCTGGCCGGTGCACAAACGGTGCCGATGAGCATAAGCCAGGCTGAAGGGAGAGTTGGTCTATACCCAGCCGTTATAGAGTTCCCGCATAATATTAGCTTATACTTAGTTACTTAAAATTTGTAATTTTTTAATTATGTTATACTGTAATTAACTTTCTTATAAACAATTATATATTTTTTGAACCTCGGTGGTGTCCGTTATATAACTAACGCTATATATTTTTTCTGTAACTTTTTATATTTCTGTAATATTATCCCGTACAGGGAAGGCAAAGGGAAATCATATGGCTATAAATGTGATTAACTGGTTAAAACCTTGATTTAATTGGTTAACACCTTTCTTATGAGAACATCACGCACATCCTTTCATATAATTTTACCTGCCTTAACTGCAACATACACTCACGAAATTTTTTGTGCACATCTGTGGCTAAGAAACTTTCGTGTGATGTAAGTTTAATTCCCCTTTATTAATAAAATATGTATGAAAAAAATAATTATTGTTTTCAGTATTCACGTATTCATATATATAGATTATTGCCAAATTAAGCCCTTTTTGTATACATAAGTTGGTCAAAATGTGAGGGAATTTTTTTCACATTCCTCCCAAAAATGTGATATAAAAATAATCTATAACTTAGAAACTAACTCAATACGCAAAGAAATGTAAAAGGGGCACAGAACTTCCAGTGCAATCGATTTGACAGTGAATTTCTAAATATTTGTAAAGCTCAATATTCAAATACAAACAAAGCGTATGTCGAACCGCGTCGTGTCGCTTTGATGATATTATATGGCTCCGGTTTGAATTTGCAGCTCAACCTTAAATTAAAATTAAAATGGTGTATCTCGGAATCAGCACGATAAAAAATATTTTTTATTATTGTATTATTTCGTATTCAAAAACCGCGACCCGTAAACTGTATAGGTATATATATATATATATATATATATATATATATATATATATATATATATCAAATGAAAAATATTTGTTGCATGTTAGATTTTGAGAGAACGAGTGTTTATAAACAGATGTTTCAAAATAATAACAAGGAGAAAGCATGAAAATTACAAAAATATTTGTATGCAAAATAAAAAATGACAAAACAAATTTAGATGAGAAAAAATCAAGCGGGCTCAATATTTTAAGAGATTAGAAAATGTTTCGCAATCAATCTTCAAAAACGTTAATAAAATTCGTATTCATAATACCAAAATTATAAAATATGTTGCATTTTGTATAAAATATGTCACTGATATCAAAAGTTTACGTACTTTTGATCCGAAAGTTTTGTAGCGTATGAACTGAAAAGTTTTATTCCATTTGGAAAAATACGATTATAATAAAATTGGTAAGAAATATTAAATACGTTTGCAATAATAAACTTATAATATTTCTGGTTCAGTTTTAACTTAACTGAAAGAATATTGGTTGTTAATGAATATGAGATTGGCTGATGAATATTAGTGCAGATAGGTGTTCGCTAAATAGAAGGTACTCTTCCGAATTTCAGTAGAATTAAAGAGAGTTGATAAAATTTATACATAAAAATGTAAGTAGATATATTACTACTTTTACAACGTCCAAAATGATATAACGGCCTTGTTCGTTTGAGATACCACCTTTGTATAGTTATATACTCAAGTCACTCTCAATCGCTGTAGGCTGGAAAGATGGCAAATAAATGACATATTTATACTATTCTTTATACTTTTGAAATCACCAAACCCAAGATAGAAAATGTAGTATTGAGTAAAAAAGTAATTTATCAGGGAATAACCTATAAATAACCCCAACAAGTAATTGTTAAGAAAATACTTAATACAACCTATTTTTTATCGTTTCACGGACAGAGGACAAATTATTTCCATTACGAATTGGCATCTTAAAATACTACAGCTCTTGAATGTGTTTGGAGAAAAACATTATCACTGAACAAATTAATTCCATTACAAATTGATATCATAAAGTACTACAGCTATTGAATGTATTTGTAGAAATTCATTATCATTCATTTTTCATTAACTATAGCTTTGAATGTCAACAGGGCATGCAATGTAAAGCCACTTCTCGAGAGAAAGCCCCATTATGCTATAAGCGATGCAGTGTTCCTCGTAAAGTATTAATTCAAAAAAATTCCTCATTTTAAGCAATGCTATGTGCCCACGTGCTGAATAATTTCTTTCAAAGAAGTCAGAATAATTTGAACATTATTTCAGAATATGACTCGAATCGAAGTAAATTATCAGGTAATATAATTTAATTTAATTACAAAGTGAAATAACTTGAAATCAAGGGAAATATTTGTGATCTGGACAGCAAAGTCAAATATTATAATTAATATAATATAAAGTGAGTATCGAATTTCAAATAGCATTTAAAGCTATTTAGGGTGGTCAAATATGGAATATAATACAATTTTATATACAAGTTCATTTAAATAATAGAAAAGAAAATATCTACTGTTGTTTGAAAATTTTCCTCGTCCCAGCAATTTAACAAAATCGTAAGAATATTTACAGTAAAACATCACTAATAAACGAACTCTTAATTAAGAATAAGAAAAAAGTGATAATTAGAAAAATCTGTAATTTGCAATGTCTCTGGGGTATTAAAAAAGGAAAAGAAATAAAATGCTTCATTTTTTCCGCAATGATTCGTAATGTTATTTTTATTTTTATGCATTTAATTAAAATTTATTTATGTAAGGTACTTTTATTGGTGTCGATTTTACGGGTTACCAATGTGTAATAAGAATATATAAAAAATATATATAAAAAATAATGATTATGTAAAAGAAACTTGTCTTAAAATATTTTAAACAAGGACAAATATTTCCCATTCTGATTTTCTAGGGAAAAAGCTGTTTACAAAACTATACCAGTGCATAGTTTGAGACAGGGATGATTCGAATAATTCTATAAATAAACTCTTGTATGGATGAAACAAACGTGAACATCTCAAGTAAAGTATTAGACAAATAATTTTGTAATATTGCCATTTTTATTTCAAACAATGTATAAAATAAAAATGGAAATATTATATGGCCAAATACGCATACAGTAGTTAGATTTCATCCCGTTTTATATTTCAAATTACTGATGTACTTAGGCAAAATATTTTTTTTTCAAGAATTGATTTTTTTCAAGATTTATTAAAGTCTCGCTTTAAACAACAAAAAGAGTAGACGAAATCCTAATTAATTTTGATTGATCTCTGACATTGGCATTCTTTTCTACGGAGTTGATGAAACAAACATTGTTGTTTTAACTTTAGATGCAAATATAACTTCTATTACATTTTTAAAAATTTTTCTCACTTGAATAAGTTCCTTATCTTTATCATGTACTTATAAAAGTCTTGCAAAATCAATCTGAAATAGGGATCCTAAGAAAATGTAAAGCCGTAACCTGTAGTCTAAAATGAAGAAATTATAAAGTACCCTTTTTCACCATATGATCCGAAATGATGAAAAAACCTTGCATACCAGATTATATTTTTTTATATTACTCATAAAATTTTTTTATATTACTCAGTAAATAGAGAGAGCACTCGATAAAAACTTTTGAGCGTATTATAAAAAATGCAACGAAAGTTCAGCATTTACGGTTTGCCCGTAAAAGCATATATTCACTTTTATTTTTATAATAGAAAATATAATAAAAACGTTTTGTTATATAAGTTCTTACATTATCATACATATTTCTAGCTGTGGAAAGAACAGTCAGTTGAATTTAAGTTCATCGTAACTTAAATTCAACTGACTCTTCTTTTGTTTTTAAATCATAACAGCCATTTTGAATGCATTTGAGGGAACAGAAACTTCATGAAGATTAATGTACATTGCTCTTAGTTTGTTAGAAAAACATGGCATGGATATTAGAAATAATTTGTATAGAAATTTACTTTTATTAGAAAATGATAGGGTTGCGTATTTACAGGCTATAAAAGTTTAATTTTATTAATTGTGATCGCAGCATAGTTCACCAAAATTTCATAATTTGTGTCCGATTTTAATTTTTTCGTCTTTACAACTAATTACGGCATACCGCTGTTTGATTAATTCATTTAACTATTTAGTTAAAATCGTTAGAGCAAGAGGCGTTTTTATTGCTCCACTGACATATAATTATCTTCGAGTAGCGCAATTTTGTTAAACTGCACGATATTTTGGCAGAAGCGAACAACCTATGTATAGAACAAATTACACACCAAAGATAGAAAAAAATCAGAAATTTAGGGAAAGATAATAAATACAATGTTAAAAATATTTTAATTGACCGGAATAAAATGTCAAGTGAAGCCATCTTACGTGTTTATTATTGTTATAATTAACCAATTAAAACAATAGAAAATGACGAAATAACCAATTTAATTTAATCAATCTTCGTTACGTATTATTTTAAAAATAAGTAAATCACGAATAAAACAATTTTGTTTTGATAGTTCCTTCGTAATTCATTGAATTATTCTCCATTTATACTGATCATAAACAAAACGAAAAAGGCTGGGTCAGGTCCAAGACTGACCAAAATTAATTATTATTTCAGACTATACTTTCTCCAGTTTAAGGCATAAATATGTCTTCCAATTGAGTAAAATACATGTAGTAATTTACGTTATTGCTACCACAGATTCAATTCCAAGGAATTTGTTCTATTCCAATATATCTTTATTACCGAATTTTAGTTAAAATTTTCTAAATCATCACTCTAGGCAACAAATAACTTCTACCCTAAAATGTTATGTAGGATGTACGTGGAAAATAATTTTTAAAAAGTAATTGTTATTTTTCATCGATCAAATGATTGAACTCTTATATTCAAAAAGAATTTCGCTTATTGCTTTAATATTTGGACATAATGTGTTAGATGTTACATTACGTGACCCTGTAAAGAAGTATTCATCAGATTTTTCTCTTTTAAAATAATAAATAATAAGACTGATGTATATTTGTGTTTTATTGATGTATTTTACATGCTTTTAAAAAAATTTTAAAGATTTTTCCCTAATTTCACCTTTAAATGAAAAAAAAGAAAGATAGATAGAGGAACAATCCAACATATGGTTAAGTTAACATTTTTATTGCCATAAACATTCGATATACTGTGTCAAAAAATGTTGATCGTGAACTTGCGAGAATGCCTACGCAAATGTTGTGGGTTGTTATTATGAATAGTAATATACTGCTGCCGAATTTGTTATACAATATTTAATTGATATATTTTTTAGAGTTTATTCATATTTCTATAGCGATCTGGATATTATACAACAAAGAGGATAGTGCGAGATCGCACACGTATTGTTTTATTTGATTTCCTCATTTCAAAGGTTCTTTTTGGTAAAACCTTATTACATATAACCTAAATAATATAATACATTTTATATTACACATCTAGTAATAAAGTTTCGATCGAATGTTTTAAGTAATGAATCGAAATCTGGTACACTTTTTATATATAGTACAGTAATTATACATAGGTCATGAAAGTTGAGAGACTACATTTCGAATCTAGGGGATTTCATTTTAGGTAATGTAATTTGTAATTAAGATATTTGTAATTGAACTTAAGACCATTATTGTACGATTATTGTATGTAACAAAGATTTTTGTAATTTGAACTTAAGATCTGTCAGAGTGTAATTATCAGTCCATTGATCTGTACGTCTGTCCTTCCATCCGCGTGTCGATCAAAGCAAGTCAAGATTAATATCACATACTGAGGCCAAAAAACGATTACGGCAATATAAAGCATATCGCGGTAATCATTTCATATTACTGTAATAGTTTTTAGGTCCATAAAAGAAAAAGTTATGTATTTTTAAAACGTACTTTTTTAGTCATACAAGAGAGAGATTAGATTTCTAATCTATGGTATGTAATTTTAGGTAATGTAATAAGTATTGTAATTCTTAACCACAGCATTGAAATTCTTAACGACATCAAAATTTTTAGGGTATTTCCGGTCGATTTAGAATCTTGGAAATTAGGTAATGGGAGATTTAATAACACATATAAAGGAAAAATCCAAAGATCTTTGTTTTCTGACTGTATGAAATTATATATTTTTATGCATAGTTAATTTTTAGGCCTGCCAAAGATATAGTTAATCAATTTACTTTGTGAAAAAATATAAATAGTCTAATTAGACACACTACATTACAAGTTAACCTTTAAAGAGTAACAAGTGGCAAATCTGCACATATCCATCATAATGTACGTATAAAAATAAAACGTATAAAAATAACTATAATTACTCTTTCTTTCCTAATCAGCAATAGTAAATATTAGACAAATATTGCTTTGAAAAACTAGGTAATAGTTATACTTAATATACTTCAAAAGTTGCTTAGTTTTCTTAATCTGGAATTGATACTAAAGTTTTATGATCACTCGTTAAAATAATTTAAAATTACCCTCTCCCGGATTACGACCAGAACTTTTACTTTATAAAGTAGTAATCTCATAATATAGATGAGTGACATACAAGTTTGTTAGTTTAGATATTTGTCAAACGGCAGTAAGAGTTAAAAAAAATGGTCTACGAGAAAATAATAATATTTTACAGAGGTTGTAAAAAACTGGCCGTTTTCGATCTTGTAGCCAACAAGTTGAATACTTTTCACTCGGTCGAACCTTCACGAGAATAATAAACATAAAATATTGTTTATTATTAGTACGAAGAGCAATGAGAAAATTTTAGGACTTCATAAAAAGAAGGTATGGAATTATTTTTGAAGTTGATGCCAGCCGCCTGCCAGAGCTATCGACCAATTTAAACAGATATATAATTTTACTTGATTTATAATTTCAATTTGAAATATTAAATTCAAATATGTTGACAGTGCAAAATAGTTTCATAAAGGTCGTATGTAAAATTTAAAATTTTAGGTTTGTTTAAGTTGATTCGCAGTGGAGACATCGACTTCAAAGTTACTGAAATTTATTTATTGTGTATAAATGGGTGTTTATTTCGAATTAATTACGTTTTAATTTTTAGTCGCTACTTTTTTTAATTGAATTTCAAAATTTTTTTTTCAAAATTTCATTTTTAGTAATTAGTAGGGTTATCTAACATTCCATTATTTTCTTTCTTTGAATATTGTGTAATTATTAAGTCATGGGCAAACCTGGTACTATTTCCTCTCTGTCTTAAGTTGATTATCAACGATACATGAAAGTGAAGCGACAGCAGTAGTCGTCAGTAGTTAACTGTCCCATTCTCTATATCATAGGTCCGATATTAGATCTTGCAAATATCTACTACCAAAAATTTACTATCTGTAAATTTACTATCGTCAGTTAAAGAGTTGCATTATTTACTTCCAGAATTTATCAGCAGACCCTCATCTGGTCGATGGTGTAGTTATTTTGCAGAGTAACAACTGACAGTAACAAACACATTGAGACACGCCTAACTTGCTACCATCCGTTAAGGAGTTGCATTGTTCATCTCCAAAACTCATCATCAGACCCTGATCTGGGCGATGGCGTAGGTATTTTGCAAAGTAACAAGTATCAGTAGCAAATATTTTGAATCACACTTGATTTTCTACCATCCATTAAGGAGATCCATTGTTCATCTCCAGACCACATCATCAGGCTGTAACTTGGTAGATGGTGTAGGTAATTTTCAAAGTAGCAACTACCAAGTAATAGCAAATATTTTGCTACCAACCGCTATCCTTCATTTTCAGAACTCATCATCAGACCCTGACTTGGTCGATAAGGTGGTTATTTACTATCAGTAGCAAATATCTTTAATCACAGTTCATTTACTACCATCTGTTAAAGAGTTCCATTGTTCATCTTCGGAACTCATCATCGAACACTAAACTGGTCGATGCTGAAGTCATTTTACAAAGTACAAATAAAAACTACGAGCAGCAAATATTTCAAATCAAGGTTGATTTACTAACATCCGTTCAGGATTCATTAGATTATCACTACATTTATATGAAAATACTTCGCTAGTATAGTGTTTCAAACAAAAAAGGAATAAAAGCAAATTAATCCAGAAATGTTGGAAAAATTATTATATATACATCCAAAAATATATGCGTCAATCATATAATCTCTTCCTGTTTGAAGTAAAGTAGAATTAAATAAGTAGACTAAATAGACAGTTTTTTTAAGTAAAATTCTACCTCACAAATATAACAAAATGTGTAAAGAATAATTGCAAAACTAATTTTATGCGACTTCCTTGAAACGACGTTTTGACAGAATTTGAAACTTAACTTTAACTATCGTAAACTATTTTCAAAATATGCAATAAAAAATTAAATATTACCTGCGTAATACAGGTAATATTTAATTTTTTATTGGCGTATGTTATAAATGTATTAATTCTTGATATGACTATGCCAACAAAACTATAAATAAAAATATTCATTCATGACTTTTTCTTACATTATTATTGACTTTGCCCAATAATAATGTAAGAAAAATAATAATGTAAAATTGCATCGTTTTAATAAATTGTTAACTGCTTTTATACAACACTAAACTAAAACATTCGGGAAACTTGCAGTTTATCTGTATATCTGTATATGGAATATTATTTATCTGTATATGGAATATTATTTGGGTGTATAAAAATGATTTAAAATTGTTGTATTTGTTTCTTTCTATATTAAACTTAATAGACTTTTATAGTTTAGTATTTATAGTTTTGAAGTCGAATATTTGTTGTTTACTACTTTATCTACATTTATTAATGTTTGTGTAAATGCATGTAAGTTCGCCTACGAAATGTGTCAAATATATCGTGTAAATTAATATGTTGACAAAGTAACAAAATCATTTTTTTAGGAGAAAGAAATTAAAAAGTTTGTAAAAGCACAATAGTCATTTCGAAGCAAAATTCGGAAATGTATTACCTTTTTTTAGCGATATGCAGAATTAATTTTCAAAATTTTCCTGAATGAATTTGTGAATAATTAAATAAGGTTAGAATCTTAATCTGTTCAAATCACTTTGCAGGATCAACTCTACTAAAACAACAAATGTAACATAACAGCTCTTCACTTAAATCTTGCATTCATTAAAAATTATGCTCGTCAAAAATAAACATTAAGAGAAATAAAGATTATACGACAACGTATGAAAATACTTATAAAATACGCTATAATTTATTAAAAGTTACAAATTTGAATAATCCAAGTTAGAAGAAATAGAAAAAAAGGTGTTTAAATGAAAAGAAAAAGAAATTTTATATAGAAAAAACAACTGTATATAGAAAAGGTGAGATTATTTTAAATAGTATGATGAAAAATATCATCGTAACAGAAAATGCGTGACAATTAAAAGAAATTCAAACCAAGGCTTGAGGAAAGAAAGACAGTTTTAGAGTAATGCTTGCTTAAAATATTTTAAACCTCTTAACTGACAAATTTATGTACGGTATTATGTAGCATACAGAAATCGTGATCGATTCATTTTGAAGCTTATTATATATGCGCGCTCACGCATTAAGTGCAATATCCACGCATTAAGTGCTTTATTAAATAACTAAAGTAATTAGTCGATTGTGCTATTGTAAGTAATTAATGTTTGACTTAGATGCTTCCAATGTGATTTTGTAGCCTTTAAGTAGTATTACGGACAAAATCTATTTTATTGTGCCTTGAAGTCGCGACGTAATAAAATTTATATCACTTGAACTTGAGACGAAGCGGCGAGAGTGGCGAGAAGCAAAGAGAGAGCTTTTGGGGAGCTTTACAATAGTTAAGTTAAAATGATAATTGTTTATTTTGTGATGTTTATTCAGAAATAAACTACTAACTTCAACTGAAGGATTCCTAATGAAAAGTCTGATATCTGTGTCGATCCACGCTTCCATGTATGGAAATTGTTGGGCTTCTGGAGTTAGGAGTTAATGTCTTCATTCTAGTTTGACTGGTAAGCGCTTCATTGGAAATATTCATCTTCTTATCTTTTGATGTCATAAAGTACTTAGATGAGAAATTATTTAAGCAGAAGATAAATTTACACAAATTTTAATTCAAACTTGTACAAAATTAATTTCATTTTGCTAATTTTGTATACTAGTAGGTCTTTAGACATTAAGTTTATCCGTTATATTTTCTTCAAAACCGTATTTTGCGCCGACGACGCGACGAAACGAAAAGCGGCAGATGGATCGGTAAAAGTATTCAAATGGTTTAGTTTGGAAATTATAAATAAATTATATAGCGATCTATTTACGAACAAACTGCTAATTGACAGGAAACAAACTCTTGTTTAGAAGCAAGTGCCTCTTTTATGTCTATATCAGTCTCCGCAAAATTTAATGGACCTCTAAAGTTACGAAACTCCTTTACTCTACTTTTAGTTAGCAGTGGTTTGTTGAAAGCGACTATTAATTAATATTTTGAAGGAACTAAAATAACTAATTACTTTGACTAAACAAGTCCTGATACTAAAAGCTAACTTACATCGTTTCCGCCATTTTAATACTATATTAATCGACGATTTAAAATTCTGTTTTTCTTCTTTTCAAAGCTTAACATCTGTTTAATTTAGTAATATTCTTTCATATTTTGAAACTGTCTAGTAAAGAATTTTATTTAAAGGCTTATTTTAAGTAATTATATAATTTTTACATTACACATTTTAGTTAAATACTGCAAATGTTTTTTTCTTCTTTTTACCGTGGCCTTTTTTCCCTTCCATAGAGAAAATATTTTTAATGCTACTTGGAAAGGTTTGAATTCAATACAATTTTTTAGACCTGGTATATATGCACATTCCCGGCTGTCTAAAAACGGTATTAAATCTTCTTTTTCAGTATCATTCGTGTATGGCCTCAGTGTATTATGAATCCACCTCACATTTAACTATCATAACACCCATTTAAATTCATAGCTTTAATATTTTTTCTTTTATAGTATTTCGAAACGTATTTAATAATCCAGTCTTCATACGATTTATTTTTATGCTGGGGAAACTATTTAAACAGAAGTAATACATTTTTAAATAAAAAGCCTACGATTAATATCTTTATTTATTTTTCTATTTATATTTGGTACATTCGAACGTTATTCCACTCAACTCTGATATTTCTGGCGTTTGCAATATTATCTTAGATTTGTTAGCACTTCATATTTCTGGCTGTTAGATGAAGGGAGGAGTCATAACTTATTTCACCTCTCTAGAACGTCAAGGAATATCCTGCAGCATTTTCTTTTTTCACGTTTACGTTGATCGATGGAAGGTTGTGAAACCTGCTTAATCTTGATATTTCTCTTTTTCTTCATTGACAGCACTTAAAAATTGTTTCCGTTTTACGGTCAGTCATTAATTACTGTGATGGTGATTCGGACTGTTGACATGTTTTTTTTTTGTATTGTCCGATGTGGGTTTACATTTTTAAAGTCTTCTGGGTACTTACTCATTTCAGTAGGTCAATCTGCGTATTTGATATGGCATTTGCAAGAAATATATCGATGCCGTCTTTGTTATTTTTTATACATCACTATTCTTTTAATATAATGATATTAGTCATCAGTGTTATATTAATGTTGATGAGAATATATATAAATCAAACTGGGAATCAATTCTTTGGTATATTGTGTTTTGTTTTTGTAAATTAAACAGTTCTTATTTATTATACCAAATATGATCCAAGCTTGTTTTCTTTCCTTTTTTTATGAATATAAATTAACGACTTTAATTTACTGCACTTCTAAGGAATCTATATAATTAATAAGTTGGAAAGTAATTTCAATAAATTTTAGCGCCATCATGTTTAAAAGTATATTTCAACTGTTGTTACCGGCCCAATGAAAAAATTGGGACCATCTCGAAGACTCTATTCATAGGAACAGAAATGCTAAAAGTTTAAAATATAAAATATAACTTTTTTCGGTTGGTAAACATAGTTCTTACTTCTGACTTTTTACCTCCTGACTGTTGGTTATTTTACAAGACAATGAAGGAATTGACGTCTTTAGGTACTCTTGAATCTTTTGGAGAAATTTTTTCGCTGAAAATTTTATGTAATGAATATGTATGTAAAATTGAATCATTCTATTAGAATACACTGCAGGTATCAAAGACCATAAATTCAGAAAAATCTTTTTTTCTATTACAATTTAATGATATAATTATTTCTATGCATGTGTAATATTTTAGGAAACAACAAATTATTTTGTAAAAGAAATAAAGGAACTTTTGGAAGAGAAATGAAGCAATAGACACTTTTAGCCAAATGAAAGTAGCTACTAATTGTAAAAATAGAGTGGCTACATTCATTTTAAATTTTTGCAATTGGTTTAAAGTAAAATTCATAATTCATAATATAAATTATGGAAAATAATAATTGTTACAGGAAACTGTTAATTCTCTTGAACAAAAAGTACACTCTACCTAATTCACTTTGAAAGTAAATAAATAAAAAAACAAACTATATAATTGTAAAACATTTTTGAAAGAGGTAAACAACCATGAGTGTATTGTTGTTAGCACTATTTTTTATTCACAATTAAATGAAACTACGTGATGTAGTATTATTTCTACTTTCTTTAATTTCTTTACCACGACCTAGGTTTCATTGTATTACAACATCTTCAGGTGGGATATTAGCAAAGATTACTACTGAACTATTTTATATTACTACTGAACTATTTATATTAGATACTGAACTATTTTTTATTTTCGCCTTAACTTCTCTATCTGTAAAGAACTTAATTTGTATTTACTACACATTTCGTTACCAGTGACTAGACAATGGCGTTCCATTTAAATTATTTGTGTACAAGGACGTTTTGATAAAATAACCAATTTATTAAAATAAAATAATATCGTTTTAAAGCTCATTGGCTGAAAAATCTTGATATTCCCTTATCTTTTAAGAATTTTATGTTTTTTCGCAAGTAAGTGTAATATTCGTTTTTATAAAACGACTAATTTCGAGATTTGATCGATTACTTATTCTAGTCTATTATATTTGTTTTGACTTTAAATGATTAAAATTTAACTGAAATTCTCCAAGTTTGATTTTATAGTATGTATATAATATCAGATTTAATTGCAACATGAAGTCGTCTGCATAACAAAAAACATATATTGCTCAAAATGGAGAAGATACGGCTGGAATAGGGACAGGAAGAACTTTTATGAGGGCTTTCATAATTTGGGTCATAATTAAGTTTTAAGTCGTTTTATTTCTAAGTGAGCGAAAAGGAAATGAGCTTTTCCTGAGAGATGACTGCATATTTAATATCTATATCGTGGCACGTTTTCTTCCGTTGATTTTGACGTATTTTTGGAACAAGAAGATATCTATATTTCAATTTAAGTGAAATAAGTAGTTTTTTATGTTACAACCTATTATTTTGGATTAACTACGATAAAAAGTCTGCAAAGAAATAATTTTTAAAAATTAACGCTTCGAAATAATTTAAATTAAATTTTCCTCCATAGTCTTGATTTTTCTATTTTATTTTAATAACATTACGGGGCTTGAGAATAATCATTGTATTGAGTGTAATAAAAATTACGAGTTACGGAAAAACTTTTAAATATATTATTGTATTGACTTGAATTGTCGTTTCCGACGCATTTTATTTTTAAATTACAGCAGACTAAGTAGAAACTAACAATATCTACAAATACTAATATGAATTTTGTAAAAAAAATTACATAATTTCAAAGAATTATTGATATTTTATCAGACGTACTTATCCTTAAATATACTTGCATTGAAACACAAGTACATCTAATAATATAATTGTTGTCATATTAAGTATACTAGTAGTCTCGATGTATAATGTCATGTAATCTCGAACTTCCTGAAAATACAAGATGCAAAAACTTATTTTACTTAGATTAAATAAATTTACAGAATATTTTATATTTAAAACTCTTGAAGTACTTTTCAGGTGAGGCAAAAATTCAATATTTTGATTTTCATTTTATGTAGGTATACAATTATTTGGAGATCACCGCTTTACTCGGTAGAAATATTGTGCCCATTTAAATAAGTTGTTGTCAAAAGATTAGGTTACAGCACAGTTTGGGAATTTTTTAGAAGAAATAATAAGTCAATTTAAAATCAAGTAATTTTACGTTATTTTATTTGTTTTGAAGGATAAAAAGATCAATTTATTGATTACGAATGATGAGGGATCAAATTTTTTTTTCACAAAGTCGGAGCAAAATAGATCAATATCCTTTTAAGTTTTCAAAAATGTAAAGCTTCCTGGATATGATTTGGCTTAGAAAAATATATAAAGCTAAAGATTTTAATGAATATTTAAATTTTTCGAGTTCCACACCTTAAAAAAAACGGAACTCTTATTATATCATTGACGTTGGTCCATTTGTCACAAAACCCTTAACCTCAGCAACCGTTTTAGGTAGAAAGTTAAAATTTGGCATAATATAAAAACTTACTAAATCGTGTAAATTTCAGTATTTTACATTTAAAAATGCTGTCATAAAAATTTTTGTTGGGACCATTCTAATCGATTTTTTTTATTTTATATATCGTGAGAAGTGTTATTTAAATAAGCGGGTTATAATCATTTCGAAATTAAATTTTCAAATAAAAATTATATTATAATTTTTTGTAAGATAGTATTATATATATCATAGAAAATAAATAAAAATATGTCCAGCCTACCTCCAAAATTGCTAAAGTAAAGTTTTTTTTAAATAGCAGAATAATTAGAACATATATTAAGCAATTTATGTACGTGGTGAAAAATAATAAGATTATCTATGAATAATTTGGCAGACGAAGGCACATGTTAACATTTAAAGGCACATAGTGATCAGTGTTATAATAAAATTGATAATGTGACCTTTAAATTTTATATGTGCCTTAATGTACGCAGAACTCTCGTAGTGCGATTTTCACTCACTAGGAAATTCATACTAGTGACCACTTCAGAATAGCTGCAGAAACATGGATGCAGACTCCCAGTGGGCACGCTTTTTTGTTCAATGCTTCTAGTTGCAAAAATAGAATATTATTACAGTATGCAAATTACTCACACTTGGATACTTTTTCTATAAGATTCATTTGTTATTCACCTTATGAAACATTACCCTATTTTCACCTGTTAGCTACATTTATTTACATTATGTGAATAGATGTTCTTAACACACAAATACAATGCGTTATTCAAAAATAAAATTTGAATTTTATATTCTTACGTAATATACTAAAAGATCCCACACAATTATGAAACTCCTATAGAGATCTTGTAATCATTAACAAAATTACGTTCCGACATACCTGGTCAACAGAAAATGGTACTTAATGCACTACGTATAATAAGTAACATAGTTCCGAATGAAAAATCGATTTCCAGGTTTATATGAATAAAGTGTCGCGCTTAGTGTCGATGCAGTGAAGCGAAATAGAATTCACTCGGACCTTAGAGTCATTTGATGCAAAAGACGAAATTAATGAACATAGAGCGTATTTTGCAATGTAATCGCAAAATAATTTTAGTCAAATAATAAGATTTATAAAATTAAATAATAGTAGCGAAGAACAAACTAAAACTCTTCGTTTAAAAAATGTATATTTGGAAACCGAATTTATTATTAAGTTGGCAACTTATAAACTCACTATCTCTGTAAGCATAATCGTTATCTAACACTTGTCGCCAACATGTAGGCAGAGCTAAAGTTTCATCTTTGTAGAAATCCTTTGGTCTTTGACTGAAAAATCGTGAAGTTTGATTTTGATGTGACTTTCATCTTTAAATTTTCAATTACCAAATTATTAGACAGAGAGCGAAATGGTAATTAGACGGCGAAAGATCTAAAGAGGATGGTATGTAAAATAGCATACACCACCGGATCGAAAGTTTTTCTTCACTCGTTACTTTTGCTACTTGGGGTCAAGCATTGTCATGTAAAAATAAACTTTGTTTTTAATTGAAGGAAGTGTAGCGGTGACTTTGTACAATTTTTCAGAATAAATTTTAGCTGTAATAGTACTCTTAGATTGGAAGAGTTCGCAGTGAATAACGCAATAAATAAATCTCTTTAGACCCCACCATGCACTCAAAAGTATCTTTGGTCCAATATTATATTTTGACCTAGGTACATATTTTCTCCAGCGCATAGCCACTGGCATTTACACAAAAATTAACATAAACCATCCACTTTCTATTCCCTGTAACCAGATACTTTAGCCTAACGATGGGAACTCATTAGCTCCAAGCACACATTAGCTTTCTTTTGAAGTTGAAAGGGTGTTATTTCATGTGGTAGCTAAACGGTATATTTCAGCTCTTTTTTCAAAACATGGAGTTGTTATTCCATTGCAGTACAATAGCATGGAAATAGCTCTTTCAAAAAAAGCAAACTTGATCGGAGATCTATTTCGTAAGTCTAAAGATCTGAGATCTATTTCGATAGGTCAAAATTATTTTCTTTGAATCTTTGGAACCAGTGGTCTGCTATATTGCAAGAGGGCATACCTTCACCCATCGTTGCTTATATATTGCGTGATGCTTCGCTGGTTTTTCACCCTAAACGACATTCATGAAGAAAGAGTCTTCCAAGTTGATTTCTAAATACCTCCATTTTTATTTTAGCACTCTTTACATGCCCCACAAGAAATAGTCTCGAAGCTTTTATAACATTCCAGAAATCGGCCTAAAAATTAGCAGGTTTATGAATCGTCAATCTAATAATATAATCCAAATTATAAGAGTATATAGGAGATCCAAAAATGTAATTGAGTATTTATAAATATAAACTGAAGCAAAAAACATATCGATAGCATTATATTATTGCATATTTGATAACATACGTCCCAAAATCGGACAATTGACAAAATTAATGCAATTACGTGTAAATAAATACGCATTCTTTCATGAAATCTATTTCAGTACACGATTTTCGAGTGAAATGAAAGACAATACGTAAATTTTTCGTTAGAAAAATTTTTTCGTTTCCATTTACTACTTTTGGCTTTTTCGCCCTGTTTGTGACGTTTTTAACCTTCTACTGTATTTCCAGACCAATCTTCCCTTTTTAAATAAGGCTAAGTAAAAGGAAAACAGAAAAACTTAGAGCCAATAGTTTCTATGGATATTTTTAACTGAAACATTTTTGGTTTTTAATTTTTGCAACTAATTAATTATTAAATTAAAACTCATTAGTTAATTGGAATAAATCCAATTTAAATAACTGGACGATTTAGCTTGCTAGTGTTATTAAAATAAATGAATTTTTAGAAAATGCAGAATATGAATCACATAGCAGTTACAACTGTCGTGGTATTAGAATCCTTATTCAGTTGCAAATGAGCATGAGTGAGCTCAATATAAGGATTCGATAAGGAGATACGGAAAATAATAAGGAGCACTGATATACATTTTGCCCACGACGCACTTGACCTCTTCTTAAAAATTTTATTTTATTACGTTTCATGGACTTTTATCATGGAGTAAATAATTTTATTACAAAGCAAAAATCTGTCTAATACGACGAGAGAAATTATTATTTAAAAGGAAGTAGATATCCCAAAGGAGTAAAACCGTATAATTTTCTGAGTGTTAAAAGTTAGGAGTCATATAAAGGACGTGAATTTATAAAGTAATAGCCAGGAGTTGTATCTAAAAAAATGTAACGACCCACTAAGAAAACAAGACAAGAGCATTAAACATTTACAGATTAATATCAATTAACGATTGTAATTGTAAATCCTCCATAGTAACTTTATTAAAGTTATTATAGCGGTGCACCCAATGGAAAACCTTTGTTGTGTTTATGAAATTAAGCTGGATTATAAATTTCATGAGATCTGTAATGTTGTAAGGTATGGAAACAGCAGCTTTTATTTATGCATATGACGAATTCTACTATATAAGAGAGGGAATATTCTAAACACAATCAACGGCCATAAAATGCGAATAAATTCATAATCCGCACACTAGAAATATTGTAACCTTACAATTTTAACTCTAATTTGCTTTAATGTATTAAAATTATGCAGCAAATTCTTGGTATATATAAATACCATTCTTTAGGTTCTTAATACAGTTTTATTATATTTTTATGTGGCTCATTTAGTTCTATTATATTGAAATAATCCATGTGCGCAGGAAATAATAAACATTAAATTTATAGTGAAATTATTGAGCATCAACAATGGTAAAGATTTAGTTTTGTACTATATTTTTATAAACGTAATTTGTTTCATTTATAACTATTTGATTATTCACATACCACTAAAATGTTCAGTCAGATAACAACTGAAAACTGTATTTAAGAGTATTTATATTTACTTATTACTTTCGTAATTTTTTTCTTTTATTTCCTTTTTCTTGTTCATTTTACTATATATTTTTGTCTCAATATTTTAATTAATTATAGTACAAATTATATAAAAATTTCAAATAATTATTACACAGTGAATGTTTGTAATTTTTCACATTTTTATGTACACATATTTGTTCAACGAAAAATAACCCTCCTTTTCCTATCAGGTTTAAAAAGAATGTTAATGGATCCACTCACCCGCCAACTATCTAATATCGGAGAAAATTGATTGAATAAAGAAACCACGTCTTTATTTTATGCGTGTCTTATAAAAGTGATGTTTTTGTTTATTTAAAAAGGATCTTTACTTTTTAAAATTTAATTGTCTTCGAAAACAAAAATAAAATTTAATGCTTAGAAGTTAAAAAATTATAATCTTTGACGACATTTCCTATTCATAAGTCTCAAAGAATCTGAAGGAAAAACTTGACCACAGAAATATATATATTTATATATATATATATATATATATATATATATATATATATATATATATATATATATATATATATACACACACAGATAATTGTGATGTTTTCGAAAGAAGGCGAAAATACCAGTAAATCTCATCGCCATTTGTATAGGAAAATGACAAAATTTTCTGTAGAAAAACCTGCTTCTAACATCAAAAATTCAATTAAATATTTGTATCTTTAATGAAAATGTTTTACGCACTATCACTGACCTTCATAAAACATCCCATATCACTAATTCAGTCTATTGCAAACCATTTCACTGTAGGTAACTAGAAATTGAGTTCACGGACTAAAATTTGCGTGATTAGGTGTTCCAGTCACAAATACACGACTAACAAAATTTATGTACTAGAAACTTGAAACACGTCTGCGAGAGATTTTAAAGGCGTAAAAGCATGGTGCATATTTTAAAAAATTTAATAACTATGGGTTAACCAATATAATTTTCCTGAAACCTTCTATCGCGTTTCACCAAACTTGTTCCTTGAAGATTTCTGGCTCACTAATATTGGAAATAAGGAGGCGCGGAAAAAATTTTTTAAATATGCATTTTACCATCATAAAAAAAAAGAAAAGAAGACTTTTTAAATGATATCTCGTAGAATGTACAAAAAAAATTAAGGCCATTTTTAAACTTTAAATGATTATTTTGAAAATGTCGTCAAGGGCAAAATCTGTAGATTGATAGGATTTATTACTATGCGAAATATCAAATTTCTACGTGGTTTCTGAGAAGAACAGTTGTGATGGACGGACGGACAGAGACGTGAGTGAGATACGTGAATTATTAGGGTTTCGTTTTTCCTTAAGGGTTACGGAAACCTGACAAAAGAAATTATTCACGAAAATAAAGAGAAGGCTGCGTCAAAAGAGTGAAATGGAACGTGGAGAACAAGAAATTATAATAGACTTTTGTTTAAATATTCTAATAATATACTACTCTCAAATATTAACCACATTATATCATATTTTTTATACTGAAATTTATGATATTTTATTTGATTTTAGGTGATTGTTGTCTACTAACAAAGGTTTGAGATTTGTGATCTGAAATATTTGCTAACAGATAATTAGCAATCACTTGTCCCTCTCTAAAAAAAGATGTCTTTTATAACTCGCACTTTGAGGGTTCAATACACATTAACATTATTTTCAACATTCAAGAGTATATAGTATTTCTATTAAGTTATTTTCAAGTATTAATTTTTCCTGACCTGAAGGTATGGCCTATTACAACTTTCACAGGAATAGAAACAAAGTGTTTATTAAATAATATATTATATAGTAGTACATAAATATATGGCCTAGTATATCTTTCACAGTAATAATAAATATACATTTTATTACACAAAGTTATTTTTGTATTTGATTCCAATCGCTTGTGTAGAGTTTCTGTGGACTTTTTACAGACCAAGCTACAAGTAATAAGTTGATTGACTATTATTCATAAACTAGTAGAGTCTACTTAGCTCTGATAATTTTCTTTTTAATTTCGTTGTACATAATAATATTGTGATTACCTTTTTGTTAATTAACATGTCAGTTTATCTGGTTGGGGGTGGGGACACGTAATTCTAACAAAAATGCCAAATTTGAAGCCTAATATTTTCTAGCCGGATCTTGGTATCGAAAAAGTGTTTATGACATACCCATAAGATTTTTGAAAAACCTATTTGCAATGGAGATGCCTTCACCCTGGTTTTAAATGTAGGGGAGGCACCTTAAAAACTTTTTATAAAATACTTTGTTTCATTACTTTTTAGGCGTCCCACATTTATACAACTAAACATCTTAGATTTATAGGACTAATGGTTAGCGAGTAAAACGGCAATAATATATAGAAGTATAGAGAGAGAGAATGATATAACGAAACAATAAGGGTTCCTATTATACTCTGAAAATTATGTTGCAACTTCGTAGTCATAAAAGATTCATAAAGTAATAAGTTCCCGTTATAATATTATAAATATGAAAATATACCCATATAACGGTCTGTTAGTATTATCATATTGGTTTGTTCGTTACCCAATAATTCTACGAGTAAGCAATAAATTCTACCAAATTTTGTATTCCATTGATTTTAAATATAAATGTTTCTAGCCATGCTCGTATTAAGTAATAATATTACGAACAGCGTATTTCAATTTCTGTCACTAAGTCGCATTTAAGGTCCGGAAAAATTTCTAAATTAATTGATATCTGTAGTTCTTGATTTAATTAAACACGAATATACTTCTTAATCCAATAAATCGCATAATTATTTAGAATGAAACTCGGTGTTTTTGTACAAATTAAACATTTTAAGGACTAAACTATTTTAATAAATTATGAATTATGTCAATTAAATCAATGTAGCTCATGAGCCCAAAACGTATATGTTTGTGCAAAGCACAATAAAACATTTAACTTTATTAGAGATTAAATATATTGAATTAGGAAAAAGTCTTGACATTCAAGAGAATTTAATTTTACAAAATGTAATAGAACCGTTACTTCGTAGTTAAAGTGAGTGATATTTTCGGAAAATATTTTCTTTAATATAATGTTGTTATCCGAGTATCTAAACTATTAAACTTTAAATTTGACAATTAGAATGCAAGTTTTTTTCTTTGTTGACTACTTGACATAGAACTTAGTTATAATCTAGATTATACAGCGAACAGTAATCATTTATATGTGGTCTGAAATATATAGCTAATCAAATATTGAATTTAAGCGTCATTGTATATTTGCATGAACTATGAAATTTTCTAAATATTTTTTCTATTATTATTAACAGCTGGACAGATAAGAAAAAATATTTCGCATATGTTAAATACTATATAAAAGTCATTATGAATTACAACGTCAGACATTCGGTTCTATTTTTATAAGTACAGGTAGGCCGACTCATTTTCTTCAATATTCCGTTCACTTAATATAATAATGCAATATATATGCTTGTTAATATGCCCGTATTCTATTCTAAGTTCAATAAACAATGAATAGTTGACTCATTTAAATTTTTTGTATTTTTCGTACAATATTGCGTAAATCGTAAATATAAGTTAATTAAAAACCAGTCTTGAAAAAATTCAAAAATTGATTGAAAAATAAGCCAGTTGTAGCTTCTAAATTTGAAGTTACGGATAGAGTTGGGTATATCCCTGTCTCTTTTCGCCTTGTAGAATTTAATGTGCAATATTAAAAATTATCTCACAACACAGTATTGCCGTCCTTCTCTAAAGGTTAAATTTGAACTTTTATAACTCGGTCAATTTTTAAGATTATTAAAAAAAATTCACTGTTCATCAGCTTGTACCTTGAAATTATGATTAATGAAATAAAACAAACTTAGTCAAATACCCAATTACTATATCATTTTCTGCTATCCCATTGAAAGCAAAAAAAATTCTAAACATTTCGATAAATTTCAAATATTAATAATTAACCAATCAAAAATGGAGATTTGGTTATTAAAGTCCTCATCAAGAGATGACAAGAGGGACCTGAAACGCAAGATATTTAAATTAAATAAGGAACTTTTATGTATAAAATATATAATTCCTTACACGATTATATTTGTCTTGCTAATTGCAAATTGCCTAGACTTGCTGTATTTACAAACCTATCATTCACGCATATTAAAATGGATTGGAATACATCAAATCTTCACATTAATGTCTAAGACTATGCCGTTTGTATACATAAATAGAGCAGTGCGTGGGTACGCACTTCTTTGTGTGTTTGTAAGCACGTACTGGAGTGCACTCCCCACGCACGTCAGTACGTACACACACACGAATACAGCCACACACACACACACATACACACACACACACGCGCACACACACACACACACACACACACACATATATATATATATGTATATATATATATATATATATATATATATATATATAATCATAATAAATAAAATTTAATCTGCGAAGAACCTTAGAACTAAGCTTGAGCGGCTGAAAATCGGTATTAGATTATAAATACATCTACGTATATATTTTTTTATTTATCGCATTATCGTTAGTATGTTTAAGATATCTACCTAACACTTCCATTTAAAGTTGATAGCTGTAACTAGGCTATAATCAGCTAAAATGTGAAGTCATAAAATAATACAGAAGATATATTTATTGCTCAACCTAAAAAAATTAAAAGTTTGAGTAACTTTCTGAAAACATTTTCAAACTTAACACCCTTAATACGTAAAAATATTAAATTTAATAGCAATGTAAAATTTTGCTGTTTATCTTTTAAAAACGAATTTATTATTAGTTCAACAAGAACGACTTAAATTATGGTACCATAAATTGGAGTAAAGAAATAAACATCAAACATTATATTATACAACCGGTATATAATCAATTATATCAAGCATTCCGTATACGTTAGAAAACGATGAGTTTTTGAATTGTTTTCTCATATATGCTCTTTGAACAATATCAACGTTTTCTTTGATTTTAACGAAAATTTATTTTGTCAACATGCACATTTCCAAAGTAAAGCCGGTCTCTATTTTGCATTTCAACATATTGGTTTACCGATAACCACTTTATCTAGCATTAATAATCTTCTGATATTACCGTTAACTGTATAAATTTGCTTCAGCTTGAATGTGTTCCTCCAATTAAAATTTTTCTTAACGTTATTAAGTAATTTTCATTTTAAAAAGCTATAATTTAGAGAAAATTTTAATGCTTAATAATTTTGTTTCAAGATAATTTAAGATTTTATTTCCAAATATGGCTTTTAAGTAGGTAGGAACTCTCATATGTTACTCACAAGTCACTGTAGTTCTATAGTTCGTAATACCGAAATATTATTACGTAAATAATTAGAGTCGTTTAAAGTCAGCCGCTACAAGTGTCAAGTTCATTTGACATGAAACCGTTAATAAGAAAAGTTTTACCATTACGAGGAATAACAGCTAATTTGTAAGGAGGTGGAGTCCCTAAAGTGTCCCTCGAGGGATTAAAATCTGATACTTTGTAATAAATACCTTTTTGTGTGACGGTATCGTGCAGTGCTACTACAACTTTTATTTTCTTAATTTATTTATTCAAATTTTTAAAACCAAACTTAAGAGTGACGTTTGCAAATAACAGAAAATATCTTAAAATTATGACAACTTTCACCGAATAATAAATATTTGTACAATTTTAATAAAATATTTATTTTCCCCTCGAAAATAATAAAAATAAAATTTTCCTACCTTAATCTTATTTAGTAAAATATTTCATAAGAATTTATTCTATGTAAAAAATTACTTTTCATGTAATTTATAACAATGTTATTTTTAAGAGCGTTCTTCCTTTTCGTTCGTGCTTACCAGAATAAAAACATTCATAAAAAGTAATTTTTAAATTTCAATATTCTTATATGTTAAAATTTTACCATTAAATATATCTACAGGCTCAAGATGAAGTTTTAAAGCCGAAAGATATTGGTTTTTGCGTAAAAATTATTTCCACCCAATTAATGCATCTAAAAAACCACAGTTGTTAAACGCACGTGTATTTTATTGGCTTTTCATAATTTTTACTGGCTCCAGTCACTGGACTGTTCAATGGAAATAATTGATATTTGTTATGACCCAAGTATACGTATCGCAGAATAAATAAAACCATAATTTACTCGTTCAGCTTACTCTTCATAAAAAAAATCAAAAAAAGTGGAAAGGAACATTTTACTGCTTTTTGTACGCAAAAATAATTAAAATTCTTTGGAACGAATCTCATAAACTTGTCCCTATTTAACGATTTCAGCGGGGAATGAGATGCAAAAAGGCGATTTTTATGAAATAAATATATGAAACCAATAAAACCTAATGAACTGTTATTATAGATGAAGATATAGTCTATTTGCCTGTATCAAAATTATTATACTCTATATTTCCAGAGTTTAGAGTAAATTTGGTAAAAAGGATAGTTTTTCCTCAAACATGTAAAGTCGCCCTTAAAACGTTGGTAATTGCATATTTTTTTAATTAATCCATTTTTATTATATCCGTCATTTGTTTAAAACATTATATATATTCACCTATATTCTTTATATTTGTAAAGCAGTTGTATTTTCTTTTGTTAATAGATACGGATCGGACAAATATTAGAATAAGATTTTACGATCATCTGGCGGTGTCAAATTACAAGAACCATCCTGTTATAATGCCATTACAAAATTGTAGCAAAATGGCGTGTTGCTTCTGTGTAATACTAATTATCAATAGTATTATTTTTCAAAACGTGCATTGCCTAAGTTTATTTCCAAAATAAAAAATGGCCTTATTTTTGTCTCATTTAAACTTTTTTTATACACGTATAAAAGATAAAAGTAAGAAAATGAGAATAACATATTTTTGAAATTTAAGATAGGGACTAAATATAATGTAAGTTTTATACTTTTATTTCATAGCGAACACATTAAGATGCTAATCTCCGAGATCTGTTGATCTCTGAGAAATATTAGTTTCTTACTTTGAACAGTTAAGACGTCAGAGCCAATTAAAAATAATGAAAAATCTTTAGCACCGTATTATTTTTAAGGGATATTTAATTTTTCTAATAAAATAATTTTTCTTAATAAAATCATTTTTATTTTAGAAAGAGAGACCAAATATATAAAAATTCATATATATACAATGGGTATTTGGAGGAAAAATTTAAAATGGAGTTTATTTTTATAGCAATAGGTATTTATAATTTAAATTTTTACTTGAATTATGGTTGTTAACGTTGTGTATAATTTAAATATTAAATATAATTAAGATTTAAATCTTAATCTGTTTAAATTGTTTTGCAGAGTCAACACTATTCTAATAATAATCAACATAAATCTTGCCTTCAATCAAAAATTATGATGCGGTGAAAAAAAAAACACTAAAAAGATAAAGATTATGCAACAACATAAAAAAATCTTTAAAAAATAGTTAAGATTTTATTGAAAGTTGCGAACTCAAATGACACAAATAGGAAAAATAGAAAACAAAGAGTATTGCAATGAACAAAAAAAGAAATTCAATCCGTGTACGTGAAAATATACGTGAGATTATTCTATGCCGTTAGCAGGATATTATAATATCCTTCTGTCAACAAATTTCTAACAGTAAAGAGAATATAGATCTGAATATAGGTTTTGACAAAAGAAAGATGTTGTATAAGAAAATAGAAATATTTTCACAAATGAAGGTTATTAAAACTGTTTTAAACCTCTTAGAACAAATTTATGTACAAGATTATATCCCAAAGGGAAATTGCGACCCACTCTTACATTTTTAAGTTCATTATGTATGCGCGCACACGCATTAAGCGCAATATCCAGCTTCATAAAATAACTAATCCTATTAACCGTGTCTGTTGAGTGCCATTCAACTGAAAGTAATTAGCGCTTAACTTAAATGCTTCCCATGTAATTTTGTAGCCTTTAAGTAGTATTATGAACGAGATTCGTTTTATTGTGCCTGCGAGTCGCCGAAGTAATAAAATTTATGTCACTCAAACTTAAAATAAACAGCGAGAGTGACAAGAAGTCAAGCCACATGAGGTTTTGGTAAGCTTTTGAATAGTTAAGTTTAGATTATTATAACATTTTGTGACGTTTTATTTATAAACGAACGTCTAATTTTAATTTAATGAGTTCTTCCAAGAATTTGTCTGATATCGGTCTCGATCTATACTCGCAATAATGAAAGATAATGAGCTTTTAAAGTTAAGAAATGATGGCTTCATTCTAGTTTTAATGGTTAACATTTCGCTAGAAACGTTCAACTGTTTATCTTTTGATGTCATAAATTACGTATATGGGAAATTATTTCACCAAAAGATAAATTTTCATAAATTTTTATATGAAACTAGTACAAAATTATGGTCATTTTTCAAAAACCTATAGTTTTTTTTCTGATATACGTTTAACAGTTGCTCTTCAGAAAACATTTTTTTTTAAATAATATTGACAAAAACTAAACAATGTTATTTTATCTATTAATAATTCGTTTCTTTCTATATCTTAAATGCGATATCCGTATCCTGGCTTGATATCCGTATCCTGGTCTTATTATTAGCATTTTTTGCTTATTTATCAAAATATTAATCCTTCTTTTCGTAAAGTAGATATAACGTTATATCAAGACTAAAGTATAGCACAAAAGGCGACCAATAAATCGACATACAATCTTTTTTAACAGCTAATATTTTCATTGCCATTGTTTCAACTGAAAATTATTTTCGAATTATGTAATTATTTATGCAAGTCCCTACGAAAACAATGTCTTGCATATTTTAGTCGGAACGTTTACGAAACATGAGATTGCTAGTATTATAGAGTATAATAGTTAGCTGTTATACATCTCACCTACAATGATATATTTTATTAATTGACTTCATATTTTAGCAAAAATGCAATCCTTGTTTCTTGCTACAGAATTGAGTTGATTGACTTGAGATTTTCCCGGATATTGTCGAGATAACTTTATGTAACAAATTTTAATACTTTAATGCATGTGTTCTATTCTTTGTTTTTTTTAAGTTTCCTGCGTTTTGTTTATTAACGGAAATAATTTTCAGACTTTTAAGGGAATTCTTGTCAATTTCCAGGAACGAACCCCAGACTAACGACTAAATATATATGCATCTTATAAAATATTTATATGTAATGTCTAATAAACGACTAGGAAATTTCCTACTTATAGTCTTTCTTTACTCAAACTATAAAATTTCCAACCATATGAAAAGAGGCAAAATATTTTTATTTGAAAATTTGACAAACCGATTCCACGATTTCATTGTAATGGGAGCATCATTATATCACCTCTTGAAATTAGTAAAAATTTTTGCAATGTTCTCTACGACTGACAGCTAGACTCTATAAAATACCATGTTAGTTTTTAACCAATGATCCCACTAGAATTCTATTAAAGCAGACAACTTGATTTAAGTCCAAAATAACATTATTCATTTCATTCTCAAAGTTTGTAAGTCTTGGTTGGAGAAAACTTGAGATTGTTAATTAATAAGGGTGAATAATTTCGTAAAAAAGGAGATAAATAAGTATTTAATTCATTATTTTTTTCTTCATTCTTAATACTTAAATTACTTTCATTGCTTTGTCAGTCTAACCCTAACACGTAATTCAAGTAACTTAAATTTTATAACTTTAGTACATAAGTTATCCGAAAAGTTTGTTAAAAGATATCAAGAAAAAATATATTTTTTAAGCAATAACTTTTTAATAAAGTAATTACTTTAAACAAAAATAAATGTAACATTTCTATCCAAATTTGACTTTTTTGGTATTTCTCTAAATTTTACATTTGTGGCTTATGTACTTAGTTCTGCCGACCCTAGAGTTAAATGTTGGCTCTTATTATTTTTCATCATACAAACATAAAATAAATATAGAAAATAAGAAGGATGTTTATGTTAGTATGGTGAAATAGTAATAATTTGTTTTATTTCTTTTACAGTTACTGAAACAGACTAGTTAAAAGAACTAATTGGAAAGTATTCCAAACTTATATTGAATGAAGAAACGAATGGCACTGCAATTAAGCAAAAATATGAGACATGGGCACTCATCACAAATGAATTTAAGGCACAGACCGGTCCCTTTCGAAGTATAAAGCAATTGAATAATTTTAATAAATTTCCGATAAAATAAACCGGGTACATCGTCTCACTAGTGGAGGGTTACCTCCACAACCAATGTCGGACACTAACGAATGAGTGACTGGAATCTTGAAGGAATCGGTTTCAGGATTAGAATCCCTATACAATAGTGACGTTCCTCAAGATGATGTACAGTCTGAAAATGAAATTATTGGAGTCCTTGACATGCCAGCGACTTCAAAGCAGGTAAGGTAAAAAGTCAACCACTTTCTGATGAGACACCAAAAAAAAAATTAATAATTGTCTCCAATTTGCTACTCCTCAAGAAATTTGACAGCAGAAACTTTTTTGGAACTAGCAGAAATAAAGAATTACACAATTTAAAAACAAACGATTTGAAAATAGCGGAAAATAATCAGTTAATAACATTACAAGAAGAGAAAGTTAGAATGTAGATTGAAATTTAAAAAAATGTCGAAAGGAGAATGTAACAATTCCTTGAAGAGTCAAGAATTTGGTACTAGATAAACACAGAAATTTTTTTTACAAATAGCAGATAAACTGCACATCGGCTAGTTATGATTTGTATATATTTTACGTAGCTACTCGCAAGTGATAAAAATGAATGCTCGCTAAAACATGGGATATTTGGGAATGTATAAGAAAATTTCAAACGAAATTTGTTGTGAAATTACTACCGCAGATGAGATGTAGACGCTGCAGTACAATATAATCGAAATATTAACCAGTGAATCTATTAAATCATTGCCTTAGTCTGAAAAGGGTGAAAAGCCGCTCAAAAAAGTGACCTAGTAATTCATGCCCACTAATTTTCGGGATTATCAAGAAATCAGTTCAATTGATCATATGTATTATTTTACAATAAGTAAAGATTACTAAAATGGTTTTCAAGGAAAGTCCATCAAATCGTTTTGAAAAAAGGGAAAAGCAAACTTGAAGAAGGAATTATTTACACCATTTTTAAATATAAATAAACTTATTTTTATTTAATGTCTATCGGAATAAAACGGGAGTCATTTTTCAATTAACTAAAATTTATCTGGGTGAAAAATCAGTAAAATTGCATTATACGATTTTTTGTGCCATCTTTGTCGCAAAAATTAATTCATTAAATATGTTTAATAAGTAACAACTCTTCGACATTTAAAGACTTTTTAAGAATACAATTTTGATACAGATTTGTTAAATTAAAGTTTCCTGGTTTAGGCTAAATTCTTCTATATAACAAATTTATAATAACATCTTATTACTTAGGTCAAACTATAGAAAATTTTATAAGAGCCACATACTTATCGTATTAAACTTAAAAATTATTCATAAAACTTACGGACGGAAATGGTTTTCATGATAGACAAATATAAAAGCAAAAAGTCGACTAGAATATAGAGGTCCCAAAAAATACTCACAAAGCAATATATTTATTAGTAGAAAGTAACTTAAATTGATATTGTACTGTATGAATAGTTTTAGATATCATTGTTTACCTAATGTTACGCAATAAAATATCTAAGTAAAAAAGTTAACTTTGTTATTGGGAAGAAGAATATTATTCATGTGCACTATAATTATTTGCACAGATATAAAAAAATTCCAACACATAAAATCTGTTTAGCACCCAACAAAACCGTTCAAATTATTTTTCGCTATCCTCACGATCATCTTACATCTAATAACAGAGATTGTTTTACTCTTTACTTATGCTCAGGCATCAATTATAATGCCCAGCTTCAAAAAATTAATAATGCTAATAGTTGGGTGTGCTACTTGCAATTTGTCTATAAATAATTAATTTATAACTTAAATATCATCAATATCATTATGCTGTCTCTAAGGAGCACAACGGGTGAATTTTGTTCAATAGCACCTTCGAAGCGAAGATGTCACAAAATTTATGTCATTCAAACTCTGTACGGAATAGCGAGAGAAGCGGCAGATGGGGTGGAAAGAGCTTCTAAATAGTTTAGTTTGGAAATTGTAAATAAATTTTAGAAACAAACACAAACTACTGATTGGCCGGAAATAAGCCCTTGTTGAAAGGCAAGTGCTTCTTTGATGTCTGTTTTAGTTCATAACTACTTCCGTTAAATTTAATAGTTCTTTGAAGTCATAAAGCACCTTTACTCTAGTTTCAGTTAACGGTGATTCGCTGGAAGTGATCGTCCATTAATATTTTGAAACTAATCTAAGTAATTTGAATAAGCTAGTACTGACACTAAAAGCTAACTTTAAATCAATTATGCCATTTCGTCATTACATTACTCTTGACGATTTAAAACATTCCTTTTTTTCACTTGAAGACTTAATAATTTCTAACATGATACTGTTCTTTCGATTTTTAAAAATGTTTACTAAATAAGAATTGTTGTTTTGTTTCATTGTGTTATCCTATGTGATTTTGTATTTTAAAATCCTTTTGTGTTTTTGTACTTTCTGTAAGTAATTTCTGTAAGCCGATCTTTATATTAGCTTGTGTATTTATAAGTATTAAAAATATATATTATAACAGTGTTTGTGATTTTTTAGATATCAATATTCCTTTATTATAATGTTGTTAGCTATCAGTATTATATTTAAATTCGAAGGACTGGTCAAAATAAATGCAAATCAGTACTTTTGCACATTGATTTTTTTTTCCTAATTAGCAAACTGTCAATTATTCATCAAAGTATGATTTTTTTTCTTCATATATGAATATAAATTAACGACTTTTATTCACTTCTCTTTGAAGAAGAGCTATATAATTAATAAATCGGAAAGTAATTTTAGTTAATTTTTCACGGTTTCAATCGCGTTATCACAGCTGCTACCTGCGCAATGAAAAAATTGGAATTTGATGTTCGCCATATAGTGCTTTAAAACGGTCCAGCAAAAAAAGTCTAATTATATTTAAACATCTAGTTAAGTCTAATTAAAACGATTAGAGTTATAGTTATCAGTTACCAAATAACTATAATTTACTTGACTTTGACATGCTAAATATTATCGACAGGAATTTTATCCTTATAAAATAATTTACTGTGGGCTGATCTAGCAATAAAGGCTTGTTGTACAAAGTTTTCCTAAAATATTTTTCTAGAATCATGTTATCAAAAATATAATAATTTTACTGTTTTTTTAATAAATATATCAAAATTTGGCCCAATACTTTTCAAATTCCATGGCAAAAAAAAGAAAATATGTGGAATTCGTTAAACTTATAAAAATTAAAATACACTATCTTTTGTGTTTTCTTTTTCCTATCATTGCAATGTTCAAACCGTTTACCAAAAATTGGAGCAAATAAATTAGAGATATTGTGGTCATTTTGCTCTGATTCCTTTTCAATGTTATACGATAACGCAATTAATATTTATGAATATGTTACTTATAGAGGCCATGTTGTTAATAAATGGATTCTGGCCGAATAGTCGTGTTCTATATCTTTCTGATGATAATACTTGCATGCTGAAATTGCTTCATTATAATGTAACTTATGTCGAATACGTTACTTTAGGAGATGAAATATTAATATTCTTTCTGCTTGGAGGTTGAAACATGACGTCTGGGTAAATTAAGTTAACCTCGGACTAATTTTATGCGACAATAATGAATTAACTTAATACGATAAAGCATCTTAATCTTTAATTATTTTGCAAATATTCCATGTTAATATTTCTTGATAAGATGCATATTTTAGGAAAAAAATCTGAAATTTTAATTAAGTTAACCTGAATAATATTCTAAAATTTTTACGTAACTACTTTGAAAGTATTGATTCATTAAAAAATATTTTAAATAGAAGGAAAGATTAATTTTTTCTCCTAAAATAATTTATATTTCCTTTCTATGATTAGTTATTATCGAAATATTTGCAAAAGGGTAAAAAAATTCTTGTAAACGTAGTATACAAGAATTTTTTTGCCCTTAACGCGTATTTTGAAAGGAGTTTATTAAATACTGCGTAATTTAATAAACTTCTTTCGAAATACAAACGAAATTTTCTAATTTTTTATACCATCAACTCCTTTTGCAATACTTCCATTACATAAGAGATAAAAGGTAACTTATATTAGAATCGATAATATGATCTAGCCGTCAGAAAAGTAATTTTTTAATTTGACTGAGTAACATTTTTAAATTACCTCTTCTCATACTAAAGAATTTAAATTCTTTGTTTTCTTATATTAGTATAGAGGCGTTAAGAAAGTTTTCTTCCTGCAAAATATTACCAAATATTTTAAGATGAGACGAGCTATGGTGTTAACCAACACTGAACATGTCAATTTTTTAATCAAAATGAAGTAAATTGCGATGAATTCATTACATTCAACACGTTTGGTACTAAATCGCGGAAAGCAGTGGAGACTTCGAACTCCATATATTTTTATTATGTAATTTACCCCAGAAATTTAATTTGCCATTATATTTGTACATTGTTATGTAATATTTGTATATATAGATAATTTGTAGATTATCATTTTGTTAGGTACGTCTTTCACAGAAATGCATTTAGCACAATTATGTTAATATATATATATATATATATATATATATATATATATATATATAAATCAAATAGTTTGATTTTCTTTTTCGTAATGAAACTCAAAATTATTCAATTGTAATTTTTTGGAAAATTAAAGTATTACATAGAGATTTTTGTTCAATACCTTCAGAAATTTTACATTAGTGAGTTTGTGTAATGATCTTAAAAAAATATATTTCAATGTTATTAGTTTGATACTTTTTCAGAAACAAAAATAGACTAAAATTATAAGTATTTTATATAAATATTACATTTTAAACCAAAATATTTTCACAATTAAATGAAACTACGTGATGTAGTATTAGTTCTACTTTCTTTAAATTCTTTACCGCGACCTAGGTTTTGTTCCATTACTGGACAAGTAATTAGTTTATGAGTCGGTCCAAAATTTACCATAAGTATTGCGACATTTAAACGCTATGCAAATATAATGAAATATGCCGAATGCTAACAAAATCAAGAGTAGCTTCATTTATTTTTCTCTACGTTTATAGTGAAATAGTATTGATGTCATTCGAATTCATTACGCATATATCCCAATCTTATTTGTCGCCTTTACTTATATACGTTTTATTCTTTTAGCTAAAATAACCCTAGCATTTCTGTAAAATTTTGCATAAGTATAATGTAGTGAACGTCCTACATTTAAAACTAGACTATACATATTTACATGAATAGAGCAGTGAATATAAACGATAAATAAAAATTGGGCCTAATCACAAATCAAAAAATTAAATGAAACATTACCAACAATTCAACAAACGCTCTGCCAAAATAAGTCCAGTCTGACATATTATATTCATACTCATTTTCCTTGTTTCACACGAGCAAAGCGGGGGGAAAACTATGCCGCGAAATATAAAAATTCCTCATAAAATATAAGCAAACAAGATTGGGGCTTGTCCTGAAGTTTGTATACAGTTAATCTCTACTACGATTTTTGACATAGGCTTTTGCAAAATCTTCGATACCCTTAAAGTATCATGTTCTATATACGTAAACGTAAAGTTTACATTTCAAGTATAAAACTATCGATACGTATCAGTAATTAGTTCATCTTGAGTTAGAGGATAAGCAAATGTAAATATAATCTTAATCTAAATTTACCGAACCAGGAAGTTTAGCAAATTGTTAAATGGCAGGTAAAGAACTGTCTACACATAAATATACACCAAAAAAGGTATGGACTAAATCAAGAATTGTGATTATTTTATAGTATGTAACGTTGCTGCAGACAAATAAAAATGATATAGATATAATTGGTAATTTGCTTTACATATTCATTTCTAACACATGTTTTTATTTTAATAGTGTTTCTAAATAACATCTATAATATATCAAGTAATAAAATTATTCAAAACTATTGAAATACCTATACACAATTATGTTATCTATGTTAACTTTTACATAATTTGGATTATTCCTATATCGCCTAGGATCGCTATATTGTACAAATATTTAAAAAGCATACTAAAACTAAGAATAAATTTTTTTCCGGATAATGTAGGGCTCATTCCAAAAATAAGAGCGTAAAAGTGAACCTTGGGTTCATTTGACTATTAATGATCAGTTCGTATTTTCTCACTTCTCGAAATAGGTTGTTATAAAGTTTAGTGCAGATAATAAACGGATCAGACAAAAGACGCAGTAATTCAAATTGATGTCATAATAGCTAATGTCAATCATGATTTATGACATTTTATAATTGCTTTTCTGAAGCAGTTACTAAAACAGTTCGAGAGCAGTTCAAGAGCACATTTTGCAATACTGTGATCAACGTGAGCGCACTAAAAATATGTATGTTTCCATGGAAAAAGTAAGGGTTTAAAAATATATAGCAAATTCGTGCACACTCCATACAAGTAAAATATGTCTTTCTACACTTATATAGCGTCTAAAAGTATAAAATTCTGTAAAACTCAAAATTGAAGAGTAATCAAAATAAATATTTAATAATTTCAAAAAATGCAGGATGAAAGTAATTCCTATCGGAGTAGACATTAATTACATCCGATCATGCCAGTTGTAAAATTTAAAGAGTATGAATTTTGGTCTATGTAGACTTTTCTTGCGTTGTCTTCCTTTTCTTGCGTTGTCTTCCTTTTATTCGCTTCTAATATTCTGGTACGTTTTCATAATGACAAATATTAATGATGTTCACCGCTTCTTAAATTTTAATGGCCGTCATTAATGTTCTGTAGTCAAAACACGAACCCTTATAGTTTCGCCATATCTGCCTACCTGTAGGTAACAACCAATATAATTGCTGATATTAGTGCCATATAGTTGACTTTTGGTATGGTTATATAGATTTTGAATCCCTACAATGTCTCGATAAAATCTTTAAGAAAAGGTTTTCGGGTATTTTCTAAATATATAGATTATGGGGAATTACATTTTCCTTTTCTTCCTTTATTATATATAGAGGAATATTCATAAAATATTGTTAATGAATGTTGGTAAATATATTCATATTCATAATTACTTTTATGTACAAGCATTATTTACGGAATATTTAACACTAAAATTGTTAATTTTATTAAAGTCCCATGTCTACACTCCCCACCAGATAAACCGCTATTTTTGGAAAGTATTTTCAACAGTAATATATACATAAATATATATATATGTAATGTATTAAAAGTAAAATTGTCGTACCTAAGACGGCTCGACTAATTTATGAGTAATCGTCGACCAAATAATGACATGTAGATAGGTCTGTGATAAGTTGATAAGAACACCATACAAAATAATTTGAATCTATTCCAAACATAGCTTTATACTTTAGGACGTATATTTATTATGTCTGTGAAAAAGATACTAGGCAATATATCCATATATTTAAATAGTAAGGCTTTATCTAAATATGAACTTATATTTACGCCATTTATTTCATGGCGTAAACATAAGTGCATATTAATAGACTATTTGCGTTATGAAATATTAATATTTATAAATAGTTTAATAGAAATGCTACATACACTTAAATGCTTATAAGTTGCTAAATGAGCACGAAACCCTCATAGTGCAAATTCTACTCGTATTTCATAGGCTTTTTTAAGAAGACTGGTGTTCATTGGCTGTCCATTATCAACACTTCTAGATACTACTCATTAAATGCGATGTTACCATAGCCATCATTTATCAAGGAATTATTCGCAAGCAAGAAGTAATTTTAAATTGCTCTTTGATGAAGATACATTAGCATTTTTGTTTCTATGTATTAACAAACCTTCACTCCAAATAACAGATCGCATTGAGTTGACCTCGCATTTGGTCATCTATTTCTTTGTTATTATTAGTTGGATCCAACGTATTTTTCAACAATTTTCGTTAGTAATGTCACAAACTAACTTCGACATATGTAACAATTGAAATTTTCTTCATTTACTATTTTGCCTAAACTATGAGAGAACATGAATGCTGATCTGCTTATGCCACTATAGTTTTTGTTTTCATGACTGCGCAAAAAAATATATTTTGGATTCATCTGTGTAACCGTGTACGTATATTTATTCCCTCAATAACGAAATCTTTCAACATATATTAACAAATATAGCACCTTTGAAATCCGAATATTTTCCCAAATAACACAAAATATTAATGTAGATAATTTCTTATATATATTTTTTTTATCAGTCGTGGGTCCTGCAATACAATGTCCAAAATTTAAGCATAGTAGAAAGGCTCACATTTAATTAAATATTTATCTTAAAAAAATATATTCGTTAAGAGGGCCACTTATGATGCTTAAAAATGTAGACAAATTTACTACCAGAAAAGCTTTCCCTGTGATGAGTACGATAATATAAATTTGAATGTTGGAAGCAGTCCACTATTAGGAACGGGGATGAACAGTTTTTACTGGACAGGCGAATACTTTGGCTCGAGGTTTTCAAGTAAAATATATGGATGAAGTCAATGAACAATTTCGAGAATTCATTCATATCAAGTGTATCAAATAAGTTGATAAAAAAACGTATAATCAAAGGCGTTCATCAAACCAATCAATAGTTTTAAATATATTATGTTTCCTTTTTCTGCAACTAACTCTCTATTCTGAATTACAGGGTTAAACTTTAATAAATATACCTTGGCTTGTCAGATGCTAGAAACACAAAATCAACCAAATTAAAAATCTGGCCATTTATTTAGAAATAATATTTTACAGAATATTACTACCATGCAAATTAAATGATTCTCTCAAAAGCATTTCGACTCTAGTTTTGCTGCCATGTTTCAAGTTTCTACTAAATAAATTTGATAATTCATATATTTGTACTTAGAAGATATAATCAAGTGGATTTTGCTCGGGAAATTAAACTCTAATTACTTAGAGTGAAATGATACACAGCAAACTAAATTAATAATGTTAGTCGTTTCATGAAGCTTGATATCTTATTGAGGATAAGACATTTCCCGGAAAATATAAGTAGATCAAGGCTTTTTAGAGCATGATATACTTGGTGATAAAAATACCCATTAGGTTCTGTAATGCTAAGAGTAGACCTTACTTCAGAGAATTTAATCGTTTTTCATCACAACTAGCGGTATTACTCTCAAGGTGTTTTGGAAAAAAATTAACTACAACAGTAGCTAATGAGTAAGTAATGTAAATATTATAATAAATTTACCTTCTTAACTTTAAATTTCATCATTATTCCAAAAACACTTGGCTGAGTTTGAAAAGATAAATCTTTTGAAATATACAAGAGATTTAAATTTTTAGACGAACCGTAAATTAAAAAGTAATATTTATAATCAAACCTTTTTTCCTTCAGACAATAGGAGATCGAACGAAGTCACAATTAACATTCTTTTTAATTCTGACAAAGGACTATTTTTCGTTTGATGAGTACCTGTATCTAAGGATACAGGCACTTGGCCCAGTGTTACCTAAGCGATTAATGTGAAATGTTTGAGCAAAAACAACATTTATTAAATGTTGTTCATGACGTAATAATCTTTTTAATTTTTTTTAATTGTAACCTAGGAAAAATATGGATGAAAAGGAATTAAACACAAAAATAACGAAGCTCAAACAGTTCGTAATTTTTCGATATTACATCACATTATCTTGAACACTCTTAAATAAAATTAATTGCTTTTGTAGGACCGAACAATATAAAGTATGTGAATAATTAACGGGTTATGAATGAAGCTAACGGGATTTGTTAGTAGAAATTGTTGTAGCTCAATAATTTCGTTGTAAATATCATTTATTTTTGTTTTATTTGTGTACTTCAAATTCTTTTGTGTATTTCAAAAAAGGACTAAATAAGCCGAAAAACATTTAAAAAAAACAGTGTTAAAAATATAGAAAAGGGTGTTTATGGGAAATTCATTATAAAATTTTCATTCGTTTAGGCAAATTATAGTTGAAAAACTAAGATTTTAGGATTTCAGAACTAACATGGAACTTCCTTTTTTTTAACGTGCGGTTCATGCAGTTTACGCACATTTTACAGCCGTTCATTTTGCATAGGATATTTTTTTGTTTTATATTGTAGAATCCGTCAAATGTGTAAACAGAAGCTGTTGTTTTCCTGCTTTACAATATTATGTGTTAGAAACCATAAACTATTTACAGTTCTTCAAGATATTAAATTTAAGAACAATTTTCTCAGATTATAATCTATTTTATGTCCCCTCACGTAACTAAGGGATGCATCTCAATAATAACGTCGATAAAACTGGGATGTTGCATTTGCAAATACAATCGTAAATTGATAATTCATTTATATATATTGAATGGCCTGCACTCGTTTTCTTAAAGACCATTTCATATTCTTAGATAGGAATCTTTGTAATTATTTTATAAATTCATGTCCTTAATGAGGTTACTAACATATGGAAATTAATAACGTTTTACTCCCATAAGGAACTTATTTAATTTACAGGATAATTTTTTGGGACCTATTAGGAAGATTTGTGCTTTATACACATATTGGTAAAAAATAAACGTCCATGACATGTAAGAAAATAATTTTTTTAAAAATTGATCCACTTGATCAATTTTTACGACACAACAAATATAAGTAAGGATTTTAAAATAATTTTAAACAAATTTATAAATAAATATATATATATATATATATATATATATATATATAAGAGAAAAAATTGTATCCCTTTTTAAGCGTATTGAGCGCACAGAGTAGTGTGAAATGTTGTATAGTTAAAAGTTATATTAAGGCGTGCAGGAAGTAAATTTTTTTATATAATATGCGCCAAAAATACATTAAATTATATATTACAAATACATTAAAAGATGCATTGTTTTTTTTCACACTGTCAACGTCAAATACAAAACAATCTGTGGTCAAACAGTCGCACGGGGTAGAGATTGTCGCTAAAAAAATAGAAAATGGCAGATTGACAGAATGAGTTTCGAGCTGTGTCATTCCAAATGTTTCTTTTTCAATTGTCTATGTAGTGTATATAAAGGTAAAAATGCGATAAATTATTTGATATTTAGTGATTTGTATATTAGTGAAATACAGCGTACTTAATTTACGCATGTAGCAAAATAAAATGTTGCAGCAACAATCTGAATTGACTTACTCTGACATACTTTTAACAGACATAACTCAATAACGTTCAGCCTTACAAAATTAATGAATTACAGTCAAATGTTGACCACCAGCTTGCATTAATTTATCTTAAACGCATTAGCAAGCTCAGTCGTCAAGCTGTGAAAATCTGAGTTAATCAAAAGTATTTGCGTATCTTTATGATAGGATAGGAGTATTAAAAAATGAAGAACTTTTACTAGTCAAAATAACTTCAGTCATTAAAACTATTTATAGAATTTTCCCTGGTTTTTTTCATAGCCTGGTTTAGAAAGGAAGGCAGGGCTTGGAAAGGGATATGAAGTGTATTTTTTCATTAGCGGTGTTGAAAATATAAAAGAGATAAATGGAATATAGGCTTAATTTAAACAGACTTTCCGAATGGTTCTCCAAAAAATGGGATCAGCTAACTTTTTCCATCCCCACATTTAAATTAGCGAAGGTATCTTAAAACTCAATAGTATATTTACTTGCTTAATACTAATTGCAATTTTTACTTAAAAAAAATACAATATAAATCTCAGTTGTAATCTGAAATTGCAACGCGGACAGATCCAAGCAGTGACTGGCAAAATAATAACAGATCCGTTTTTTACTACGGAACCCTGGAGAAGAAAATTGGGGAAATTATTTAACTTAAAGTATATAAATATTAAGCCCACGGAAAATTTTACTACAAGCGATAAAGCATATTACTGCATACAAATTATAAGGATAATTTTTAGAGAGCTTACCAAAAATTTACGGATTTGCCTTTGCTTATGGTACTCTATTATTTACTGTGTGTAGAAATATATTATATGAATAAATACATATATACAAGCAATAAATTTAATTATAATAATTTTTGAAGTTCGCCGGTTTTGAGATATGTGCTATCAAGTATTCTATAATATAACGCTATCTATATATTTTCATTCACTCCAGTTTCCCATTTTGCATAGACAATTAATTAACCCGGCTACATTTTATACTTTTGTAACTTGGCTTACATTAAACAATTCAGTTTTCAAAAATTCTTCAAACGAGGTTTGGGAAATATAGATCTATATCACTATCCTTTCATCTTTAAATCTTAATGCTTCACCAGAATTATTTCGCAATAACATTGTAAGAAACCCTCTGTGATTCACTACGTACGCCCTCCGCGTCAGATAACTCTAAGGTCAGAATGAAAGTCTTTTCGCTCCACTGCATCGGCGCTGAGTGTAACACTATATTCATATAAACGTGAAAATAGAAAGGTCTTCTGCTGACAGAGGAAGTCGGAACACAATTTTGTTGATGGTTCTCTCTGAGCTCTCTCTAGCAATTTAATAAGTATATTATATTCTTTCCTATTTTACATAAGAACATAAATATCGCAGTGTGTTTTTGGGTAACTGAGCGAATTTGTGTGTTAAAAGCATTTGTCTATCCATGTGGAGAAGCTAGTAGAACGTAAAAATAAGGTTATAATAAATAAAGTCAATTACAAAGGAATATTATAAAGACAGTAAGCGATTAGGCGTAACGTGCTTTCTGTCAAGGAAAATCTATTTTAAAATAAAAATATCTGTCAAGTAGAGTAGCATCGATGGTACCGATTTATTTTGGAATGAAATTACTTTATTTATCAAAAGCCGTCGTTAATATTGATTTTCTAGCGAGTAGAGATCGCACTACGATAGTTCTGTATGCACTAAGGCACATAAAAACATTTAACGGTACATAGTAATTCTACCATATTTTTTATCAACCTCTATAAACATTTTCACAATTTATTTACTATATATGGCTTAATATCTTTTCTATTTATACAGTTTCTTCATAAATTCCACTATAAGACATTCGGAGGTAGTAGGGATATATTTTATCTATATCTATATGTTTCTAACATCTATATGTTTTCTAAAATATATACAGTATTATCTTACATAATATTTAAAAAAATATTTCTAAATTTAATTTTGAAATAATTTTAACTCGCTCTTTTAATTGATACTCCACAGGATATGTAAAATAAAACGGGTACATTTCCCCTCTCAAAAAATATTTATGAATGGATTACTAAAAATGTGTAAAACATTTCAATTTACGCGATTTAGTAACTTTAAATGTTATGCTTAATATTAACTTTTTACATCAAACGATTCCTGAGAAAGATGGCTGTATGACAACCGGACGAACAAGTCAGTGATATTATAAGTGTTCTGCTTTTTCCTTTAATATACGGAACGCTAAGAATAATTTTTATTTCAAATCTCTAGATTTATATATTCTTCTAGGTCAAATCGTCTTTCCACAATGTTACACCGCAATTAACAATTCAAAACTGGAAACGACTTCGGCAAATGGCCAATTCTGATTTGTAAAGAAAACAATGTAATTGTATTCTTTCATCCCTTAAAATCAATAAAATATATTTAAATTGCATGTTCTCAAATCGACTTGTAATTTTAAAAGAAAATTTCCAAATTTTACTTTAGTTTACATGTTCCAAAACATAGCCTAATCTCTTAATACGAAGTTTATTTTTTCCGTGGCAAAACCGAGGCATCCTGTAAGTACACACTTACATAAAATTGTAAAAATATTCAGGAATTTATGCAACAGCTTAAAAATATATCAAGAATTTAATTTACAAAATGTGTCTTAAACATCATTAACCGAAATAGACTTCTGCTTCTTTATTATTATTAAATTTGGGATTACAGGCAATATTAGATAGAAAGTACTGCTATGCTCTTATATTCTTTATGTGTAACTAAAGATAAATAAAGGTGTATATCTAAATAGAAGTTCATATATTACAATATCCATAATGGTTCAGTTTTATTTAATTCATGTCGGGTATTTTTTTAAGTTACAAAATTTGTATCTTACGTCATCTTAGAGTTATTTTATATGATTTTGACAAATGTCCATATACTATCAGCTTCGTCAAATTTTATTGATAGTGCAAGATAAAGTTACCAATTTTTTTTCCCATTATTATAAAAACACATTAAGATGATAATTTTAAGTAATACAGTAAAGCTGTTGGACTGTTATTTTAATTACGTATTTGAACGTTTTTTTTTATTTTTCTAATGGTTTGCACTCCATGGAATAATTATTTTGAAATGCCTATAAAGTTATGAGAATAAATAAAGCTGCCAATTTATAATTGCGTCATGATACTGCTAGTTAAAAGGCATGGTGCCTTTTAACTATGAATAACTTAGACAGGTAGGCAATGGAATACTACGTAAAAATATAAATCTCCAACAAAAGCATATCATGAATTATTGAACATGCACTTAAAATGCTTTTAGTAGAAATCTATATGGTATTTTGATATATGATGTTTATTAATGGTTTCAGAAACGTATCTCGAATGACTTTATATTTATGTCCTGCGTAACAAAAAGAATCATCCATATTAACGACATCGTCATTTTAAATTTAAACAGGAACAAAAAGTGCTTCTTCTTGATTATGTGTACGGTATTCCATCGATAAATACGAACGCTCTCGATTTCATTGGATTTAATAGGGAAAAGGGTCAATTTCGTTGCTGCCATTAAGATTATTAAAACAATGAGTTTGTATTATCTTGTACTGTAATAGCTGTTTCTGCCTATTGAAGACTAACACTCTCTAGAGTTTTAATTTCAACTTATTTGGTAAGCTTTTAGAAAAATAAAAGCTTATTCTTATCCAGGAAATCATAATTTATTCAGGACTCACATAGAAATTAATGTTTTGGATTTCATCCAAAACCGCAAATGGACGGTGAAATGAAAATTAAAAATTTCAGATTTGAATTCTAATTACACCACGAAGATAAATTTTGTTAAGCGACTGACCGGATTGTTATTACATTGTACGTTTTCCGTATTGTTATATTTTTTCTTACAACTTCACATAGTTTATTACCTCTCCTCTTTATTTGTTTACACATAATAAGTATTTCTTATATCCCTTATGCATTTTCATTTTCTCCGCTTACGAAAATTTTGCGCTAATTATTGTTATATGCTTTTTGTTCTATGAGTATATTGTGATCATAATACAATTTATAAGATGAATTTTACACGTAATTTGAGTAGAATACTTGTAACGGATGAGTATATTTATAATTATATATTTATAATATACATATATATATATATATATATATATATATATATATATATATATATATATATATATATACAAACATTTTTTTTTCATATCCAACAAATATAAACAATTTTCGCTGTTTTCGTACGTCAAAAATACTCATCAATTAAATTTAATAAGTGATATAATATTTCAGAGGAATAATAACAGGCAGATTAATGAAATAAGTGAAAAATTAAGTTAATCTATAATTATGTATGCATATGATAACAAATTCAAGCCGTATAGTGAGCTGCAATATAAAATAAACATCCAATTAATTATAAAAAATTTGTTCAAATATTGCTAAGTACTTGTGACCGACATTTCGATCTGATTCAGCCTAAAGTCGGAAAAGCAGGGTTTTATCTTGACATTATGTCATTTAAATAATCAATTTACTTAAGTATCAAACTAATATTATAAGGTACATGTTATCCAACGAATAAATTGATGCAAATGGAGAGTTCAATTAGTTGGTTGTTAGTATACGATATGTTAATATTAGCAATCTCGTTTCTAATTTGCGTACTAGGGTCTTATTTGCCCATAATATTAGTAGTATTGAGTATATTTATTTTAAAATAAGCTAACTTTTATGTGAAATGTACTGTTAAGTGTTCTTCTGGAAGGTGAATAATGGGAGAATATAAAAGACAATTTCAGCCAAAGACAATTTATTCATGAGTGGCTTAAATGGTTTTTGCATATGAATTTAGGTCTTTCTTTGAAAGGTGGCCAAACTTCCAGAAAATTTCACTTTAAGGTATAAATAGGTCTTGCTGTCGGGCATACGCTCGGTTAATGTAAATTGATTTTAAAATTTCACGTTTTTTAAAAAAAAAGTCAGCGGAAATAAAGTATAGATACATGAAAACTGACAAATCTACAGAATAAATTCACAAATTGATCTAACGGTTTCATGTGTTAATCGGATACGGAAACATTTGCTGTCGGGCAAACAGAAGTTACATTACAAAAACCAGAACGAAATATAAGTCAGGCATGAGGAAGTAAATACAAATTTCTAAAATATCATAAAATAATAAACCTATTAGCTAAAAACCAAAGAAGTCAACATGAAAGAGTAATTTTCTTTACAATAACGCTGCACCGCATATCGCAGACCGATTTCTACTTTAAATTTCATTTAATTCACCCGGCTTTATACTATCAATTATTCAAAACTCGAAGCATGGAAGACATTCAAGGTTTGTTTAAATTTCTGAATCTAATTTATTAGATTTTTCATTGAAGTTATATCCTGATTGATTACCAAATGGTGTTAAGTCGTAGACGAATATGATTTAAATATTTTAATCTTAACTCCCCTGTTCATTAATTATTTTTACTTACTACATTTTGCATACCGTTTTATATTGACCTGCAGAAACACTCTTCTGAATTTTATAAAAACATCGCTATAGTTACCATTCACAACCATTAGTGTAGTATTCAAATAAGCTGGAATTTCTGGAATCATTAAATGTGCTGTACACCGATTCTGGCATAGTTTATGTAAGTCAGCAAAATATTTTTTATTTAAATAGGATTTGTTTTGACAATTAAATTTATGAGATAAATGTATATATATATATATATATATATATATATATGTGTGTGTGTGTGTGTGTGCATGTGTGTGTGTGTGAAACGAAAAATACTTTAAAATCATCAAAATAATCCAATCCTATTCAATATTACGCTAGAAATATTTCACGGTCACATCGCACAGAGGGCTTCGTAGAATCGGTGCGCTTCGCTCAAACGTGTGAAATAACCTAAAAGGCAGTAAAAAAACATTAAAATTTAATAATATATATATGCACAAGAAAAATATATTATATTATTAAATTTTAGTGTATTTTATAACATTAAAATTTAATAATATAATATATTTTTCGTGTGCACATTATCTACACATAATAATTTATTCCTATCCGCAACGTCTTCTGAAAATTTTTGAAACATCAAGTTCAAACAAAGTTCATAGCGCGATGAAATACAATAATGTAAGCTGAAAATTTTAAAGTAATCATTTACTTACTTCAGAGTTTAATATGGACAAAGGCTTGAAATATTGAATATATTTTGCGTTAATTTTGTAGAAATGCATTATTCACAATTAAATGAAACTACGTGATGTAGTATTATTTCTACTTTCTTCAAGTTCTTTACCACGACCTAGGTTTCGTTGTATTACAACATATTCAGGTGGGCTTTTAGCAAAGATAATCTTTGCTAATCTTTGCGAATACCCCACCTGAAGCTGTTGTAATACAACGAAGCCTAGGTCGTGGTAAAGAACTTAAAGAAGGTAGAAATAATACTACATTACGTAGTTTCATTTAATTGTTAATTATGGACAAAGGCACTTTAGATATAATAAAAAATTGTATAAATAATTTTTGTATTTAGGTAATTTGCAACTGAAGCAATCTTTCCAGATTGACTTACAATGTTAGAAAGAACCAATGAATTGTGTATTTTCATATAAATTATTATTTAACTTTGCTGGTATTTATATTGAAATTATTTATTATTACGGAATATCAGAAATTACCCATGTTCATAAAAAACTCTTGTCAATTATTGCAAAGATAATAAAATTAAGTTTGTTTGTACTCTTAAAATGTTATTCCCCCTCAAGCAAAAATATATTTCAGATTATTTTCCTCTAACATGAAGTTAATCCTTAAGTGTTAACCTATATGTATAATAAATTAAGCAATATATTAACATACCTGAATCATTATTTCCTTACTGTCACATATAATTCGTATAATTCGAAGTCAACGAAGTTTACTCGTACGTCTTTCGTAAACCTCCAACTAGACTGAAAAAAATGTAAAAGGTAAATTACTAAATAATTTTATTAATTAAAATTAAATTACATTTTTTAATGTCCTATATTCACTGCGTAAAAATGTAATACATATAATATAAATTATGCCATAATGAAATAATTTTAGAATACGCAGTGTTATCATCACAAAAATGTCGTTGGATTAATCGACCAAAATTTTCTTACTTGTAAATTTATGTGAAGGTTTGTTGTAACGAAAAAATATTTACTAATTATTGCAAGTAGTTAGGCAATAAAATAGGGATAATATCATTTATTTCTAATAAACTAGAATCTAACTTTGACAAAATTATTCTAATTTACCCTAGATTTCCGCTCAAACTTATTACCATCATGAAAATTTCAGTATTTTTAATTAAAGAAAGGTAATAAATGTGTTATATCATAAATACTCAAATAAATATAGTTATTAATAAATCTTACATCAAAATACACAATAAAGTAACTTAAATTTGCCAACCGTCACGGAAAATCAAATGAGTTCAATATAAGTCGGATTTTTTAAGAAAATGTAATAAATATTAACGAGTTTTGCTGAGTCGAGAAGGCAGCATATATTTTCATATTGCATAAGCATATATATAAGCTTAGATTTATATAATATTTATTGTTTAACTATATATATATATATATATATATATATATATATATATATATATACATATAGTAGTGGAATGTACTATTTATTATATTACTTACAAATATTCGACATTTGACTTCTGATGCACCAATTTGGCGATACTCATGCTTAAGATTATTATTATTATTATTATATATATAAATATTCACATCACATTATTTGTCGTATTTGTTGTGACTTTAAAATGCAAGCAAAAAAACAACGCAAATATTCGAATCTATTAAACTGACTTATTAATAAATTAGTTTTATAATAAAACTTATTTAGTATTTACAGTAAATTAAAAAAAAAACTAAATGCTAGGTGTCCAACTTTCGTTTCAAGAGTTTTGAAAATATTTCAGAGATATAGACAATATTAATATAATATACGACTTAAGTATAATTGTAGGGTAAGGGGTATACTAATTTAAAATATGCGAATCTATATTTCCATTACATAAAAAAGAAATTAAAATTTGAACAAAAATAGAAATTTATAAAAAACGGATAAATATTTTTCTCGTACCTACATAACGAACACCTAAGGAAGAATTCCTATAATAAATACTTTTACTTATTTAAGTGAATGTAAATACCACGGAAAGTCACAGATTTAATCTAATATAAAATTTTAATACAACCAGTTTGAAAATTACAAGCATCGGGTGTACATGTTTCCTTGCCGAATTTTGTGATAAATAAAATTAAAGAAATAAAAAAAACCATTGTATCAACGTAGATTTTAGATAAAAATCAAAAAGAAATTAAAAAATAGCTTTCGATAATTTTTCCTTCACACATTTCAAATGTAAAATTCGTAATTGAATACGTTTCTATGCGGATAAAGTTTCGATGCACATTCCATGCACATATTTCACTCGGCAAATCTGATATTAAATACGTACTTTCGTATAAAGCGTTATTCTCACTCGCACTTTTATTTCCATCACTCATTTTTTAACATTGTCTAGACTACTTTAAAAGTGTAAACAATGTGAAAAACAAATTGTGCGTCATAACGAACGTATTATTGGCTAAATAAAATCTTAATTTTCCTTTTCATTTGAAACTAGTAAAATTATTAATAAAACATTACCTTCATTTTTTTTGGGTTATTTATGGAAAAATCTTTTGCCATGTCATTGTGAACTGGCTTAAGTTGTCTTGCCTGAATTAGATATAAAAAAATTTGTGATTTTTTTTATTTAAACGATAATTATTTTAAGTAGGTTCCAAATAAATATGGTCAGGACCTGATGATAAACGACGGACATATCCTAATAAACTCTTAAAATTATTAGAAAACAAGAGCACTTTGAGAAATTTAATACTGATTTAGAATTCATTTGATGTCATTATGAGTACTTGAGTCACAAACAGAGGCCAGGAACTAATAAGAGAAATAGAAGGTGGTGATAGAACTCATTGATGGTGAAGAGTAAATTCACCTAGATTGGACTTGTTTGACTTGTCAACTTGTGGACTTGTTTGATGCAGGGTTTGATAATGGGGCCAGAAGGTGACGTCAAGAATTCCTTAATGGCGATGTATAGATTCGCCTAGTTTGGGCTTTTTTGCATCGTTTAAAAAAACTTTTAGTCATAAGTGTCGGGCAATGGTGCTGATTCTAGTAACAGGAACGTCTCAGTGGTGTAGAGTAAACTCACTGAGTTTTCACTCCTCTGACTTTCATTGACATAAGGAAGAAAGTAGTAAAGTAAATTAGTAGCGACTGAGATATTAATTAGTAGTTAGTCAGGTAAGTATGTACATGTGTACATAGAATAGCGCGAAACAACCAAAATACTGTATGTATATTTGTATACATGAAATATGTACTAGTAAATGATTAAGATATTAATAAGCAAGATGGGAAGTATATTCAGATATATAAAAAGTATGAAAAAATAATATAATTCGATGCATGTATGGAAGTAAATAAGGACATGAAAGGACCAGGATACTAAGTAGGTAGGTATATACAGGTTTAAAAAAGGCGTGAGACATAAACTATGGTGAGGACAAAAGAGGGAAATGCTATTGATGTATTTACTCTATATCTATGTTCACATGTACGTAGTTATAATGAATGTATTCATGTTCATTAAATTCCACAAATTGGAATGGAAAGGAATGATTTTTAATGTTCTGGTGATATATGTTGGCAACAAAAATTTAAAAATTTAAATTTATTGACTAAAATATGAAGCTACTTCAGATAATAACTGAATAAGAAATAACTTTTCAGTTCCATGTTATTTCCGGACATAAATACCGTTAGAGATTTTTGCAGTCGGTGCCAAGTTCAATACTGTGCTTATGTGTATATATGTAGGTATGCATTCACGTAAACTCCCTAACAGTGGTGGTATTTTCTAAAATTACTTATGTTTAGAAATAATGTTGCACTACGATAATTTGAACTACTTTCTCGTAATTTTATTATTTTATTCTTTCCAATACATTTTTTAGTCAGCGGTTATTTGAAGCCGGTTTAATTATATTGTTAACAATTTTATAATAGACCGAAACCATACATAACTGAACTCTGAACCTGGCCAGTTTATTGTTTCATGAAAATCGAAATATTGAATGAATTAACGCTTTGTGAAGTTTTTGATTTTGCGCGTATCATTGCAGAAATTTTAATAACCGGAAACTGTTAAATTTTTAATTCTTTTCACCAATTTCTGTTCAAAAATAAAACGGTAACTTAATACGGAAAATTAAGTAAGTATAAAGTAAATATCTGTTACGGTTAAGAGGTCTTGTCCTTGCGCAAAACGAAAGAGTTAGACAGAATTTCTAATTATTTTCCATTCACGGATGTTTTGCAACCACGGCTTCCTTCTACAATCAGCTTTCCTTTTCCCAGAAATGTTACCTATCGTTATTAGTTGCAAGAGCTTGTATTTGTTAAGTCTGATCATGTGCCCTAGGTATGTAACTTTACGTTGTTTGATGGCTTACAGAAGCTTGTGTTTCCGGTCAACCCATGGTAGAATGTCCTTAAATTGATGCGCAGTACGTACGCATGTATAAAAGCATTGAATCAAAACGTGAATCTCCTTAGATTTTCCAAACTCGATAGTTAATACTAGTTTAATACGCGTCTATTGAACCATCGGAGATATAGTATGAGAGTTCTTATTAATCTAGATTTACGTAATTGCGAATTAATCTTGTTTTATGTTTTGTCTATTAATACGAGCTTAATTATTCAAACTCCGTCATTACGATTACGTCATAAGAAATTACCGAATAAACATACGATATCTCACTATAAATATGTACAGAAATGTTGCGCGGAGAGACCATCTAACCGGTCATTATATATGAAAATCGATTCTTAAGGAGTAAACTTCTGAAATAAATGATAGCATTTTTTTATATTTTAACCCCACAAATATTTTATTAATTTGAAATCCATTGTAATACGTTGTTGTTTTATATATATACACATATATATATATATATATATATATATATATATATATGTATATATATATATATATATATATATATATATTTAACCTTATGTATTAAAAAGCAAAATTTAGATTTGGAAAATTCTTTGACCGTTTGTTTCTTCGTGTCTTGTAATAAAACCGTTCTTTTTTCCCTCTTTTATTCAATGGAGTAACAGTATTAGGGTTGATGGGATGAAGGACGCAGAATAATTATCATGTGTTACATATATTTAAAGCCAATTAAAAAAAAAACAAAAAAACGAGACATAATTAATTTAATTTTAGGATAGTTTTTAATGCTAAGGAGAAGAATATGAGAACGTAGATATCTAGATATCTGGAGCGTAATTTTATGAAGTATCTCAAAAAAGAGCTACCTGTGTATAAATTAAAATAACCATCCGGTTATATCATCCGTTAATTGAGCTTAGGCCTGCCTGTCATTTTGACTTGTCATATCGCAGCGCTTTTCTTTTGGGTTACATGTCGTGTTGTCCATAGCGGGAATTCCAAAAAAACGGGTTAACATTATTGCAATAAAATACTAAAAAGAATATATATATATATATTTATATATATATGTATATATATATATATATATATATACACATATATACATATATATATATATATATATATATATATATGTATATATATATATATATATATATATATATATATATGGACATACTTAGCATATAATGAATAAGCAATTAAAAAACCAAAAATCTAGAAGTTGAGAAGAAAAGTGTGAAAATTACCCCAGTTCCATTATTCACGCGAGTACGACTATTTTATGGTTCGTTACGGTAATTTAAGGTTTTCCCGGTTAAGTTTACATTCGGAATATATTCACTGGAAATTATTCACAATTTCAATAAATATTTTCTAGTTTAAACTGATGATATTTAAAATTTTAGAATTCTCGTAATTTCACAAAGAAACATGATTTTTTGAGACTTTCACCTTATCCTATATTTATTTATGACAGGTTAATTTATTTGTGGAATTGAATATTTATAATATATCTTGATTGGTTCAATTTGTGAAAACTAGTTTTATAAGTAAGTTTTATAAGTAATATGCAAAATGAAAAAGGTTTGACCTTTATTGCCTGTATTTACTTTTCACGTGGGAACGCAGATGCGCCTTAAAACTTATGTTTGTACCCATATGAAGAAACGAAAATTTCTTCATGAATGCTTTTATTCAGCCACGCTTGTTTACTATTGAGACCAGGGTTTGTGGTTAAATTAGATAATTAATTAATTTGATTCCTAAGTTCATTTATCTATTCATCGGCCACTTAACGTCTATTCTAACAAATCCAAAATTTTCCTTTGTAAATATTTCGAAGTACTTTTCTGTCACTAACTCTTACGTGGTACATGCAAATAGCGCACACTTTATATATATATATATATATATATATATAATTTAATGAATCATTTCGAAATATTCAGTAATAATATAACCTAATCAAAAATGTTGGTAATTTTGGTATAAAAATTGAACGATAGGAAGTCGAAATAATTTTTGTCTTGACGAAAATGATTCGTAATGAATAATGAGAATAGGAAAATAATTCATAAAGTAACTAAGAAAATAAATTTATTTAGGTAATACGCAAGAATGTTGGCCGTAAATACGATATCAGTTTATAAATTGAAATTTATAAATTGAATTAGTTTATAATTTATTTTAAAAACTTCACCTTATTTCGATGACTTTTAATTTGTTTATCGTAAGCACTAAGTATCCGTTTTGCCTCCATGCCAACGTATGTGTCTCGATATTACTGTAGTGGAGCTACGGTAATAAAATCCCCTATGAATTTTAGGAATTTTTTCTCCACTTTGCACAACAATTTAATTTAATAACTTATATTAAAATCTTGTATAATACAATTTATACACATAGCCACAAAACGACTGAGGATCTATTTTTTTTATGTTCGCGTAAAACTAATTAATAATAAGTCTACAGTCGATTGAATAATAAATGGAGTCATAAAAATTCAGTTAGTAGGATTCACGGACAAACAATTTACCGAGTGGGCTAATAAGTGTTTTGCTACGAGTTGGGAACTTTTCAAAAAGTTTGTGAAATATTTCAGAATATTTTATTGCACATAAATTGATCAAACCAAGTCAATAAATTAAAAGTATGGGATCCTTTTTTTACGATTTAATGTTTATCAACAATTGTTGACACCGAAATGTAAGTTTTATTATTTGATGCAATTAATAATATCTGATGTGAAGTGCGTTTCATACGTCAATCATACATGCTAACGTTCAGTGGAAGAACAACAAGAGTTTCCAGTACACAAACCTTAACACATTATAATCCAAACACGAAGCAGCAAGTGCAAATTTCTGAGTTACTCTCAGAAATTGTGTTGACCAGCTATACAAATAAATCAGCAATGAAACAGGGTTTATTTTCCCCACAACAATTCTAGATTAAATACCAAAATCTTAGCTGAGTTCTAATATTATATTTGCTTTATTGCTCCGACATGGAATTTGCTTAGACCTGATCTGATTATCATTTGTAAAGAGCTCTGAAAAGTCAGTTACAGAATAAAACACTTATTAAATATGAATATAACTCGTAAATACGATAGTTTCTTTCATCTTTAGTCACTTTAGCATACAAATGCATGCATATCATTTCTATTAATGTATTTAAAATACTAATTTTATTTTTCACTATGAAAATGTATATATACATCGCCTCGTATATCTTTCACAGACATAATCAATTCATGTTTAACGTACAAAGTTATTTTCACAGTTGGTTTAAGTCATTTGTAAGAGTTTTATGTAAATATGAGTGTCAGTACTCTTCAGATATTCAGTTACATTGGTTTAGGTGGTAATAGTGCGGATACGTAATTCTAACGAAAATGACCCTTTTAATGCATAACATTTAGTAAACGGATCCCTATTTCCAAAAAGTATGTACGATATACCAAAAAAAATATTTTTCTTGGAAGACTTTTCCAATAATGCTTTCAGAATGGAAAATGCAAATCAAAATAATATCACAATCAATTTACAAACCGGGAAGGTAAACAAACAATGGTATTAATAATTTTATTTCCTAAATTTATACGCGTTAAAAATATAAACAACCACGCCCAATTTCAGCTTTGCAGCAATGATAGTCTACGTGTAAAGCAGTTGTGACATAAAGGTAAACATGGCAAAACTATAAGTATGAGTCCTACAAATTGGAAAGTACGGAAAAATCTTCAAAGACAACTAGTCAAATTTGTAAAATTCAGTCATCAAAAAATTCCTTAGGTTATATTTTCACTTAATATAAATTTTCTCTTTTTGTCAGCCAATAGGCACCGAAATTGGAAAGAGCACAAAGTTGAATTTCCCACCTAATTCATATGAGAAATTAAGAAATAAATTTCTAGAATCATTATATACAGTATACTGTACATATTTTCTAAAAGGTTTACAATTTGATTTTGTAAAAACAAATTTACTTTCAAAATCAACCTTAAATATTAGCCAACTCCACATTTCCTATTCCGGTAAGATTCGTTTTAATACTACTATGTGGAAAAGCGAATACCTCCGAAATATATTGAAATGCTTCAAATATTTTCTGAGAATCCTTATCTTGTATGAGTTTACGCCAGAAATATTTTACGGTCACATCACAAGGAGTTATTTTTCGGATTGGTGCGCTTCGCTCGGATATTCAAAGTAACGTAAAGGACCCAAAGTTAAAGATTTTACCAGTTTACTGTACTAATATTCAAGCCTGTCTTATGATAATGTAAAGATGAAAAGAGATTTTTCCTCCGCTAAAAGATTATTGGAGTAAACAGTATATCGGGCATCTTATTTTTCCCACTAATATAAGGTGGAAATAGTTTTATAGATGAATGTGAATAGTTGGACTAGTACTAATACTGATAGTTACCAAAGGCCAACTCTTCTTTATAACTATAAGATAGGAATAATTTTGATTATTTCCCACATTGGAAGTGTTTGGTTTTTTATTTGAAAATTTTCAAATGAACTTTGTTTAGGAAAGTTCTTTGCTGTGTATGTGTTGTTTTAACTTTGCTATATTGTCACCCTGTTAAGAACTTTATTATATTGCATTAATATTGTCTCAAGAAGTTCACGATGCATGTGAATGGAAAACTATTACGTGAAATAAAATTTAAAAAAAAATCGACGATAATTATATTTAGTGTTTTCTTTAATTATAGTAATACCGGCTTATAACAAATATATATAATGTGACGGCATGAAACGGCATGTTTAAAATTTATATAATGGAACCAATTAAGGAGTTAAAAATATATCATTCGATTTATAATTATTAAAGTACGCACGCAAGGTGCGTAACCTTCCTGTTCCTTATACTTTTTTTTAATTTTTTTGTGTAATGCCTGTGCCATACATCAGAAGAGTGGCAATTATTATTTCACAACCAATACAGTTTACAATTTAATCTTTGACAACCAAGATTCACATATATAAACAAAATGTCCGCTATACATAATTTTAGCGCTGTGCACTGCTGACCGACGTCGTTGTTCCACTGGGATTGTTGAAAAGGTAGGAAATTTTTCTAATGATTTATTTTTATAAAGAAAAAACCATATTTTATTCTCATTTTCAATTGTGTTCTTATAACTTCAATATTTTGAGAGTAATTGAGTAATTGCGCTAAAAAACTTATATGGGCTAAGGAAAAGCGAAAAAATATTTTTTTGAAAAATGTGTTGAAAAAATTTAAAAAATATTTTTTTAACAATATTGTGTTTCTGTTCTTCACTTCACCTTCCGTTTTTGAAATATCTGCAAAAAAGTATTTATCATAATATTTGCTTACGAACGTACCCCGCTTGGCGCCATTTTATTTCTAAATGGATTGACTCGAAAATTCCAATCAAAAAACGTAAGTTTGTTTCAATAAACATTGGATTTTTTTCCATGCTTATTTCGAAAAGATCAGAGAAGTTTGACGAACCAGAAGTGTTGCGAAAGTACTTGTCCCAAAGATTCGGACCGACAATGAATTCACAGGGACAAACTTTTTAAATAATTAAAATTCGTTTCAGGTCAGAGGATTTCTTTTATACCTAATTGTATGTCGAATTGTACCAGGTAGAAACTCAAAAAAATTATTGTATTTATTTCCGATAAAAAAATAAAATTTCGTAGTCTAGAGGAAAGAACTTACCAAAAAAAAACTAGAAAATAAAAAAGGTCAGAAGATTTATGCCTTTTAGTTCCTTAAGTAGGCTCATGAAAAATATTTTCATGATGATTAAGTGAGCGCAAGTTATGAGGTGCGAAGAATAATTTTCGCTCTTCATACCTTATAACGACCCTGAAAATATTTCCTATTATTTAATTTTTGGTTGTTTATCCAAGAGATTCTGTATAACAATTTGTTGCTCACCAATATGTGTTATTCCATATTATAATAACACGATGGTAAAAAAACATCGTTTTTAAGATCAAAACAGTACTTACTGGTCAGACATGTTAATATGACCGATTGAAAATATGTGAAAAGCGTTAACGACAAAAGTTGTACAAACGCTCGAGATAAACATGTCTCGATCATCTGTAATCGAACGGCTCTCTTTCATATAATTCTGATTCTACAAAATCGGAAGATAATCAATATCAGTTTACAGTTCAGTTCTCCTACAGTGTCTGTAAAAGAAAAAAAAACCCGTGGTATATAAAGTCTAACGCGTGACTAGGGTGGTAATCTAATTTGGCGAAAGGTTATATAATATGGTTACCTCCTCTGTATTTAGTTTGGTCGCAGGGATTTGATGAATTATCTAAATCCATAGTAGAATTATCTAATCCAAAAATATCTAAATAAATAGTCTGCTTTCTGCTGCCATGGTATGTAATCAATATATGTTTGATAATTTATATAGTTCTCTTTACGAGTATAATTGTCTGTTCATTAGGCTAGTTTTGTGAAACTAGCGGACTGAGTTGATCGTCTTCAGAGTTTCATACATGAAATAATGAAAAGAAAATTTTCTAAAATCTATAATGTATTCTTCTATCTGCTAATCTATGGCCGTCTTTTTTTAAAAATTATTTGACGTAGAAACTTGAATATGGTATAAAATTTTCGCGATATTTATATACTGTGGTTAAAAATTATATTAATGTTCATAAACTATTTTAAAGGAGATACTATGAACTTTTAAATATTTATGTGGAACCATCATATTTAACATATTTTGTTGAAATCCTCTCCTCTATTGAAATCCACATTTGTTTCATAGAATTTAGAAAATATCTCGTTGTTTTAAAATAAATTGTATTAGGATCTATGTCATCGATGTATAGTATCTTGGAACTTCTATTTTTGTAGGAATTGAGCTACATAGCCCCATTTGATGAGAGAGAATATGCGTGGAAAAGTAAGTAAAAATAACTATTACTTGTGATGTTCATGGTAATGAAGCAATTCTTTGAAACCAAAAGTGTAAAAGTTTGCGTCAAATTAAGATTCTATTTTGGTACTTATTATGAATTACTAGCGAACCTCCCAGGTATCGCCGAAATATACCACGATTTTTTCTAAAGTATTTAAAAATACTTCATCGCCATATTAACCTCTTGAGCGCGTATTTCATTATTTATTACATAGTAACTGGCACCACTAAGACGCAAATATTCTGAATCAGGATACACTCGTCTAAAGTGTATAACAAATTTTGTCGCTATGATTTTTTGATAATTGTATTTAATTGCGTTTTATTTTGAAACACAAAGATGAAATAAATTTTTGTGAGGATAATTGTTTTCTATATCTACCTTAATTATTACAAAAATTTAAGCTCTTGCTATGTAAGATTTTGATTCTTACAGAAAGAGAGATAGTTTAATTTTTTTGTTTTCACTATTTGTATGCTCCTAATTACCTAGATATGTTGTTTTATTTATTTTAAATCTACGTAAAAACCTCATTACATTATAATGAATACTACTTTCGAAGTTAACCATTATTTTAACGACAAGATGCCAGTGCCGATGTTACACCAAAGTCACCTGTCTGCTCGAAGGGTTAAAAAAATAATGAATAATGAACTGACCTTGCATGGGTGTTGTTGGTGTTATACTGATACAAAAATCAGTGTGTGGAAACCGGTGTGTAATGTCTTGCTTGCGTGTAAATAAGGTCATAACTTTTAAACTGCTTGTTATGGAACTACGGTACACCGAGGAAACTAAAACAGTAAAGTTTAGAAGGATCATATAAAATTAAATTTAATGTATATAATGACTGTTAGTTAAATACAGATGATTTTTATAAAATTTTCATAAATCATAAATACATATCTCTAGAATATTGACTCAAAAAAATTACGTTATTTTTACATGGTAAAACGTTCATTATGGATTTAGTGTAACGAGAATACATAGGCAATTGATGATTTAATTGTAGATTATTTTTTGATAAGAAGATCCTTACCATACGTTTTCCCCATCTGTATATAAAGATTTAAGCCACTCACGCCTAATATTTCTCCGGGAAATGGTTTCTTTCGACTTCGTTTCAGTAAGAGGGTTAATTTATATAAAGTATTCATAAATCTACACATTCCTCGTCAGCCAATTGCAAATATATATGTATATGTATATATATATATATATATGTATATATATGTATATATATATATATATATATATATATACATATATAATCGCCGCGGGAAATGATATTATCCTATAAGTCGGAATACTAAACAAACCGCACGGTACGTTTGACGAATCAGTCGGATAAACATATTTTCCATTCGGCTTCAAATAACGTATGAGCATATCGTATAAAGGGTCATAGCCCTTTTCTTCCCTACCCTTATCCTTTAATGCCATGTGACATGAGAAATGTATGCAGGATTTTTTATTCGTGACGACATGTATGGATAGTTAGGGGCCGTCCATATCTAAGCTTTAATATTAATTGTAATTTATAATACTTTACTCGCCTTACACAGTACATTTATATATATGTAAATTTATAATTTCATCAAAACGATGAAAGTAAAAGATTTAACGGTTTTTTCAAAGGCGATGTAAGTGGAAAAACACGAATTACATCACAACCGACGTGTATATATATATATATATATATATATGAATATATATACACATAAATACATATATATATATATGTATATATATATATATATATATATATATATATCCTGCTTCCAAATGCTTATAAACACAATCCACTTACTATGGACTTTATTTTGTTATACTAAGCGAAATAAACAAAGGATAAATTTCCAAGTGCGGAAACCTGGTTCACCTTGAAAGCTATAAGAACAAATGAAACGCTGATTGAATTATAACCAATCAATTATAGGCTATTCAATGAGGGTAAGCGTACTTTTTTTTAATATAATCCGAAAAGTTATTCCGGAGGAAAAGACAAATGTTTTTTTTCATGCTATAGTTACTAGCAGGTGTGCGCACGTTTATTAAATAAAGCTAACTGCCGCGTTAATGGCGTTGCTAAGGTAGATGTAATACCTTTTATTTAAGTTCAGAAAGATTCGGTATTAACTTCAAATTTGCAACACAAAAATAACGACGATTCCAATCTGCGAATTCGAAACATAATTTCTAAAATTCAAAAATTTTTCCAATATCACGCTTGAATTAATTTACGGTTGCGTCAGACGGAAGTCCTTTTTCCAACGAGTGCGCTTCACACCGACGTGTGAAATAATATAAGGCCGTAGAGAAATGATTTCCCGCTTCAGTATCAACTTTCGTGCCGGCATTGACTTAATATAAAGATGGAAAAAATATTTTTCCTTTTCCAAAACGATGTTTGATTTAATAATACACTGCGTGTCTTATTTTTGATACTGGTAGAAAAATGAGTGATTCTTATTGCCTTATAATTTATAATATTTTTAATATTATATATTATAAGGCAATATATATAATAAAAATATTATAAATTATATATATTATAATTTATAATATTTTTTTCTCCAAAATATGGAATTACTATTTTAAATAATTTTAAGGAGTGAACTGCTGTCCGCTCTGCAATTGGAACTATCTGGCTTTTTAATTTTTTGTCATTACACCATATTCTTTGTACCTTATCTACTTAATAAGTATAAGAGTTATAGCATATTTATTTTTCTATAAAATGTTTCGTTAATTACGTGCAAAATAAGTAATAAAACACAATTTCGCCATCTATGATATGTGTAAAATATATGACTCGGAAAGATAAACGCTTCTTTATAGGAAATTTTCTTATAAAACTACTTTATTAAAATAAAATTTTATTAAGATTATTAATGATGTGTCGGATCAGCTATATCATCAGCAGGTCATGTATTTTCTCGTCAAGATATACTCGTAGGAAATGACAATACTCTAAACTTCGGCATATTCGTATTCTGCGTATGTGATTCTTTTATCTAATGAAGAAAAAAAAATACTCCACAGACATTTAAATTATGGATTCGCACATTATATGAAGATTAACTAACCTTTCTTCATCTTTTTATTTCCATTATTTCTCTAACACACATCACGTGTGCATTTGAAATTTAATCACATGATATTTAAATAGAAGAGAAATTGTACTATTTATTACAATTAAAAATTAATGTTATCTGATGGAACAATTAATGAGTTAAAATTTTTATTGAAATTTATAGCTTTATGTGCTTGTCTCCAAGAAAAACATGATACTTTTAATTTAGAATATGAAAATTGTAAAATGTTTAACCTATTTATTTAATATGCGATTAGGCAACCATATAAAACTTGAAACTATTGCTGCCGAATACAATTGTTTTGTGTTTTATAGGTTTTGGTTACAAAATCAGTCAGAAAACGTTTAGAACATCAAATACCACGGGTTTTTAACTTCTAAAGTTTACTAACCCCAAACGAGTTAACAAATTACGGTTTCGAATATTTTTGGGCTCTCTGAATTTTTGAAAACTTCCACTAATTACTATAATCTAATTTTGACCAAAAATTACGCTTTAAGTATATTTAAATATATTTAAATTTTTAGTACATTTTGAATAATAAACTCTAATTCGAGTAAATAAAATCTTTTTCAGTAACATGACTAGTCTAAAAAATATAAAGCGGATGTGTTATGCCTCACATAAACTAATGGAACCCATGAAATAGTACCAATGTATTAATAGTTAACAAGTTCCAGGAATGGTGAACAAGTTTCATCCACAGTATGTGTTTTCTGAAAAAGCATTTTCAGTATTAACAACGAGATGGAAATATTATATATATACATATATATATATATATATATATATATATATATATATATATATATATAATAGAATAACTTTATGGCTTCAAATGACGGATTCAAGTAAAAATAGAATAATCCTTTGAGTTCTTATTCAAGAATTCTCTTCAGCAGGTAGTTTTTTGCGTTGAATACAATCAAATAATTTGGATATCCTTTTGACTCTGCGCCGAATAAACCGAAGTTACAAAGTAAACGAAACTGGTGGATTATATTAAGTGTAGGAATTTTTTTTTTTTTTAATTTTCATGAGTGATACAAATTACAGACTTAGATGATATCGCGTATTCCTCGATATAACATCATGATATATCAGTTGCATACTAAATTTACGTAATTGATAGTACAATTGATTTTACCTTAATGGAACAAATTGGTCTTAGTGGTGGATCTAGAAACATTTTTTGGGTTTTTACAAACCTATGATTCAAGTATATTGAACACACTTGCGTGTATACTGGAAGGTAAAAAAAGTTGAAACAATTAAACGCTGTGATTTAAAAACACAACAGAGTAATTAATAAATGAAACTCCCTCCGGGAAAAATTCCAATTGTTCTAGTATAAAGCTTTTAATTACGAAGATTATTAACTTCACGTTATTTACCATGGCATTATTTCCATTCATCTAGTTCACTTACCCAAAAGATCTATATACTCCATTCAATGACACGATGATTAAAATTAAATCTGAAAGCTCAAAACCCCTTATATTTATGTTTAAATTGAACGCTATCCATAAAAATTAATATCAAATCACATACAATGAAACAGAAAAGTTGCAATAGTTAAGTGGATTCATTGAAATATTTAACAGGGAACTGTTCTCTTCAAAGTACTTTACTGTATTGCGGTTATACCGTCTTGTAACTTAGAATTTCAATATTTTAAAATAATTTACTGAAATTGTTGTGAAGTTTAGGACTATAAACAGTAGGCATAGTAGCTCAAACGTGATCAAGAGAGCATAAATTAAACTAATAATTAAGCGCAATTTAGTTATTCATTATATCAATACGTAATTAAAGTATACAATTTTTTGAGAAAGGATCTGTAACTCGTGAATTCATTTAAAATAGTTTTTGGATAATAATTATTCACAAAAGTTAGCAGTAGTTAATTGTATTTATGCATTATGAATTCGTTACTATTTACCGATGAAAAAATTGAATGGAAAACCTTTTCAATCTAATACATCAAAGAAGATAGTGAAAATTTAATACAAACAGCTTTGAAAACGTTTTCACTCACTGCGAATGTATCGCATCATAATATTATTATATAATATTATATAATATCACGATAAGTCGAGACCAGATATTTTTGTTTTCCGCAATAAAAAAATATGTTGCACTGGTGTGTACTGTTGAGAGTAAAACTCGATAGATTTAGATGTAGTACTCGGTAGATTTTCTTAATTTAAAACTTGATCCAAAAATATTTGTTAAATTTAATTTTTTTTTGCAATACAATTTAGTTGCACTTTTAAACTAATCAAAAAAATGAATCTTTAATTTTTTTACCTGTAACAGAATTATGGTATTTATCTAAAAATATGAATTCGAGAATTCCAATATAAATATAATTACTAAGAATATGAATTTCTTAAACTGAAATAAATTTTTTCTTTACGCGATATAGCAATAGAATCTTCTTTGATTTATTTAAGATACGTTCATGTGTCCATACATTTATTCACGTGTACATTATATTCACAAATCTATCGGTGTGGTGAAGTAGCATGACCTTTTCGTACAGGTCACCGACCTGGGAGCTATGAACACGTTCCATATGGCAATTAACAGCAGATGAATTAAGCTAGGCGGGAAGGAGTCCATTAGAGCGTTTGAATCAAATATTTAGAACATGAGTTTGCTGCATATCTACCTTGATAAAGTATGATATCGCGTTAGCTGCATGTTGAATGCAAAGTACACAAGAGCAATGAAATAATATTACCTATCTTCGAGCAACCTCATTTTGATATCTAATTCATACAAACGGATAAAATATTCAGTTTATTCAGACTGATTTCTTGCAACACTGATAAAGAAAACGGTTTTGGTTCTTCAATTTATTTAGTCGGATTTATTTTATATGCCAGGATGTATCTTTTTGTCTCACATGCGATTTAATTTAATTTTATCTCTATGTCGATATAAGTGATGAGGCGAGGTCCCAGGTTAATCACTTCATTTGTTTTTTCATATCACGGTTTCCCAACCTTATTTTTGTTGAGGCTCCCCGGACTATAAAGGGGAAAAAGTAAAGGGGGAGGCCCCTTTACTTTTTCATACCCCCCCTTTGATTTAGTAAATTAAATAAAAATGGTAACTGAAGTTTGTAAATACACAAACTTACCTTTTAACAGGGAGACACAATAATTTGACACACTCAAACTGATTTCTCAACAAAAAATGTATACCAAAACGTCAAATTTTTCGCAAGTTTGTGGTAATAATAGTGAATATGATATTTAATTTCATTAATTTCATACATGTAAATTAAATATTATATTTTTTAATTTTATTTGTTAATGCTTTTTGTATATTTTTTTGTTTTTTCTTTCTAAAATGCAAACGCTTTCCGCCCCCCTTGATATCTCTCTATGCCCCCCTTGGGAGGCGCGCCACCCTGGTTGGGAACTCCTGATTTATGTCATTATTAAACTAATTTTTTAACTAAATCGTAATTAAATAGATCGTTGTAATCAAATATTTTTATTTTCATTCAAATTTACATTCTTTCTTAAACTATTTCCATAATCTGCTCATTTACGGGTAACCAAGAAGTAAAAAAAAAAATTAAAAAAGAGTATAAAATGATAAATTTAGTAATTTATTCAATGAACTTATAAAATAAGAAGCCAATTTCATTAGCTTCTTATTTTTATAAGTTTATTGAATAAATTATATAAAAAGGGGTACATATTGTGTTCTTCAAGCTATAGAACGTAACCTTCATACAATATTATGAGAAAACTTTTTATGACTGGATATGAAAATTTATGAGTTTCCTTGCGTCATGCTCTCACTTTTATGAACCGGGTTTGTGAATATATGACATATGTTGGTAAGTATATTTATATGTACATATATATATATATATATATATATATATATATATATATATATATATATATACATATATGTATATATATATATATATATATACATATATGTATATATATATATATATATATATATATTTATATATATACATATATACATATACACAAGCTTATGTTTTATGTTACAGAAGCTGTATAAACTTTTTAATCCTAATTTATGTTATAAATGTGAAAATTTAGATGCTTGGATGTGTATGTAGGTGTTTGATGCCCCAAAAATCGGCATTTTCTTAACGGATTCACATGAAACTTGGCACGCGAATGGACTATGGAAAGCTCTCGGTGTTTCCTGAAGCAGAGCATCCATATTTTATGATGTTGGTTAAGCTCCTATTAAATCAAGTAGTATTTCCTATAAAGGAAATTCTGAAAGTTTGAATTTGACATAAATTAACTTATACCACGCAATTCCCAAATCAGATCGTGGTTCTCGTGAGATGCTTTGTAATTTTTTTTCTTTTAAAAACTTTTTAATTTGTAACTAATGAACGCGTAGGAATTTTTGAAAATTTAGAATTCAGATGAAATATAGCCCGGATTTATCTGAATGAAGTAACGGCTAGAAATTAATTTATAATAAATGTTTACAATAATTAAACTTAAAATTAAATTTGTACAGTGTCGGTCCAATAATGTAATTATACATTAGTACGTCTTGATAATAAGCTAGTATAATTAAAAGCAATTGGTTGAATCCTTCAATTAAATGACGTATAGAATATTGTCACAGATAGCGTAAACACATACATAAATCAACTAAGGACAATATTCGTGCCAAAGTTTAATATTGTTTTAAAAAATTACCCACTACTTTATGACCTTTAAACGTGATGAATTTTAGTTTTGTTAGCTTTGATACTGGTAATTTAGCTACAATGGTCTCCGAAATACACTCAAAGATAATAATGATTGAATACAGTGATTTTCCGCATGTGATCAATATCAAAATTTTGTTATTTTTATTTGGTTTTACCTATTTTTTCAAAAATATCAGGATATAGATATGATATATAGAATTTTTCCCAGAGAAACCAGTTTTGTAAGCTTTGATACTGGTAATTGAGCTACATTGGTATTGAATACAATGACTTTTCGTATGTGACCAATATAAAGAAGATTGCTGTATTTGTTTGTTTTTATCAATTCTTAAAAAAATAGCAAACTGTAGCTATAATAGAGTTGTCAGTGGTTGAAATTGAAAATAAACGAAAGTCGACGTAATTCCATTGCATTTTTATTAAAAAAATCATGTGAAAATAACAGAAGCGTATAGGTTTGGAAAGACATCCTTACTAGGAAACCAATGATACTTATGTTGTCCTTTATTAGTAGGTTATAACAATAATATAAACAAAAGTAGATAGTCGTGTTGGTCAACGAGTATCTATGAGAATTAGAATCGAAAATTATTTGTTGGTGTACAAAGTTGAACTTTTTTATTAGCCTTTTGTATCCCCAATACAGAGTCACTAAATATTTAAGTCAAATATTCAATTTCTATGCTAAAATTCCCAAAGTCTCAAAAATAAAAACTTAAAACTGACCTTCCTTTAATTACCTAATAATAATAATAATACATATTTCTTTATGCACTGTAATATGCATTATTGATTAAAGGCTTAATAAATAAACAGGCTTACTTATTCTTTAATTACACTTCCCATTTTCATTCCGTATATCCCTAAATGTTTTTCTTTTAAATAACACATTATTCCAGTTATCGTAAAAACATAATTGTGTTCATTTTTTGATAATGTATTCACTCGTGTCACTGGTCTCAACACGCAGTGCACAACGTAACATCGTGCGAGCACAATGCAAGGAAACTCGTAATTTTTTCATGTTCGGTAGTAAAAAAATCTTCCTAATATTGCGTGCTTTTATTGCCCTGAAGCTTGTGGAAAAATGTCTACGTACTTATTATTTATAGATTCATTCCATGCATTTTTAAATTAAGGAGTATTTATGTAATTGTGAGGGAATAAATGCTAATTGAGATGCCGTATTTGCCAACATTACCTAAACTTATTGACGCAAATTACCCAAAATAAGTTAACTTGTAAACTTTTATCTCTATGTTATTTTTCCATTGTTGAAAGTGAGAAGGAATGTAATCCATTAAAATGGGCCTACTCATTTTAATGGATTACCTTCCTTCTCATTTTTAACAATTTTAAAAAAACATTTTACTATATAAAAAAATACTGTGTTACATTTTATAGCATACCGATTGAGTTAATTTGGTTGTCACCATTGACATACCAAATGGTGACAACCAAATAAGGGTAAACTGTTCTTAAATATAAAAATAGAAGACAATTCCTATGAAAACAATAAATTAATAGAAATCAAGATAATTTCTGTAATTTATAAAACACAAGACAGTTACTATGAATACAATGAAATAATAGAACTTGAGACAATTTCTATCAAGATGAAGTTAGCACGGCACACCATCATCCGGTGAACAGGAGCTCCATTTCTTGCACGTCCTACGTTGATCTACTGCTGAAACGAAAGAACTAAGACCTATATAGTAAAGGGGTCTATTCATAGACTTGTAGCACGGGGCACGGGATGTTTGTGGTATTCTCTATCCTCTCATCAAATGTTCATCTCTGTCGCAACGGTCTGTTTCTACTTCCGTATATCGCTGTCTCCGCTTTAGCAACGTTACTTTGTACACACGTGTTTTCATGAATACCAGCATTCTTCAGTTATGTGGATTTCTACATTTTATATCGTACATTACAATTCTACGTCTTATTTTAGGTCAAACATTCGCCGTAATATTGGCTTTAAGATCTTTATCTGAAAAAAAAAGGTCTGCATAATGTAAGTTTTAAACATAAGGAATTTGGAGATTATAACTAGAGTAAGCACCTTTTAAGGTAAAAAAATGAGTTAACATTTTGGGCAAGAAAGGAAATGTAAACTTAAAGAATTACACACGAAAGAAATAATATTATTTTAAGATTATATAATTATAAAAAAGAGCATATAATTTACCTAGTCCAGTTTCAGTCTTATAATCTTTTGATTAAAAATGTCTACATTGAATGTCTACATGTTCATAAATTTGACCTCATTCATTGTTGAAGTTTCTACGTTTCACTAAAAAGCGCAATAGGCTTCGAATATTGGTTAAAAATTAGAATTATTTAAGAATGCCAATAAAACAGTTTTAACACACTGTATTGATTTTCTACAATGCAAAGTGTGTATACATAATATTTTTTTAAGTGGAGGTGACAGCCCTAATTGTGACTGGTGGACACATGGAAAATACGGAATTTTCAAGCTTGTTTTAAAATACACTAATATATGAAATTTAACACGTGAAAATAGTACATGTAAAATACTGAAATTATACATATATATTGATATAGCAATATAAGAAACCTTATTAAGACCTACATGAGTCAGGGAGAATGTCTATTAAAAAACTATGGTATAGGTTAAGAGTTCTATACCATTCCCTCTTCTCGTATAATAGAAACGTTATCCAAAACATTGATATTTTTATCGTTTCTTTTAACTCAGTTACATTGATCAAAAACATACAGATTTGCCAGAATCCGTTTACTTCCGTTTATCCTTTTGATATACGGGACTTGAAGACCGATATCTCAAAAGGATAAACGGAAAACATATAAAATCATTCATGAAATTCGTTAGTTGGTCACAGTCGTTTTTCTCAGAAATTAATTTTCGTGGAAATATGAAACTTGACACATTAATAAAACGTATTAACTTGCATGGGGCTCAATAGGCAATTTGGTAGCTTAATTTCTTAGCTCTACTAGAAAACATCACACAAAATATGACCCCGCCTTTTTTATTTCCGAGCCTACTCAATCTAAAATTATGAATAATAGGGTTTTTGGATGCCCACACAAAGGTTGTAGGAAAACTATAGCGGTTACCCTAGAACGTATATTTTTTTAATATTCGTTATGTTGCGCCTTTGAAAAAAATAGTAGGAAAAGTATATGGGCTACATAAATTAATATTTGTGAATAGTTTGATAGAAATTATATGCACTTTGAAATATTTATAAGTACATTAATATATACAAATCCTATATAGTGAGAGTTCAACTCGTGCTCGACAGGTCTTTTTTTTAAATTTGAAGAACCACTGTTACTGAGTAACTCATTCAATCTGGATACCAAATGTGCTCTTCTATTTTCAGTATGTAAATCAGGTTAAAGCTATAATGCTATGGGTTTACAGTCTTACACATCAGGAATTATACAGTATTCTTTATGTAATAGTAGAAGTAATGTAAGTATAAGACGGAATATTCCCGGTAAAACTAAAAACATTTCAGACCTAAGAACTCTCCTTGATAAGGATTTATCTATACTTCACTATGGAAATTTCATTCTTCGCTCAAGATTGTTCATAATAAAATAATTCCATAGATATTTCACGCTGCTATTAAAATAGTACACAACGTAAGTTTTAATGTATTTTAAATTGAGTGCAACTTCAACCTAGCACAAGTTATGAGCTGTCTAAGAGAGGTGGGATATTATTAAGGAACGAAGAAAGATGAGCCCTTGTCCTCTTTGAGAATTATTGAGCTCTCCTAGTGTAGCAAGAGAAATAGCGCCTCTCGTTTTCTGGCCCAGTGAAGTTCTATATATAAGTTTTAAAAGATTGATGGAAAAATACTTCAGTTCCCAAATGGGTTCTGTCGCGATAGACCATTTTATGTCCGAGAGACTATTTTCAACAGTAGGTTTACAGTAGGATTCTAAACAGACTTAATAAATTAGGCCTTATTCGTATAATTTAAGGGTGGTGTACTTTCTAAAGAAATATCTTTGTAATGATAATTTTATTCATTAGTTCTGAAAGTAAAATTGTGTTAAATTAAAAAAATTCCTTATAAATGTTTATTGATGATTATAATTCTTATTTAATGTTTACAATTTTTTTCTTTCTTTTAAATCTATTCGTAACGGTATCGTCAATATTTTTCTATAAAAATTGGTATCGGTATCGGTGCATTCGCTGAATTCCTAGCCATAGGGTTAACTTTGGGTAATATGAAGTTTCGCGTTCTTCATAACCACAAAGTGGAGAATGGGACAAAAATATATTTGCACAGAATGGCAGATGGAATCAATCGTCGAGCATAAAAGAAGGGAGTTTTTTTAAGAAATTGTTAAAAAAATAAAATAAGTTGAAAAATGACTGTGACAACTAATAAGCTTGTGAAGAATTGCGATCTGTAAAATATCCTCACACGGAGATCCATATCGTTTTTAAAAGACACATTTACATAAAAATAAACATTGTAAACTGTTAAAAGGCGGTATTATTTTTACGGGATGATTTTCTCTTTCCAAAATTATAAGTTGATTGCCAGAAAAAAATTCTGCTGTAATTGCTTCTGTCGTCAAATGCGAGGTACGTACGCTAGTTGATAAAAAAGGACACACCAGCGGGGTGAAAAATTAAACCACATTTAAGCAACAAGGGTGTGGCCGAGCCAAGACTGTGGTTTTAGAGCGAAAAGCTTTTCATCTTTAAATCTAAGTAGGGTTTTTTGTCTCATTGATTGTGGGAAGTATGCAGATTAAGTAAAGCATAAGAACGGGAAAAGGAATCCTTGTGATATGATTACCTAAATAAACCATCACTTCATCTTAATGATCACATAAATAAATAAAGAAAATAATTTAAATAATTAAAGATTTAATCTAAAGAACCAAGATTATTTTATAGTTTGTATTCATTCTGACTTTGGTTTACTCAGGTAAATATTTTAGCTGAGAGTTTTTGAAAATATTGATATCATTATTTTTAATTTTCATTTGGAAGATTGAAGCACATTTTTATAAGCATAGAACAGGATTCTTTACACATACAACTTGAACGAACAAACTTGGTTGAGTTGATATGATTCATTACAAAGAACTCACTTTTCGAAAATGGGGTAAGTAGTAACTTCTTTTATATAATCGGACTGACTTGATTTAAATGTTCGGTAATATTTGTACAATTAAAATAATCTTACGTTTTAATTTATCATCATCATTTTTTTTTTGATAAATATAAAAGGTATGCCTGAAGTACCTTGAAAAATAGGAAAAAATTTTTATTATAAGATACAACTTCTATCTCTTTCCTGGTTTGTCTTCCTGACTGTATCTCTTTGTCTTAACCTTTTAATCTATACTAAATGATTTTGCTTTCGTTGGTTTCTTTATAATTTTGTTGTCTTTGTAAACAAAACCATGAAGGACATAATCCTTATTTTTTTAATAATTTTTAAATTTTGAGGGAGAATATGAAGTTTTAGGTTGATCTATTCAGGATCAGTATTAAAATTAGAGCAATTAGATTTAAGGAGATTTTTGACATGGGCTTAATTTAATAAGGTTCCGGAGAAGGAAAAGTCACTTTTTATCTTTGTACAAATACAAGACAGTCAATTAAGAGGCAGTGAAGCGTAAAACCTTTCACTCCTTTACGTTATTTCAGACAACTTGTGAGCGGAGCGCGCCCATTAAGAAAAGGACGTACGTGTGACGTGACCGTAAATTATTGGTGATGTAGCATTGTAGTCGTTTTGCGTCCTTAGCTTTTCAAGCGAGTAATTATAATTCAAAAATAATTAATTAAATTGTTTATTGTTTATTGTAAATTTGTTTATAAACAACTTTATTATAGGAATAGTTATTTAATTCAATTCATCTACAGAATTTTAATCACGTAAATGCATAACCCTTGAATTGATCAAATGATTTGAAAATTATTATTCAATTTGATTTTTTGCATATTCCTTTAACGTCAAAATACGTCTAGTAGACGGGAGACACAATTGGTACATAATATCCAAAGTGATTTGATATTTTTGCCTATTTCTGTATGTACCGTAAAATAATCAGCTAGCAGATATTAGTTTTCAAGATTATAAATTTTTAATCTGTGGACAGAAAATGCACGTAACACGGACAGAAATTATATAGAATTAAAATGTGTAACATAGGTGATATTAAATTTAAATCATTTTACATCATCCGATCATTTAGATCGATCTTTGGAAGCATGGATCGATTGAGTGATGTTGAAGATGCGATTAATATCATCAGAAATTATCCTTAAAACCAAATACTCCTTTACTAGTTTCAGTTATGAAAACTTTCGTATTTTTATTGATTTTAATAAATTATGTACTTGTTTATGAATAACGCAATTTAATTCGACAAACTCGGAGGACCACCAATCTCCTCTTATCTAACCATAACCCGAATAACGTTATTTCTACAGAATTACTATTTCCAGAAAATAAGGTTGCTGAAATTCCTAAATTATTGAATTTTTTGCACATATCACGTACAAGTTAGTGGCAAAAAAAAACTTCAGAACATTCAGAACAGAAGATCTTCACTAAGGGATATTCTTATCTGATTTGTACATCGGAATAGTCCAGTAAGTGAGCCATGAATAGATTAATGTTCATTAAATAGGAATATTTAACTATTTTGACCTCAGAATCTCACCTCAATAATTAAGTAGCGTGGTTCATTTGGAATACGAATAATATCCGCTCACGGAGAAACTCCCGTCTAAGGGTATGGATGCCATTTCCAGTCTTAGGCTGCGTTTATGTTAAAGAAATTGTTTATTGAATATAGAAAACATCCAGTATTTCCATACGTTTATATATTGTCAAAATAAGGGAGTGCTATATTTTATAAGGGTAGTCAAAAGTTTTTATTATTCATATTATATAAGCACATTACATTAAACTTTTGGAGATTCTATAAAAATTGGAACCTATTAGCGAAGCAGCTTAATGAGCTTGTATCCGCTGGAGAGATGGCTTCTAAATAACTGATTAAATTTGTAATATTTTTACAAAATCGTATCTGATATTTGAAAAAAAAATATGGAAAAATAAAATAAATATTCATATACTTTGTTGCAGAATATTGATAATTCCTAACATGAATTTTTCATAAATTTTAATTGGATTTAAAAATTTGATGTATTATTTTAGATAATATAAACATAGGCCTTAAAAAAATTACAGAAATTATTTTAAATATAATAATTATACCGAAAACTAAAACTGGTATTTTTTTTAGAAGATTAGGGCTATATAACTTTTCTTCCCAAAATTGTATATTTGATCATAAGTTGCTTATTTAAAAAATTACATGAGTACCAATTACTTCAATCATTAAAACTCGATACTGTACCGCTAGTGATCAATAAAGAACTTATCCGCGATCTGTACAATAATATACTCTATCCATAATTTGTATAAAAGTAGATAATAGAAAGTATTTTACAAACTTAATGAGATACACGTTGGTTAAGTCTCACAACGGCAGATAGACACCGACACGATTTCGTCGGTTCATCGAATCCCGGCGACCGATCTGAATACAGATGAGGGAACCGCATCACAAAACCATTTCCCCAAATTAGGTTACCATGCAAGTCACGGGTCGGACATTATACACATTTGAGCATGGGAACTTCTTGTTTCACGGATACCGGTTGAGGTCGGAGCGGCAAATTGATATTGATTACCTTCCGGTTGAGTTGAATCTGAGTGATCTATCTACAGCGGATTTTAAGAAAAGCTTCTTTTGAACATTTTGCATACCAAAAGGAACTTTGATATGCATTAGTTTTTGTCCATTGTAACCACTTAAGAAAAGAAAAATAACGCTAATACCGTGTGGTATTACACCATTGTTTTCCTAAATATTAGCATTGTTTTTCTATTGACGAAAAATAGATTTTACTCATAAGCTTTTTTTTCGGTAATAATTTTTCATACCGACCCTTATATAATTTGGCAGTGTTTTCTGTTAATTATTATGTAATGTAAGTTTACGATATGTATTTTAAATTGTTTCATTTATTACATATAATATTAATTGTATAAATTATTTAATAACTTTGGGTAAAAGGAAACAGAACTTTTTAAACTCGAATAGAAACCGCGCTACGAATGTCCGGTAAATTCTTAGGCAGATATAAATATTTAAGCGTACATAATAAATTATTAAAATATTAACTGACATCTAAATTACACAGTGAAATTTTATTCTTAAAATTTATTATCTACTTTTCTATTTATAGAAAGTCGTATCCACAATATCATTATATTGAATATATTTTTGAATTAGTGTTCGGAAGCAACTATAATACATTTTTTAAAACCAAAAATAAAACAGGGTATTTATTTTTAATGGGCTAAAGAGAAATTTCATATTTTTGAGAAATTCTATCTTATTTCATTAATACAATTTTTTTTAGATTGCAACGATGCTTTCATTAATTGAAACGTTAAAGCGTAATTAAAGAAACGAATTTTCTTTATTACGTCGTATGAAAAACGGATCGATAGAATAAATAAGTTTAAGTAAACTGTATTTCTTTAAGTTTGACACAATATTTCATGTTTACTTTTTTAACATTATTCCTATTTTTTATAATTTTAAGTATAACTTATGAAACTAATATTAATGCCGTAAAATATTTCAAAATAAGTTATATAATCAAAGAATGAATATCGAAAAAACTTATTTGCATTTTACATAAATTAAATAAAATATTCAAGAAGTAACTATGCAATGAAGGCAAAGACTTAATCACCGTGCAAAATAAATATTTTGTGGTAAATACATCAAAGTAAATTGATTTTTGCATCCGTGTCCTTCTGTGAGATTACTTTGACAAGTAGTACTAGATACTACACGGAATGGGGCTCAATAAAACTGAAATTCTGTTTATAAGCACATGTATGTTCTATCATATGTATATTCTATGTATGTATGTTCTATATAAGCACATGTTTGTACAATCTTAAACTTTAAATGGCGGTCAGTTTTTTTAAAATTTGTCAAACATTTTCTATCATTCCTCATCACCTGATAAGACTTATGAAAAAAAATTAGACAAGTGTTCCGTTTGCAAGTTTTAATAGCCAGGTAGAATATATTGAAGTTTTCAAAACGGTAACTTTTAACATCTTAACGTAAAAGGCACGTAATAGAAACCAATATAAATTAGAATTTACTTCTGCAACAAAAGGTAGTAAAGGAATATAATTTTTATTGTTCAATACGATCTTCAAATATTGGTCAAATAAGTTACATTAAGTTTATTATGGTTAACATCATGACGAGCCATCGTTAATAAAAAGAACTATTTTTTATTTTTATAACGGGTATTTTGACTGTTTTTAATAAATTATTATCCTTGAAAAAAAATATTACCACAAGCGATGTTAGAATAGTAACAACCTTCGCTTTTCTAACTAAATTGCCAATAACGTTAACTCTACTGAATTAGACAGAATAAAACAGCCGAAATTTCTAAAGCACGCGCTTTTTATAAACGGGTTAGTGGAAAAATAAACACTCCAAAATATTCACGAGAGAAAAATCCTCATTAAACCGTATTCTTATCTGATTTGTATGTTGGAATGGTCAATTAAGCGGGCGATGAATAGATAAATGTAGATCCAGAGTGGAATAATTAACTGATTTACCCTCAGAAACTCATCTCCATAATTAACTAGCGTTGCTGAAAGGAATACGAATTATATCTGCTCACAGAGAAATTTTGCGTTTCTAAGAGAATAGATGTCTAAGAGTATAGTTGCATGTATGTTGATTAAAGGAAATAAATGGCCGTTCTTAAAAAACTAATGTGGTACATAGACAACAAATGGCCAATATTTCGATACTTTGCGTTTCGTGAACTACTACATTTTTTACGGGCTTGGCGGAAAAGGAACACGAATTATATTGACTGATAGTGAAACTGACGCCTCTAAGGTATGATTGAAAATCCGATTTACTTTTATAAAAAAAGAATGAATAATTTATACTTACAACAAATAATTAATATTTCTAGACTTTTGTGTTTTGGTAAGATAGATTCAAGATATGATTTTATAAGGATTTGCAAGTGTTTTGTTATTGTTATTATAAAGATATATTATAACTAAAAGTATAGAAAATTTTGTACCACCTTCACCCACCTAAACTCAATTTTTACGAATTTCTGTTTTTTAAGAAAAAACTATTCCGAAAAACGTAAAAATATATTCATATATTTCGTTGCATAATATTCAGAACTCTGAACAGTATTTGCCATAAATTTTAATTCGATGAATACGATGTTTTACGATACGATATGTTTGGACGACGATACGATATTTTCGGATGAAAAACGATTTTATTGAAATTATTAAGATTCTTATCTCAATTTCACTTCTATTAAAAATTATTTTCTTAATATTTATTTTTGTGTGAGTTTAATTTCTTAAACAAAGTAACTTACATAACTTTGATAGCAATTCAATATTTTTACTACCAGTGACTTTATTACAAACGGAAAAATTTTGGATGAAAGAGTTTTTCTTCTGGAATTAACTATAAAGTACAAATATTTATGTTGAAGGATGCATATACAGAGTCCTGTAAAAATACGTATAGCTTTATTTATATATATATATATATATATATATATTTATATATATATATATATATATGTATATACATATATATATATATATATATATATATATATATATATATATACATGTATATATTGCATTATGCAGTAATTATTCGTAATTTATTATTCAGTTCCTTCTTTTGTAACATTAGTACCATTCTACTTTACAGAGAGTTCTAATCAAGTGGATTTAACACGAGTACCGAGTAATTGTATTTATTTCTTATTTCTTTTATTCTATTTTTTAAATGTAACGTATTGTTACATTTTCATGTTTTTATCCAAACTTATTGCTACATTAGCAATCTCTTCCAGTCGACTCAAAACTAGAAGTTGATAAGTTGGTATCTTGTAAAAACTGTGAGTCAGATTTGCGTTTTAATATTGTATTGTACAATATACAACAATGAATTAGGTTCTACGCTTGATTGCATAGATAATGCTAACAAGAATATGTGCAAAAGTTCGTATTTTTTTCTTCAAACATATTGAAATTCGTTTAAAGTAAAAACGTATCTAAATAAGAATACGCAATATTTTTATTTTAAGCAAACATGGTACGGTGATAATTAAACATTTCAACGATGCAAGGAAATAGCAAGGAAATGGCTTCATGTTTCAAATTATAATGTGATACTCTTTTATTTGCCCGTCGGTAGTAACTATACGTTCCTCATTATTTGATGACTACGATCATATTTTATGACGATTAGCTAGTATTATTTCCATTAACATGAGAGTTCACGACATTAAAACTACTGTAGACCATATGTATTTCAAAACATATAAAATAGTTATGAAAATGCAGACACCGCATTTCATATAATTTATTAAATGTATGGCTGTGAGGTGAAGTAAAAAAAAACAAAAACCAACAATAACAAAGATCATAGAGTAAGAACATAATTACCTGAACAAAACGGTGGCAGAGAATAGAAGCACAAAAAGGTGGTATTCGTAAAAGTGTTTGTAGAAAGAATAATGTCAAAAAAATTCTGATATTTAGTCAATCGATAAAAGAAAGAATAAGAAAAATCTATGATGAATAGCAACTTGAGTTTTGCAATTCAACGTACACACTTACCAACGTACACACTGACGGACGGACATTTTTTAAAGGTTAATTTAAGTTCATTGTAAATATTAAAAAATATTTAAAATTGGTATAATTTAAGTACATCCCTTGGATTTACGCTATATTACTTAAACATTTTCCAGGGTTATAATTACTCACATAGTGGAAACTCATTCCTCCCCCATTACAAAGTAGTAAAATTCATATATACGGGTATAAAATAATAAAGTCGATAAAAAACAAAAATTCGTTTATAAAACCAGGAGTGTGTACATCCTCTTATTTTTATTATATTAGTACGTGGAGGCCTACAGATGAGAGGCATGCATATAAATTTGCAAGAACAAGTTAATAAAAGTGAAAAACAGCAGGAAATATCAAGAAAGGGCCAGAACCTACGAATCAAGGAAGTTTATTTAGAAAATGGTTTAAAAAATTACAAGATTTAACCAATCATTATTGAAATCACTTGGCTTCTAGCATGATATTTAACTAATTGATATGAAAATATTGGCAAAATTGATCAAGGATTGTTGCCCTGTAATGTCTCCTCGTACAACATACACATATACAAACGTGGAGGCCTACAGATGAGAGGCATGTAATTTTTCAAGGTAAAATTTAGATTGTAAACGTTAAATGTCCAATCTTTTTAGAGGAAGATTTTTCCTTTCCAAAACATTTATATTTAACCGCAAATTTATGACTTCTGAAATTACCCGAGTCATGATTTCGTCTATTGTCAAAATTCAAGGCTGGCCAGTTAGTGATTAATAAAGGAAATATTTGCGGGATATCAATAATAAACTTGACCCGTCATTTATACACAAGTCGCCTTATAATCAAATATAAACAGCAAAGTCTTTACAAATCCAATCAGAAATACCTTGGTTGTTTCTTACAGCGGCAAATAGCCGCCGATACGATTTCATCGGTTCATCGAATCTCGATCACCGATCTGAATACAGATCAGGAAACCATATTGTAAACCCCTTTCCCCAAATTAGTTTACCATGCAAGTCACGCGTCGGACATTACACACAACTGAGTATGGGAACTTCTTGTTTCTCAGATGCCGGTTGAGGTCGTAGCGGCAAATTGATATTGATTACCATCGGGTTTAGTTGAATCCGAGTGATGCAGAAAAAGGGTGCAGTCCATTGAAAGGGTATTATTGAAAGATACTTTTGTTGAACACTTTACGTACCTAAAAGAACTTTGCTATGCATTTGATTATTGGCAACTTAAACCATTTAAGAACGAAGTATACAATGCCTTTACTAAATGAGTGAGGAAAAATTGATTTTACTCTGTTGTGTTTTTGTAATATTTTTTCATACTGATCCGGACACAATTGAATACTATTCTCCAATTTTATTATAATCATTTAATGCAATGTTACAATGAAAAAAAAATGATAAAAATATAAATAATATTTATATTTATTTACATTCTTACAGCTTTCTTTTAATTTGTAATTTTAATGTGTTTGAGAAACAAAGAAAAATTCCTTTATTTCCGAGTACAAATCGTGCTACGAGGGTTCCGTATGCCCTTAGACAAATAAATTTGTAAGATTTATGTTGGCGATATGACGTGGAGAGTCTAATTTACATTTTCAAAATTATCTTGGGAAATATTTTATATAAGATAAAAAAAATAATTTTTTAATTTATGCCCACAGTGATAAAGAGCAAAAGCAAATATGTTGTTTCTTTTACTTAATTTGCCATTTTTCGGAGCTTAATTATTGAAATAAACGTATGTTAATATGCATTATTAAATTTAATATTTTTAGGTCGAACGAGTTCTAAAGAGAATGGCGTGAATATTCCGAAAAATAACTCTGAAACTATCTTATATAGAATTGCGAATGATATTGTTAAAGAATCTTTAAAACTTTTTCTTCGATTTTACGTAGTATAAAACATATAAAAAAGAAAAAAAATCAATTAATTCAATTGCTGCTTTGAAATTGCGGTGTTGCGTCAATTAGTACAAATAAAATAAGGTTATTGGAAGATGTTATTTGGGTTTTAGTCATAAGTGATCAATAAATAATTATATAATTTGAAATGTCTGGACAACGCTGATACTCGTAAAACTAAAATAAATGGGTTAACTGGATATCTCAGACATCAATTTAGTATAATGGTATGGTGATCTATGCACTGATGTCAATTCTTTTGCTGTTTTCAACTACTTTTTCAACCGGTTTTGTTGTGTTTGACTTGTGTTATAGCTCTATACAAGTCTGCTGATTGAAAATTTCTTATACCCATTATTTTCACAGGCATTTCATAAACTCATAATTTGTTGTACCAACTTTATCATTTCATAAACTGATAATCTGTTCTGACTTAAAAAAGTTAAATATGCTGAAATATATCAAAATTTTAGACCCATTTCTGCAGGCATTCTCAATTGTTTATATGTAATATCTTAACTTTCTAACAAAATGACAGAGTTTATGATAATAAATAATTCATATAATGGAGAATCATTAAAAAAATCCTTAAAATTAAATTAAGACCACTAACCGTTTTTCTTTTCTTCTATGGTTTTTTTACAAGTATTAATTTAATTTTCAGTGACTTCCGATTTTCATTTTTTTTTGTTGTATATGGAATATATTTTATAAAATTGGGAATTACTATATAATTTAATCTTTCTCGTTTAACTTGCATGAGTAATGTTGAATATATTTGGCGTTAATTTTGTAGAAATTGATTATTCACAATTAAATGAAACTACGTGATGTAGTATTATTTCTACTTTCATTAATTTCTTTACCACGACCTAAGTTTCGTTATATTACAACATCTTCAGGTGGGATATTAGCAAAGATCTTCGAAGGAATCTTTGCATGAGTAACTTAAAGAAATAAAGAACTTTTTGGCTCGTTCTGACACCAAATTTAACTTTTTATTTCTCGCGTTGGTTACGGACGTTTTTATCAGAAATCTCTGTCAAAAACTTGAAACTTTAATTAATATGGCAATAAAACATACTAACCCGCACGCATATCAATATTTAATACTCAAAAATATTTATATGGAATTTTTAGTGGTAGGTATTTTTCAGTAAAAAAACAAAATTTAAAATTACCCATGCAATATGTTTGTAATTTTAGGGATTACGTATTAAGAAACAATGATGAACAAATATATCTCCTCCCTACTTCCGAGATCATTGAACTTAAAATTATGAAATTAACGGAGTTTCTGGAGCTTAAAAGACAAAATTTTAGGAAAATTGTGGCGATAATTGTGTATTTTTTTATACAACATATTTATGTCATGGAACTTGAATATTTCTGCATAGTTTAATAAAAATGCTATGTACCCTCAAAAGTTTATAAATAACCTGTATATTATATGTCGTGTCGAAGCAGAACACATTATGTGTTCTTAATTTTTTAAGTACCAAATATATACGAAATTTCGTAGTGCAAATTCTGCTGTTATTTTTTTCTGCTGTTGTATTTTTTTCTAAATTGTCCTTTTTCTTACCCTCAGAACATGGTTTCTTTTAACGGATTAAAATCTAGAAATATCGAGTCTTCCTTTCACGTACTAATTGTATGATTAAAAGTAGATCAAATAATTTTCCAAAGGCCACTTTTGATTCGCATGTTATTGTTCGTTCACATAAAAAAGAACCTTCTATTACAAATTAGCAGTTCAACACTTGCAATTAAAATTATTTAGAGTCGACCCGTTATCACCAGCTATGATAGAATCAAAAGGTCGGCCGTATTTGGATAAATTCAATGTTTACATTTATTTGAATAAATTCAATGAAATTTGAAACGAAATATGTCATATAACTAATCTTCTATCCATGCAGAGTAATCATAATACTAATATCTTGAAATATTTTATATAATCCATTTTCCCTTTCTTCCTTTTTATCATATTGCATTATATGTAATATATGCATCACTACTATTTTTAATTTTGGTTTCGTTTTCAATTTAAGTAGGAATAACATATTTTCAGTACGAATAAAAATTTCTTACAAATTTAAATAAAAACCTTTTTTATGTTTTTTCTTTATGCGTACTGTAAGACGTTCCTTCTTGCTAAATTTTATGATTTTAGATCAATAGAAAGATCTTATGGGTTTTAATTTATTTGCGAATGTCAAAATATGTTGCACAATTGGTTGTATTTTGAGGGTTCCTCTTGATTGATTTGCTCCAAAGGACTATAGGCTAGTATTATAGATAGATAGTAATTAATATTAATTTCAACTTGATACCTTCACGCGTTCCTGAGGAACAGAGTCTGCATAGAAGAGTCAGATAGACAGACGGACGACGAAGTGATCTTCGGAGGGATCCATTTTTCTTACAAATCGGCATTAGGTACTGTGATTGACAGAGTCTTATAAGAAAACATATCCTCTATTTTGTCGTTTTTCTAAGTTAACCGCTTTATAACTATCGTATTCTTTTTATATTTAATTTATTAGTAATATATATTTTCCTAATAGATCTTTTTTTTTAATTTTTAATAAATATTTTTTTTTATAAGTTTCTTTTGAACGGCTTTTAATCAATTATTTCAATAGAATATACAACTAAATCAATATTTAAAAAAATGGAAAAAAGTAGAAGTTATAATACTCTAAAGATCAAATTCGAGAGCAATCAGCCACTCTAGTTACAAATGTAACAGAAAGACATAACAAGCAGAAGTTAGACGCAATGGGCCAACTTTTCATTGGAAGCCGGTATTCACTAAAGGAGATCAATCACCTATTAATATCATTTAACGATCCCGATCACAATTGGGGTACTTCCATAAGGATGCGAAATTCAAATATTATTTGCTCCATTGAATTGTTTGAGATCTATTCAATTCGACACTTAAAACCATTTGTATTAACTCGTTAAACTCTTTATGCGCGTTAAGTCGGAAATTATTTCATGGTTTTATTATTTTTCAGTGTAAATAAGAAATTATTATTTTCATTAATTAGTTATATTGCTTGCCAAATTATTGCATGGGTTCAACAGTGAAACCTTATTTTAGATCAAGGGCTGACGAGATAATTATGAAGTGCTATAAAAGATGAAAGTACTATTGCTAGTGAGTTTGGTTTCTATTTCATTTTGACACGCCTAATGCATGTGAAATTGTAGCGATTTACGGATATAATTAACATCTGACAATTAACTCATTGATCCAAGTATCTCTGGTCCAAAATCCGATTTTGATTGATTCTTTTTATTTTATATATTTTTTGTATTCTTCTTATTAATTAAATACTACATACAGAACTTGTACACTCTATATGTTTAGGATTCCGTCGCCAAACTAGAAACACTTATAATTTCGATGTATCTGTCTGTCCGTTTGTAGTTCACAGCCATTTTATTCGCATACTACTAGTGTTCTAAAACTGAAAGTTAACATGTTTGTTCATATTTACAATGCCAGTGATGTTATGAAATAAAATATTTTTAATGAAATGATATGGAAACGATAAATTATGGAAACTTAACCATCATATTTAAGTCAAAATATTTCCTGGGTGTTCACGATTTTGACTCTTTTGGACTGAGATTTTATTTATATAATTTAGTTAATTGTCAGGCTATATATATATATATATATATATATATATATATATATATTATAAAAAATAGTAACAGCGGTGCAATATTATTGAAGATATTTTTATAAAAGTGTTTTAGATTTGACTGAACCTTCAATTGAATTTCCGAACGAAGTAACTAAATAGGTACCGACAGATAAAAGAACAGATTACATCACCTGCATATAACCACAAGGATAATATTTGCCTTTGCTGCGTTCGAATCTACACTATAATATATACTATAATATTTAATATATATGTCGTGCGTATTTGAAGTATTATTTATTATTTGATATACATATATGCTTATTTCAGTAGTTATGTGATTACCCATTATACGAACAATATTTAGTACTACGAATGGTTTTAATCACACAAGATAATTGTCAAGGAAAGAATTTAATTCTAATATAACATATTTATTCGTTGCTTGAACTACTGCACATCAAAATGAAGTTAAAAAAACATAGATAAGGATTTTGGGTTTTTACAAAAGAAAGAAAATAGTATTTTAATTACAGTACTTCCTACTTTATTAATTATTATTGTTGATTAAGTTAATGTATCATTAAAACAAATGTAATTCACTTAACGTAATTTGAAAAAAAAGACATTTAACTTAGTAATACCACTCTTATTTTGTCGATTGCTCACAATGTAGTACAACAGAACGTAATATAAAAACTGCCAATGTTATCAAGGTTTTAGGAAAAAACATACAGAACTTAAATGACCTAATTTATTGCTCCAAAATGTCATGAAATATCTCCATAATGATGCTTTTATTTATGTAATATAACTGTCAACAAAAAAATGTAACAATTAAAATATCACAACACACTTTATTGTTTGCTTGCACTATTACATACCAAAATCAGATAGTAAAAACCAAAAATGTTGTGAAATTACTCGGGAAAGAAGAAAAATAACTTTAATTATTCTAATCATTACACGAAACTTTTGATAAGTGTAATATTAATAAAGTTTCACTTCACACTAGATAACTTGATAACGAAAATACTAATTGTAACATCCCTCCTATTTCGTCGGTTACTTCCACTACTACACATCAAAAAGGAACTTATTTATTAAAGTTATTATTAAATTACCTATTAACAAAGTTATTCACACAAGATAATGTGTCAAAGAAAAAACTCAATCTTAATATCACCACTATAGCAATTAAAATGTAGTTTGAGTTCTATTCTGAACTTAAAATATTATTTAAGTAAAAGCTGTATTACAAGTAGTTATCGCTTTAACACACAAATATACAATAGTTCCTAAAACAATTTTTCCCTCTCCTGTTCGATCGTAGGCACGGAGTAAGTAACACAAAATATAAAATCACTCAATTCAACACATTTTGAAACGATGATTATAGTACATATTCCCACTATTTAACATATTTTCGTTATTTTTAAATCAAAGCTTACACTTTTATAAGGTGTAATAAAATATGTTTTTAAAATATTTTTTTTAAGTTTCCGAATTTTAAGCTACCATAGAAAATTCTCATTAATCATAAAATTAATATATGGATACCTCCTCTAAATATAAGATTTCAAAATACGTTAAAGAATTTAAAATCCAATTCTTTTTCTATAGTTGGTACAAAAATATTTTCTGCCGAATTCTGTTTACTAAAGTTGAAATAAAAGTTACGTTATTAATCAACGGAGAAGTGATTTGAATATAAAACGCCAAAATTCAATGTCGCAGTTAGATTGAATAGTATTTTTGGGGATTGTTATTTGCGAATGGAAAAGCTTGAAATCGTGCAAAGGTTCTATATATATTTTAGCATGGAAATTGTGTAAAGGCTACAATTTTTTAAGAGCGTTTTATATATAGTACCTTGGGTGTTTTATGTTCACCTGATTTATTTATTGTCTTTATTTATTTCGTGATAATTCGATATTCAACTTAAAAATTCACCTGAAGATATACATGATAGTACATGACAATAACTTCAGAAATGTTTGTAGATACTAGATGTTTAATAGTAATTATAAATTTAATTATTGCCATAAAGTATAAAGTAGGGATGAATGGATTGATGCATGTTTGCTGCTCAGGGTGCTTGCTTGCTACTCATTTATTAATGGGTCAACACGAAATTTGACTCCCGATTTATTACAGTCTTATTTTAAATTCGAACTACATTTTTTCTGAAGTGTTACATGTAGAATAGCAATATATTTTACTATGTTCTTAGATTTCCACTTGCTAGCATAGTGTTGTACGTAAAGATAATTACGAAAAATTAATATTTTAGTATGTATTACATTACTCATAACGTATATCCGGAATCCCTACAGCATGTCATGGTTCAATAGGATAGCATACGACGTTTTCTCCTTTCTATAAGTCGAATCATGATATTAATATTGAAAGCGAGAAGGTTTTTAAGAAATGGTAACACAATAATAATAACTTGTTTTTACATACTTGCTATGTTACTGTAGTCTTTGCGAAGGACGTCAAGTAGAAGTCGACAGAAATACAGTGCAGGACGCACTACCTAAATTTGAGTGTTCAATATTAATTTTAATTAAAACCTCCTATTTCTTATAAGATAATACTCAAATAGAAAAACATATTGGTCAGACAATTTATTATCTAATAACGCCGTAACTAAGCTATGTTTGTAGAACTTAAATGTTACTAAACTTGTCAGGTTTAGTGTCCATAAAGCTAAGTATTTCATAGGTTCATTACTTGTGGCTACATTTGCATGAAATACTCTTATAACAAAGCGACGGATGATCAGATTGATGATGATTTGAGTTAATGTATTTAATCTAAGGAATGACTTTAATTCTCAAGGATGGAACTACATTATCTTTACTTAATTATGCAAATTAAGTACATGTCAAATAATTCAATGTGTATATTTTATCTGCTTAAAATCTCAAAAATTCAAAATATGAAAGTGAACTCCTTCGTTTTAATTTAAAACTTTGCGATTACGACATTACATCATTATATCTCAGGTGTTTAACTAGTATTGCATTCTACACGTGTTATAATTCTAGGTACCATATATTTGTGCATCGAACAGAAACATTTTTTATTTTATTCTGCTGATGATCTTTTGCTTAAATTATGGCTGTAAATCTATTTAACAATCACAACATTAATATTTTTTATTTTTGTTTATGGAAGTGCTAAGGAATCTAACAATTTATAAATTATTTAATTAAGTAGAGCCGTAAGGAAACATGTATCTTCTTTTCTGAAATTTTTAAATAACACTAATGTATTAACTTACTTGGTGCTTTTATATTTGTTGCCCAAAAAGAGACATAAAACATGAATGTCGTAAAAGCTAACTTGTATGTCGTAAAAAGAGATAATGAACATTTTCTGCAAAAGCTCTGAATTGGCCGAGAATTTCCATTATCTCCTTTTACAACTTAGAAGTTAAATCTATTGTGATAAGATTTTTCAAGTTCTTCTTATTTCACTTTTTACTATAAAATTCAAAGAAGAAACATTTATGCTTTTACGAGCGTCTCTTTTTGTCTATCGCTTTGTCTCTTTTATTTAAATGACCCAATAGATTTCAATGAAATTTTGTATATTAATAAAGTATATTCTATATTAACATGTGGGCTATTTACGCTACCAAATATGTTACCATTTACATGAGAAGTACAACAAAAAAAATATTAAAAATTTATGTCCACCCAGAATGCGCTACCACAACTATATGCAAAAGTTTACAACATCATATGCCTATCGTCAATAGGCAATACACAATAAGTATTTCAGTTATAAATAAGTTATAATATTGTTCCTCGTATTATTGGTGCACATCATGTTCGTATGTTTTTTGAAAAAAAAAATTATGTAAACTTTAGCTTTCTCCGACACAGTTCTATTTATGATTTATAGACTAGTATTTATAACGGAAATAATTTCTCATTGCGTATCTTTATGCAGTGCCTATTTATTTTGATCCGACGTGAATTTATGGAGAATTTTTGGGTCTGCATGAGTTGAGGAGTGAGGGGAGAAGATGTGCTTAAAGTATCATATATATATATAAAGCTGTGGTACTGAAAAGCGGCCGTCTATATTTTTTGTATACTAGAATAGAATAAGAAATAGACTTTTCCGTATGAAGGTGATATTGAAGTAATTTTATATAATGATGTTCTAAATTGATTTATGGAAACTCTTTGAGTGTAGAATTAGGTATAGGAAAAATGAGACTGATGAATTAAGAACGAAGTCAAATACCAAAAGTTCTTACTAGAGTTTTGAATCTAGAACTGAGTTAAAAAATATTAAATAGATTCTCAAATGTATTGGGAAAATATAGAGAATTTGTAAATTGTCTTGGTCATGAATTTCTGTCCTATTAATACGTGACCAAAACTAAGAAATATGACCACGTTTCATGTAGTTCAATAGGTCAAATAAATAACGGATACTTAAATTTTGTACGTGCTATAATTTATTTAACCGATCATCAGTAAAGCCAAGATAGCGTACTTATACAAAATAAAGCAGAAGCAAAAAAACATTTACAAAAGTCTATTTTAGTTCTGCTTGGTGTGATTGAAAAACGAACACACAGATAGGCAGGAATTTTTTAAGTAGGTTTACTGACTTCTACTATGATTCAATACGCTAGATCAGTAAATTTTTTATATTTTCCATGGACCGAATTCACTCTCTCACAATGTTATTTTATGTATAAACATATTCTATATTAACAAAAGTTCTATATTAATTAACATATATTTCATATCAATATGCACATCAACGAAATGTGAATGCACTGCCCAGACAATAGGAAAAGTTCGCGACAACATCTACCTATCGTCAATAGGTAATAAACAATAAGCGTTTTATTGATAAAAAAATAATATCATTGTACTTCGTATTATTGTTGAACATAACATTCGTATAGGTATATTGTGAAAACTTTTCTAAGTAAATTTCATCGTTGTCAAAAAAATAAATTTAGTTACAAGGATTCTTAAGAAACTGAATACTTATCGTTTATAACTTAGTAATTATAAATGCAATCATTTGTCGCGGACTATATTTAAGCACTACGCACTTATTTCAAACGGACGGGGAATTATAGAAGAAAAAGTGTTTTACATCATTTCTAAAGGATGAGGTGAATACAGAGGGGGAGAATATATTTAAATTACGACGTCACTCGGACACTGCTAAGCGGTGGTCTACATTTTCCTTAAACTTTATTGGTAAGCCACAAGTAAAAGTCTGTTAAATATAAATATGATATAGACTTTTCCAAGTGAAAATGGTGTTGAAATAATTCTGTATTATTTTTCTCTAAAAAATGTTTGAAAACAAATATCGATTATGTCTCCTTTCCACATTTTATTTCTATCTAATCTTACTTCCAAATCAATGTGCCAACTAAAACATTTGTATAAGTTCCGAATTTTTATAATTGTATTATATTACGAGCATCAAATTTTTTAACACGAGAGGGTCTTATTAATGAAAATAAAATCGAGAATTTTATTAATAATATTATCTCTTCTTACCTTGTTGTGAAATATATTAAGCTGACTGTTCTTATCAAAATACGACTGCAGAGATTCCAATAGCACGCGCTCTCTATAAATATCGAGTACAAGTTCGTTGTAAATACAATACTGCGTAATAGATGCATCTTGTGTGTGATAATTGATTGGTTTGACCCCAGAGCCCCATTTGAATAGTTAATTAGTGAGAATGAATAGGAATACAATTGGCAGAACAACTCGCATATCTACATAGATTTGTATATACAGATGCAAGTTTTAGGCTGCGTTGGTATAAATAAATGCTGTATTTGTGTACCAAACATTTAATATTTTCACAGATGTATACTTTGACTTGTATACTTTTCATAGATGTATATTTTCTTAGATGTTATAAACGGCAATTACTGTTGTGATTGTACATTTTAAAAGTTTTTTTATACTTTTGTCAAAAATTATTCAACGAAGCAACTTTTTCTTGTACTTCCAAGAAATACCCAGATTTCCTATATTTAAAATAATTTAAATATTGCTTAAAATTTTGCATCTGACAACCATTTCACTTCTGCATGTGTTACTTAGGGAAATACATATTATTATTATTAATTTATATATATTGATGACATTGACCGTAATGACCTTAGTTATGACTTTGTTCTGAACTCTTAAGTTCTCGATATAAGATTTCTTCTTGTACCTTTTAATAGTTACATAAGAATATTGACTTTCCAATATAACTTAAATTAATGCTTTGCTTTATAAATGCGTACAGAGTAATCATTTGTAAATTTTTCCATCTTAACCTTGACTGAAATAGAAGAATCCTTTCATAAATCAATTTTTCTTAATTGGACAAATTCGAGGTATGGAATAGTTTAATTTTGTTGCCTAGAATTAATTTATTGGAAGCAATTTGAATTAAATAATATTTTTTGACATTTCTTATAACTTGTAGCGTTGTATATTTGATTTTAATGATTAAATTTAATTTTATAAATTACTGTGTTTATTACGATAAAACTAACTATTCTCTTCGCAAGTTTAAATAATCACAAGTATAAGTTCACTTATCAGAGGTTCAATAAAAAAAAATTAAATTGCGTTTGGGAAAAGTACGTTATATATTTCTCATATTTATAGTTAAGCAGATGAACCATTTTAATATATCAACGAGGAATTTACAGGAATGAACCTAATATCCTTAAAATCCCTAATTAGAATCACGAAAAAGGTGTAATTATCAAAAAAATAAAGGTATTATGAACCTGACTTGAAGGAACGTATATAAATAAGTACATGGTAAGTATGTGTGTCTGTATAAATATGCACATCAATATCTAATAGCTATCGTAGCTGTTAAAATGTTGAAATTTACAATACGTGAAATTTTTTGAATATAATGGTGAACAGAGTTTTAAATTTATGAAAAGAATATAGTTTCTAGAGTTATAGTAATACACAAGATACATGACGAGCTATTTACAATACCCTAGTAAGTATGTCAAGCGAATATGTTACTACAAGTTGAATTTGAAACACTATCACCGATATCTATAATGCGAGAGTTCGTCACATCAATATAAACCTACGATAATAATAAAATATTAATGACATATTTAAAGGTAAAGTTTAGTTTGAAAGCATTCCGATATAATTCTGTGAAAAAAATTTGCTTATTTTCATTTACTAACATTACTGCCACTCAAACAGAAAATGTAAAACGTAAAGTAGCTAATAACATTACCCATTTCCTAAACAAATATCAATTCTCAATAATCAATTACAACATTAAAAACCACTAGGAAATTCAAAAATAAACAATTAAATTCGTTAGCTATATGGCAGCAGCCTTATGGTCAAATAATAACAGAAAGTATATAAACTTAACCAAATATGTATTGGTATATACTATAGCTATAAGCAATCTCCGACAGAATTTCGACAGTTCATCGAATCGCACCGACCGATCTGAATACTGATGAGAATATCCTAAACCCGTTTCATCACAAGCCCATTTATTCCATTATCATCTCTAATTAGATAACTATGCAAGTCACGCATCAAACATTATATGCTGCGGAGTATCAAAACTCCTTATTTCGGAGTCCTTAGGTCGGAGCTGCAATTTGATATTCATTAGCTTCCGGTTTAGTTGAGTCATGGCGATTCAAAGGGTAAACATCTATTAAAGGCTTAGAAATATTTACGTTGAACACTTGAGCAACTAATAACTGTTAATGGGTCATTAAATTTTGTTCATGAATCGGACTAGCATGCAGACTATTTAAAAATAAAAAAAAAAATTGGTAATATTTTACGTAAGTAGGGTTTATATTAGGTATACATTTCAATAACAAATAACGCATCACATTTTAGTTGAAGAATTTCTCTTTGTAACTTTAAACTACTGCATAAGTTCTATTATTTTCTCTACCATTTTAGCAATACATCATCAATACACAATCATAGCAATAAACATTCATAATAATAAACCAATAAAAAGATTCTTCCTTTACACATCAGTACAACAAATCTATTTACTAATTCTAACTAAAATGTTATAAAATAAACCTAAGGCTTTTCTGACACTTTTCTCTCTTTTGCCCCTAGCTTCAACAAATAAGTAACTTTCATAGAAGCTTATTTTTAAATGTTTTACCTCTCGTTACTGAAAATCAGTATTTTAAAAGATTGAAATACCATCAAATAACATCTCTAACATTGTTTTCGATTCGCCCTTTGTCGGCTCAAATAACAAAGACGCTACGCCTCGCTGATGCTACGATTCGCCCTTTGTCCGCTCAAATAACGATCAGACACTCTTGTAATTAAAATTGATTCATATTGTTGCCCCTAGCGTTTGGAGGATTAATCTATCCTTTTACAATAAAGTCAGTCATTACACTCGCATAATTGTTTCGAAAACGACCAAGTATTTGTAAATAATACATTCAAAAAATATTTTATAAATAATTGTACATTAAATTTTTTTTGGTATCAGATTATTGACTTAATTTTATAATTCAGCTTTGAACTGAAAGCTTCATAGGTTTATTACAATAAACGATTTGCAAACTGTTTTTTTACGAATTGTTCATTTCTTTTCATATTTTAGACCTTTTTTCTCATATTGGTTTGTTTATGTATATTATTTTTTGTACATATTATATGACGGCAGTTCAATTAGATCTGAGGGTAGGTACTGTCTGATCTAAAACCAATAGTTTGTAACGCATAAAAAGTCAATAATCAAAACTTTATCGATTGACAGTATGCGGATGGTATTATGAATAAATTAAAATTTCTAAATTCAGTCTAGATTTTCACCTCTATGTAAAATAAGGGTCTTATAAATTTGACGGATGTTCATTTTTGTTTATCACTGTAAATGCGCCGCTCCATATTTCAAGAATGGAGAACGGATTTTGCCGTAATTTTTTTTATTTAAAAGTGTATACTGCGGGATAATTTCTTAACGCATTGCTGCTAACATCAAAATTTACGAAAGAGACTAGTACCTTGGGGTAGGTATTCTTTCTGAATCCCAATAGAAATTATCTTATCACGGGATATTTTCAATATATAAAATTATATGTTAATAAAAAATAATACATATTTGTGAATAGACAGAAAAGTATTTTATTTAAAAATATTTACTTTATTATTGGGAATTACAAAAAGATTTTCCCAAAAATTTTGTTAATATTAAAACATCAGAAAAAACTCACCAACCATAAATTTATTAAGAGGAAATTTTATATGTTTCGCATTGACTTGGGACTGAAATTTAAAATATAAAACATTTGTAGTATATTACCAAACTATCACAATTACATGTAAAATTGCTTAGATATATTATCGATACATTTACTAAAAGTATTTGCCGTTATTCCGTACACCATTCAAGTGACTATGCAGGTTATAAATAAATCTTGAGTAAGGAGAATATTTTGTAACAGAATTATTATTTTATTTACAGTCACATCATTCACCCCGGACTAAAGTTCTTCTCATGATGATGACAGGAGAGTTGTTCTAGAACTGATGATGAAGACTTTTTCGATTTTTAGATTAGCTTCGCATCATCATAGTATAACGTCGTTATTGAAAAAAACACGGGCGTGAATAATAACAATTCAATCGGTTAACGAGAAGTTAAACAAATCAGACTCTAACGTTTGATCGACAGCTATGAAACTAAATAGTCATTTAAAAATTCTCGATTATGAGCTATTTAGACTTTGCTTGATGAATTTTTTGTAGTGACGCACGTAATTAAAGATTTTTCGTATTACTGCAAGCGCGTCCTTTAGGTTCACAGTGTTCATATAATCGGCGTTAACATTGTCCCAATTTTATAATGTATACACTACCTAATATTGTACACTCTTTTGTTAAAATACGGGTCAATATGTGTTTCTTGTCATTAATGCTGTGATTGTAATTTAGATTTAACTAATTCGTTTTGTCATAAAATCAATAATATCTCAAGTTATTATATTCTGATAAGTGATTATTCATATTTTCAATATTTTTTAGATTTTTCTAGCCGATAGTTTTACAGATCGTGAGGGGGTTAAAAGTATAACACATTGTATCGGGTAGCTTCTGCCTATATTAGTACGTATGTTATGGTTAAAGTGTAGCAGGGAATTTTGAACGTGCTACTTCCTTTTTTTAAGTTTTAATTACCTCTGTGTCTACCTCTCACAAGTATTTTTCTCGGCTATTATTTAATGTTGAAATTGAATATGGGCATAACAAGTAGTGATCCCAAAGTCTGTAAAAAACGACAATATGAACTTTAATTTTGACTGACGGTAATATCTATTAGTGCTGCGAGAAGCGACGAAGATTTTTTTAAAGATTCTTGTATTTTAAGTAAAGTAAAAACTTATTAAATTATCAGTATAAAAAATTAATTATATTCTTGTTCATTTTTTTTATTTTTGGATAATCCCTCAAATTATTATCCCCCTCACGATCTGTAAAACTATAGGCTAGAAATATCTAAAAAATATTGAAAATATGAATAATCACTTATCAGAATATAATAACTTGAGATATTATTGATTTTATGACAAAATCAATTAGTTAAATCTAAATTACAATCACAGCATTAATGACAAGAAACACATATTGACCCGCATTTTAATAAAAGAGTGTACAATATTAGGAAGTGTATATATTATAAAATTGGGACAATGTTAACGCCGATTATATGAACACTGTGAACCTAAAGGATGCGCTTGCAGTAATACGAAAAGTCTATAATTACGTGCGTCACTACAAAAAATTCATCAAGCAAAGTCTAAACAGCACATAATCAAGAATTTTCAAATTACTATTTAGTTTCATAGCTGTCGATCAAACGTTAGAGTCGGATTTGTTTAACTTCTCGTTAACCGATTGAATTGTTATTATTCATGTCCGTTTTTTTTTTCAATAACGACGTTACACTATGATGATGCGAAGCTAATCTAAAGATGGAAAAAGTCTTCATCATCAGTTCTAGAACAACTCTCCTGTCATCATCATGAGAAGAACTTTAGTCCGGGGTGAATGAAGTGACTGTAAATAAAATAATAATTCTGTTACAAAATATTCTCCTTACTCAAGATTTATTTATAACCTGCATAGTCACTTGAATATTGTACGGAATAACGACAAATACTGTTAGTAAATGTATCGATAATATATTTAAGCAATTTATATATAGTTAGTTTGGTAATATACTACAAATAATTTTAAATTTCAGTCCCAAGTCAATGCGAAATATATAAAATTTCCTCTTAATAAATTTTTGGTTGTTGAGTTTTTTTCTGATGTTTTAATAAAACAAAATTTTGGAAAAAACTTTTTGTAATTCCCAATAATGAAGTGAATATTTTTAAGTAAAATACTTTTCTGTTTATTCACAAATATTTATTATTTTTTATTAACATATAATTTTATATATTGAAAATATCCCGTGATAAGATAATTTCTATTGGGATTCAGAAAGAATACCTACCCCAAGGTACTAGTTTATCGTAAGTTTTGATGTTAGCAGCAATGAGTTAAGAAATTTATCCCGCAGTATACACTTTTAAATAAAAAGAAGTACGGCAAAATTCGTTCGTCAATTCTTGAAATATGAAGCGGCTCATTTCTAGTGATAAACAAAAATGAACATCCGTCAAATTTATAAGACCCTTATTTACATAGAGGTAAAAATCTAGACTGAATTTAGAAATTTTAATTTATTCATAATTCCATCCGCATACTGTCAATCGATGAGGTTTTGATTATTGACTTTTTATGCGTTACAAACTATTGGTTTTAGATCAGACAGTACCTACCCTCAGATCTAATTGAACTGCCGTCATATAATATGTACAAAAAATAATATACATAAACAAACCAATATGAGACAAAAGGTCTAAAATATGAAAAGAAATGAACAATTTAAAAAAAAACAGTTTGCCAATCGTTCATTGTAATAAACCAATGAAGCTTTTAGTTCAAAGCTGAATTATAAAATAAGTCAATAATCTGATACCAAAAAAATTTAATGTAATAAAATATTTTTTGAATGTATTATTTACGAAAATTTGGTCGTTTTCAAAACAATTATGCGAGTGTAATGACTGACTTTATTGTAAAAGGATAGATTAATCCTTCAAACGCTATGGGCAACAATATGAATCAATTTTAATTACAAGTGTCTGATCGTTATTTGAGCGGACAAAGGGCGAATCGTAGCATCAGCGAGGCGTAGCCTCTTTGTTATTTGAGCCGACAAAGGGCGAATTGAAAACAATGTTAGAGATATTATTTGATGGTATTTCAATCTTTTAAAATACTGATTTTCAGTAACGAGAGGTTAAACATTTAAAAATAAATTCGTTGAAAAAATAAACATTTAAAGCTTCTATGAAAGTTACTTATTTGTTGAAGCTAGGGGCAAAAGAGAGAAAAGTGTCAGAAAAGCCTTCGAAGGTTTATTTTATAACATTTTAGTTAGAATTAGTAAATAGATTTGTTGTACTGATGTGTAAAGGAAGAATCTTTTTATTGGTTTATTATTATGATTGTTTATTGCTATGATTGTGTATTGATGATGTATTAATAAAAAACGTTGGGAAAATAATAGAACTTATGCAGTAGTTTAAAGTTACAAAGAGAAATTCTTCAACTAAAATGTGATGCGTTATTTGTTACTGAAATGTATACCTAATATAAACCCTACTTACGTAAAATATTACCAATTTTTTTTTATATTTTTAAATAATCTGCATACTAGTCCGATTCATGAACAAATATTAATGACCCATTAACAGTTATTAGTTGCTCAAGTGTTCAACGTAAATATTTCTAAGCCTTTAATAGATTTTTACCCTTTGAATCGCTATAACTCAACTAAACCGGAAGCTAATGAATATCTATACAAACATCGTAATATTATAGCACATTACCTTTTGGGTATGTCGTACCCTGCCACATTTCTGATGTAAGTTTTGTCTCATGATACTCGCCGGTTAAAAGGAGGAAAGAAGAAAATGTAAAAGCCGTTTGAGCCATTCGCTTGGTTGACGATTGTCAGGGTCTCAGTATTTAATATTACTTTAGTGACCAGTGAAATAAAATTCCTAGTACTGTATTTAACTTGCTTGTCTCTTTAAAGGTAAACTATTCCTAATATAAAAGCTAGGTTTTTGTTACTTTACCTTTCCTACAATTTATTAATAAGAAAGAATTAATATTGTATTGAAAAAAGAGGAATTTGTAGAGGTATATGTTATAAATATATATGAATTTTTAGTGTCAAAATAAAGCCCTCATTTTTGTAACTGCAGATTGTGTAATGAAAATGAGTGACGAAAATAACTACTTCATTATTTTCGTAATGAAATAACCACAGCGTTATTGCGTATTTTCTAAATTTATAGTGTTCGCGCATTTGGTAGGATGTATGAAGTTATCTTTTAGGCGTAAATATATTTATTTAATAATTATATATTTATTTATAATTTTTGTGGAAGAATTTAATATTTTTTTATAAGAAGAAACTGGGGAAAGAGCTGTGTGATACACTAGTGAAAGGTTTTTCATTTTGTTAATAATACTTTGCTCGATAGTTATAGGAACCTCACCTACCCAAATATTACTTCTATTCTAATCCAACTTGATATAAACCTACCAAACTCAGCATTATCCATTTTAACTAAACAAAACATAATGCAATCACACCTAAGTTCCCCGTACCTAACTTAATCCAACCTATTTAGCAATACAAAATGTAATTTAACTCAATATTCTCAATATTAAATTTATAAAAACCTAGCAAATTTAAAACGACCTAACAAAATGCAACCTATTGAATACAACAACAACTAAAACTAACTTAATCTAAACGATAGTTTAGTACATCAAGAAAAAAATAAGTTTTTTTGGAATGATGGTATTTCAATGTGCATCCTCCTTTCCATTCCTCTCCTGAATTCAGGTAAAATATTTTAAATATAATCCATAACAATTTCTATCTTAGCTTGAATAACGTTTGTATTTCATAAGTATTCTTGAAGTGAATAAATAAAGTATCTCATAACTTAGCATAAATTTTAAGCTAAATCGCTAAGATTTTTGAAAATGTTATTTTTAATTTTAAAACCTATATGCTCGATCTCACCGCCCTAGTACTAATATCTAAGTATGAAGTTTTCAGGGATTATCGTATTAGCTTTTATGATAAGCATTATTGCAATGAAATTAGGTTCAAATAAAGTCGGCAATTTTTATAAGATATAAACACCCGGAAAAGTGGGCGTGTAAAAAATACTTATAAAGCATTAAAGAAAAAATAAACCAAGCCGAAAATTAAAATGTTCAAACCTATAATCTGAAAAATTGTATCTTCGACAAAAATGAAAGTTTTGGATAGGGGACAACACCCTTTCCACCCCTACCTTTCTATCTTGGAATTTCGGTGTCATTTGTAAATCCAGCTCAAAACAACTTGTAACATAACTTAAATAAAGTATTCATCAATACCTTCCATTTGAATAAATTATCTTAAATTTTAGCTTGAATTGCTGAAACAATACCGAAAATTTATATTCAATAGTTTTAAGGCCGCCTTCTTCCTGCTTGAATGACAATAATTTAATTTCAAGATACTTTATTATAATATTCTTATTTTATTCTTTAGCATGCAAATATATCGATAAATAACCAAATAGACTTATTCATGCAAAAAGGAAGAGTTCAAAGGATATTAATTATGTGAATACGTACATGTATAAAACAACTATATTGCTAACGTTTTAGGAGTATTTTGAACTGATTTTTAACATATAAAGACTTAAAATTGACCACTATTTCATTAAAGTTTTAGTGGTGGTAAATAGGTATAAAATATTTGTCATGATCTTTTGATTGTTAATATTATATTACTTATTAACACATGATGCCAAATATAAGATTACTAATAAATAACTGTTTTATTGTCCGAATTTATAATAAAATAAAAAAATTTCTAAAATAAATATTTCTCATATTCAGAATATAAAAAGAAACAGGCGATTCGAAAAATTGTTTCCACGCGATTTTTTTGTGATCAAATTAATATTTTGTTTTTATCAAAAATTTAGATGTTTTATTAAAATTTTTGCTTTAGTGTTATTTTCATTTTCTAAATTCAACGCAAAATAACATAATTTTTGTACGTTAGAATTTATTATTTTCATCAATTAACTCCTGGTTAATTCACAAAAATAAAATTTTCTACTGTAATAGTAGAGATTACATTTAATCTTACAATGTTATTTGCATACGAGTACATTTTGTATATATGACTAACAATAGTAAAATCTACAATTAAATTAAACATATTTTTCTACAGAAATTGCAGAAATTACAATTTTATTGAAGAGACAAATTTTTTTTTCAATCTCGTCTATTCTCGTGTATACAGATACTTTGAACCTTTCATTTATCAGTCTACTTTGGGCACATGCATTCTGTTAATAATTTGATTTAAAACGTAAAATCACGAGCACAGCTACCTAGAATTTGAACTAAAAAACAGCCCCTAAATTACAATCGCGTCGAGATATGAACTAATGAAAAATTTTACATATTAAGTTACGGTATTTCCAAATTGAAAACTTAATAAATAAAGAAAAAGGAACAGTGGTGCAAGTAATATTTCTTTACATAGATTGACATTAAACGTACCTTGAAAATAAATGCCACAAAATATATAATTATGTTTCTATTTAGTACAGAAAATTTTCATCGTAATAGTTTCTGTAGGAATTTTATTTTAAAAATTAACCCGATGCTAAAACTAAACAGGTTTTACTCTAATCTCGTTTATTTCTTTCAGATTTGGTACTGAAATGAAATTGTAACTAAGGCGTCTCTAAACCAAAAATACGTATTTTTTCAGAATTTATTCATTTGTCCACTTTTTCGATTCATACACACAATTCTCGCAAAAAACTTTAAACTTTCACTCCAGTGAATTAAATTTTCACTTTCTAAAGTAGATGTTTTAAATTAAAATACTTTTTTTAATATTACTGAGGGTCTTGTGATTCAGTTATTAGCACTTAGGCAGTAACAACGAGGGATCCAAAACTAATCAACAGAAATTGTAGAAAGTATTAAAGCTATTCAGCTTAAAATTTGAATTAAAATATAGGATACTTTTTCCAGACAAGCATTATTCTTGTGATTGAGATGTGAAATTTATTCCAATACCAACGTTATTTCAAAATTAACCATCAGGGTGAAAGCGAATACCTTTATTTAAATTTTTACAAGGCTTACATGGTTTTATTTTATCAGTCTTTCCTTTATAATCATTTGTATTTTTATTATTCCTACTGAAGTTCTTTTTGTTTGCCATATGTTCATGCTTTTCAATTTCATTGTAGAGGCAGTTGATTTTACGGTTTCTTTATCTGTTTTACCCATTATGTAATCTGGCAATCCCACTACAATAAGACCTATTATTGTTTAGGTGTCGATGTCCTTTTAACCTTTAATAACTGTCTTTCCTTTTTTATGGCATTTTCCAATACGAGCCAACTTGAAATAAACGCGTATTCGACTTAGGACCTACCTTTATTTCAATATGTTGTACCAATCTAAGCATTGCTTTTCTAGAAGATATTTTAAAATCTCCCTTTTCTCTTCATCCTGTAGAATCTCGAATCTTCTACATTCTCTCCAAATTCACTAATCCATTGGTCAGCATTCGATGTCTTATTTAAAAACTTTTCTATCAAAACCTTTCAGCAATTTTTTTCTAGATACAGATACATCTTTGGAATGTATTGGGGCACTATTAAAGCAAATACTGCCAAATGGAAAAGAAAAACCAGTGGCTACTTTCCCAAAAAATTGAATTAAATCCAAAAGAAAAAAGACAATTAATCTATAATGTTTATCAATTAATGAAGCAATAAGATACTAGCAATACAGTATATTCAGATCATAAACCTTTAGAAAATTTAAATAATAAATCTAGGATAGATGATGAGTTAGGAGATTTAACACATTACATTAAATATAGAGGCAGATTATTTATGCAGGAACCCATTATTGGAAGCAGATAAGGACGCAGATGAGCAAATAAAAATTGTTAACATGATAGGATTGGATGACATTATTACAGACCAAGAAAACAATGCAGATGTACAAAATAATAAATCAAAATTAATATCAAGACACAATGTTTACTATAAAAACATTAGAAATCGTGAAAGAATTATTTGATAAGAAGACTTCAGTAAAAAACTTATTAAAGTTATATGTGAAAATATGTGTCATACAGGTGTAAAACAAATGAGGATGCAGAGGAGGCACTCCAAAGAATTCAAAATATTTTTATTAAAAAACATTCAATGCCAATGGTATTTACTGCAGTAAATACCAAACAAAAGACTGAATCAAATTCTTGTAAACAAAATTATATGTTAAATAAACGAAAAAAGTAATAAAATAATATGGACATTTGCTCATAACTGCGTAGATAAATATAATACTACAGGACATACAGTCACTGAGTTTGCACCAAAATACCTGTTAGATGGTATAGATGTTTCTTTTTTGTCAACTGAACTAGAAAAGATAAATCATAATTTGAATGGATCACAGATAGGAAATAAGCATTTGAAAATTCAATAAAATCACATAGCTAAAATAAATTAATATTTGATAAAAATAGAACTTAAATACAGGGGATATGATATATATAGAGAATGGGAACAAAGTAAACAGAAATAAATTAGATGAGCTGAAGATTGGTCCATTTAAAATTGTTAAAAAAATATCAAATTCAATTTATAGAATTTATACATTTCGAATCGAATTCGAATCTCTTTCACATCACAAAATTCATGCTACGTAAAAAAAGCAAAGAAAAACTCGAGACAAAATTTTGTAGATGTTATTATGAAAAAATTACACAGGTGAGTGCTTATATTTATTTTGGTATAAATTTTCTGTGTGAATATCACATCTATCTAGGCTAGATGTATTAATTGTAGGTCGTAATGATATGATGTATACTTTTCAAGGATCGAGTAATGAATTTAAACTCATTGTGGAAAGAAAGTTATATTAAAATTAACATATTAGGGTAGTCTCAGTCAGTAGTACAACGCTAACTTTATTTAACATTCTAATTTACCCATTGACTGACCTGGTCTATCACAGAATCAAGGAAATAAGCTGTCTATACGGGACTGGGCTGGTTGATGACCTAATTCACTCCAACGGGTACATAAACATATTTGTTGTGTGACATAGTTTAAGATCATAATAATCGAGTCGTATCCTTCCAATTGAATACTTATTAAATAATTTTATTATTGTTTATAAAAATACTGTAGTTAATATTCTGAAAGAGATTGTAAGCAATAATTATTTATAGTTTTTTATTTGTACGGTATTACGTACTTGTTAGTTCACAGTATTGTAATTTTGATTTCACATGAAAAACTTAGCAAAAAATTGGTTTAGTTTAATGATATTGTAAAATTTAGGTTTAATTTTAATTACTTTAGTGTAAAACTGAAAATATCGGTGAAAATTTTCTTCCCTGGGAGGGAGATGTAAAAAAACTATATTTCTTTAATTAGTACAGCGCTCTTCCATCGGTAAACAGTTGTACTTATGTACCCCATAGATGGCGCTGTAAATATTGGCGACTAACTCAGTGAGCAAAGCAGTTTATTTTTGGTTGACAGAACTCATATTGTTATTCAAATTGTTTGGTTATAATAGAATTGTGTAAAAAAGGAACTGACAATTTAAATGATAAACTTTAAATGGCCTTGGGCTAATGGTTCTTTGTTTTAAAGTAGTATAGATTATTTAAATTAAACTATGTAATTATTCTTAGGTGTGCTACTAGTACTAAAATAAACAAGCTTTGTTTTCAGAGCAATGCAACTGTTTAATTGAATTTTGCATTTCCTAATAAGTTTGGAGAAATTGTCTTATATATATATATATATAAAAATATATATATATATATATATATATATATATATAAATATATATACATATATATGTATATATATATATATATATATATATATATATATATATATACAAATATATATATATGTGAGTACATATTAATTTTTTTTCTTTTCTTATAACGACAATGCAAGGGTTTAACATTCTGCAGTGCACTGATATGGGGTACCACGTGGTATTACCAAAGTGACATTATGTTAAAGTTTATTTTATAAACTGTAGCTTTAAATATCACACTACACGACCGTATAAGACTGAAATTTGTCCAAACAATTTCCTAAACATCAATTTAGAAACGCCTTTTACGTCACTTAAATAACAAAGAGGCCACAATTACCAATTCAGTAACCAGTCTCCCGCAATTAAAATTGATTACAATTATGTCACCGCCACCAGCGTTGCAGTCGATCGTCTTAGAACACAATCAATCTACGCATACTTCTTAAAAACCAAATTTTGCAATGAACAAATAGTGTTTAAAGTCTGCTATTTAGGTATCTACGTAACACAAAGTTCAACAAGAGGTGATGGTCAGTACAAGTTAATATGTCTGTGATCGATTAGCCCCAATAGTCTAATGTTCATATCAGAACTTCCGTTTATATTTGTATCGTTATATGCAGTATTTTATTGTTCCAATTTGAGTGATATTGACTTCAGGTGAACGATTTTCGCTCTCAAATTCAACGATCTAGTATAACGCAATCGCAAACGTAACATACGGTCAGACAGACAGAAGCTGCCAACACAATGCATTGAATTCCCACTGGAGACCGGTTTTCATTAATGGAAGTAAATTAGTAGAATCTCTTGAATTTTATCTACATCGATATTAACATAAAAATCGATTAAAATATCTATATGTGTGTATATATATATATATTCCAGCACTCGGCTACCTATTAATCTGCACAGAGCTGGATTTTATATAATAATTGTTGTAATTTCTTAAATTTAATAATGATTAAGCTATTCGTTATTAACGGATGTGGAGGGTCAATTGTTTGCCCTGGTTAGATCGGATTTCGCTCAGTAGAATTCGTTGACATTTACTTGACTGTGGTACATGGCTTTTTCTTTCTCTGAATTCTTAGTATGGTTATTATTATCTTGTTACTGTCAAGTAATAATATAAAAGTAAAATAATAAAGAAGCTACAAGGATAGTCAACGAAGAAAATGACTCGTTCACGTTTTTTTCTTCTCTCACTTCAAGCGAACGTAAAGGCTATTTTATTCGTTCGTAAAATCTACGATAATAAGGGATACGGCGTCACTTCACTTTGAGATTGCACTTTTTATTTTATTTAAATGTTTTGATTATTCAGATGAGAGGAGAAAGCATTCCTTTTGTAATGAGATGTTTCTATCGTGCCTAATTTAGATGTTGTGAAACGATAAAGTAAAAACGTGAATTAACTGAGATAAAATAATTAAAAAAGGTTGAATCGCAGGAAAGTCCACACTTCTAGCATTTGAATATGTATGTCCTAAGGAGAAATGGATAATCTGTTTCACTAGAAACCGGTACTAGATGGAATTTTTGATATATGCGTAACACGCTGTAAAACAGTTTCTACTTTCATTTTGTTATTCTTACAAACGTTTGCGTTTAATAATGATACAATATTTTTTTCGGTATTTAGGTAAATTCGAACAAAAACCTTGCTTTTTGCAAGTTATATGTTGCTTAATGTACGAACATGAGCATACTAGTTAGAATTGCAAAACAACAAATTCTTTTGGAAGTAACAACATGGTTTACCATATAAAAATGAAGGTGAATTAGTAAAAATATATGGTTGTGTGTGCGGGCGTACGTGCGTGCCTCCGGGCGTGCGTGTGAGCGCAAGTGCGAGCACGCGTGCGTGCGTGCATGCACACACAATCCGTTTTACTTTATGTACAAGATTTTGCATTGTGGAGAAAATAAATTATACCATTTTCAGCTTAATTAAAAAAATGTCTTAATATTTTCACGTATATATTAGACATTTAAAAAAAGAGTTAAAAATGAAATGTATGCTTTACTCTATTCGAATGGCTAAGACCTAGAATGCACGCACGTTAGGCATAGCGTGCATGCACTCTAGGTCTTAATCTAAAACATGGCACAGCATTAAGTCAAAACATGACTATGGATAAAAAGGACTACAAAAATTAAAAAAAAATGTTTACATTATCCACTCACGTCCTGTACTTCTTTGTTTAAAAACGATTTTTAAAAATTTTAGTTAAAAGTGAATTTGCTCAATCACATTTTACCATCACAAAGTAATATTATAGTTAATCACAGCAACACCACGTAATCTGCTACTTCAATGGCCATCAAAAACTAAAATCACCACCAATCATTCCACAATATATTAACGAACAGACTTGGATACGGTGAATAAAACATAATAAGAGTTAAGAAAGCCACGACAACATTAACAAAAAAGCTCAACGATTATTCATTCAACAAGGGATTCGGTCTCGCATGAGAAATGCCCTGTTATTAACATCTGCCGTATTCACCGCGTTGTCAGTTATTGATAATATAAAATATATAAAGTGTTCACCGCGTTGTCAGTTATTGATAATATAAAATATATAAGAGTATAACTGTCGAACATGAGTTATTATATTGCATGGCCGCAAAGCTGTAGCCGTAGAGCTATGACGTAGACTTAACGTAACGAACACCGGTTATTATGTTAAATGAAAATTCAAGAGCAAAATAAAATTGTGTATGGTAATTGTTTATGAAATAATGCCGGCTTTAGAAAAGGGTTAAGAGGTTTGGGTGTGAAAGGCGGAGGGGTGTGAAGCGTTGAGGTCATTGAGTGAAAAACGATAATGATCGCCAAGTTGTTGGGCTGTCGACAGTGAATGAAGGGCTGGTCGATGCATAATGTTAGCGGATGTTATTTGGTTTGAAATTCGAAAACGCTAAGAAGCATTTTTGGTGGTATACACATATATATATATATATATATATATATATATATATATATATATATATATATATGTATATACATAGTTATACAAGTTGAGGAGTATAATAAAGCAATGACATTATTTGTTGATGGAATGTTCATTTAAGGGCGGTTCATATTAAATATAACAATTTGAATCACATAGCGTCCCATTTAGAGGTTCTGCCATAGGTTCAATTTACAAGCAGGCTCTTCTAGTGGACGTTTCAGCCAGAAACCGGTAAAGAGTTCCTTAGCTCATCACTCTTAAGCGGCTTCTTTATTACGCTCAATAATGTAAGTTCCCGCGAGACTTAGTTTTAAGTTGTGGTAACAATTTATGTATGGATATTAGTAATAGATAAAAAACCTAAAGAGAACTCGCTCTGTTAGAGTACTGCAGGCACTTTTATAGGAAAAAGTCCCTATATACTAGCTCGTATCCAGTAAAGACCGGTTATTAATGAGAAAATTATATAATATATTATGCTAAGATTGTTGTTGTCATTCATGTCATATGCTTTCACATGTATATACTTCGCGCTGTGGCTATCTGTTAGGCGAGGTTTATTGTCAGGGCGAAGATTTGTGTTGAACGTTTTAAACCTATGATACTAAATCAAATTCTGTAGGTGATCGTTGGAGCTTAGAGGATGAGTTCAAAAAAGTTAATCCTGATATATACTGATTATTTTTTAAGCTATTACACAATATGTTCTAATTCACCATTTACGCATACATTTTTAACTGTAGTAGAATATAATATTTCCTTCCATTCATAGAGTACTGACGACAAAATTATACTCTAGTACCGGGCACAGTTTCTTTTAAAATTATTTCATTTTTAAAAACATGTTTGAAAATAAAGAGCACATAAAAAGAGTGTGGATTCGGCTAAGCGAGGAATCTGTTTGCGGGAAAAAAACTTTAGCAAGGAACGTAAGTTTGATTTTAGGAAAAGAGATATTGACGTAACATTTTTTTTTTGCTTTTTCTCACAGATATATAAGAAAAAGCATAAAATATATATTTGCTGTTAAATTTATTTTTATAACTAAATGTTCCGAATTATAACAAAGTTATAAATTTTATTAGAAAAATGTTAAAATTAAAGAAAAATATTTCATAAACCTTCTAGTACGATTGTAGCTCACACTACGAAATTTCCGCCGACACTGGCATGCAGTTAAATATTGAAAGGTGTATAGTATTTCTTTTAAATCATTTCATAACTTTTAAATATTATTATTATTTTTCTTCATGGAAATACATAGCTTAGTCAAATTTTCACACTGTAAAATATCATGAATATCTCCAAAATTATAAAATTTAGAATCATAGTTTTAATTTTTCGGTAATCTTTAAATAAATTTTAGTCCAGTCATTCTTTCACAAATGTAATTTTAGCAGTTTGAACAAAGATAGAAGAGAGTGGAGGGATAACAGTTTTTTTTTAATTTTGGGCAAATCCTCTAGCACTACCTACCATAAATGAATTTTGGAACCTTATAACTTGATATTTTTGATGGATGTCTCACACGATACATGAAATGAAAAATGTTGTTTTGTTGGCCTCCTCGAAGACTTCTATATAAATACATTTAAAAGTTAACTATTTAGATAAATGTAAATTAGTATGCTACATAAGTATTTCAAATTTCAACTTTATATATCGAACGGTTTTTTAGCAAAAAGTTATGATGATCAGACGAGATGTGAGTGATCTTTTTGGGGAAAGGGCGATACAGAACCTTCATAAACGAAAAATAAAAATTTTTTGTAACAAAATGATACGAGGCACGTATATTTATGTGTTCATATATAAATGATGCGTGTTCATATATAAACAAATATTTCCTTGTTATTATCTTATGTTGTTTTTTAGGGGATTTAATAACATTTTAATCAAAGTATTTCTGAAATATTGAATAAGATGCACCTGTGTTTCTTACCAGCACAATATTATTATATTAACAGTATTATAATTATTTTCATATGAACATCTCTTGAGATAATACCGGGAGCATTAATATAAATCAGTCAAAAAAATAGGTGCCGTCTCTTAAAATGAGAAGAAGGGCAAAATTAAACCTTTCCCCTATCAATCTGTTAAAGTGTAATTAGACAGGTCTTTTAAAATAGAGATATGCATCCCTTGGAGCTTCGTCTCTTTTAGGTTTCTAATCAAGTTTGAAAACAAGCTCCATATTCCCCTTATAAACACAAAAAATTATTGAAAAAATTTTTCTCCAAAAAATACTTATTTCATATATGTCCTCGAACATACAGCAGTTGCTCACAGCTCGTATCGTTATTTGTTTAAATTCATAGGATTTAAAATTTGAATTTAAGACCGATTTAAAAACTTACTGCATACAAATTATGTGAATCACTTTAAAAAAACTTAAAGATGTTTAATATTTTTTTATTTTAAGAGCGTATATTATAATTTGAAAATGTTGTATTAAATGGATATATATTTAGAATGATCAAAAAATATTTATATTAAGAAATATTTATAGTGTTTAAGCCACAAAATTTAAGTTTAATTTCTATAGTAACAATAAAGAGATGATATTCATCTTTAACTTTTCTTTAATCGTTTATAGTAATGTTTATGTTCATGCTTAAATTCAAAATGCCTCTCATAAATACTTTGCTAATTTCGTGGATATTAAGAAAATATTTATTAGATAACGATTCCGTCTATGAATTTACTTTCTTTATTAAACGATAAACAAATAATTTTCCAGTCCATTTTTGATTACTACAAAACTAATCTCTCGATATAAAAATAAATTTAAACCAAGCTTGTGGCATGGAATGGTAATACTAAATAAAAATACATCTCAGCATTGCAAAATGGCCAAATGATCATTTCAATTTTCTCATTACTAAAGACGAATGTCGTTTCTCAATCCATTATCACTGCATCCACTGCAACCATTATCTCGACTTAATAGCCGATGCCGTTGGAGGAGATAAGGTGTACAGTGAGCAATAATTATAGCCTGCGACTAACCGTATTCGATTGCATTTCTATTAGTTAGTCGCCAGTTCGAGATCGAAACCCCAATGTTGATCGCCTGGCACCCCATTTAGTGGAATGGAAAATAGCTTTCAGCCATACAGGCACGCATTACTATTTGTAAGTTTACGATATGAACATATAGAATGCAGTTATAATAGAGATACGCATTTAAGAAATATTTATGTAAATTTTGAAGGCTACGCAATGTGCGCGGTTTATTTTTATTATTAGTTATTATCCTTCACAAGCTATAACTCAGGATGTTGTATCTCTGAGCGGGATCTTTAAATATTCACAAATTAATACTTTCTTTCATGCGTTTGTCTAAAATGTAATACATTAAATATAAAAGAACGGAACTCATTATAGATACTTTCACCTTAGTATGAAGCAGTACTTATTATTTTTATATTAGTAATTTAATTCTAAATAAAACGGTTTTAAGTTAAATTTAAAACAGTTTCTCAGTATTTTTACATATATTTGTGCAATTATTACAATTAATAGAATAAGGTTAAAAATTAAAAGTTATCTCTATTTAGGCTTCACAAAATTTATTTGGGATTGCTGGTTTTAATATTTCGTAAATATTAATTGTACCACAAGCTTCATTTTTATCATAATTCTAGCATACAGTAACATTAATGTAAAGTAGAGAAAGTAAACATTTTGCTAAAATGTCAAAGTTTTTCACGCTCAATGTACATAATACCACTTTCTGAAAGCTACAAGACGCAACTTCTAATAGTGTTGAGCGAATTATGTTTCAATCTGGATTGCAGAAATTACGCAACGGAAGAAACAAAGCCCAAAAGATAAAAGCCGACTATGATATAGAGCAAAATGCAGAGGGGTAATTAAACAGGTATAATATAAGCTTTCGGAATATGGACTTGTAAAGTACGTATAGTGCTTCAATATATAATAGTATTTTTAAGTTAGTAATGCTCGTTTAGTGTTGGTAAATTGGCATCGAACGCCAGCTTTTACTTTTTTTTTAATCGTGCACAAAATTATACATATAATATAAATATTAAGAAAAAAATATTGCTGTAAAAATTAAAGAAACGGCCGAGCAACTCATAGTTTTTATGTGACTTACTATATTTTTGGAAAACGAGAAATAAAATAGAATTCAATAGTTAAAACAATATAGCTTCGGGTATTTACTTATATATAAAACAGTAATTATAAATATGATTTTCCAAAGTTTTTAATAGGAATAAATTTGCTCAAATACACTTTACTTTGTCAAAGTAAATTAACACTAATGTCAATTATACAGTTAATCACAGTTACATTGTGCACCGCTTCATCAATGGCCATTGAAAAATGAAAACACCACCAATCATTCAACAGTACATTACGGAACAAACTTGTATACGGTGAACAAAAACATAATAAGAACAAAAGCTGCAAAAACATAAACAAAAAAGCTCAACAATTATTCATTCAACAAGAGATTCGAACTAGCATGAAAAATGCCCTGTTAATGACATCTGCCGTATTCACCGCGTTGTCAGTTATTGATAATGCTCGTTAATAACTGTCGAACGTGAGTCATTGTACGGCGTAGACGTAGCGCTGTAGACAGAGAGCTGTAATGCAGACTTACGCAACTAACACCGGTTATTATGTTAAATGAAAATTTAACGAAGGCCAAAATGAAATTGTGGGTGGTAATTTGTTATAAAATTATACTGGCTTTAGATAAGGGTTAAGAGGTTTAGGAGTGAAAGGCGGAGGGGTTCGGAACGTTGAAGTTATTGAGTGGAAACCGATAATGATCGTTGGGTTGTTAGTCTCTTGATATTGAATGGGAGGCCAATCCACGCACGTTGTTAGGCAGATGTTATTTTTTTAATTAAATTAATTAACGATTAAACCCTTTTATGAAAACCGTGGTGAAATAAATTGAAAACTTCGAATGCTTTCAATTTTTTTTTAAAAGTTGAATGAAAACGAATTTTAAATATAAATATATATTTTTATCTGTTCCAGGTTTGCATTATATTGCAGTGAATAAAACAGTCATTGTCTTAACCATAAAATTTAACTGAATTTGTTTTATTTAATTGTTGAACAGCGCATTTTATCAAAATTAATACAAACAATTCCTTAGTTTATAAGACTGTTATTTGAATGCCAACTCTTGAGTATAGAAGTAACATATATTTCTTTGGTTTAGAAATTCGGAAATAAGCTAAAAACATGTTTTTAACACTAAGTTCGAAGTTAAAAAAAATATAGAAACTTAAAAGAAGAGCATGGTAACATAAAAATTCCTAACTAATTAGTTACAAAAGTATTCGAATTACTAAATTTTTCTTTGTTAAAAATTTAAACAGGAAGACATACGTGATTTAAAATGTATCTTTATTAATTACCATTTTTACAATTAACTGAAACTACGTGATGTAGTATTATTTCTACTTTCTTTAAGTTCTTTACCACGACTTAGGTTTCGTTGTATTACAACATCTTTAGGTGGGCTAATAGCGAAGATCTTTGCTAATAGCTTACGTGAAGATGTAATACAACAAAACCTAGGTCGTGTTAAATAACTTAAAGAAAGTCGAAATAATACTACATCACGTATTTTCAGTTAATTTTGATTTATGAATTTCTACAAAATTAACGCCAAATATATTAACTTTTCGTATTATAAAGCCTAAAAATAAAAGCCTAATAAAATTCTCAAATATTGTTGAAAATATAATGATTTTGAAAAACATACACGATTAGAACAATTTTATATTTTTTCCCTTACAATTTTAAGTTTGTTTATTGAGTGATTGTTTTTGTTAGCGTTGCTCACAAATTTCAACTCTATTTGCCAACGTCTTTCATTTAAACTGAGCAATATTAATTAAAATAAGAAATTTTGTCAATAATGTTGAAAGACTATAAATCAGGACATAAATAAAGTTAATCAAGGTAAAAAATTGCTATTTTCACTAAAAAAAATAGCTTATAACAATTTGCTCATGGAAATGGTACAACAGAATCCTCATTAAAAAGTAGATATGTTATGGTTACGTGGGAAATGGAAATATTTGTAATTACCCATTGTAATAATTGTATTAATGTAAACCGTTAAGAGGTAATCTATATTTAATTGAATGTTGAACGTTCAACACGTATTATATTATTTTACTATTATATATCTAAAATTCTGTTCTAGCAGTTTAAGCAATAACCAACAAGTAATTACAATACAATATATATATATATATATATATATATATGTTTATTTTGTTCTTTGGGGAATGCTAAATGTATAGCCACGATGTATGCCGTTTTAATTTTGATCAACTTCTGTATGCAATAGTTCAAGAAATATTCTTTGCAGCACTTGGAGGATCCGAATTATCGAAGATCATAAAAAGAAATGCAGGCTTTCATTTTCTCTGGTTGTTCGTTGGAGCAGTTGATTAAATTATGCAAAGGAGTGGTATGAAAAAGGTATTTCATTTAATTAATGTGCCTAATTCATTATATAAAATCTCAATGGCCATGCTTACCCGAGAACTATTGGCGCTCATATATTATTTAATCTCACTTTAGTAACAATGATGTCCAAAGAACTGGTCATGAATGATGAGATGGATGCAAATTTTAACAATACCGTTGTACTCGTAATTCATAACACTAAGTAATATAATGATTTTGAAAATAGTCATGAAATAGCTGAAGCAATACTTTATTAGTTAAATAAAAAACGAAGGTGATGTGAAGAATGAAGTAAGAGCATTCATTACAAAGAAGTTAGTAAGAGCTAAACGTATGGGATGAATAATGTTAATAAAAAACCTTGGTTATTTTTAGACAACGTAAAATTTTTCTTCTTCTGAATCTGCGCACTAATATTTACAAGATATTTGACAACTTAATAACTTAATTGATCCTGCTGTCCACTAAAGGTTTAATGAAAAATTTCTGACTGATAAATTAAAATATGGGACTCTCAGGTATGTTGTAATTGATGTATGAGTCAATGTTGAAATTAATGAAGACATGAGAGAAGTACCTAAGAGAGAATCATAAATAAATGATTTTGTGGCATGTATGTGATGAATAATGTGTGTGAAGTATTGAAAGATCTCCCTAATGTTAGAACTGACACAACATATCGGCATGTATATGCAAGTATTTTACGTACAAAGAGACATATTAAGGCCATTAAAAACTAATTGAGCGGGTATTTTCCCATAATCCTGAGGATATGTAATGAGCTCGTCGATGATAATGAAATTAATTGTCTTAATACTCATGAAATTGGAATTGCTTCTATGACTAAAACTACTAACCAATGATTTACTAATGTTAAATAAAAAGTCGCTTACAAAGCACTCCCTCTTTTAAATATGAGTAGCACTATAACATTTTCTGAAGAGAAGTTATCTGTGGACCCTGTATTACTATTTCAACACACGAATATTACTGAGACACTTGAGGATGAACTTGAATAATTCTTCGAATGTGAATTAAATTTCTTTCCATTATCACTCTTTAAAACCATTTAAATGCGTAAGATACAGAAGACAGCCAAATATGATTGATTTCAATGTGTTAAAATTGAAATTGATAATACAAATGCTATATATATCATTAATGGGGGATATATATTACACCATATTTTTAGGATTGCGACGAAATATTTAATGTTATTTTTGAAAAATATGTTCACTACGAAAATAAATATTTTGGTCATAACGTGACTTCGATGATTACACTTCGATGATTATTCGATGATTACACTGATTAGAAGAAAAATATCAACATTGCAAAATAACGTCGTTGAACTACAAAAACAGTTTTATATTCTGATGTTGTTTTTGATCGATTTATTATAGTTCCAACAAACCAAAAATAATCTCTTGCAAAGAGTCACAACAAGTTTCGCTTTATTTAAATGCCATTTGAAAAATTTACAGCTGCAAACATTTAAGTGAAGCAATATGAAGTCCTCGTAATCGAAAGAGCAATAAAACAGTTTAATAGAACAAATATATTCAACCATGTTAGTAAAGATGTTGATTTGTTACTAACTGCACGAATTCTTCTTAATAAGATTATTTACTTTTTAAAAATTATTTACTTTCTCGTAATTGCAAAAAGGGTTTTAACAAAATTGCAGCTGTAAAAAGAGTTAGATTATTTTGTTCACCTGTATGTACTAATTATCAAGGCCAGTCTTGCTTCAGTGTTGTATCGAATAAAATAGATAAGGTCTCTTATGATATCAAAAAGTAAAATCACTGATGCCTTTTTAGAATCACATATTTCTTTCTCATAAACTGATTTTTTTATAATCAGATATTTCGTTATAGAAGTTTTTTGCTTAGAATACAATAAAAAAAAATCTAATATGGAAAGGAAGAAGAAAGAAAGACATTAGTTTTGGAGTAATATTTTAAAGATTATCAGCGAGATTAAAATTTTCCACAAGTAAACTATAATCTCAACATAATTATTATCAATGGTGCGTTTTTTTTCAATCAATAGGGTACTTTCTAATAATTATAATTAGTCAAAATAGATCCTGGAGTATACCTATTGGGGAAGCAACGTTAAAAAATGCACCAAGTAGAGTACTTTATATTACAGTGGAAATATATTCACATTATGTGGAATATGACTTTCAACTTTTTGATTCGCGATATCTCACGAATAGTAACTCGTATGAAAAAATATAGGATTAGTTTTGTAGAATATTGCATGAGCTACAACTTTGATTGGACCTATTTTTACGAAAACATTGTTTACTGGAAACATAAAACATGCCTATATTTTTGACCTGTGACTTGGAATACAGTTTTTAGCGAACTTTTCCATTTTTAATAGTGCCTTTAGACTTGTACAAGTGTATAATCCTGTCCTAATTTATCCGAAATTAAATGTCTACTTTGACTGGTCTATAAGAACGTGGCGGTCAAGAAGTCAAAAAACTTAATAACACAACTAATCGGTGACAGATTGCCACCGATTATGTCATCCTTAGTAATGAGTTTAGGTTTATGTAGAATATACTACAGCAATTAAAAGTGAGTGTGGTGTTATCATTCATTCAATAATTTGGAACAAAAAGTTTTTAAGGATATTATTTTAACAGAAATGAAAAGAGCAAAAGAATATATTTCTAGACAATTCATGATTATTATAAATTATTAATTAATATGAACTGCTATAGAAGTTTTACTTCATCTATGGACTTATGTGAACGAGGTTTCGAATTTCTTATTTTTCTGAAAAATTGTCTTATTTTCTGCCAGATTTCAGTACCAAGTTCAATGTTAGAAACATGCTAAATGCATGTTCGCTGTAGGAATCGGACCACTTGCAGCTTTTTGCTCCAGAACATTTCTAACTGGAATTAAAATAAAATGTATTTAAATATCCTCCTATATACGCGTATGTAAAATAAAACACATTGATTTTAGGTCTATAATAAATGCAACCTTGTACAATTTATGTAAATCTGGAAACTCCAGAAAATATTAACGTAATTCTTATTTTTTGAAACTGACTGCATAAAAATATTTTCAACTAATATGCTCGTGCCAATTTTAAAGATTTTACGCATAAAAAACTCACTGTGAAGCTGAAATGTTTGCTCCAGAGGCATGTTGTATCGTGTGTCTAAGGAAGCGACAACGTTTTGAGGGTAAGTGTTCTCGACAGTGGTCCGTGCGACTGGAGTGTGACGCTCTCGGGTGCACTTATTAACACTCGATGGCGCTCCTGCAACGCAATGCAGCTCGTGGCTGGCTGCGAGAAAATGTAGAGTATACTGGAGAGTATAGAGTATCCTGTTAAAGACGACAAACTTATTAAAAATCACATTTAGAAGTACATAGGAACTAATTCGCATGCTTAATTTACAAAACTGCGTTTCCGGGAGACTATTGTGGCGGAGATTTGTGAAGAGGTTCTTGGCTCATAACTCAAAAGTACTGAAGTCTACGAGTGTTCTTTACTGATAAGTGTCTTCTTCATAATGGATAATAATATAAGTTAGCATGAGATTAGTAATAATTTAAAATGGCATGGTTAATAATTTACAAATTTGTGGATGGATATTAGTTGCAGAAAACTTAAATGAACTCGCCAATCACAACTAAAAGTTGCTTTTGAAGTTTTCCATACACGTTTAGGTACATAGAAAGATAGAGCATTTCTATTAAATTATTTCAAAATATTAGTGTTATTTTTAATATATAGATTCATTGCGTAATATACCTTTCACAGAAATAAAAAGTATTATTAGTTTCTCAAAAACATTTTGATTTCATTAGTCATAAACTTTTTACTTTAAGGCTTATCTTTTCTTTACTTGTTCTTTTAATCAAAGGCTCTGGAGATATATTATAACCAATTGAGCTGGTCCTTGAGCTGTGAAATCACAGCTGGTTTGAAATCAAGCTTCTAAGTCAACACAATAATGACAACCTTAATGATATAACCATTTATGTCATATATATTGACATACCCAAATCGATAAAAGTTTATGGGATACTTTCCGTGAACCTAGAATCATGAAATTTGGCAAGCGCAAAGGTCTCACAACACACAATTTGTAGATAAATCACTTAAAAATATGTTCAGTTTAAATACGCGCCTGTGACAGGTGTATTTTTATTATATTATGATTTTAATATATTATGATATTTTTTTTGTTACAAAAAACTTAAATGTTTTAAATAGTTGATGGGAATATTACGTACCATTAAATGTTATTAAATTCCTATATGTGTACGAATCATCGTGTTAAGAGTCCCACTTGTGCTTGTCAGGTATTTTAAAATATCCACAATATGGTCGAAATTTTATTAAAATTACGTTATCCATGAGTTTGGATAAGAGGCAAGAAAATGGCATTTGCAAAAAATCCATATAACTACGAACGAACCAAAGAAGTATTTGGAAATGTAGTAAATTAAACCAAAAGATTTCGCTCAAACCAGCGTTTAATTTAATTTAAAACAATATTGCTGTCTTTATTCCTTATATAAAATACTATACGTAATTATGAAAACACGAAATTATTCACGTTTATCCAACTCATTTTAGCCTCAAACTTCACGTGATATTTCAGTTCGGAGATCAATTTAAAACATAATTACTCGCTTTGAAATTTACGCTACGCAAACTTGCATTAACTACAAATTCGCGCGGAGAAAATTGTTGTTAAAGAGAAATATACTGTGAATAAATAGCCAATTTCACAGCGTGCTGCAGTTGCCGATGCAAGTTTTCATAAAATAGTTCTTAATTAAGTATGCAGCCACGTTGAGTTAAATACGGGACGTTATAAATGATGTTTTATTAAATAGGATTTATTCTTTTTATTATTTTTGAAAGATATAAAATTAGTATAAATATTACAATAACTAGATGTGTATTTCAACTGGGTCGTTTTAAGGCAGTACTGGAGAATTAAAATCTAAAAAATTAATAAATGTATACGTGTATACGATATTCAGACCATTTAAGTTCTAAACCATTAAACATTTTAATTTAAATTTCATATTTTGTAGTTTATTGCAGATACTTAAAGTTTCTTTAAAAAAATGCTGTGACTTCAAACGAAACAAAAATTTAATATTCAGTTTCATTAAAGAACATATGTTTACTGTATAAACTTTGATCTCATTTTCAATATTAGCGCATATTATAAAAAAAGGAATTTCTATCTAAACTACACTAACTTAGCCATCTACATCAATGAGATGGCTAAGTTAGTGTATTACATTAATACGTGTCCTTGAATGAGAATAGGTATGAAGTGGCTTGGATGCCACGACTACAACGGCGGTGCTGGGAAGCGGGCAAAATCATTATATCAGAAAAATGTTTAAATGCCATGGTCAATCATGAAAGTTATAAATATAATATTAGGAACATGAAATATTTCAATTAAATGTTATTAACTTAATATTCGCTGAATAATTACTTCGCTTAATGTTTTATTAGCTTTAAATATGCATATTCAAAATATTGACAGTCTTATTATAAACACTTCGCACTTTAATGATTATCGAGTTAATCACTTTATGAACCAAGTGCATATTTCTCTTAATCGTATTGAAATTTTGCTAGTCCCTTCGCGTAAAGTATTTTCATAAGTCAATCGACAGATACGATAAAATTAAGCCATAACACTAGTAAAAATATTTATTTCCAATTAAATTCTCGCCCACACGAGGCAAATTGTAACACAGATAAAACAACAATTTAAAATTCGTTTAAATAGTGTAACAGACGAAGGTATTTAAATTTCTATATTTTAATTCTCTACTTTATTTCAACAAAAATGAATATTATTAATAAATATCAAATATGTAACTTGGCCGGGCATAATTTTTCGTACACTTAAAACATTCCGATATATTTGTTTTGTTTTGTCTTTGCTAATAGAAACATTTTTATGCTTAACTAAATAATGTTCGGTAAATCTGAATTAGTTTTTGATCATGAGATAAATTAAACGTGCATTTAATTATTTTTAATTTATATTGGCCACAATTCTTTTTATTTACAGACAGGCCACGGAACAGTGGTGACTTAAATATTTCGTAAATTGTAATTTTTTCCCGTAAATATGTGTTTAGTATTATATTGTAATGTTTTATACATACCTCACTAAACTATAATTACATAATATATATATTTTACAAATTTATAATTTAATAAGAAACAAAGGTAAATCCTATAATTAATATAATAAATAACAGTTAATATAATTGGATACAAGAAAGTCCTTGCTACAAATTGAGAGATTTATCTCGTAAAACATTGAACAGTGCACATTTTTTTCTCAAACATTTTTAGATCGCGAGTCACTTTGCGATATTTTTGGTTTGACTAAATTCACGTTAGTTTTTTATTATATACTATAATTAGTATTAAGTTTTTTTTTGTTAATTTATTTTGTTTTTATAACTGTTATTATGACTACTGTGAGCTATTCCAAATAGGAATATTATGACATTCTGATATGTTTAGGCGCATACAATTACAATGTTCGCCAGGCGAGTATAAGGTATTCGGCTATTTATTCAAATCGCGCCAGAAAGCCAAACGAAAGGACCATCGCAAGATTGGATAGTCAGGTACATAGTACTGGTCAGATAATGCCCTTGTTTGATAGACGATGCTCAGTTGATAGGAGACGTCAAGTGGCTGAGGTTGCTACCCTCAATGCATTTGTCGAAGATCCTACTCACAGCATACGTTCGACAGCCATGTCTTTTAACTCACCGGAAACGCTTGTCGAAGATACGCTGAGAGAAGATGGACATCATCCGTTCCACTATAGTGCCGTACAATTTACCGAAGAAGATTTCGCTCATCGTCTTACTTTTTGTCTGTAGCTCATTCGCATGAATAACGTTTCGCCATCATTTGTTCGAAGTATTTTCTAGTCAGATGAAATCATATTTACGCGGCATGGAATATTTAATGTGTATAACGATTACTGCTGGAGCCATACGAATTCGCCTTAAAAACAACCTAGAAGTTCTCAGCACAGATGAAATTTAAATCGGGAATTTTGGGTAATCAGCTCGTATGTCAATTTTTTTCACCCACCAGATTAACATGATAATTATTTTTTGTAATAAAATGGAAGACTTTATTTCAAATTTGTCTTTCAGTATAGTCAGAGATATGTGGTAGCAGCATGACGGAACGCCCCCTCTCTTCGATTCGGTATTTGAATACATGAGTATTTAGACGAACAATATTGTCGCCATTGGATGGGGCGCAGTGGACTTGTACCCGGGCTTCCGAGATCTCTAGATTTAACACTTTTTTTTCTTTGGAGTAGTATCAAATACGATGTATACTCCACTGAATGCGCAGACGAACAAATTTTACGTTTCTCGTATTACCGACAAATTTAATGGAAATTATCACATAGTGGAAAATGTTATTAATTAATTTATGAGAAGAGCGTGATTGTGGTAAGAATGAATAAAATACATTAATATAATAAACATTTTTCGAAATAATTTCGACTAAACTGAGTTTTCTCTGTAATACTTTACAAACGTGATAAAATTTATGGATTGAGAAGTTCCCGAAGAATTACAATATGAATGGGTACATTACTAATATTATTGATTAAATTTTTAATAGTAATAGTATTGTTTGTTAAGTTTTTAAAGTTATATTTCATTTTATTTAATCAATAAATTAAATAAAATACTGATGTCTTTGCAGCTGTTCGCGGCTTATTTCCCCGAGCGGCGCTGAACAATGTGTGCAAGTATCATGTGTCCGAAAAAGATTACGAATATTTATTAATATTATTTTAAATTGTCTGAAAAAGAGTCATCTTCTAAATTTTATTTTAACGAAAATCAACTATTATTCAGGCAACGAATAACGTGTTCCTCTACCCCATTCTCTACTTCTTCCGTTCGTAATCCCCTACCTTTATCACCAAAAGTTTAAGTCCGCCATAAGTATAAATTAATACATTAAAGTATATTAATAAATTAAATAAATAAATATGATTCGTCTAGAAATGGATCATTCAAGAGGAAAAAGGAAACAAAGCGCAGTGCATAATCTTCAAAGTTTGTATAAGATTTCTTAAATGCGCTTGTCTATTATCACCCCATTCCCAAAATGTTCGTAGTGAACTTACAAATGGAAGGAATTACGTACCTATAGAACGGACAGCTATTTTCCATTCCATTAAATGCGCCCCGCCCGGCGATCTGGGTCAGCGGGTTGATCCCTGACTGGCGGCTAAATAATAGAAATGCAATCGAATACGGTTATCCGCAGGTTAAATTTATTGCTCGCGGCATAACTTTATCTCTTCCTGGGACGTCGGTTGTTAAGTCGAGTTACTGGTTACAGTGATAAACTATTGGTAAATGGAATCCGTCTTTCTTAACGAAGAAGTCGAAGCAACATCTGACCATTTCGCAAAACTCAGATGTAATTTAAATTAGAAATATCATAGTGCCTTATTTCAAAATTATAATAAAGTCTTGCTGTAAAATTTGTAGTAATTAAACATTTACTATAGATTATGTGCGTAATGTTAACTAAATAACTCAAATTCATGTACAGAACTGTACGTGAAATGAAAATTATGAAAATATAATAAGTCTTTAAATTATAAATATGTAAATAATCGTTTTCGAAAAAAAAGAAGAAAAAACTGGAGGTGTGAATAAAATTTTTATTGTTATAATAAAGATGGATTGGCTTGAAAATTTCTTTGAACACTATAAATATTTATTTTTTTATTAGAAACTTTAATATGCACACAGATTTGTGTGCACACTTAGCAGAAGTATTGCTTTATGGGTAATCTCTTTTAGTGAATCATACTGACTAAATATGAAAAAGTTTGAGTATTGAAAAATATTAAAGATGTATAAAGCTTATTTTATTTTGGAATATATAATCTTTAAAGAAAATACAGAAAAACTATTTTAAAAATAATTATTAATTGAGAAACACGACAAATGCATAAAATGAAAATGATCCATTACAAATATTGATAAGGATTTACTGAGGAAACAGGAGCAAAAAAAATTAGACAAGAGTAAACTTAGGTATTATGGGAGGAAGAACTTTCTCAGATGTCCTTTGAAAACGATTATAAGAGGCAAAGTTTGGAAGCTTAAATAGAGAAGTAATTTTCCTACAAACTATTTGGTGTTTGGAAAACAGGCGCTTTCCAGAGCGTAGTTCTAAAACATGAAGAGATAAGTAACTAAATCTTCTTATAGGACTTGACTTTTCATGCTTTCAGTGTAAGGTTCAAGTCAGTGCCCAATATAACGCTGCCTATTTAGTTATATTTGCCTAAATAGGTTCCGTATATAAAATAAAAATATATCGTTCAGAGCTTTAATATATTTTTTGGTACAAGCCAAATACCAGAGATAAAATCTTTCGTTCTTATACATGATTTTGAGTCTGTAGAAATACAATAACAAAGTAATATGGATTTCTTTGTATAAATTTTATATCGTTCATTCAATATAATAAGATCGTGGTCAAGTGGGAGTCAAGTAAACTCCATCATTCCTTGTATTTATGTAAAAACGCTAATATTGCCATTAGCGAATTTATTAAATATTACACAAACCATGTTATATTTAAACATATATTATTTTTCATATAATATCTCAAGATGGATTATGCTCATCATTAAATTAATGTTGTAAGTTTAAGTTTCTTAATATCGTGACACAAATTGTAGTGCAATATATTTTATTTCTATAACATTAAACTATGAGAAGAAAGCATATTAATGCACATTACGATACAAGTGATCTATTTGATTCGTTATTTTGATAAATTAAAAAATTAGCGCTGACGTGAAAAATTGGGGAAGTTTTATCTAGATCATAACATTAGCTGAAAAAATCACTCACGTCCAAGCTATACAAGGGCAAGTAGTGTTTCATGCGATCAGCTCCACCCCGCCCCATACTTACTCTTCAGCTAATGATAGAATAATCACTCTTTAGAAGCAGAGCGGAACTGGACTGGCCCAGATACACTCGACGAGCAGCTGGGAATCGAAACCGGGTCTCTACGGTGCGCCGCCTAATCAAATGCCATGTGCCTTTTGATCAAGAAAAAAATCCATTACAATGACAATTATAGTTTAATTCGATATTATTTTGATGTAATATCGGGGAAAATATTTGTTCTGAGTAAGTTTTCCTGCGATCCTTTAAAGCAGGCCCGTCCAATATACAACCCGCAAAGGACCTGCATCGGGCTCGCGAGCTAGTTAAAACTTTAAAAACATCTATAGGATATTGTGCAAATATCCGTTAAAAATATGCCTATGTCAGTTGCCCTACCAGAGGATAAATGAACCAATAACTGAGAGTCAAAATGAAAATTGTGTATATATTGGTAGGTGGGTAGGTTACGGGTCCCGGCGTCGTCATACGGAACCCTACAAAACACGTCAGTCTAATTGTCTCGCTCCCGCGAATATACCGATATTGTAGTTGCAAGGAATAATCAACCTTATATCTCCGCTATAGGACCTATATTAATTTATGTATGTACTCACATGTAGACAAGGATTACATCCCAACGTTTAGTCTAGACACTGCTGATACCTATGACAAATCTCTAGATGTTTCAATGAGACTAACTTACATAAATTATGTTGGTACTTTCGCGTCTATAGCTGTATTTATTATAAAAGAAATTAAAAATTAAACGTCTATCTTACACCATCCTCATGAAAGTTGATGCTAGATTACTTTCTTTAATATTTTACGAATAGCAATTTTACCATAACCAGTTCCGGAAAGATAAATAAAAACCAAAAATGATAACTGTGCTAAACATTTCTCGTTAGTTCACGGTTGAGGTAAAAATGAAATAGCTTGAACTAACATGAATTGTATGTAAAGGAATATGACATTTCCTGCCACGACGACAAAATAATAGGCAATCTGTACAAAATGTTATAAAAATACACCAAAAAAAGGAAGGAAATCAAAAGATGACAAACGGTTACAATATGGAATAATAAAAAAATAAAATAAGATATTAAAACAACTGTTACGTAAGTTTTTGGAATGTTAACTTAGGAAGTGTGTTCAAATTTTTCCAATATTCACAGTCAGTTATTAACGTCGGTTGAGTCTTGATAAGTTGGCATATAAAGCCAGTTTTGGTTTATTCCTGAGTAAAAAACAAGGTCATTATAATCCATCATTTGTTTGGTACATAAAGCCATTCTCAGAATACTTAAATTAAATTTTAATGCAAGAATAAAGCATTTGGCGGTGCGTGCAATTGGGCGCGGCCTGGCATTAAAAAAGCTATGTAGCGCATTGCCGCGAATTAATCGCTTTTTATATCAAGCAACACGAGTAGTTATTGACAGTGAAGGCTTTTTAGTCGATAACCTGATAACGTTAATACACGTTATACTTTTTAACCTTAAAAATTGTCTTTAAAAGCATAAAAGTGTTTAACTTCTGACGATAAATTTAAAACAAAAATATTGTTACCAATTTTAGCTTGATGAATTATTGATTAAGCCAAAATATGGCTATAAATAGCTAAAAAGGTTATTCATATACATTTAATTTTTTTTCATATTAGGATAAAAGCAGTTTCCTCCTGTTACAGCCTTGAAAAAATATATCGTCGTATCGTCAATATATAAAAAAATTTATTCACATACGGTAATACCACTTCTTTAAAAGTTACTTTCCTATGTTTTGTTAAAAAAATCTGCTCAGTTAACATTTTACTTCCATAAAGTAACGTTAAAATGATGTATCCAACTAATCATAACCACTCAGCACTCCGTTACTTCTCTGTTCATCAAAAGCTGAAATCACCGCCCATCATTCCACAATACGTTACGGAATAAACTTGAATATAGTGAACAAAAACGGAATGAAAGCGGAGAAAGCTGCAAAACCATTAACAAAAAAGCTTTGCAATTATTCATCCCACAAGGATCTTGCATAAGCAATGCCCTGTTAATAACATCTGCTGTATTCACTGCGTTGTCAGTTATTGATAATGCTCGTTAATAACTGTCGAACGTGATTCATTGTACGGTGTAGACGTAGCGAAGTAGCTGTAGAGCTATGACGTAGAGTTAACGTAATGAACGCTGGTTGATGTTAAATTAAAATGTAGAAAAAGCCAAAATGAAATATGAATGGTAATTTGTTACGAAATAATACTGGTTTTAGAAAAGAGTTAAGAGATTTGAGCGTGAAAGGCGGAGGAGTTTAAACGTGAAGATGATTGGATGGGAACCGATAATGATCGTCGGGTTGTTAGTCCGTCGAAGTTGAATAGAAGGCTGGTCGACGTAATGTAATATTCGTCGGATCTTATTTTGACTAAAAATTAATTGATGATTAAGTTATTTGATGAAATCAGTGGTTGAGAACATGAATTGAAACTGCAAAGTTTTCCAGTTCATTTTTGGAAGTTAAGTGGAAATAAATTTGAGAGAATTTTTTCCTCAATTGCTGAAACAATATAAATCGACAAACTATATTATATATTTCCCCTCTAATTAGTAAATTAATACGGGAAATGCTGGTAATGTAATGTATATGGTCGTACACAACGCTCATTAAGTATATCATTGTGCAATTGTACACAATTAATATAAGCGTTCCATGATGTGGTTTAAATGAGATGTTGTCGAATGTTCCAGTAACAATATTTTTTGTGTCCTAATGACATTGTTGACAACTATTCAAAGTTGACGTTTATCTTAATTATCACAGATAAAAGGAAAAGGGGAAGTGACTACTATATAATAGGGATTAATTGCTATTAGAAAGCAACTTCTCTCGGGGCTCTCTCAGTCACTGTCTGAATCCCCATTAGTCGACAGGCTACGATTCTCTGCTAAGTAGGCGTTATCCAGCATTGTCGGTCTTGATCACTCATGGTTTGTCGTTTACCGTCAAGTCATTTAAAGTAAAACACAGATATAATTAAATAGCATCTTAAGAATACATTTTAATAAACGTGATTTTGTACATTATATTTTCATAAAGCAAAACTATTGGGACAGTGTAAAATATGATGAAACATTTGATAAAATTTAAAAATTTTAAAAATGTCCAAAAAATAATGTGAATAAAGTTATGCAGGAAAAATATCAAATTTAGGATTAAAATGGCATAAAGTGCGCAAAATAATGACGTATATATTTTGACGTATAGTTTTGGAGGAGGAGTAAGGAAAAAATTCTATTAATTTTAAAACAATTGCGTAGCAACCCAATAGCACAATAAATAATGGTCAGGTCAGTCAGGATTTCATAAGTATAAATAGATAAAACGTGTGGATTTACTAAAAAAAATATTTTTTATAAAAAAGAATATAAAACCCATGGAAATAACTACTACAGCATTAGAAAGTCTCTAAAAATTCAGCCTAGGTGTCGTGAGACAATTAGTCTTAACAGAGTTAGGAAATAAATATATACTTACCCTATAAGATGATCTTTCAAAATTTACTCAAGCAGATGATATTCCTAAAAATGATGCTGATAAAATCGCTGTTGTATTTGTCAGCGAATTTATTTGTAAATACAGTTTCCCAAAATCAATACTGACAGATCAAGGTGCAGATTTTACATTTTGTCTTTTAAATATGAAGCTCCATAATTTAAAATAAAATAAATTAATACTACAGTTTACCATCCACAATCAAAGAGTGCATTAGAGCAAAATCATTCGACTTTAGCAAATTATTTAAAACATTATATTAGTGAAGATTAGATTGGGATAAATTGTAAGATTTTGCCATGTTTTTCTAACGGAAGTGAATACTCTTCCAAAAACACACATACGTCATGAATTCATAATTGGCCGTAAACCTAGTTTACTAAGTTCAATTATATGCAAACCTAAATTTAAATACACTCATAAAAATTTAATTAAAACTAAGAAAACACCAGAAATTCCTAGGGAAATGTTAATGAGAACGAAAAATATAAATAAAAAGGTATTATGATAAGAAATACATAGGAATTATAGAATTAAAAATTGGCGATAAAATTTATTTAAATAATGAAACAACAAAACCTGGACGATTAAAGGAGCTCGTTCCATGTTATTAATGTACGTATGTTTTAACAGACCTAAATTCTCCCATCAATGCAATGAGTAAAATAAAAAATAAGAAAGTAAAAGTCCATACTGATAGATTAAACAAGCATTTGTTTCAGATGGATACTAGCCATCCTCATTGACTGGACACAAAGGACAGAATAATTTAAGAAAACTCGTGTTGGGAACTCAAGAATATACTTTTACGAATAAGTAATTTAAGAATATTTTTTTAACATTTAGGAAAGGTCAACCATCAGGATAGTGAATCTATCTAGTTTAAAAATATATCTAGTTTAAACAATAAAATTAACCTAATTGAATATACCCCACGCGAAACTAAAAAATTATGCCATTAGAAAACATTTAATGAATTTTCTTTTAGTAATACTTCTCTGCTAGTTATAGAACAATAACGATTACGAATTTCACGATTAAAAAATCAAGAAATTATCTTTTATGAGTTAGTTGGTCATTTTGCGACAAAAGGTGTAAAACGTTCCCATCAGATTTTGAAAGATCAATCTTTAAAGTTTTATTCAGAACGTTGAATTTTGATGATGCAAAATGTTATGATAACGCTATAGAACAATTAAATATAGAAAAAAAATAAATTTTCAGAACAATACATTCGCGGACTCAAATTGTCAAAATGTTTACCAATTTTAACAGTACGGTCACTGATTTAGCTCTTAATGAAAGTATATTCAATAAAAATTCACAATAATTAACTTCTTTTACACAGGAAGTTAACAGACAAATATTTTATATTAAATTACAACAAAGACTAGATGAACATTTATCATTATTAGCAATAGTGACAACTGAAGTAAATAATGAACATACGACTGCAAATAATGCTATCTTATTTGGTAGGTAAAACGCGTTACATCCGGTAATTATGACCAGAAAAATATATTAAAAATTTAAAGAAAACCATTACATATCTGCCAGCGTTAACGAAATATCCCTTAGAATAGGAAGTAGGAAATGTATTAGAATTGTTATCATTAATTACTTTAATGTCATATTACGTGAATAAGAAACTTGTTTTTGTAATATCGATCTTTAATTACTCAAACCGAATATGAATTTTATGAAGTAATACCGATACCGTTATCATATAATAATCATAAAAGAACCGATTTTTTTATGATTTCTGATAACAAAATGCATTATACAAAACTAAATAATATTGACAAATATAAGTTGATTTCCGATAAATTTCATTATTTATGTAAGTTTGAAGAACGATTAAACTCCGTACGTACGAGATCAAGTTGTGAAACAAAATTAATATCTAATCATTTTTATATACCCACAGAATGTGAAACAAGAATTATTCAAGTATAAATTAATTATGGTATATATTACATTTCGAGAACAACTCGTTATATGAGATAAATAATATTGCAACTGTTAAATTAAACTGTAAAAATTACGATCCACCAAATATTGAACTAACCGGTACTAGAAAATACCAATACCAACTTTAAATACCAATTGTAAATAACGTACACCTAACATTGTTATATAATTTCAAAATAGAGCACATTAATATTATAAAAAACCTATTATTTTTGCTCGTTTTGAAAGTGTATTTTTCTTGTTAAATCGTTTACTACCATCATCTTCCAGTATTTGGATATTAGCTAAATACTTCATATTTGCATAATATCCAAATACTGGACGATGATGGTAGTAAACGATTTAACAAGAAAAGCACAATTTGAAAAGGAGCAAAAATAACAGATTTTTTTTAATTAAAAACAAATTAATTACATTTGACGAAAGTCAGAAGTTAAAAATTATATATCCTAATTTATAACGAAAGTATTGCTAAAGAGAAAAATTTTAATTTTTTAAATGTAAAATCACAGAAATATTCGTAATTTACAACTTACGGCATCGATTCAAAACCTTATATCCTACATACCCTCTATAGGAGGAAACATAGAAGCCTTGCCTGACTTCTCTTATTTCTTAGGATGTTCGTATTTGCAGTTATGGTTATTTAAACCATGCACGCATCAGCGAGCTGGTCATGGTTAGCGCTGTTTTATTTCCCGCCTAAGCTTCCTCGAAATAAACGAAACTTTTAAATAAAAGGTAAATAGTAATTACAACACAAATTATATTGGTAAAACAAAAAAAATATAGTTTTATCAATCAGTCAATGCAAGGCATATTTTTATAATTAGTGTTTCTTGCCATTGACCAGCAACATAAATATTAGTAGTAATGCATTCCGATTTTGTGATTTAAACAAATCCATTTTCCACGTCACTCGCCACCAACTGCATCAACCTTGTAACCCATCGTGTTACCTTAAACTTCGCTCCGCCAAGTAAGGAGCATTTTGACTGACCCAAATTAAACATTTAAAAAAACGTGTAAGGACGAAGGTTTGTTCCTTAGATGGTGAGAAATATTTTTCTTTCCTTTCTTCCTTCTTTTTGGTAATAAGAGTAGGGTACATCATTTTTAAGTGTTTTTTTCATAAAATATTTAAAGAAAAAAGTAAAACATTCGTCATGTATATATTTGGTTGCATTCCTTCTTAAATATTCATTTGATACCTTGTACGGTAACCTTGGAATATCTTTTTAATTTCCTAATTACCTCTAGAAAACCCTGAAATTATCCTCTAAGATCAAAATTTATATCTACTCTACTAATTTTTATTCGAAAAGCTTTCGAGAAAATTACTTGTGGCAGATCGACGGACATGGAAACGATTCCATCATTGTTCCGTGTTGGCAATTTACCATATAAAACAGTTTTCAAAAACTATTATTTGAAAAGTAACAGTTTTTAAAAAATATTTTACTTCATAAAGAAATTGAAAGTTTCCAGTGAAACTCTTAATTTCTGTATGACGTACATATAAATCCGTGTTACAAAACGTAAATAGATAAGAATATACCCCTTAAATATTGTGAAAAACATTAGTATTTGGAGAATACGCGCTTAGGTGTTATAAAATTATTTAATTTCGTTAACTGCGCGATTCTGATGTTCAAGTGGATAATACTCTAAAGTAAATAAATGTTTATAAAGAAAATTTGCTGGTAACAGATTAAGACGACAACACAACCGTTTGTTATTACAATCGTTAACAAATAGATAAATAAAATAATAAAAGCATTGCGAAATTTTTTTTTACTTTATAATATACGATTCAATTGACAATTCTACTAAATCCAAGTCTCGTTTCTGCACACAATACAGTAAACAACAGCTAATGTCGATTGTTGAGAAGGTAAAAAGTGAATGAAATAAGCGAAAGCGCATTTCAGGTCTGAATTTTTGCAAACATTTTTGGAAGTGAGACTTCTTTGTCGACGCGTGAGTCATTCTGTTATTTTAAAATTGTGTAACGCTAGAGGAAACAAATGTCGACCGATGGCGGAGTCGGCCGAGTGCTAACAACATGGCGGTTGAGAATGTCAAAAAGTTTACTCAAACGCTATTCTCTCGTTGCACAGGCAAGGCGCCACCGATTTTTGCACCTTTAGAGATGTATTTGCGAAAAATGCGGGTGTGATATAATAATTTATTTAAGAACTTCAAGTAAAATTGTAGTATTAGTAAAATTAGTGAAAGCACACTTTAATATGAATAACAAGGAAAGAAAGCATAATTCAAAATAATAAATTCTTATTAAAAATTATTAAGTAATTTTAATCGTTACAGTAGTTACACTTTGTCCATGAGCTTTTGTGGGTAAAGTCAAAACATTTTTTAAATGCATGAAATTCAGAACAAATATTTTTCCCATCGTATTTTCTTCCCCACAATTGAATGTTCCATTTAATGTCGATAAAGAAACCAGAACTTACATTTTAAAGCCTTCTCCGCAACAACAGAATGCCTTTTAATCCGATATTAAATTAAAATATAATTAAATCTACTTTTTCTAAACGCATCTAAAGTAAGAATCTTTGCCATATTTTAGGTCTATAAGAAATGCTCCCGTATCTATATTTACATAACTCTTGGTCAATTTTAACAGTTGACCGTCTAAAAATATTTTGAGCGGATACGCTCATACCAGTATTAAAGGTTTCACGCGTGCAAAACTTGCTGTGAAACTGAAAACTTGCTCTATAGGCATATTGTATTGTGTGTCTACAAGAATTTCTTATAAAGATACAAAGGAAACGGGAACGTTTAAAAGGTAAGTACTACAGTGACTAGAGTGCGACGCTGCCGGGTGCGCTTATTAACACTCGAGAGGGCTCCTGCAACCCGGTGCAGCTAGTGCCTGGATGCGAGACAATGTGGAGTATACCGAAGCTTACTTGTTGATGGTAGTTTTAATTTAAGGACTTGTCATGTTAAAGACGAAATATAACTCACGTAGCACCAGATTTAAGAGATTTTGTTACATGCCTAAATTTGCAAGCAAATATTTCTGACAAAGATTATGCCAAAGGCGGGTAAAGAGGCTCTCTTCTCATTATTCATAAGTACTGAAGGTTAAGAGTGTTCGTTTCTCCTAAGTGACTTCTTTCTAATCCTCACTAATGTAAGTATTTTCAAGATTAGTAACTAGTTCTGATGACTAAATGCAGGGTATTTGTCAATTTGTGAAAAAGAATTTTAGGTATGTAAATAAAATTGTGGCTGGAACTAGTTTATTTGAAAGGAAAAATTAAATACATTTTTAATTCATTAGATATGCTAGTAATTTATCTGAATTTCTTAGGAAAACATTTTCCTTTTTCAAAATGGAGTACGTACAAAATGGGATGATTGATTTAAAAAAAATTTGTTTTTACTTAGTATTTATAAAATTAAAAAGTATAAGTTGAACAAGTCTTCGCCACTTCTTTCTTTCGTCCAAAAGATATCTTAAAATCAATAATAAATCAATCGAGCAGTTTTTGAAAAACAGTGGTCACCGATTTAAAAAACACAGCTTTGGCAAAATTGCGTTAAATATTTTAGTTTAAATTATTCAGAATAATCCCGTTTAACAAGAAACTCACAGCGGGCCGTCCATTTCAGATGCATATAATAAACCTTCTGTTGACACTGACGCCGCCAAAACGTCAATTTGGTTCGGTAGACGAAAGATCTTTCCCCGGGGGTGTTCTCTTCAGCGTGCTTGTCTGATGCCAAATTATTCACAGGGTCCTTTTCTCTGCGTAACGATATGCGTTTGGACCACAACTCACTTCGATATCATTTAAAAATCTTCAGTAATTCTTATGTTATCGAGTGACTATTCAATATTTTCAGACTTATTTTCCAGAAGAAATTATTAAAATTTATTGTTATTTTATAAACCAATTCAAAAAGTCTAAGGATATTTGCGTTTATAAGAAGCAAGGTCATTATTTGTGTTAGCTTGCTTTTCACTTTTTATTTATATTTTTTTAATTATTTCAATTGTTTATGGCAATTAGGTAAACATCTTTTCAAATATTTGTAAGTTATTTGATATGAAAGTTCCAAGTTTTGTATTTCAAATTTAACTTAAAATACCCAACTGACATGATTAAATAATCATGCAAAATGAACGTTTCCTGTGTTCATTTCAGTATTTGGAGCCATCTCAGTAAAGAAGTATATATGACTAACAAAATACATTAGATGACTCACATATAACGGTGGAATGGTTATTTTAATTTGAAGAGCAAGGCAAGGCAACTCGAAAGAAGGAAAATTCGGAAGAAAAAAGAAGGAAATTTCATTAGGTAGAAATAAATCAAATCTAAAATAAAGCGAAATCACATGACGTAAAAAATATTATTATATATACTCTTCCAATAACATCATAGTTTAGTAAAGAGTATTTTACTTATTAAAAGTAAATCGACTAAAAAATAAATTTTAATGTAAATTTTTTTACTCCACTAATAGATTTTAGTGTATGACGTGGTGTAATGTTTAAAAGCAAGAGATTTTTGATCAGTTTTGGTATACAGCAGATGATCGAAATGAAGCGACAAATTCCGGAAAAATCCTGGAATTCGAAGAGAGTTGGCAATCCTAAGCAAAGGTATAAGGCCGCCACCGCACGCAACATGTATATACCTACTTACACTGGTTGAAGAGGCCTACAGTCACATTCGAGTTTATGATTATAGCTCTATAACTTTTCATGAAATCGACTGATTTTTTTAAAGGTTATTCTTAAGATCTATAACTTTACGAAAATAAATTTTAGGAACGTCTTTCTCCTTTTCAAAATATTAAATATCCCTTCCTATTTCAATACATAATTGTTTCCTCAGCTTTTTTTTTCTATTATATTTCATCTCATACTAAACGAATGACACAATAAATTAAGTATGAAACTAAATTTTGTCTACAACGGCAATTGTTTATTTAGCGTCCCACATATGATAATATATGAGTTTTGCCGAAAGTATCGAATAGCAGTCAACAATCACTTCATAAAGCATAGTATTCGTTGCTTACTGTACAAGTTTAGTAAGTTAAGTAAAGTACAAGTAAGTGTACTGTTAATGTACAAGTACGTATTAATCGTATATATTAATTCTGTTGTACGCCATGTTTTACTGAAAATGTTTCTATTTAATAGTATTGGTTAAATCTAATTGCCTATTAAAAACAATTGTCTCAAAATCTTTTTGTCCAGAAGGATTTCACCAGATCATGTAAGCTTCATGAAGGGAAAGGGCGCCTACGAAAGATTTCAGATAGTGCGTTAGATTATTGAGAAATCCCAGGAATTCAACAAGCTCATCTATATTTGCTGCATTTATTTTTCTAAGATGTTCGAAACAACAAAATGGCAAAAGTTTGAGAAATGCTGCTGGAGACTGAAATATTTTGTACAACCCTACGGGCGTCTTTGTAAAAATGAAACAATCTCTCAGAATAAATATTGTATTGTCGAATTCTTTCCACCACTCGTCAAAATATATAAAATCGCTGCTCCTGTGTGACATCTATATGGCACTTAAAATGAGAATTGCTCTCGAGAAATGGATAGACCCAAATGGTGGGTAGCTCAAAAATTTCGACATCATCTGGAATAATAAAATTATAAAAGTATGGTAAAATTATAAAAGTATCGTACTTCTTAATTCAATTGATTACCGAGGTCTAGCAAATAGAGTTTTTTCACAAAGCTTAAGAATCAATATTTAATTTTCAAAATTTACAGCACTTCATTAAGTAGTAAATTATTCAAATTGAGCGTTTTTTTCACTGATTTTATTACAAATTTAATGGTTTCTTGTTTTGAGTCTAAGTTAAAATATCTAGATAATATATTATCACATCACAAAAAATTCTATCCTTTGTTTCCTCTGTCAAAAAAAAATTTAGAATAATAAAAATTAAGCCTCCATTAATTGAGTTAAAAGTTTGAAACAAAATACAGTATGCTAAATTTAAATGAAATTGCATTCGTCGGTTTCAAGCCTGACATTTTTAATAAAATATTAAGTCGAATAATTTGACATATAACCTTGTGAAAAAGTCTTTTTACTGCAATTTATTGATAGAATCAAAATTTAATTAAGAAAAAAATTTAAAATAGTGAAGAGGCACAATATTAGAAAGTCAAATACACCCCAGGTGACTGAATGTATTCCAAGTAAGTATATAATTTATGGGTTTGTAAGAGAAAGAATCCAAATAATGAATGGATCTGACAAATTACATGTGCAATGATGTCTAATATTTTATTTTTCATACTTAACTTATACAATTTATAACTCAAAAATCTAATCAAAAATATATATTTTGAACTACAAAAATTAAATTACCTTAGCTCGAAAAGGTAAATGCAGCACATGTAGAAATACAATATTAAGTTATTTAAAAATTGTATTTAATGTGTCTATAAAATTCAACTAGAATTGGTTTGAAGATTTTAACTTGTTAAACAACATATCGATTTATTAGATTTACGATAGAAGAGTTAGCTGCATGTTTACTTGTGTAAATAACCGATTAAACTAACTTTGACGCAAAAAAACAAGCCTTATATATTACTATTGTAAAGTTATATATAAAATTATATTGTTATATTTTACCATTGGTTTAGAAAGTATTCATAATGTTTAGATCATAAAGCATCGCGTTTTTATGCAATCCATGCTTCACGCCAACTACACAATCGCGCGCATTTTCTATTTGAGAATCATCTCGACTTTCTTTCTTACAAGGATTTTATTATTTTTTTCAAAAACTTAAAAAAATCACTAAATACATTTTTAATTAACTAAATTTACAATTTATTTCCACTTAAACAATTTTTAACAAAATATCTTGAGCTATTTATGACAAACTGTCAAATACCAAATTTCAATCAAACTGCTTATTTGGTCAGATTATAATTACTATTCTTTTTTTTCATTTAGCGCTTTATAATCGGTCCTAACCAAAATCTTTACTGCAATATACTGACAGAATCAAATTTTAAAATAGTGGAGAGGCACATTTTTATAAACACAAGGGTAGAAAAAACACTTTTTAACGAAGATAATTTATTCTCTCCTGGATTCAGCCCAACGTGGCTCCGTACTTAATTAACAACCATTTCATGCAAACTTGCAGCTGCAGCCATCTGAAGAATTGGCTTTTCTTTCACAGTATATTTCTATTTAATAACAGCTCAAAATTTAGAGTTAATGCACGTTCGCATAGAGTAGATTTTAAGGCTGGTAATTACGTATAAAAGTTTGAAGTTAAAATAGGTCGAAGAATTGTTAATTAATTCATATATACAAAACTATATAATATTTGCTATATTGGATATAGATAAAGTGTTTATTAACTTATTTCTGGCTTAAATGTTATTGTATTTCAACGTCCTTCTTTGATTGGTTCGGAAGTATATTGATTAGTTATTGCGATAATTGCGATTGAAACTTTCGAAAAGATCATTGATATGTTACAAAAAACTGTTTTGCACAAGTAGACTTCAAGATACTCGTATGAAACATTACTTTCTTAGGAATATATATATATATATATATATATATATATATATATATATATATATATATATATATATATATATATATATATAAATAAATATATATATATATATATATATATATATATATACACATACATACATAAATAATAATAATTGATGTTATTGATTTTCTTCTTATGTTTTGCGAAGGTCGCTATTTCTAAATTTTGCAGTCAATAGTTCGATCGAGAATATAAAATTGTTATGGGTATAACATATTATATTTAGAGTAAAGACTGACTATCCTCAAGGTATATACCTTGAGGATCGGTTTAAATAGTTTCACCTCTCTTAAATTGTAATCCTTATGCACGTTCGTCCTTTCCTTGTTCCACCTGTGTTATATCAATATTTTTATTCAATTTTTTTTACTTTTTTAATTGTTACGTAAGGTTTATATATTTTATTTTATTTTTTTCTCTTAATATGGCTTACATGTTATATTGAAATACCTCGTATAATGGATCAAATAAACAAAAATAAACATATTACTTATGTACGTAGTGTTCATTAAAGTTGGCAAATAAAGAGCTTATATCAATTTACTTTATATTCGTTTGTCTGGTAACCAGAAATACATCATCAATTAATAATATAAGTTATAAATTGTCAATCTTACTTTGACAAGAATTTTATCAAATATATTTTCACTTGAATACGATTAACTTCGATGAACATATTTTATCGTATTCCATTCTTTTCATTGCTTGAGACTTATTGCGTCGTGTTATAATTTTATATATTTTTTTTATATAAAATCAATAAGTATACATATAATACCTAAGTAAATAAAACAAAATATTGACTAACTCAACGACGAATATTTCTTTAACATTACACGCAGTTCAAAAATCCGAGGCGGATGCGTAAGTGAAATCAAAATAAATATTTCTTCATATGGGTTTTGATATTTTTCATTAAACGCGCACGGCTTTTTCAATTAGTTTGACTTAGATATACATTAAAATCAATCATTCTAATCTATACTAATCAATCAGCGACCTGCTCAAATTCTCATTATTTTTTGTGTTGCTTTACCTAAATATCTAAACCTGTTCTAACATTATTACCAGAGAATCTATAGAATAAAAATGTTATAATTTTATAGTATATTTCCATGTGATTTTTAGATTTTAAGGACTATAATTGATTAATACCATTTACTTGGTAAACGTCGAGAAAAAACTGTGATTTAAGCATTCTATGAATATATTTGCACAAGTTAATTCCCTGACAGTAATTATATTTCGTGCTAACTACTAGATCCTGTGTTTTAACATAATTTATCGAGGTGTGAATATGGAGAATTTGTGATCCCTAAAATTTCGTATCCATACCTCTAAAACTATAGAAACTATGAGGATACAATGGATAGATGAAAAAACACATCGTAAGCGTAGGTCGTTATTACTTAAGGATGTCCGTAAGTATAAATAATACGTCCGGTCGGATACTCACACGTACAGATTATACGTTTCGTTGGACGCAACGCGATAAAAAAAGACCTAAAATTTTTTAAACGGTTTTTGTTTATTTTCTATGTCCTGAACCAAAATGGAGGACTAATGGAATAATTTAAGCACACGTCCGTCTATGTGTCAACGGCTTTTTTTCAGATATTATTTGATATAGAACGTTAAAAATTGGTATATTTATACAAAGTTCTATGCAAATACAGGTACAATAAACAAAGAGTTACATTTTAATTATGGAGGTGAATTTAGTGGGGGAAAATCTAAAGTAAAAAAAATTCTGATTATTCCATGTGACATCAAATGAGATTAGATTACAATTTGAGTCCAAAAAATATATTTTTATCCCTTCATTTAGAAGAAAACTGTATTGTAGATGGAATAAATTATATAGGGAACGAAGGTTATCACAATTTTTTTGACATGAAACGTAGAGTGACAAACTTTGCATCGCAGTTTGGAATAATTCATTTGGAATTCGTATGGACTGCTATAATCTAAATTAGGAAGCTTAAACTATCAATAATCTAATGGAGTATTAATGATTGATATACATATATATATATATATATATATATATATATATATATATATATATATGTATATATATATAAATATATATGTATATATATATATATATATATATATATTTATATATATGTATATATGTTTTTATATATACATATATTGTTAAGATTTCTTGCAGGAATTGAAAACCATTTGTAGTTACTCCCTGCCCTTTGATAAGAGTACACGGCAAAATATTTAATGCTGGACAAAAATTAAGTAATACATTTATTTTTATTACTATTGCTTAATTAAAATTCTTGAATACTTTACATAGAGAAAATTAAAACAACTTAATTTCTAAGTATATATACCCCTCGTGTAGAGTATCCTAGCTAAAACAGATGGTCCAAAATTACCTAAACCTAAGAAAGTGAGGACATAAGGAGGTATACTCATAGTTATTATTGTTACAAAGTAGCATTAAGTATTACGAATCGGCAAATTATGCTTGTAATAAATTTGTTCGATACAAAACTTGTGCGAATATTTGGAAAATATTACTCGCGACAGTCTCTGTAATGCAACATTTGTTACATATGCAAATGAATTTCCAGCACTGAAGCAGTAATAAAATAAATCTACAATCATCTGAATAATTATTTCACGCAGCAATTACCTATTTTACGATTGCATCTGCTGGCGATGAAATCGATGTACGCCACATTAATCAATGTTACTCGTACGCTTCGATCCGCAGTGAAGCATCGTGTATTGACGGGCGCTGGAGAATTTCAATAGAAAGAACAATGTGTTCATATACAAAAAACAATACACTGTGGAAAAATCGAGAATAGTTATCATTGAATGTTGTATTTTAAAGACTATAGAAATCGTTTTGTGTTTGCAATCGTACTTTTGTCAGAAAGTTTAAGGGATGACTTACTCAAATTATTAGTCATATTATTCTAAAGTATGACAACAATCATTTTAGCAAAAAATTATTTTCTAAAATACGAATATTGTTTCCAAATAGCGTCAAGTCACGATATGATGGTTAAGTGAGAGGTTTTTCAATACAACTATATTAAGCGACTATTTCTTAGCAATGTTGATTTAGTTTAAACAACATTAACGGCATATATCAGCTGAAAATAACTGACAACAACTTTTACATAGCTTTTATCAATAGTTATATTTATGACAATGTTTACCGATGTAATTATTGTTTTTCGAAACTTGTAATTTTAGAAGAACGTGTGGCGTAAGGAAGTAATATTTGACCAATAATGTAAAAATATCGAAACTAAACTTAAATGAAAAATCGAAAAAGTAAATTTTTCATCAATTTTGAATTTTCTATAGGATTTTTCAGATGTTGAAATTGATAAAATTAATAAATATTTCTGTCACTACTGAAATTAGTTGTTTTACACAAAAAAATCACTTCATCATCCGACCACTGTAGCAGCTATTTATAATTTCATTCAAGAGTTCACCGAATTTCCCGTATATGTTTCCCATATAAAATTCTCAAATATAATATAATCATAACTTCATGTACACGAATATTGATACTATTAAATGGTTTAAAAAATAAGTAGGTAATTCAGGATTGCTGCGATTTATACTCATAGATTGATATTTTTGGCAGGATTGCTACGCCCATATGATACCATATGGATCGGAACGACCTAAGAGATAATATTTACTTATATTTCTAAAAAAATCAATAACCATGTATAACATGCATCCACCGTTTAATTAATCTCATTGCGTCAGGACTTGTGGTACTTGCGGATATGCGGCGCTGTGGCATTTACCCAAGCGAAGTCATGTATATGCTAAGGCGTATGATGCCGGTTAGTCACATTTTCATGAATAGAAATTCTCTAGGTTTTTAAAAATAAATAGTAACTTATCTATTAAATACAAAAATGACTCGTTACTTAAATTTTTATATTATCTCAGATATTTTAAATACGGCATAAATACAATATGAAACTATTTTTCGGCTCACGGAATGACTTTTCTATTTTAAAACTCTGATAATGATGGAAACTGAAGATGTCAGATTTGTATGTAAGTTTGCTAAAAAAAATATTCTTATATCGATGTCGCAGGAGTGCAACACTAGAAGTAAACGATATAACATTATAATAATCTGGTTTAATAGATCTAACCGCATCAAATATCAAAATAATATCGATAGGCTCATTCGGACTACTTATTGCTGAAAACATTGTTACAATTTCAATTCTTATCTGGAGGCTGACGAGATAAGATATCAATTTAGAAATAATAATATTTTTGGGCTATATCAAAATATTTGGTCGGTGTGATAAAAAGACAAATCATATGTATATAGTTTCATATATACTGTAAAATACCATGCTGGAAGTAGCAGGAGAGAAAATCTTTCTAAGCACATACAAGGAGTATGTGTTTTGCTATTGGCTATGCCAGTTCCTGGGACAAATAGAAATATAACTAAAAATAATTTATTCTCCTCATGTGGATAAACATAAACGGGAATTACAAAGGTAAAAGCAAACAAGGATATCAAATAAGTAAGTAGGTAAATTTACACACGTGTTTGCGAAAGCAAGAAGTTATGATGTGAAGTAAATAGGTAGATAAGTATGTAGAGATAGAATTTAAGTGCTGAATATATTGGGAACAGATATTCCTTTACACATGTTTGTATGCAGACATGTATTGACGTATGAATATATTGATGTTTATACGGCATAAATTAATATATTCTTGTTTCGAACAGTAGTAATGTTTTGCAAATTGTATGTTCACGTCTGGAAACAGTAATTTCAAAGCGACATTTGCTGTGTAAATTTTTCCTATTTTTATTATTTTAAAGTTTTTATTACATTTTCTCTAGAATGATTATTTGATATCTTCTTTTTTTTTAGAAAGTACAATCATAAGTAATAATCCTCAACGTGGAATGTATGTATTGGAAACATTTATTAATGAGTTAAAAATATTAAATTAGTGTCCTGTTGTCTGTGGAAGGTTTTATTTTTTTATATGTGATTTAATATCAAATTAGATGAAAAGAAAAAATTAAAAAGGAGAAGATTTATGTTTTATTAAAATCAATTTTTACTTTTGAAATAAAGATGAATTATAAAAATGAGACCACAAATATAAGTAAAAACGTAGACTATAGGGCAGACGGGTTTGATTTATTTTTTGTTATTAAAATCATTTTCGTTCTTAAAATACTTAAAACTAAGGTTTATAATCAGGTATTGAGAATTTTAATATTTGAAACGATTTAAAGCCGCAAAAGCTTTAGATGTCATTTTGATTTTTAATTTTTTTTCCAAAATACTAATTATTGAATGTAAATATTTTAAAGCCTTAATGCATATAGCTCGGTAGTAACAAAGTATCCAGTTTGCCAATTTTTTGAACTTTGTGGACATAGTAAGCAAAGAAATTTCCCTTCATTATTTGTTCGTCAAGTAGGTTTGAATAAATAAAAATCTTTTTAGGCATTACGGTCATTTTAATCTTCAATAGTAATTCGTAAAGATCATTCAATATGAACAGAAAAATTTATCACGTACGTTTTGTGTATCGCATAAGCTATTCTTGAAATATTCTTCCAGATATATTTTAAAAGTATTATTCGAAAAACAATTAATTATCATTCGAAAACTAAGGGAAAATCTGGTAATTATTCCTAAATTAAATTTTAATAAAACCATAGTAATATGTAGTTTTTGTCCTGTGGTTTTTGGTTGCAAACTTTTAATCGCTTTAATAATAAACTTCTAAAACTTTATTATCTAAATGATTTAAAAAAAAATGTCGATATGTTCCTGGTCTTGCTTCTTTCATATATCAGAAGTGTTAAATGGCCTCGTAAATTGAGAGTAGTTCACTACCATAGGGTTGTATTTACCTTGAGACGAGCTCAATTTTCAAGAAAAGAACGCCAATGATTGCCAAGAATTATTCTTAAATTACTACACGGTGGCGCCTATAGCTAGTTCGATGCATCGGTGATAATTGCGAGATTATTTCTACAGTCGAGGTGGTCAAGAAGTGCAGCATGACCTAAACCAACTGTAGAACCATTACAAGCTTACCATACTTCTAAGTCTTGTTGAGAAGCTGTGGACCTTTGACACAGCCGATTATCTAGTTATGCAGGAGAGCATGTATCCAGATTCATTAGATATCCATCTCAGATAAAAATTAAGCACACCTAGGAACTTTCTAAACTCCTTCATCGTTTTTGGTTCTGGGTAGTCCTTAATTACTTGAACTTTCGACTGCAATGGCCTTGTGCTTTTTTCGGAAATACGGTAATTCAAAAATATTACTTCGGGTAAACCAAACACGCATTTTGACTTGTGAAGAAGTACGCCGTATTGATCAAGTCTGTCAAAGATGAGCTGCATGCAAGTCTTCGTTCTTTGAAAATACAACGATGTCATCTAAGTATTCGTATCCGTATCAAGGATTTTGAAAGTTTGACCCGCATTACGCAGGCCGAATGTTTTGTATGGAAATTCAAATAATCCAAAGGGAATTATAAAGGTAGTCTTAGATATGTAATTTTTACGAAATAGAATCTGGTTATTTCCTTTTAAGAGGTTAATAACTGAATAAAATCTTCCCAAAATGTTGCGAGCAAAGTCGTGATTATGTCTTATTGGGTATCTATCCGATACCGTACAAGTGTTTAATACTCGATAGTCTCCACAAGGATGCCGCCCTTCGTCCTCCTTTGGAACGAGATAGATATACATGAACTGTCGGATGGACGAGCGGCACCGTTTTGAGTATTGCCTCAAATTCCTGTTTGGCTATTCATAATTTGTCTGGAGCCAAACTTTGTGGGCCGCACAAGACAGGAGAATCCGGAGTGATCTTGATGAAATGTACCGTAGTATGATTAATATGACAAGATAAACCGGCTGAATGGATAAGTTATGAGTATTTCTTTAGAAGGTTTTAGCACCTTGTGTTGCACCTGCCAAAGATAATAAAGTAAGACTATCTAACAAACGGTGGTTGCGGCGGTTAACTAGAAGGTTATGGAACGAGAGAAAATCTACGCTAATTATAGCCTTTGTAATATCCGCAACTATAAATCCCCAGGTGTACGCGCGACAAAATTCAAAGTCTAGCTGAAGGGGTATAACACCAACCTGGAAATATTGGAACCGTTGGCAGTAAACAAACTCTGGTTAATTAATTTAATTAAATAATAATAATTAATTTTACTACTAAATTTGTAAGCAATAGAACAGTACCGAAAGAACATTTTTGTCTTGTATTTATTTTAGTGTTATTACTATTAACGTTGAAAATAAATAAGCTAGTTAATTAGAAAACATAAGAACCTATATAATATATTTTGTTACATTTAAAATTGGAGTTTTTTTTTGTGTGCCCCAGATGTTATATCATTAATTAGGTATTTCAAAAATATTACGAACCCTTTTTTCAAAGGCCTTTTTTGTTAGACTTAGGATTCCCATCCCCTATCAACAAAACTGCTACTTCTGAATACCTGAAAAGATTTCATGATACATGTATATATATATATATATATATATATATATATATATATATATATATATATGTACATATATATATATATATATATATATATATATATATACATATATATATATATATATATATATATATATATTTACATTTATATAAATACATTACTCGTATGCTTGTGAATCAAATAAATGATATTTAACGACATATCCTCAGCGAAATAAACTCTTCCATCGCTATCGCATCGCTATTCCAAAATGTTCTAACTATTGAAACTAAAGCGTATTTTCCTTTCTCTTCTTCCCTGTATTATGATAATCATCATAAAAAAGTAGATTGTCTTCATAATTTACTCGTCCCAAAAGAAATCAGTCATCATAATCTACATATGCATGTGTATTTCGATAATGAATATATCTTTTCTGCTATTATAATTCCTATCTTATATCTTATAATACCTAAGAGATTAGACTTTGTGTGAGTGATGAGTTAAGATAATTTTTTTCACATATTAACAAAGATTCCCCAAAAAACTTATATTTATTTGAATATTGGTTTGGTATAAATTTCAATTTGTAATGCATAAATTTTATTTTACACAAATATTACGGAAAATAATTTTCCACTCTTTTGAATTGACACAATCTTTTTGTGAAAAATTCGATCATGATTTGAATGCTTGTGCTATAATCCAAGCCACTTTGGAATATAGCACAAGCATTATGAAGATTTTTTTTCCTATTTCCTTGTAAACTTGTTTTTCATTTTGTATTCAAAATTATTATAAAAAATACATTTAAAATTTTCTCATAAAAACATGTTCATAACAATACTTGAAAGACTCGCGTTCACTTTGATATTGCATGATACTAACCATTCTGCATACCCTTAGGTATTGATAATTTTAACTCCATAAATATATCAAGTCATTGAAAGAGATAAATGATAATTCTGTATAAATTCAGCTAATAATCTTAATTTTTAGCTTCTACAGCACCTACACATTCAGCTAGAAAGTTTAATTTGAAGCCAGTTTCCTTCGAGACAGGCGATTGATATTTGCACCTACCCGTAACAAAATAAATGTAGCTCACATTTTTTTGCAAAGTTAATCACCAAGTGATGTGTTATGTTGAAATAAAATCCTTATGCTGTTTAACTTCATGAGTATATTCTTTGAATTAAATTTAATTCCATTCCTCCTATTCAACTATATTTAAATTGTGTATTACCAGCAACTTTACAGTAAAAAGTTATAATAAAATAATCGTAATTAATTTATTGCTGGCTGAACTTATAATAATTTTTTTTTATAATTAATTAATTGCAGACTCCATTTAAGTTATCCACTTTTTCAAACACCTACATAAATATCAACCTGTTGCAAATATTTTCATCGCTATCCAAAATACCTCGATAAACAAAAACTTGTATAATTTTTATAAAACCACCCGTGCATATACATTAATTTAACGGGTAAATGTTAACACCCGGCGGCGCATTTTACCGGATCCACGAAAAGGATACTGACACTGACAAATGCATTTAAAATGGCTAAATTCTATTTAGCACATTCGTCCGTGTGATAGTTATATTTGTAGCAATTCATTACAGCTTAGTATCTATTTGCAAGTTTTTAATTTTTTTTTCGTACATTCATATTTTATTTTTATAAAGACCGTTTTATTTAACAGCGAATAATCAATATGCATATGTGCGTATATAATATAGTATCTATCCATATGTATTTATTTCGTTATTTTTTTCACGATGGCGTCTTCTAAGCTAAATACATTTTTTTAGTTACTGATACTTTCTTAAACTTACTTGCAATTTGAACCTGAAAAAAATTATTATGCTTAAAATTTTAATTTTTAAATACCGCAATTTAATATCTAATCATTTCTACACCAATTCCAATCCGTAAATTATCTTTAATTTTTCTTATTCGTTTTATAATCTTGGGAATAAAACAGCAATATACTTTTATAGTTTATATTCTAAACTACTTTATTTCCTTAATATTTTTTTCTATTACAAAGTCTCTAATCTTTGTTGATACTGAAACAACACATTGGATTGCTTCTTGTAATTAGAAGAATTATTTGCAATAAACAAAGAAAGATAAGTAAATAGAGAAAATCATTTATATACTCTAGGTCAGAATTGTATCTTCTAAGATAACTATAATATACATAAATATATTCCAAATATTTTAGTTATTATAAATGCCACCACTTTTAAAATACTGAGACTATAAATAAATCCTGAAATCTCCATTAATTAGAAATATCTTGTTCTACTATGATGAAATTTCTCTATGAAAGTCTTATGCAAATCTTGTCAAATTATATTATTGTACTTATAGAAAGATAATGCAAGCCCTACGTTCTTTATCGAACTATACAGTATATTCTTTTAAAAATTTGTTGAATTATATTTCAATTAAATCAGTCTTCTCGTATCTTACTTTCTTATATGAATAAATATCGCACGTAAATACTAGCGCAATAGTCGCATTGTTTATCTTCGTTTAATAAATCGCATAAACTTTAATATTCTTATTAGTGATCTAGATCAAATTCCATACATAGATTTCCTCCAAGCATACATGAAATAATTGTTATTACAAATATATAAATAACAACAATGAGTAATACGATAACACAATGTTAAAATGTCTAATATGCATTCACATACAAAACCAGCCAATCGAACCACGTCAGCCATTTTATTTACCTTTGTAATTCCTTGCAGTTTTCTACCGGTGTATACGTTAACCCTTTCCTTGCTCAATCAAGAAAATATTTAAATTTTACTTTGGAGAAAAATCCAGTTGATGTCACAATGAATTGCTGACTTTGTAACATCAAATATTGAAAAGAATCAATGGAAGTCGCTAATTATGGCCGAATTTTCACAATCCAATTTTGTTGCTTCAAATTTAAGGTTGGTCTGTTTACCTTAATGAAGTTTTTGTGAATTACGGTTTAAAATACTTTTTTCTATAATAAAAAGTTATTTTGTATATTCAAGGAGTTGCTTTTTCGAAATTTATTGATATCTTAAATTTAATTTTTTATATAAACGCTGAAACACAATAAATATATATTGTTTAAATCCACAATCAAATTTGGGCTAAGCTAATTCAATTATGTCAATTTGTGACGTATATAAAGTAAAAATAAGTCAAACAATTGGTTTACTTTTTTGATATTGCCAACAAAATGCAATTTCGTTTTTCACTTTTTACGACGCCAAATCAATTGACTAACTTCCTGCGAGTTCAAATGGTTTTACCCTAGTAATACAGTAATTATTTTTCTACTCAATGTATTCACGTAACCTCACACTAACGAAATCGCTTTATTGGAAATATTCCATGATATGTGTAAATGGTACACCTAAGCTCTATTTTCGCATGGCTATTAATTGTGATACCAGACTAGATCGACGAAAATTTATTTATTTATCTTCTGTCTTTTTCCTCCGATCTTACAAAAAATGAGTAAAATGAAAACAATATCGAGAAATAAATATAGGAATAGTTAAATATATAACGTCAATGTTATAAAATCAAAAAGCAAGAACAAAAATAGAAGGGCTGATACTTTCATTACATCTTCATCTTCACACTTCTGGTTGTAATTGTTTCAAAGAAATTATTTTTCATTTATGGAATATTTGATGGACTTTCTTAGACCACAAATTTAGCGTGTCCTCTCTTGTACGGTCATTTTAATAAATATTAATATAGTTCCCTTTCCATGAACTCCAGATATAATTCTTCATATTTGTGTTGAAACCAGTATATTTTCGCTTTGGGGCTATGACAAAAAATGTATGAACCATAATAGTTGAAACAAAAATATATTGTTTAGACTTTTATACCAAAAATTGTTTACTTCGGATTTAGGAAATAAATATGTCTGCCATAAAACAATGTATCGAAAAAAGTGAAAGCAGTCTTAATAAAAAACGAATTATCCCTGACAATTTCTAACTGAATTAATAAAACGGATGGAATTTCATCACAGCTGGTAATAAACACGTTATTTTGTATAGTCTGTATAGTTTTGAGTCTGTTGCTCATTTTCTCATTTATTATAATCTGTATAGTATTTGATAGTCCGTATAGTTTTGATAGTCTGTTGCTCATTTACTTACTATAACTGCACTTCTTTTCTTTCCATATATTCTTCAGTTATCATGCAAACAATAGTCTAAATCATAAATTATAACAAACTACCAATTAGACAATCTCCGCATTTTTTTGTCGATTTAAAACAGGTTGTGCCTGGTTTTATATTTTTCACATTGTTTTTAAAGGGGTCAGTGTATATTAAATTAGAAATCATTTTCCATAGAAAATTATTTCTTTTCTTTGAGTGGCAGCGGAAAAAAGGGTTATTATCTTTTCTGAAAATAATTGGTGTGGTTAATTTAAAATTATCTGAAAATAAAATTGTATATTTTACCAAAGCTATCAATTATGACAATATTTTCCATCAATGAGCATTTAATGATAGTTTAAAATATATGTATATGAATAGTTTAAAATACATGTAAAATAATTTCATTGAACAGAAGATAAAACCAGCAATATTAATTTGTCGTGATAATTACTCAAAAAGATCAACTCAAATAAAGCTTGATTCTTAAAAAGCCATATCCTGTGTGGGAATACAGTTTTAAATAGTGAATTTTAAGTACTTCACGGTACCAACCAGCAGGTACAATATCCAATACCAACATGTAGCAAATAATATTATTCTTTCGCGATCGCAATACTACGTGCCGATCGGAAGTAATTCGGTAAGTTATGAAAAATTGACCCGAGTGTACACATGTATGAATGCACGAGCTCCCACATTATTTATCCTCGTGGGAAATATGAAAAATGTGAGCCGAAGAGAGAAAAAAAATTAACCTATTTGGAATAGGTTCTACATTATTTGCACCACTTATACACGAAAATATTATATTTTACAAATAGTATTTTATTTATTAATATTTTATTCTAGTGACATTACCTCTTCATTATTTTGTTACTTTTATAAAAATATTTTAGGAAATTTTTTGAATCTTTATGTCAATATGATTTGGAAAAGGTATACAAATGTAATGAAACCAGCTTGTAGCAAGAAAAAAAAAGAATTGCACTATTAGTAACTACCGAAATCATTGTCGTGAAAACTCATTCCGTGTATTACTAATAACAATTAAAATATTTAATTTAATCATTTCCTATTATTTGCAACATTTATTAACAACAGAGTAGTGGCAAGAGGAATAGGATACATATGGCTTTGAACTTTTTTGAACATCTAATTTTTTTAACATATCGAAGGTAAATTATTTTAACATATAAAATGTCAAATCCGTCGGTCGAATATCATAGATCCAGTTTACGCCTGCATAGTTCGCAGCATCCTGCCGTCACACAAATAGGAGTTTAAATTCCTCTTTTTTCGTTTGTCCTTCTTATTTAAAAGAAGTCCAAGATGACGAGGCTATAGTTATTTTTAGGCATATTATTGAAGTTTAAAATTAGTTTGACAGAAACTATCGCTCGGATATCTTCCCACATCTGGCATTGATTTTTAACACGTTTTCACGTCAAAACACATTTGAATTAATACCCACGAATTTAAGTTAAGCTTCATTTAATAAAGAGTCGAATAAAGTTAAACTTAGTCGATTTGCACATATTACACTTAAAGTTTCTCTACGCATGAAACTATATTTAAAAAGGTTTTCTTAGCAAGTAGAATAATCTTCACCTGTTTTTTGAGTTCTCTGCGAGTCACATCCATTTTTTCTTATTTTCTAAACTACATACTTAGTACTTGTAACAGATAAAACTCGTAATAATTGTAATAGATAAAACAGTTGCACCGTTCTGGAACCAAGTGTACATTCAGTATTTAATTTTCTGAATGTATTAGCAACGATAAGAAAATTTTTATATTATTTCATTCTTGTATATATAATTATTTTAAGTATCATTTTTCAATAAGTATTAGAGTACTCAACCATCAAGTTAAGCAATTGGAAATAATACGGAAAAAGCATTTAAATGTACAATATAAACTAATGAATTGAATGCTACTTGAATTTTGAAGAACATTTATTATCTTAACCGAGCAGATATAACAAATTATATGTAAAGAAATTTGTATAAAAAAATAATTTACGAAAACATATTTCTTTTTATAAAAAGTAACCCAAAATATATATTAGTTGTAGTTGCATTACAGACTACAGTAAAATAAAGTTGGACGTAATTTCATGATTATATTTCCTAAGGTCAATTAATTTATAAAAAGAATTAAAACAAGTAAACTTAAAAAATCGATCTCGGATATGTCACGAATGCACAAACTATTTGTTAAATTATATAGGTTTATTTATTGCTCTTTATTCACTTGTTTTTAAGGTTCTGTACTTCAAAAATAAAAAAAATGTGAACTTTGGAGATCACTCATGTGTATGTCCATTTTGCCTGTGTTTTACACCAGCTTTCCTCAGAAACCTTTATCAGAGTAACATGAAATTTCCCGAAGTGTTTTTAAATAATGAATACTTCAAAATTTACAATGAAAAATATTTATATTCGAATTTTTGGGGTATACTAAGTATTGAAAATTTATTTATTTAATGTGATGTATCGTGTGCGTAACTTATGTTATGTTTCGCGTACCAGTTTTGAGTTTAAAAACAAGTTATAAGAATTAAAAAATCATTTTTTATAATTTTCATTAATTACCCTAATATTGTATGAAATGTCCACGAAAAATATATCTCTCCCATTTCTGAAACTACTAAAGTTAAAATACGAAAAACATCGTAAGTTTATCTAAAATTTACCGGTACTTTACGGCATTGATTTGAAAAGCCTTCACTTTCTATGAAAAGTTCGCTATATTTTTACGTCTATGAAAGATACGCCAAGTAATATGTTTTAAGTTGAAAAATAATACATGTATACAGTTTAACAGGAACAGTGCATACTTTTAAGTCTTTATGTATATCTTAATTGAATAGATAAGCAGTTAATTTTGTAGAATGTCTACTTTCTTTAAGTTCTTTACCATGACCTAGGTTTCGTTGTATTTTAACATCTTCAGGTGGGCTATTAGCAAAGATCTTTACTAACAGTCCACCCGAAGATGTTGTAATACAATGAAACGTAGGTTTTGGTAAAGAAATTTTAGGCTCTCTCATTTTAGGTATGGGGGTACTGGCATACATTCGGTACTCCCACACGGTTTTATGAAGGAATTAAAACAGCATTACTGAACTGAAAGCATCTTAAAGACATTACTAGGTATACAAAGAAGTCAACAAGACAAAAGGAATAGTCATATTCTGCGAAGACATTGCAACTTCAGAGAAAACAAATAGAGGTCAGTCTGCACTCATCCAAGAAATTCATCGTCATCTTGAAACAATTGGCAAATCAAGAAATAAAATCTGCATTTTTCAATAAATACCGACACATGTAGGCTTTCCAGGAAATGGGGCAGTTGATAAGCTTGCAAAAGAAGCTCGTGATATTAATGATTTTTATATTACTGGAACTATCCTTGGCGATGTAAATGCACAAGTATGGTACTGCTTACGAGAAAAAGCCTTCACTAGACTATCACATATGTGAAAATCGTGTGCTCACCAAGCCATCACAAGACTTAGAAGTTACAAAGTTAGAAGAAAAGAAGAAAGAAGAAAGAAGTTAGAAGACTTTTAAGGCGTAAAAATTCATCCTAATGGTATTAAAATCTATCGTCCCCGTAATAACTGTGATGTCGACCTCAACCCGGACTATATTTCAGCTGTCCTAACATTTCAAAATCTCTGTTCTAACTTACAGAATTTCCATTCAGCGGACAGTTCTACTCTGAAAATATCATTAATATCGCCAAATGAAGAAATATTTAATAGAAATAAATTAACTTATTTCTTAATGTATACTAGATCTAATTCTTATTTCTTAATGTATATTAGATTATTTCAAAAAAATTTCCTTCGTCTACAGATTTCAATTTTAAAATAAGTCATCTGCTTATTTTTATATACATTAAATAAATAAGAAAATGTTAATTAATTACATCAAAATAATTTGATCATACGTATTTTTGTTGACACGAATATTTCGGCAATATTTGAGAAAATATATAACCTTCACAATAATATTTTCGCTTTTCATTTTTGCATAAAAAACAATATGTTGGGCTCACTGATTCATGAACACATCCGAAACTAATGTATTTACATGAAATTTGGAAAATAGATTTATTTTATGGCATACGTAAATTGGTAAAGTTTTTAAACCTCGAAGAGAGTAACAAGAGGTTTCAAAAATGTTTATGACAAAAATTTAAGAACAGATATTTTTATATGACTAAAGAAAATATAGTTTCGAAGATTGATTTGCTATAGGAGTTATATTTTTCCTCATAAATGAATTAAACAATTTCCTTCAAGACTAGTTACTTAACTTCAATAAATATTTTTTGCAGGAAGCAAAGTTGGGTATAATACAAGAAATGTAGTCGTCACAGTTACCATTCATATTAATATTCAGAGGAAAACTTTTAATTTCAAATTGAATTTATCATCTTTGCTAATGGGCCACCTGAAGATGTTGTAATACAACGAAACCTATGTCGTGGTAAAGAACTTAAAGAGAATAGAAATAATACTACATCGCGTAGTTTCATTTAATTGTGAATAATGAATTTCTACAAAATTAACTCCAAATGTATTCAATATTTGAAATTCAGTAATATAGCTTTACATTATAGTATTGATATAATGTATTACGAATTTGAAACTTTTCATTTTATTAGGACAATACTTTGAAGAGGTCGATCAAATCTATAGCAAATAAATTCTTTGCACATACTAAATTACCGATTTCCGATTGGCAAAAACTCTTACAATTACACGATTTCCGTCTGCGCATATATATGTATATATAAATATATATATATATATATATATATATATATATATATATATATATATGTATATATATATATATATATATACATATATATATATATATATATATATATATATATATATATCTTTATTTATAATATAATAATTATGAAGTACTTGGGGACGAAAATCTTTTTATTAATTCAAAGATCTGGAAATGTAAATAAATTTTCAAAGTATTTTGATGACAATTTATTAGAATCACCGATTATTTGTCTCACATCTGCGGAATGGGTATTTACATAGGGAGAATAATATTATAATTTTGAAAAGGATTAAAAAACTTCAATTCTATGCGTATCTAAGTGTACATTCTTGTAATGCGAGTTCCATCTCAAACTTACGGGTTTTTGGCGTCTTGAACAAATAAAAAATGGGCATACACAGAGCTTTTAAAATTAATAAATTTTCTAAGAAGGGAAATAATAAAATAGTTGAAGGCACCTTACGAGAATCCCATGTTTTTATTGGCAATAACACAGATATTCCAATATTTTTGTTCGATAATCATTTTCCTAAATTCAAACCCTAGGAAATTGTCGAGCTAGATTATGCTCTGAATACCTATTCACTCCTCTTATTTATGAACATAACACCTTTTACAAGTATTTCTTCACTATGGAGCTGGCCAAACTCTGAAAATAACTTAATATCAAAATGCGAAAAGCAACGTCGATTTAAAACTGTAAAAGTTTTCTGAAAAATATATTCCGATCTTTACTCCTTATTATCGAAACATTTCTTCTCTTAGGATCCTTCTACTTTTCTCTCTTCATTTTAGTATTAAAATTATTTGCTAACTTAATTATTATTGGCTTAACCTATATTACATTATTAATTTTTATCATGTAATGAATAATTAATTTGACAAAACCTCACTAATAATCTATTGTAGTATATCATAAAACTTACTATTCAACTTCCACTATTTGATTTACTGAAAATTATTTAGTAAATACATGATTAGGTACATACATTGAGTACTATCGATACGCCCCCAATGCTCTCGGATCGGATTTATGCGACTACTATTTCCCGCCTCATGATGAATGTATCCATGAACAGTTCGGGCTTTTATACTTTGCGTCGGGCAACTAAACCGTACTATTGACATCTGCCGTTGGACACGAGAAATGTTTTCCGGCCCTCCTCTCGTTACGAGTCTTCTTCACGGCCCTCGCCATTTTCATTCGCGTTTGTTATTTCGTGTTACTATTCATCTCGCTGCTCTTTATTCCCATAATTCGTGTGTCCTCCCGTATATTGCCTTCATTCGTTTGATGTTACAGTCCCGTTTATGATTTATATCGATGCTTGATGTGTCGATAAGCTTAGTATAACCCATATACTAGAATAAGGTATGGCGATATAGTTTCAAATCTGTTTTGTGACGTGAGGTGAATTTTTGAAATATTCTTATGCTTGTAATTATTTTACCAAATTTATTAGTTCCCAAGTAGTATATAAGGCTCATTTCGAACCAGTTCTTTTAAATATGTTATTCAGTGATAATGCTAAGAATTTAATTAAAATATTTGAGATTGCCATAAAAGATATATAAAAAGAAGTTAATATCCATTACTTCGAATAAAAATCTCAGGTGATGTGTAAAGAAAAATTAAAATAACTTTGAGATGGTTTGTATGTTTGAGATGTTATACGACATTTACTCTTGACTTGTTTGACATCGAATATTCCATTAAATATTAAGCGTTTATAACGGTTTCCTATTTAATATGTTAAGTATATAACCTGATAAATAAAAAGTCGTATGGTAATATAAATTACAAAAAAGTATTAGTCTAAGATGATATTAAAGTCAATATACTGTGCAATATTTTTCCGCGAAAGCTGAATATGTTTTCTAATATATAAGTACTCTATACACTATTATAAGTACTCTTTCTTCAGTAACGTCGTATTATTTATTGATTCTGTCTGCAAAGTTTGTTGGGTTCTAATGTTAAAAACATCGAAAAATTTAAGTGACAATTTGCGACAATTTAGGCCTATGAAATTCCATATTTAATATATTTATCGAACATTTCATTGAATAAGGCTTTTAAAGTTTTGTTTTACGCTTAGTTACCTCATTGTCAAAAATAAATTTTTCGTCTGATCTAGCGATTGCCTTAATTTTATTTGCATATAAATTTAGAAAGAAAAGATTATTTACCACGTCTTCGTAACAATTTTTCTATTTCCGTAAGGTTTGACTTTATCGGAAATATACAAACTATCGTATACAGTCCTCTAAATATGCAAGTTATTCATGCATTTTTAATCATGAATTATATAATCATTATATAAAACAATATAACCATGCATTTTTAAAACAACCCTACTTATATACATTAGAAAAAAATCTTTTTGCGAGATTTGAAAGTTACAAAATGACTAAAGTTAAAACTCGAAATTGATTTATTAAACGATATATTAATTCTCCCTGATTTATATACTGCCAGTACTTGGGTACTAGTACTTGAATAAATATAAATTTTTTTTGCGATTTTCATAAATATCTATGGGTTTAATAAACATAAGCAAAATGTATACTTTATTTTCCTTTGGTCTAGTATGAATAAATAATTTTACATGGATTCAAAATTTTAAAATCACAAACTTGATTCTCGAATTCTCTCAACTCCATTAACGTGACCTCCTATATGATAAAAGAATTAATTTTAGTACTTAATCAATTGAGTGAAAATTATCGTAATACTTATAAAATTTTATATAAAAATATAAATAAGACCAATCCATTTACGTGTTAATAAAAAATAACTCTATCAGAGTATGTGTTGAAGAAAGTACATAAACGGTATACCTGACATCTGGTGTACAATACAACATATATATTTATAACCTTTGTTTTTTACCGTGTACAATAAATAATGCATGTATTCTGTGAATACATGTATTATTTATTGACTCTAATTGTTTTTGCACTTCGTGTTTTCTTAGATAGAGCTATTTTTTTCTAAAATAATATGTCTCTTCATAAACTATGAACGAAATGAAACTGACGAGTAAATTATTTTAATATTAAATTTTTAGTCTGATCAGTTGTAGTTAGAAATAATTATTTTAAAAAAAAATATATGGAGTACTTGAAATATCAAAGTTTAATTTTAAGGGAATAATAATTTATTTTCAGAGTAATTTTATTTTGAAAGCCCTTTATACTTCTTTCCCAAATTATTTAATTAAAGTCATGATTTTTTCCTCATTAATGGTAGAATAGAGTTAACTAAAAATTGAAACAAGCAAAGAAAGCGAAAATAAGAAATTTATAAAAACGCACAAAATCTGTTTTTTTTCAATTATTCAATTTGGACAACATTTTAAAATTCATATTTTGTCTATACTTTGGTCACTTATGATTTTATCAGAGGAATTTATGGAAAGTATATTTTTTCCGGTAGCGTTATTTTCAATTTAACAAATGTATATGATTTAGGTCATAATAAAATGAAAGACGCTAACTTGTTTCCAAAATTGTTTTAATTGATTCCATAATTTTTCTTTATTTATGTACTTGAAAGGAGTAAAAAGGAAATAAAAATAAGTAAATAAAGCACAAATAAGATAATGGCACAAACGACGAAATAATTTGTTTTCCTAATTAGGATAACATTTTCGCTGCTTCTACTCTGATTTTTGATGATTTCACACTTTTTATCACAAAATTTGCGTTACAGATAAAGTCACTAGTAAATTTTTATCTGTAGGTATACCGATGACAATTGTGTCAATAAATGGTAAAATTTTATAACAAAAAACAATCTCATGTAGATTGTAACGAAATTTTAATATATTCAGCTAACAAAACTAAAATACAACATAGAGCGTAAATATATAAAAACCATGTCATAAAATATATTATTTCATCGAAGGAGGTATACAGATCCCAAATGCTCATCACAAAATAGAAAAGAGGGATATATATGTCTGTGTAAATTGGAGGTTAGTCAACATTTAAAGATCAATAACAATTTTATCGTTAAGTGAATCGTTGGTTTAATAGTAGGGGAATCGTTGATCAAATGTTTTACCGTTCCATTTTTACTGAAACCATTTTCTAATTGTTATACTGTCAATCATTGTAGTATTAAATGTTTAAAAGCTTATTTTTAGGCATTTTTTTTTATTGCAATCTGTCATTTGAGACATTCAGCAATTGGTGCGTATGTTAGCATGACTTGTACTGAGTTCGTCCTTTTGAACTCATTTCATTTTGCCCATATATAAAGTCTTGGGAACGTTTTTTCTTAAGCCTTCTGGGTGCCGTTATTGGGTTCATCAGGTTTATAGCCAGTGGATTGGGATGATTAGCGATTCGGTCTCTGTATGTCTGTATCATCTCTGAGATTTCTTCTTGGACCAATTTTATGCCAAGCTCCAAATGGAGTCTGTTGTTTGTGACATACCAGGGTGCACCAGCTATCATTCTTAGCGTTTTTCATTGAAACCTTTGTAGTATTTCAATATTTGATTTTGAAATCCTGACCAAACGGTGTGCAGCGGGCCAAAAAGTGCGAAACATGTACTGGCTCCTTAACAAAAACTCTTAATTGTCGCTCGAAAATAAACTATTAATTTATAAATGCACCATCAAGCCATAAGTCCATATAGGCTTGATCGTGCATTTATAAATTAATAGTTTATTTTCGAGCGACAATTGAGAGTTTTTGTTAAGGAGCCAGTACATGTTTCGCACTTTTTGGCCCGCTGCACACCGTTTGGTCAGGATGTGTTTGGACTATGTCAGACGTCTGTCAAGATACACGCCAAGGTATTTCGCGTGATCGGCTTGCGGTAACTGTACTCCATTTAGGTTTACTCGTTTAGTAGTAAAAGTAACTTGTATTGATTATCTCGTTTGGTAGTAAAAGTATTGATTATCTCGTTTGGTAGTAAAAGTAACTTGTATTGATTTGATTTCGTTAACTTTGATTCGCCAATCTTGCAGCCACTGTGATATTTGGTCAAGGCTTGTTTGGAGTTTTTGTGAGGCTATGTCTGGTCGGTGGTCTGCTGCGAGAATTTCTGTGTCATCAGCAAAAGTGCCCGTAACAACACCTTCTGTGACTGGGAGGTCAGCTGTGTAGAGCAGGTACAGTATTGGGACAATAACGATTCCCTGGGGAACTCCTGCTTGGGTCGGATAGAGAGACGTAGTTTCAGTTCCCTGTTTAACGTAGAAGTGTCTGTTGTGTAGATATGATCTGATGAAGTTGTAGTAATTTATGGGTAGGTTCTTTTTAATTTTAAACAGCAGTCCCTCGTGCCATACCCGATCAAATGCCTGGGATATGTCCAAGAAAGATGCAGAACTATATTGGTTTGACTCAAAGGCATTATGGATATTTTTGACCAATCGATGGACCTACTCAATGGTTCCATGTCTCTGACGAAAGCCAAACTGGTGATCAGGCAGTAGATTATTATCGTAGATATATGGCATTAATCTTCCCAGAAATAAAATTTCCATAACCTTGGAAGTAATTGGTAGCAAGCTAATAGGTCTGTAAGATTTCACATCAACAGCATTTTTGCTAGGCTTGAGGACCATTATTATTTATGCCACTTTCCACTGGGGAGGAATCGAACACGTACGTACGATTGCATTGTATAGGATTGTGAGGAATGAAATTCCTTCCTCTGGGAGCTCTCTTAGAATTTTGGCAGTTATTAGGTTATAGCCAGGTGCCTTGTTGATATCAAGTGTATCAATAGCAGCTTTTATTTCTCTCTTAGTGAAATTCGAAATAGGGGTATCGAGTTGGTGGCATTGATTCAGAAAAGTTGACACTTCTTGCGTTTTGGGGGAATTTATTTCGGGGTTTGGTACAAAGACGCGTTTTAAGTGTTCGGCGAATGTAACTGCTTTTTCCGCTTCACTGGCTACTAATTCATTGTTCTCTTTGCGTAGAGGGGGTTGGTTTGAGACTGGATGTTTCATATTTTTTGTGACTTTCCACAGTGAGTAATCAGTAGCCGATGTCACGTCTAGATTTTTTAAGGATTGTATGCCTTCGTTCTTGTTATCGCTAAGTGCTGATTTTAGCTTAGATTGCAAGTAGTTTTTATGTTTTTTATCTGATGCATATCGAGACTGTTGCCATTTTTTCCTAGCACTACGTTTTTCAGTCAGGAATTCACGAATAGACGGAGGACATTCGAGTTTACGGTTTGTGTCTGTAAGTGTTGGGGTAGCAGCCCAGGCAGACCTTTGTACACAATAGTTAAAGTTTTCAACAGGTTCCATTATTTTCTCTTCTGTTTTCATAGGTGACTCGTCCAGGCATTGAGCCATTATTTGCCTAAAGAGATCCCAGTTAGTTCCGCATGTGTGCAGCTTACATGGTTTTGGAGCTAATGTGATGAACCTTTTGAGGGTAATTTCTACAGGTGAATGATCAGAAGATAAATCTAGGCTAGTTCTATTTGTGATAAAGCTGCTAGGGAATCCTTTGGTTATGAAGAAATCTATCACATCTGGTATTTTTCTCCTATCTGTGGGCCAGTAAATGGGTTGCCCAGGCGAGACAACACCAAGATTTAGTTTGTCAATTGACATTTTTAGTTGCCGCCCCTTTGTTGTTACTGTACGCGTTTTTTAGGCATAGCAATAAATGCATTAAACGTTTCCAGGAATAATGGTAAAATGTTATATGATAATATATAAGATCTTACAATAACATATCCTATTATAAAAAAAAAGATATCACCCGTGAGGGATTTCGGTATGAATATGGCCAGCCATTTACAGATTACAAAAAAGGGTTACGATTTAACATTTATGTTATAATTGCACTAATATTTTTATACAAATTTACTGTAAAATATAGGATTTACCGAAATGAAAAATGCACAAAAACAAAGATATCGGTGACAGCTAGATTTGAAATTAATGTCATAAATTTAAAAACTGCCAAATAACTATATATAAATTAAAAAATTTTAAATACTTGGCAGTTTATTCGCTAATAGAAAAATCGATGCTAAAAGTGATAGAAAATTGCATTGATTTCTATAAAATTCCAAAGCAAAAACAACGTTTTTCCCACAGTTAATTAATTATTTTTCGATTGAACTATTAAAGAAGACTCATTTTGATATTATCTACATATTTTGTATAATAATTTGTATAAAAATAAATTTATATGGAAATAATTATAAGGTAGTTTACTCTAGACAACCACCTAAAGCACTACCACTGGACAATTACTGTCCAAGGAAAATATTTTTTTAAATCATCGTCTTGTTACAGTAGCAATGTCCTAATGCCATCCGCTTTTGTTATTTTTGTTTTAAACCATGTTTTGTATTTTCTTTCGTACGTTGATAACATATTACAACTTATTTTTGAAACTTGTATGTGGCTATGAAGCATCCATTTTCCATAATCATTTTATAACATTATGGTAATTGTTTGAAATAGTGTTTACGTTGTCGATAACTGAAATGCTGTTTTTAACTTATTTTCACACTTTCAATTATTATATCTTTAATAGGTATACTTTGTCATTTTAATGAATTTATATTGTTTCATTTTTATTGCAAATTCTACAATTGTGTAACACTCACTGTTCATATCAATTTGGATTAGCGTTAGTGTTGAATTTTTGTACACAAAATAGCAACAATGTTAAAAGGGTTGGCAATTTTAATTCAACCTTAAAATTGTTTTTCGCTCTTACGGCAACATTGGTACAATATTAAAGAAAGTCTAATACAGATAAGAAAATGAGGTAAAAAAGATTTCATAAAGTTACGTAAATTATCGTAGATAATTATGTACGGTGTGACACATAAATTATCTCAGCACGCATATATTTTATGTGATAAAATTTAATAATGAAATGAAGACCGATTCAAAAATTTAATGAATAAGTCAATCGCTGTCTCTAATCTCATATATATATATATATATATATATATATATATATATATATATATATATGTATATATATATATGTATATATATATATATATATATATATATATAAATTGGAAATCCTCCTCTTTTTTGACCCGTATTTATATATTTCCATCAAAGAACCTTTGTACTTAAGTCACAGTAAACAGTGCTTTGATCGACAACTACTCTCCGCGGTGGGAAATATTTTATATCCTCGTTTTCGTCACTTTGTGGCAATTTCTAAATGTATTTCATTTTGTCATTCACAATTCCTGTTTTCTCCTGCATGTTACTTTCATTTGTTTGAGAATACAGTCCTATTTCCTATTTACAGTTGGTTCTGTTAAGTTTTCAATGTTAATTTCGTTTGTTTAATTAGCTAGGATGTCGTAATAAAGTATACTTTTGTATAGTCATACATCGTAATCAACGTTTTTTGAAACATTCATTTTCATTCTATATTGTCAATTTTTAATATGCGGTTAATTAATAACAAACAATATAGGATTTATCTGTCTTTGGGAAAAATTTAAATTAATTTCCGTAGTAATATTGCCACATTTTAAAATTTTTAATTCATTTAATCAATTTTATTCTCTCCCACATTCAACGCTATTAAAAAGTTTTGAAGCTTTCCTGTAAATCTAAGCTGCACAACTTGGTGACGATCTTACCGCTCGCAAGTTTTGCAATGATGCGGTGACTAATATTTCCACCAGTGTGTCTATTCCGGCCAGTCCAAACAATTCAGATTGCTGACAAAAATTTCAAATGGAACGCATTCATCAGAAATGACCCCCAGTTTTCGATAGCCCTACGATTAGATATGGAATGCGGAATGCCTTGTGTAGTACCGTATAGCGAATATATAGAGTTTAGATGTGGTCTTTTATATATGATCACTGACCTAAATCCTAAGTAATAATTAAATTATCATAATTAATGAATAACTATGAGGAAAAGAACAAGGTTAGCTTCAAAAATTTTTAAAAATGCTTCTGGAATTATTGAAATATTTGACATTGTGGTTACTTATTTAATTTTTAAATCTCATATTGCGGAATTAAGTTATAAACTTTTAAAATTATAATTTTTTCTTGTCTAGCATTTATTAAAAAAAAGGCCTCCGTTTATGCCAAAATAACGTAGATAAGCCTATTCCCAGTAAAAGTTTTTAATTAATGTAATAAAGGAAAATGTAGTGAAAGGTTTTCCTTTTAAGCTATACAATTGTTAAATTTTCCGCGAAATATTTGGCCTTTTTCAACATTTGATATTCTTTTGAAATACTCTCTTTTTTATAACAAAATTTTTAGAATGGTATCTTTACAATGGTATCTTTGCTTATATTCTTTTGTTAGTTTCATTTTATTATCTAGAACAGCGTTTTTAATATCGTAGTTCCCTTCAATGTCATTTCACAGCTACCTTTTAAGGATTCGGATTAATTCTCATTTTTTTATTTTTATGATACGACTTACAGTCTAAATTACATATGTCAGAGAAAGGTAACTGGAACATTTATTTTATGACTTTCCGGTCAAATTTATAAATCGAAAGGAAATTTTTATGGACGTTTATCACGTTATAAAAAATATATAATCGTAAAAAACTTGCAATAACTTTTTTTAAACTGCCATATCTGCAAATTTCATTTTATAAATCACTAATATTTTAACATATTCACTTTTGATTTCAATATTTACGCGTCGGTGTTGACGGTAACTTGTTGAGTATAGGATATCCATAGAATTCTCTATCCCTATCCATGAAAATCTTATTTAAGAAATTGATGAAAATCAAACCTATGATTAAAAAGAATAGTTAATTTTTTTGTAATCAAAATTTTAAATGAAAACTTTATTTTCATCGTAATTTAATTTAATTGGTACTTACATAAAGATTCAATAAATTATTTTTCTTCTGAAAGAACATAATTTAGAGTACCGAGACACATTCCATCAACAGTTGAATAACCTGCGCAAAGGTTAAAAAAAGGTAAACGAAATAAAGCTAAGACTGATATAATTAAATAGTTAACTTTGATTAACATGACATCTGTATGGTTTAAATCTTAATTTTTTTAACTAGTAATTCTTGAAGTTCCTTTCAAGTTGTTCATAAACTGGTTTCCGACTGATATTCCTTTTTCATTGATGTTTCCATTAAAATATCTATTAGAAAAATTTTTTCGTTAACGGCAAATGAAATTAAGACGTGAATTTTTCTTGTTGTTTTTATTAAACGATATTTTTTTGTAATTTAAAGGTAACAATTTCATATTCTTAATTAAATCGTACAGTGAAGTATAATTAAATAAATTGTTAGTAGAGTGAAGTATTATAGCCCAAAAGTCGGTGTTATTCATATAATATGTAATACATACGTAAAATTTGTGAAATATTTCAATACACGCAAAGTTATATTTTATTAAATTAGAAAATATAACGCTTTAAGGAAAATAATTTACAACATATAGAAAAATATTTATTAGTTTCAATTAATTCTTAGTGCAATCGTCCTTTATGATTCATCACAAATTAATGTTACAAAACCTATGTAATATGTTTTATTCAGCACATACAAATTTTGTTTTAAAGCAGTGGAAATAACTTTTATAAAATGAATCAATGTAAACAGATATTAGTTCTAATAATAAGCTCATTAATATTAGAAAATTTAACGAAAATATCATGAAGTTTAGTAATATTGGCGAATGTAAACTGCATTTAGAGTATTTAATATTATACCATATGTCACATTGTAAACTCACTGTGTGAGTGCTACAGGCACATCCGAGCAAGCTTTATACGACAGCTATTTCCTGCTCCGTGACATATATTTGTTCGTAAAAGGTTTGAATGTTTACAGTCCGCATTAGGTGTAGCGGCTCAAAAGTCCCATTGACATGTCCTGCCCTACACGAGAAACATTTTACGACCTTCCAACCCACTTTGCAACCTTTGATTACCCTATTTTAATGAATGATTTGGCTGAATACTTTCATAAGATGTATAAATTTGCAGATGTTTTTTGTGTGAATTAGCCAAGTGTTATTTCGTTTTCCTATCGTGAAACAGGGAAACTCAGAATTAATTAAGTTACCACGGATTATTTATCTAAAATCATTTAACTTTATTTTTTTTTATATCTTATCCATGTATTAGTTTTGCGGATTACATTTGAACTTAAGTAAATAAGGCAAATTATGAAATGTTAAGTTTAAAAAATAGAACAATTGTTTACTGAATGTGGACCATAAGTTTTAAGGTCTCTGAAAGAAAGACGTTATGTAATCGGACATCCAGTTTTCCACAATATAAATGATATAATAATATAATGGTATAATATTTTGTGTATGATTTTTACCTTTAAACGTTGTCATCAATAGGACATTATTATTATAAAACTCGAAGATAGGTAGCACTTTTTAAGAAAAAATATATTTTCATCTATTATACATGCCACATATTAAAAAGACTGAGATAAAGTCAATATTCTGTGCGATTACCAATTAACAATGGAGCTCTTTGCAACTAAAAACTATTTCAATCCTGATTTTCGGTGCAATTTTGAAAAATTTAGTAATTAATACTTTTTGGTTTCTAAGCCGTGTATGCGCTTAAAAAAAAAATCTTGTCGTCGCCGTGATGCCCAGCGTTGATCACAAGGCATACGGTCTTTGACGGCGCAGCGCGCGGTAAAGATTCGGGTTCGATTCCCGGCCGCCCATCGAGTGAGGCTGGACTGTTGTTAGGATTAATTATGATACGATTGATCTCATAACAATAAATCCGCATTACGCATGAAAATCTTCTTACATGACTTTTAAGGGCACTTCGATCTTTTTCCGAAGATGTTAATAAAATAAAGTAAAATTAGTTTTAAAATTGAGAATGGTTATATAGCTACATAAAACAAAATTTATCTTAAAGTTCTTCCTGATATTTAAAAGCTTAACTCTTTATAAAGCGAATAAGGAAAATTTCCCCTTACGGTTGTTTTACGGCTCTATTTACATACAGACATAATCGATTGTCAATTTTTGTTTATATTCCTCCTTAACGTTCTTTTTGAGATACTAATCCTGAAAAAAAGTTAAATTTTGGAAAATCATGTCACTTCTTAAATTTTTCATCTATGATAATATTCCTTTTTGGTATTTAAAATATTTTTTTTTAATATTTTCAAACAAGTATATCAAATTTATAAAAAAATAATTCCAAATGGAATGACACCGACTTTTGCAAACCTCGAATAATAAAAACTAAACTAGATAGTACCTAATGGTCTGATGCCTAATAAATATCTTCGAAAAAAATTGTTTTGAATAACTTAGCAAAATGTTGAATTTTTATAACAATGAGATTAGAAAAAAGATTTTTTTTTAACTTTTCATTAAGAAAGCCAATAAAATAAATGTTCATTAACAACCATACATTACGTTCAAGTAGGAAACTTTATACTTGAGACTTATTTTATACGCTCGGGAGTTAGTCGGGGTACGAATCCCGGTCCTGTAATTTTCACTATTCTAGTAAACGATATTGGTTGCTCGGTGAATTTTGCGCGGTATTTGTTAATTGGAAATGACATGATGGTTTTTACTGTCGCCAAATATGCAGCAGGTGGCGAACGACTGCAGCATGACATCAGTACCGTCATCGAGTAAAGCGCAGTAAGAGACTTGCTGCTTAACGAAAAAAAAATGGTCAAGAGTGAGTTAAGATTGAGCACACATTCTTAATAAATATGAATATATAATCAGCAAAACAGCACAGCATTATCTGGATAAGTTGGATGATTTGGGAATCAGATTTAATTCGCCGCGAACGTTTTGTGGAGTTATGACGGATCTAGTAAAAAAGTCGTTTTGAATACTTGAATTCGTGTCACTTAATTCAAAGAATTCAATCCGTTTCACCAATTCACTTGCTGTTCAATTAACTAGGGCAGAGTCGATTAGAATCCTTTCTCATAATATAAAGCCCACACAAAGCCAAACACACTTTGACGACTGAACCCGTGGAAAAGGAGGTCCCCGATACGTGCATCATATGTACGTTTTCCTTCTATGTTTCTTACCTCTTAGATATGCTGGGTTACTGTTATTACACGTAATAAATTTTAAATAAACAGTTATGTGACGACTGCTTTATAACGATTTTTGCGTACTTTATTTGTTTTTTTTTTCCTTTGTCTCTTAAAAATAACTCCGAATAGACTTTAACTTAATGTGGAGTTTAATGATATATGATTCAATTAAAATATAAAAAATATATATACACCAAAAACCATAAAATTACACTATTTGATAAATATTTGGCCATAAACAAATTTAAATATATTGTTCTAACCCAAATTACGGGTCTCATATAATAAAACTAAACGTTTATTAGATTAACGAACATCTCATTTGACGCGTAGTTCATTCAGCAAGTTAACTCAGTCTCACAAAAATATATTGGCGCGTCTTTCATTTCTAGACGATAATTTACTGTCACAGTGGAAATTCAATGAAATTGCTTAAATCAAGTGTGCAAATGAATTTCTAAAGAGCTTTCGTGACTAGTGCTTCCCACCCTATCACAAAGGTAGACGCAAAGTTTCTATCTTTATACGTACATATCGTACACAGTCCCTGACCTATGTTGCTTGATACAAGGAAAGTTTCATAGCTTTTATTTATTAGTCCAACCTGCAGTTCCCTCGATCATTTCCGCGTGTCATTTTATTTACTATCCATATCGTAACTACCATTGCAATAATGCGTACTTCTTCTTGTACACTCATTAGTGTGATATCGTTAATAAAAATAGCTCTAATTAATGCCGTTAACATAACAGTTATAACGTTCAATGTGTCTTAATAAATGAAATATTAGTAAAGTACTAGTTTACGTATGGAATGAACTAAAGCAAGATATAAAATGAACTGGATTTTTAGATATATTCAATATAAGTATAAGAATTTTCATTAATATATAATTAATTTTAAATGTTGCCCACGTAGGTCTTAAAAGTACGAAGACCAAGAAACAAGTCTCTAGCTTGCAATTATGATGGAATCTAGAGACTTGTGTCTAAGAATCATTAAACTCGCTACATTTGCCATCAAAAAGGACTATCATTCGTTTGTTTTTAAATTACCTTTTATAGACATAAGTTGACTGATTATTCTAAGCGATCCAGATGAATTAAATTGTAAAAATAGACTACAAAATTTTGTTGGTATCAAATCTCTACTGTAATGGGATACCAAACCTAATCAATGCACTTAAAGAACTAATTTTTGGAACGCCAAATTAAATATTGAATTTCATAAGTATGTAATATTAAGGTTAACATCAAAATTTAAAAATTGAAAAGATGTACATGCGGTGATTCTTATGCCTGAACTGTGAGGGTTTTAAAAATTATTATGATAAATTTGAGAATGCCAATCCTATCTGAACATTGTAAATTAAGCAAGATCTCATATTACCCGTAAAACGACTACATATAAGTATATTATAATCAAAATTAATAGTTTCATGTGAACCTATGTTCATCCATTAAACTGTATTTTAACTGGGATCTTAACTGAATTACGAACTGAGAGTTCAATGTCGAATTCCAATTTTCATTGCTGTTACCGGGCGTAAACTTTAACCAATATATTTAGTATAATTCTAGATACATTATTATATATATTGCACATTAGGATTAGCTCAATCTGCACACAGAAAACTTAAATCAACATTACGCGATTATTCTTCCCCGCGCCTTGAACAGTGTACTCAAAAACATTTCGTGTATTTTGCGTAAACCCTGCTGTTGACATCCGCTTCCCAACACGAGAAATGTTTTACGGGCCTTGTTTTCTTATGAGTCCACTTCGCTGTTCTCAGTTTTTCTATTTGCCTTTGTTATTTTGTTTTACTATCCGTCTTGCTGCTACTCACTCCCATAATTCGCGTGTCCTCCCATGATGCATATAGCATCCGTTCGCTTGATGTTACAATCGTGTTTGTGATTTATGACGGAATACATGAAATAGGCGGGCGCTTTACGTGTAAATAAATTTAATATAACTTATTTAGTTAGGTTGATTATGATCATAAATAAGGTTTTTCATTCATTTTGCAACATAATTTTTATGTCTAATTTTTAATTTAATATCCGATTTGTTTTTGTGTATATCTAAAATTAACATCATTTTTGAAGAACTTCAGGCTTTAAAGGTAATTGATATTAATTTTAGGTAAATAGTGAGATATGACCTATCCAATGAGATGTAAATTGTATGCCACAAATATGTATATATTTAAGTTTACACCGTGCCACAAGTTATTAAAAAATTATCGCTTATGTTGAGGAGTGTATTCTTACTTATATTCTCATATTTCCATAACACCGTACTAATTAATTTTAAGATTATATTCAATAATGTTTGCAAAAATACGGGAGCGTCAAAATAATACCTTGAGCTCTTGGTACGTCACATTTTATTCTACAGCACTTTGTTAACTTAATAAAGAGTGCAGCTTTCAATATCCTATTTAGTTAATAACTAGGCAAGGAAAAATACAAAATATTGGTATTCCAATATTTTGTATTTTTCCTACGAAGAAAACTCAGAATAATCTTTCTTTAAGAATCATATTAAGTTTGAAAAGTGAACGAAGAAAAACACACAAACATATATATATATATATATATATATATATATATATATATATATATATATATATATCAATGATTGAAGATAAATTTTCCTATCACTCACTGAATCATCGATCAATTCATTTGTTGGGTATTTTTATTGAATACGACCATGCACATAAAATTAAAATTAAATTAACAAGCTATTAAAACAGAGTCTTTGTACGAATAACGTGAATATGTACAGTGTAAGGAAAAACGACATCGAAAGATCTTCACATAGTTGTTAGCAGTTTACCTAATTGCTTGTATTATTAATATCTTATTAAATATTTTTATTATTTGACAAAGTATAAAGAAAAGTTAATGAACTTATAATTTGAACTTACATAACTTTATGAATTAAGTTTCCATAAATAAAATCTTTTGAATTCGTCGCGTAGATTCGCGGTGAATCTAGAAGATTTTATGTATCTCTTAATTTTTATGTTATGAATAATTCTTAGACCGGGTATCTCCGCCAATTTCGGAGTTATCCCAGTGTGTGTTTATTGGGATTTAATTGATCGTATTAGCAACAAATCTTTTCGTAATGTTTTATGATCATGGTTTAATACAGTCTATATTTTTCACTGAACACATGAACACAGTTGAAAGAATGAAGAAGAGAGCTTCAAAATAATTAAATGTTAATTAACATAAGCAACCTTTAATTACTATAGCATATCACAAAATAAGTGCTTTTTTGAGATGGATATTTGTTTCTTGTAATAATCACAATATTAAGAGTAATAATTTTTTTTGATAATATAAATTTTGGAATAAATAAAACTGAAAAATTAGGCACTTATTCATCACAAGACTCATCCGAATTACAATTTGGACACACATAAGTTGCATAGTTTTCCTTCTGGCATCTCAGGTGAGCCCAACTTTTGCATTCTATGCCGTGTATCCATTCTTCTCCAGGACGTGAGTTAGAAAAATTATTGTAACAGACTAAACAGTAATATTTTAGGACCCTTTCTTCATCCGTATTCTGACTATCCTCAACTTGCAAAATTTGTCGCTTCACTGATACTTCTCTGATCTTTCTACTGTCTACACTCTTCTCTTTAATTTGCTTTGATTCTTTTCCCTTTCTTTTAATAATTCCTTTTTTCTGGTAGCTCCTTGTTGAAGAAATGAAGAAGGACTTTTGATGAATCCGATGAAATATTAGAGGAATAATACCTTATAATGCTAGAAGGCCAATGTCTACAGTAGAACATGAAAACGAAAATTTGGAATCTAAAATAAAAGAGGATGGAGAGAATGCTGACTACATTTCGACCACGAAATTTTATTCGATTCTATGAGCAAAAATAAAAATGTAAATATCTCCAAGAAGAGACTAGGAAAATATTACACCGAGGATGCGTTATGTTTTTAGACAACATTCATTGCTATTCTTATTAATAATTGAAACAATAAGTTTGAAATAAACAGGACAACATGTTTAAATGCATATCAACAGAACTCTTAAACCTTAATTATGGCTAAAAGCACAAATTTCGTCTTAAACATACAGTTTTAAGAAAAACCTCTCTGAAGAGAGGTGACTCAGTAATTTAAATACTTTCAAGGCCCAATTCTAGGTTGCACATAATAATATTAATATAATGACAAGTTTCTCTAAAAAAAATCGACGAAAAAATTAAATTAAAATATAATAAATTTACTAAATTGTTGAGTATGATACTAATTATCTTTAAAAAATTGTTCCTATCTTCCCAATAATATATTATAAATCGAATTATATATAATAAATCGAATATAGTATAAATCGATTTATTCTTCAGTACTTAATGTTCAATAAAACATGGATCGTTAGTAATTTTTTTTATTTATTGAACGCCTGTTCCACGTCTATTACAAAGTAACTAGCAAATCTAATTGAGTAAAATGGTAGTTTCCAGTACGTTTAATTAAAGTTTAAATTTATGGATAAGTAAATATTAGATATAAGTATAATATTATTAATAAATATTACATAATTAATATTATAATATTAAAAATTTAATATTATATAATTAAAATATTTTTTGATTTTTTCATAGCATATATTTTGTGTAAATAATATTATTAACGTCAGATTCCCAACAACAGAAAGATTTAATGGTCTTTCTTTTAGTATGAGTTGACTTCGCTGCCCTCGCCATTTCTATTTGCGTTTGTTATTTCGTTTTATTATTCATCTTACCGCTACTTATGTCCCTCGTCATATTGCATCTTTTCATTTGACCATTTCGTGTGTCCCTTCTCATATTGCATCTTTTCATTTGATGTTACAGTTCTCTGTTATGATTTATGGAGGGGACGTAATGCATAGAATAGATGGACTCGTTACATGTTAATAAATTTAATATTATGTATTAAGGCTGGGTATGGTTATAAATTGTGGGCCTTGTATTAACTTTTCTTTCTGTATTTAATTTGTTTCTTTCTTTCTTACAAAATATTATTGACTTATTCCATCTCTATCAATTATGTCATTACAATTGTGATATTAACCTGTCGCTACAATTGTGATATTAACCTGTCGCGATTACGATATACAACTCAATCAAGGCGTAAAAAATTACACCAGACCGCCGTTAGTATATTGGTACTATTTGAGTTTTGACTACTAAATCCAACGGTAACGATTTTGTGAAAAAATTCGAAACAAGTTAAAATTTTTTTTAAAACAATCAAATACTATATAAATATACTAAAATTTTTTCTTGCACATAAGTTTTATCAAGAATTCTTGGTAAGTCATGTTAAGCAAATAAACTGTGCTTTATTCCTTTATTCGATCAAACTAAGTAGCTTGTATTACGTGTATATATGAAAAAAAATATAGTTTGTATGTATGAAATATTTACAAATTTCATGCATTAAGATACCACCACAAGACAGAAAAGCATTTTAACTGCATAATAAAGAAAACAGCATACGAAAAATTATACGAAATATGGAAGTAATAATAAATATCAATAGTAAAACTAAATGAGAAACACAAATGTAACCACAGTTGAGTGAGTGAGAAAGGGTTCAAAAAAATTCTCGTGTAGGGCAACAGACGTAAACAAAACTAACGTAAACATACTTTTGTCTGCATGTCTACACAGGATGCTAGTGACAAAAGTATCCGTTAATAAATTTGACAGCTGACAAGGTTTAGGTGACAACAATTAATGCGGCAGCGGGCAAGGTTTCCTACCTTGTTACTTATAGCTCCCGCATTAACATGCTTTGAAATTTTGTGGCTGGCAATCAGCAGTCAAATTGCTTAGTTTAATTTCATATATCCAAAGAGGTTAATATATTACCCAGGTACTATGTGTAAAACTCGTATTCGGTAATATCGCATAAATTAATAAAAAGAGCTTTTTGTATTAAATATGTTGATTAAATAATTTTATAATTTGTTATTATAAGTTCTTATATCTACTTTAATTTCCACAGTTGATGCATCCATTAACTAATAAGAAGTGACGTATAATTTTGAAGAGTCGATAAAATACACCATTCCCAGACGAGGAATTAATTTTGTCTGCATATCTTTTCATATTAAGCGACTAACATCGATTTATCACAAGGACTTAAAGAAGTATCATACGTTGTAAATTATCGACATCGTTGACGTAAAATGTTTCATCTCATATTATGCCAATATTTTATGTGTAACTATTATATTAATCGTTTAAATTTATATTTCGTAATTATTGTTCGCGGAACCGTTTTAAAATACATGTTAGCGAATAAGGTCAGAAGTACATGATATTAGGTGCCCAATTTAAGCGGCTAATTTTTTAAACAATTTCTCGATTGTTAAGAAAATTTTCGAATACCTAATTGGAAGTGCTTGTAAAGAGTATGATGTTTCGCCCTCCGTTCAGATAATAACTGAAGTTTCGGCGTAGTAAAGAACTAATGCAGTAAAAAAATGTGATAAAAAGAATTTAGTATACTTTCTTTTAAAACCAAAAATTAACAATACGATACGCAATGTGTTATATGCACAGCGAAGAGTGAATGTATACTCTCCTATTACAAGGCCTATTATAATTTTGGAATATCCAAAAATGGAATTTTAAACCCCCAAATGATTCTTGTTTAATACGACCTCTCAAAATAAATTTAGATATATTAAAAACTTTATTAAAACTAATACTAGGTTAGATTCGCATCATCTAGTTTAGAAATTTTCACTTTCTCGTATTGGAACAGACAAATAACTTCATGCTTCTGCGAGGAAGTAATAGTATTTTATTCGCTTACCATATGAACTAGCATTGATCGCGAATTGAGACAGCCGGTTTATTAATTGTCAATTTATTAATAACATGGTTATTTACGCCATTTTGTAGCTTTGCATGACAATTTTCTTAATAACTTTTACATTACACCTTATGACAAAATTATATACATAATTCTACACGCTGTTGGGTATTATAAAGCTTTTAGTATTTAGCAGGGTTACCCATAATTACCAAATAAGTAAAAATAGAACAAGAAAATATTCTTATTGCTTTCCCTACAATGTTGCAAGAATCACACAAATTAATGAAAATGATATAAAATTTATTTTATATTTTTCTTGTTTTCGGGAGTTATTTAAACTTAAGCACAATATTGAATATATTTGGCGTTAATTTTGTAGAAATTCATTATTCACAATTAAATGAAACTACGTGATGTAGTATTATTCCTACTTTCTTTAAGTTCTTTACCACGACTTAGGTTTCGTTGTATTACAACATCTTCAGCCACAAAATGTTGTAATACAACGAAACCTAGATGGTAGTAAAGAACTTAAAGAAAGTAGAAATAATACTGCATCACGTAGTTTTATTTACTTGAGCATAATATTAATCCTCGTAATAGCCTCATGATTTTCAGACCTTGCTTTTGTTTGAGACTTACAACAAGATTTTTAATAAGACAGGAAAGAAATGAGACATAAAAAAAACTAAAGGAAAAAAATTAAATGTATATTTCAATTATGTATATTTTTAAAAATTTATAATAGATATTTCCGAATTGAAAAAACGACCGTTAAATTAAAATAATATTTGCCTGTCAATAAGAACCATAACAATGGTCTAATAGGAAATAGACTTCATATTATTGACATCATAAAAGAATGGTATAGATACTCGATGGATAAATTTTCGTATTTATTTTAGTTAGAGAAAATATTCCAATTTCTCCGTTTTGACAAATTGCTGTTCAGGGTAAGATGGATGCTATTTCAATTTCTGGAGCAAACTTTCCCCTGTTTCGTCAATAATACTTTATGTTGCAAACTGGGTACGGTAAATGGTTTCTAACTTCATATCGAGAGCTTCAATAATTGTTATTCTAAGAACTAACATTTCATTTGAATACCTAATTATGCGGATTACGGATATAAATGAATATTAGTTTCCATATCAGAATTTGAATTTTGTAATTTTGTTTTCGGAATACCCCATAGGAATTACGTAATTTTATGTATAGAGAAATATCGTTGACAGTCGCGCGCAATTAATTAAATAAATCTTTTCGGCTCATCTCCTTATACATAAATAAATAATTAGGTAAAAATTTGTGAAAATGAAAAAGTTATCTTGAAATTGTATATTGCTGACTTTGATTCAAATAAAACTTATTAATTACGAGTAGAATCCGTATTACGGTAGGTTAGTACACACAAGTAACATTTAAGTTTATATAATATTTCTATTGAACTACTAACAAGTATTAATATTACTTTTCCCGAGTAAAGATATCGTTGAATACATCTAGCAAAAGCTTTATGGTTTCTATAAATACTTCAAGATTTAAGATCATTTAAATAGATTTCTCAAAAAGTTATGATAAACTTCTATTAACGCTATTATTCATAAAAAATGTATCTGTTTCGTAAATTGGAAGAGATGGATGGGAAAGACTAGATATATTTTTATTATATATAGACTAGACTATTTTATTTAAAATTCTGAAGAAGAGGTGTTTTTGCACTTTCTCTTATAAATGATACACGCTATATAAAAGGAAAAAAAAAAAAAACTTTTATTTCCTTTTGCCTGTGAATATTTTAGAGTATTTATTTCTAAAAAAATTAACGTATTTACACAATTTATATCAAGGCAAATTATTTAGCCTTTATGTGAAATTATCTCAAAGAAAAAAAAAGTAGATATTTTCAACCGCATTTCTAGAATTATCTATTTTTTTTCTTAAACATTTAACGATAGAATAAACAACACAAACTGTTTACTATTCCCTACTAGTAAAAGAATCGACAATTTCACACATTCATATAACTGAAGCGTTCTTTAAAGATAACTTCAATTTTTGAGTTTTACTATAACGTTATATTAACCGGATATGCACCATCCCTACTAATGTAACAAAAGTGAAACGTTGAATATAAAGACAAATATACAATGGTTTATCTAAAATCAAAATTATCTAATTATCTGAAATGTTAAATCAGCCTTACTGATTTAAATGAAAGTTTTTACAAAAGTAATATGCATTATCCGATTAAAAGGTAAATAATAAAAATAATATTAATCTAATTTTGAAAAGTGGAAAATGTTCTCTTGAGCCTGCCAAATTCGTGGGTGTATTATAATATTGTAATATAATCCAGACTACTATCACATATCTCGCCTGGCACGCCTCACTGCCCCACAACAAACGTTGAACAAGGTGTGGTTAATTATATGCAAGATTATAAGTACATAACTAAAGTACATAACTAGCCAAATTGAAATGTAAACATATTCCATTATTTTTTTTTTATATTCATCTTATACAAAACATACAAAAACAAGGGAAAAGTTAAAAATAGTTTCAAGGTAAAAGTAGTTTCAAGTTTTCATCTTTTATTTTTTAAAAATATATTTTTGTGTTCTGATAAACTGAATAAAAGTTACCAATTAGTGAGTACGAAAATTAAATTTAATAAATATAATATAATTAAAAACGTTAAAATGCTCATAAAAGTCGTACTGTACATTATATCTTAATATAACTATTCCAGTAATCAAAATTTTAACTTTAACTAAATAATGATTCTGAAACAGAGACCTTAATTACTATAAAAATAAAGTTGACTAGAATACGAAATAAGAAAGTGAGTTTCGTAAGCGGCTGATCTTAAAAATTTCACATATGGATCATAATATCAGGAAATCAATAAATTTAAATACTCACAAATATCTTCATAACTATTTTAAACAACAATATTGAGAAAAAAAAATCACATAAACCGTACAAATTTAGTATATCAATCTTGTACATAAAATCTAAATAGGCTTCCCCAACTTTTTCTGGCTTCATTATAAATGTATCCGTAAAAGTTTCGAACTTTTATAGTTGACGCTGAGACATAGTACCTAAACCGCGCTATATACCTTTCCTGCCTGACACATGACTTGCTTTATGGTCATCCTTGTACTACAAGTCCCCTTCGCGTCACTTAATATACTCATTCCTGTTCGTTATTTTGTTTTATCACCACTACGCTATTTACGCCCATAAGTCGCTTGTCCTCTCTTATATTGCGTCCTTTCGTTTAATGTTGCAGTCCTCTGATTCACCTCGGGGCCATAACATATGGAAAAGGCACCCACTTTACGTGTTAATAAATTTAATATGACTTATTTAGTTAGATCGGGTGAGGTAATAAAACAGTTGCTTTATATTCATTTTGTGACGTGCGATATGATGGCGAGATTTTATAAACGCGGCAGTGTGGAAATTCGATATTGGCATCTCGTGTTTCGATACGTGAAATGTGAGAGCTTTCAACACTTTTTAAGTGTTGTTTTCTGTTCACATTGTTAATTTAATAACGATTAAATACATCGGTATGCATAATTTTTAATAGAATATTATAAGTCGAAAATCATATAAGGGACACTCGCGTTTGAAGCCGATGAGAAGTTATTAAACAATTAATATAAAGGAATTATAAGAGAACGTAACAGAATATGTTAATATTTCAATTTTTTTTTAATTCCATACCTTGAAAGAGAAAAGACAGAAACTCTCATAAATTCACTCAAGTGTTTATCTGTTCGGTTCTGTAACACTTAATTTTCGTAGATACTATTAGACGTAAAAAGCTGAAATTTGGATTTGATAACCAGTTTATTAAGTATTCATATAATACATATTTATATATATATATATATACATATATATATATATATATATATATATATTTATATGTATATATACACATACACATATTAAATAAAGTTGTTATAATTATAAAGTAATTTCTTAATTATGTAGTAATATATTCATATAAATAATAATTTTAAGATAAGTAAATAAAACTAAGTGATGTAGTAATATTTATACTTTATTTAAATTCTTCACCAAGACCTGGGTTTCGTTGTATGACAGTATATCTGCATGTGGGCAATTAGTAAAAGTCTTTCCTAATTACCCACCTGAAATGTTGTCATACAGTAGAAATAATACTACATCACGTAGTTTCATTTAATCGTGAATTATAAATTTCTACAAAATTAACGCTAAATATATTTAATTTAAAGTACTTAATAATTTTTAAGAAATAATTTTAATAGGATACGGACTTTGTTTAGAAATTCTACAAATTCGTGTATTTACCAGTATGTCAGTAAGAAATAAAATAGGAAATGCCCTACAAATATATCCATCACACGTAAATTCATTAATTGGTATAGAATCCAATCCAGGCCAAGGTAAAACACGAGAACCATAATTTTCTTTAACGTTCATGTTCAATACACTATTTACTTCCTTTCCACTATATTGAAAGATCAATTCCATTTTTTCTGGGTAGCTTCAAAATTATCCGTATGTTAAAAAGCATTTTCTCGACAAGAATACAATACAGCGTCTCGAGTTTTTTTCTGATGTTCTCTTGAATCAGTTCATGTGACGATCATTTTGTTGTATGTATAGAATGAATAAATCTGTATAGCAGAAGTCGGTGAAAAACAGTGCCAATACAAATTGTATGGATTCTACATCTTGTCTTATTTCATTTATATAGTTTATTTAATCTCCACAACTTACTATCCATTTATTTACAATGTACAAACTTCAACGTATCACGTTTCGATTTTGTTAGTAAACATTCTTTCTAGAAATATTATACATCTGCATGCTCTAATAATTATGTAATTTTCTGACAGATGCCGCTAGTAACAATCTAGTTCGTAGGAATATTCACACATCACGTGTCGATTTTGTTATTAAACATTTTAGAAACATAACACGTCTGCATGTATGCTCTATTAATTCCGTAATTTTCCAACAGATGGCGCTAGTAACTACATGCTAGTATTATGGATCGTCGTTTCGTATTTTTTTTGCTGTTTTTTTAAATATTTAAATTAAAAAATAGCGATAGATAACAAATCTTGATATTACTTTAAATGATTATGTTACATTTCAAATCCGGAGGTGTAATAGTTTTTTCGTAAATTATACCACAAAACTGTACGGGTTGTGGGATAGTGTAATAAAGGGGGGGCGGGGGGGCGGGAGAGGGAGGGGTAGAGTAAAGTGCTCAACAATATTGTTTTCAATTTTGTATGTCATATAAGGTATCATTTTAAAGAGGTTTTTTTGAGCTATACAAAAATATTTTTCATAACTTTAAATTGCATATTTAATAGAACTCCTCCCTTTATTTTCAAAAGTATCCTATTCCTTACTTCCGAAACTACTGAATTAAAATCATTAAAAAATACTTATATAAACGTAACTAAAATATTATAGAAATGCTAGATCTAATAATTGTTGAAATATGATACAAATTTTTACGCCTGTGGAAGTAATAATAGGCAATATATTTACGTCGCGAAAACTTAATATTTGTAAATAGTGTAAAAGAAATATCTTTAAATTTTATAAGTACCTAAAAATATACAGAAAATTATCATGAGAGTTCTACTCAAGTACACTTGGCAAGTGTTTGTTATTTAATATACGTCGAATAAGAAAATTTAAAATCACATTGTACTGCGAAGTATATTTAATATATGCAAATGTATCAAAAACGCCTTAATTATGGAAAAAATAATTTCTATTTAACGTACTGTAAAGATTATGGTTTAATAGCTGTTTTTCAAAACAATTTTTATTGGGCACAAGTGATAGAATAACATGTTCTCCTAGCAAGGGTTTCAAGTTTTCCTTACTAAAAGAGCACCTTTTATTTGCTTCCACCAAATTAAAATAAGACTTAATAATCATTAAAGTCAACAGTAGTAACATAACAATCACTAAAGTCTTATATAAGGAAAATATTTTTAAAAATGTTTTTAAAATTTCTGTGTATTTATTTTAAACGGACGAATGAGTTTAATTTAAATTTCAAGCATTTTGTTTCAGATTTCGTCCTTCCAGTTACGTTAACTTAAACTTAATATGTAATTTTCTTTGTTACTTTCAATATTCGCATTTCAAGGTGCCATAATATCATTAAATGGGACACTTTGTCGATGTTGACATATTATTTGCTAAATTTACAAGTATAAATTAATCTGCCAAAATAAGCAACTAACTCTATTTAATGACTACGTATTAAAAGAAAGCGTGCGAATCCGTACTGATTATTACTTATTAAAAAGTCACTGTTGGCACCTGTTTCCGTGTGTTCGCTGAAAACATGAGACCGGCCGAATAACTTTAGAATTATCGTAACATATACCTCTTGTAATATAAATAACTTTTTTATCGGTTTTCATGCTTAATATATTTATTCGGAATTGATGATAAATATTGGGAATTTATTTCGGAAGGTTTCAGTAACTAAACCAGAGGAAAAACTTCTGAAAATCCAAAAATATGAGATTGGAATGGCATAGAAACTTATCAATATAGGCACAAAATATTTGAGAACATTCTAGAATATTTATATTGGCGATCTTGAAGGTTGCCTTTTAGAATGTTCCATGCATCATGGCTTGTGATTAGTTTACCCAACCTCCATTATTTTTCCATACGGGACTATACAAGTAACCGGTATTGACTCGAATGCTAATAATTTAATTTTTCATTAGCGCGACTGGATTAATTGTTAATTTAATTATTTTGTACTTTAATTGTTTTTTGTTTATTTAAAAACTTTTATTCACGATTATTAGCCAATTGAGCGAACCAAATCGAGTCACTTGTTTAGTGTAAAGTAAGAAACGTGGCATGTAGATGGACGTAATCACAAATGGACTGCATTAATAAAAATATGGTATGTTCGTAATTTAAATGACAAATATAGAAGATTAAATAACTTTCTAAATGGTTTAAAATATGTGCACACATGGTTTTATAAGCACATTTGGTTTGTTGGTGGGCAACACAACACATCGCGCCGTGTCATGCTCAATTACAATGTAACGGGAATTACGCCATGCTTATTAAATGGACATGACATTACAAATAGGTAGATAGAGCTATATATTTTTCCAGATTAAACTGGTAAACTGGAAATTAAGCCACCTAATTATTTTGTTATTCGGTAACTAATTGGTTTACTTTATTGTCAGTTAATCCGGACGACTGTCTTAACGAGTGGCTATTAATCATTTACGATATGTCGTAAATGCATATTTACTATTTGGGTGGATTGTTTAAGTTATTAGCATTTTTATGGTTTGATGTAAATTGCTTGTTTTTTCTCCATGTAAATTGCAGGAGACTGAAAATCCATGAAAAGTAGACCTATGATGACATTAGTGTCTTACGAAATGAAATGTATAATTAATTAGTTACAACAGTTAAAATATTTATTATGTTAAGATGTAAGATTCAGAGATCAAATTTCATTATTATATATATATATATATATATATATATATATATATATATATATATATGTGTATATATATATATATATATATATATACATATATAAATTATTTTTCATTTTGTCTCCATTAAATGCCTTTTTAACAAGCATTGGTCCACTGCTCCGCTCACATATGTAAGAAATAATTAAGAAAGTCTTTTTCTGAGAAAGAACTAAAAATAAATGAAACCGGTTATGTACATAGTTACAAGGTTAGTATCATTTTAACACTTATAATTCGTAATAATGCGGGAATAATTTTTTCACCGTTTGCCTTGTCTGTTCTGCTCGTGTAAAGGATAGCCAATCACATATAGCCCGTTTTCTAATCTAAGTTATATACTAGTTAGAAATAAAATTTATGTTAACAACGCGAGCATACTTTTCTCAGCGTTTTTCTTTAAATTTTGATCATATAAGGGATAGCCTAATTACATATAGCTTGTCTTCTTATCTGAGTTATATACTAATAATAAGTAAAATTTTTATCAATAACGCGTGCATAATTTTTGCAGCGTTTATGTTTAATATACTGGTTATGTAAAGGATAGCCTAATTACATATAACCTATCTTTTTATCTGAGTTATTTACTAGTTATAAGTAAAATTTACGCTAATAACGAGGGCATATTTTTCTTAGCGTTTAGGTTTAACATTATGCTACTTTAAGAGATATACTAATTGAATATAGCTTATCTTCTAATCTGAGTTATATACTAGTTATAAGTAAAATTTACGCTAATAACGCAGACATATTTTTCTCAACGTTTATTTTTATAATGTTTTCCTCATGTAAGGGATAACTTAATTACATATAACCCATTTCCAATCTGAGTTATATACTAATTACACATAAAATTTCATTGACACCTCATGCACCAATTTAGCGGAAAAAAGACAATAACGAGTAAATTAACAATGTTTTATTTTTAATATATTATGAGAAATATTGCCTTATTCATCGAAAAATTTTGCAAATTTAAAGGACAAACTTGATATCGTAGAGTGCAAGTTATCCTGATTGGTGCAGCTAAAAAAATTTAAATGACTATATAATATTTTTTTGTCCTTTTTATAACCCGTAATGGTCTTTTAGAGTAAATATGTTTAATAAAAAAATATTAAAAAAGTTTTGTTGGACCTATTTTCAATTCAATGCTTGAATTCTCGAGTAATTGAGTATATCTTACGTAGTAACTTGAATAAGCGAAATAACTGGCATAAAATTAAATTTTTACTCAAAAATTTTAAATATATAATTTTAAATGGAGCAAGTGCCGTAATAAATGTTTCTTTGGTTTTGTAGACCTTTTAATCTAGCATTCGAAGAAGCAAGTGTTACCAGAAATACTATTTAAAATATTCAAGCTGTTTTCACCGCGAATGATTTGATATAGAAAGTCTAAATTTATCTTCTTGATTATTACATTTGGTAAAATGCTACAATTTGTACTCACTCACTTTCAAAAATTGTATGAAGTATCATTTGAACAAGTATTCTTGTAAGGTGGCTTCAGAGATATTGTCGAGACGATTTTCTTAAGAATTGAGGAAGTTAAAGTCTATATCATTATTATGTACATTTTACATTAATAAAGAGATATTTTTGAAAACATCGTTAAACGACATACCCTCGCTCCAAATTCCCAAATTACTAAGATAAAAATGATGAAAAATAGAAGTTAAAAGAAGTAAATATAATTTTCTTAAATTTTTCCGGAAAACCATGGCAATGGTTCCAATTCTCATAGTTTTTTTTAGAATTATGTTTACCCCCATTTGACAGATATAATAGGTATAATGTTTACATTGTGAAAAATAATTGTATCACCTTTTATTAAATTAACAGAAATACTATATATACTAAATGCTTATTTGTGTGTATAAATCGATTACCAAGATAATTATTAATAACTTTTCCTTATTATTCATTATATAAGTTTGATCTACATTGATTTGTGAAATTAAATACGGCTATACGCATTTGATGAGCGTCCAGCTAAAATATTTAACCTTGAGAAATAAAACCAACAGGAGCGCATGCGGAGGAAAAAAAATGTATTGATCCCATATTAAAAAATTTGATCACATAGATTCAAATTTTGCCATATGGAAGAAAATACGTGAAAGGCTTACAAGAAGAAGTTGTGAACAAAACATGACTACAAAAAAACTTCTGGGACAATGCCGTAATATGTCATCGTCTTGCTTAATGTAAGAGATTTTTGACACGTGTCGTCTCTGTCTGCTGTACATATTCCAGAAAATTTATTTTGTATTATTCTGCTCTACATAAAATAAAAGTGTGATTGTTGGAACATGAAAATATTGTTACACTGGCATTTGGAGCACGAGAAATGTATTAAAGACAACTAATAATTACTTAACTTCATAAAAATCAAGTACGAAAGTTCCAGTTTCATTCCCTTTTCTAAAAACGTAAAACTTTAAAAATAAAGTGAAACTTGAACAGTAAAAATAGCACCTAAGAAGTACTGAAAGCTCTCATATTTCAGATGTCGAAACACGAGATGCCAAAATAGAATTTCCGTAAACTGTCGCGCTTATAAAATGTCGCCATCAAATCGCGGCACGTCACAAAATGAATATAAAGCCATTGTTTTATTACCTCATTCGACTTAACTAAATAAGTTGTATTAAATTTATTAACACGTAAAGTGGGTGCCTATTTCATATGTTATGACCGCGCTGTACATCGGAATAGGACTTTAACATTAAACGAAAGGAAGCAATGAAGTTAGGACACGCGATTTATGGGCCTAAATAGCGTAGAGATGAATAGTAAAACAAAATAACGAATAGAAACTGGCGCATCGAGGAACGCGAAGTAAACTTATAGGAAGGGGATGACCATAAAGCATGTCGTGTGTTAGGGAGGAAAGGCATGTGGTGCGATTTAGGTACTACGACTCAGTGTCAACTACAAAATTTCGAAACTTTCACGGATACATTTATAACGAAGCCGGAAAAGTTGACTGAAGTCTTTTTGGAACTTTATATAAAGGATTAATAATTTAAATTCGTGTGGCTTATTTGAATTTTTCTCTCATTATTGTGTGTTTAAGGTGCTTCGGAAGAGAATATTTCTCCCTATATAGATTTATTAATTTTTTGATGTTTTGATTCATGTGTGAAGTTTTTGCGACCACCCGTTAAGGAAAATTATTTTATTGTTTTGTGCTCTAGTCAACTTTTAATTTTATAGCGATTTTTTTTTGTTTTATGGCATTATTATTTGATTAACGTTAAACACGTCTATTGTCGGAAATAAAGGAAATCAGAAAGTACTAAAATTAATTAGCGCGTAAGCAAAAAATTATCTGCAGTATTATTTTTATAATCAAATTAAAAATTTGCAAAACATAATAATCAATTCAGTTTCCGTATTTATAAGTCCATAACTTCCATGCTACTACATACAAAAATAAATAAGTATTTTTTTTAAATTGAAGTATGGAAACTTCAAATTACTTTCACCAATGCTAACTTTTACCTCTGGTTTCCATTGCTGGGTATAAGAAAATTATAAAAAATTCAAATAACTAGGTTCACATTTCAATAAGGCTAGTTACATACTTACGTGGTGTGAGTGTAATTTTGCACATAATTTGTCATACCTTAATCAACATTTGTTGTAGTGCAGTATGGCGAGCCCTGTAAGTTATGTGATAGTAGTCTGGGTTGTTTTGTGGAGCAATAACTGACCCACGAATTTGGAATGTATGACGTAATATGTTACACCATTTAAAAATTAAATTAATATCATTTTTAATACTTTTTTTACGTGTACTGCTCTTCCGATGTAAATTAAAATGCAGACATTGTTTATTTCCATATATTATAAAAAGTTATGTTCAAGAAAGTTTTCAGAAATATGAACATGTTAGTTTCTTGATTGTTTCACTAGTATTAGAGAACATATTTGTTTTTTTTATTATTTAGCCCTTTCTTAATCACTCCTTAAATTTTATCACTCGTGCAAAATGCAACTTTGTATATAAATATATATATATATATATATATATATATATATATATATATATGTATATATATATATATATATATATATATATGAATTTATAATTATGTGTGTGTGTGTGAATATTTAACTAAAACGACTCTGGGTCATTAACAACTAAACGAAATTTTAATTGGCATATTTTTGGCGGATAGAGAAAATTCATTAATCCTTATGAAAGCAAACAGACAAACATAAATTAATGAGTAACTCATTTCTATATATTAAATATATTTAATGTGCTGAAATCATAAAAAATACCCCCAAAACGATATTATTTACGATGGATAGGCCTTTTGACATTTACTATTTCAGGTTCGATATGATCGAAGTCGACGGCAATAATTAAAAAAAACAGATATTGACTTGATTTAAAAAAATAAGTTAAAATAATAAAAACTGTAAACATTTATAAGTAGATTTCACAAACTTCACATAACAAATGTCGTTAAAAATTTTAACACGTAAGGGAAATCATAGCCAGATACGAACTTTCTCGGTATTACTATTTAATATTGTATATTTCAACTATAGGATTTAAAAATTAAAATTTTGAAAACTATTTGCAACTTTTGAACAGTTTGATCGATTTCAGTAAAATTAATTACATTCTGCGTTTATCTGAGACACATATTTTGGTAGCGTATAATGATGATGATAATACTAAAAAATTTAAAATATTAGAATTTTTGTTACGTCCTGGCATTTTTACGAAATTTATTTTGTAAAACATGTTGGTTACGTTCCACAACCAATGATTTTTTTAATATTTTTCGAAAAGGTTTCCAAAAACATATTTTGCTTTACTTTGTTAGTAGTAATGATCATTTTTTTCACCATTTAAGAAAACGTAATTTTTCAGAATTTTTGAAATACTTTCATGGCATAAAGAATTAAAAGAACTGAAAATCATATCAATATCGATTTTTGCTTTTAATTGATATTTTTGATATTTTTCTAGTAAGAAACCGGAGAAGATTCAAGAATAAACGCCTAAGAAAATTGAAAAATAAAAAGAACAATTTATTAAAAGCTATTCACAATGACCAGTATTAATGATCTCGTAGACGATTTGATAATCCGCTTGTGGTTAACAATGATGATATTATATGAATCATATGATCTAAATTGTATGTGTATAGTAATTTAACTAACTGATATTTTCCGTGAATTGTGACTTTCCCCGGAAAATTTTTAAGTATTCATTCCAGTGGTGGATAATTGTATATATTTGCGGTACATAACCAAAGCAATATACGAAACGCTACGCAAATGACAGTAAATAATAACGAAGCGAATAGTAAAACTAAATTACAAACTCGCAACGAGAGGACAATAAAATGTTTCTGGTGTAGAGTTGCAAACGTCAACAGGGCGGTTGAAACGCACCGCCCAATTGTAGGAACTTACACCGCTTACGAATAATTTTATAACAGTGTAGAGAATAGCTGTCACATTGAGTCGGTTTGCAGCTTTGTAGCGAAACAATTAGCATTTGATTCGCGTGGTTTAATCGAGTTCACCCTTTTAATATCTAGTAAATTTAACAGAGTACTATCGAGTTGAGTGTTTACGGTCTTGATTGAGCATTTGGTACGTCCAATTAAGCTGATCAGAATAGACTTAAGTATTAAATAAATTGACTGTCCTATTTTGTAACCATATTTGTAATTTGTAATGTATTACGATAATTTTAACAAAAGTACATATTTTTGTGTGTCACGTAACAAAAATTTAAATCGATTGATATATAGGGATTTTTTTTTTAAATTTGATGTAGAAACATGAAATTTGGTATAAAGCCAAAGCATATTAACCTGCGTATTTTTCTGTATTTAACGTATAAAATATATGCAGAAATAATGGAGACGAGGCAAATCGACAGCCGAAATTTATAACATTAATGTAGTGTGTGTTATAAGAAAAAAATATACGGCTTTTCAAAATTTTTTGACAGATGCGTCAAGAAATGATCTTCCTGAGTGACTTAAAACTTGACGTGAAAATGTGATAAATATGTTTAAATACACGTGTATTTTTTAATGTTAGTGTTCCAAGATATTTATACGGATATTTCAGAGGATCAAAATGCAAACAAAGTATTAGTTTCTTTCATCTTATATACCGTGTAAGGTAATTTACAAAAGAACTATTTTTTTTCATAATTATATGTGAAATAATTGCAGACGAAATATAATACTACCGCTTCTTCGCCGAAGCACGAAGTTGTTTTTCTGTTTCAGTATGAGAAAGTGAGAGTAGCTAAACTAAATGATTCGAAACTAACCTGTAATTGTTTTTTAACATATCTAAATTTATTGTGGTAAGTTACAGTGAATGAGGATTATCAGATGATCGGATGGATTTGAAGTTCCATTACTACGCCGAAACTCAAGTTACTAATCGAAGAGAATATCGATATCGTCTTTTAAAATCCTTCTTGTCATATATTCGGAACTTTTTTGTAACAATCCAAAAATCACTGAGTTAAGTTGCATACCTAATATCATATAATTTATATGTGGCTTTATTCGTTAACATATTTTCGAAATATAATTCTAAGCGATTTACATTTTACATTAACATAATATTACACGTTGTGAAATATTGGAATCATCCATGGAATATGAGACGAATCACATATTATGTTATTTCTTAAAGTGTATTTTATAAACCGATGATAGTCTTTTAATATTAAGAGTAATGTGGGAAAAACGAATATCTAGTTTCCAAATGGTATATGCAATCGATTCCTCAAAATTAAGTGGAAAGCAAAGTAGATATAAGAAATATTTATCAAAAATACAAAATTATTAAATCAATATATTTAGCTCTTTAAGAAATTCTGATAAATTTACTTGAGATTACCGAGTACCAGTTGTGTAAAGTGAATCTGACATATGGCTGAATATTAATGTATTTGACCCCTTGAACTTAAATCAAGCAAATGATTGGCTTGTTTATGAAAAATCGAATAATTTGCTGATGGCCTATTCATAGAAATTCAAGGTGTATTCAAAAATATTGTTGCCGCAGATATTTCTTAAGTTGTGGCAAAATTATCCGTTAACGGACACTTTTGTGCGGAAATTCGGACAAGTGTATTCCTAACGTGTACTTTTATCCGCATCATAAAAGTTCTATTTACGTCTGTTGCCTTACACTGAGAATTTTTTATAGATCATTTCCCACGGTGGTTCATTTACGTTTCTTATTTAGTTTTACTATTCATGTTGATCTTACTTACACAATTCGTGTGATATTTTATATATTCGTGTGATATGATATATGTTGTCTTTCTTAATGTGAAGTTATAATATTTTTCTCACTTCATTGAATACATCACTAAAGATAATATAATCTACTTGGTTTAATCGACTAAGTTAATAAAGCACGGCTTATTTACTTTCCGTGTGATTTACCAAGAAATTATGGTAAAATTTTTGTGCATCAACAATTTTAAGATATTAGATTATTGCATTTAGGTTTTTGTTGCAGGAAGATTGCGGTAGTTTTTTAAATTGTTTCGAATTTTTCTCAGAAAGATATTACCATCATTTTGAGTAATAAAAACTGAAACAATACCAAAATGATTGTCACCGTCCAACTGGTGTGATTTTTTATATCTTGCGTGAAATTAATATTGTAGTCAATATATTATCAAAAGTTTAATATCATAATTGGAACAAATCATTAGCAATTTGTAATATTAAACTTTTTAATACAGCGGCGACCCAGTACGAGGACAATATTAGAATTATTACATGAGATATGTACATAAAATATATTTTGGTAGTATTTAGCGGCGAAATGTAATCTGGACATACAACAAACTATCCGCTTTGCCTAGCCATGTCCTGAAGATATTTGCAAAATCAATAACTGGGTGGATAAAAGATGAGTGATAGAATGCAATAAGATCATTTTTAGAATTTATGCCTATTTGTTAGTTTGTGTAGTTAGTTTGTAAAGAACATAAATATAAAGTGGAAGTAAAATTCACATTTCCATTTATCGTATTTGGTTCACTCAATTAGAAGGTATGCGAATTAAATATTAAAAAAAAAATTAATTTGCATAACAATATGGTGAAACTAATGTGTTAGAGATGAAATCAGGAACGGTGCGAGAGAAGGTGGGTAGGTTAGATAGGGTGAACCTGACTACTGTAAGGAATTTACTTTTCATTGAAGTCGTTTTATGGTCTTTGTTTTGTTTTTTAATTTTTTTTGGGTATGATTTAAACTGTGAGTGTATATTGTGAGTAAATATAATAGTAAGAGAGTGTTTGAAATAATCACTTAATTGGAGCGCATAATTTTAAGACTCAACTCACATGCCTGATACCTAACCTTGATATATTTTTAATCAATATTTTTATTTTGACAGGAAAAAGTATTTTACAAAGTTCAGCCTGTTTTTTTTTCAATTCGTCGTATTTTCGAAAACTGTGCGTAAATCATGCAACCTTTAACGTGAAAATGAAAATTTACAGAAAAGGAAATTAATGCAATCTCAGTTATAAAAAATTAGGTTGAAATAAAATACATTCAAAGTGAGGAAGTAAGAAATTCGAACAAATAAATATGTCATTATGACAATGAAAATGCAAGTAAAAATATAGAAAAATACCCAAAAGCAAATATAAAAATATATTTAGAATTTATTAACTTGACATCGCTGAAGAACGTCGCTGACACTTTATTTTATGTGAATAATTTATGTCAGATATTTTTGTTTTTCAAGTCATCATATTTTTATAACAATACGTTAATAATATTTATTACCAAAATATAAGTACACCTCTTAAAGCAAAATTAGTTCTAACTTCAAATACAAGGAGAGAAAGAACCAACGAAACACAAATTTTAAAGAAATAATCGAGCACCCCGTGTCCAATGCGTATAAGAAAACCGTTCAGGTGTATTAAGTGTACTTTTTATCATAAGTTGACTTCCTAGCGTAATAGGTATGTAATAATACTTAATAACGTATTTAAGTAAGAAGACATATATTATCGTCGATATTTAAGAAACATTGGATCTAGAACCAATATTACAATTTTCCTAAAATATTTGTTAAGATTATATACGTGATATAGAAAATAATGTATGTAATATAAAAAAAAAATAAAGTAATTCATATGCTTTGATAGATACGACAATCCGTAAAATTTCAAAAAAATTCGGTCGAAAATTAGTCGCCACCCAAAATTTCTAATCACACCCAGCCTAACTTAATACGTAATATTAAATTGATTAACAGGTAACGCGTTCGCTTATTTCATATATTACGATACCACCATAAATCCTAAAAAAGGACTGTTACATCAAACGGATGAGAAAGGACACACAAATTATGGGTATAAGTAACGGTAAAATGGATAGTAAAACTAAATAACAAACGTAAATGGAAATGGCGAGGACCGCGAAGTGGACTCATAATAGAAGAAGGAATATAAAATCTTTCTCTTGTTGGGAATCTGACGGCAATAACCGGATTTACTAAAAATGTGTATATGTACACTTGTTATGGAGCCCTAAACACTTGTCCCGTAATACTGATTTAAACTTTCTGCGTACAGACTAGGAGTAGTTGTTTCGAGTTTTATACAACGTGACAACCTACAGTCGTGTGGATTAGATTTTTACAGTGTGCGTTTGGCAGCAGTTGTTGAACTTGAAATAACGCATTGAAATTCTCGTTTGTAACTTCATTGACCCTCCAGGGTTACAATATTGATTGTCGCAATGAAATTATACCAGCTAAAGCTCATAATTATTAATTATTGCCACCTCGAACGTGCATTTCAAAGTTATCCAAATCAAATTTTATTGGACGAATGCTTCCGATAAGCATTCGTTTGATACGTGCACACAATTTTTTTTAACTAAAACTTTTGCATGAATTTCGCGAAAGTAGATAATTTATTCATTTATTTAATTACAAAATTTAAACTTAAGTGACGTGCAACCAGGAGCTGCAGTTAATGTTTGCATAGCGTTGCTGGTTATTTCGTAATAAGCGTAGAGGAGGCTTTCAATAAATAACAAAAAAATAGTGATCCATGTCTTATTAAGAATTAAGTACTGGAAATTATTTCATTTAGTGGAATATAGGAACAATTTTTTAAAGATAATTAGAATCCTACTCATACAAAAATAGTACATTTATTGTCTTTTCGGTTAATTTTTTGTCTTGGTATCTTGAGCGCAATTGTCATTAAATTCGTATTACTGTACCTAGCATTTGACATTGAAGAGGCTTAAACTACCGAGCTATCTCCCCCTTCAGAGACGTTTTTTTTAATTTCCAGGTAAGGAAATTTGTGCTCTTATCCAATATATCAGGTTTTACAAGTTTTTTTGATAACATTTTTAAATCATTATTAGTTTTTTTAAATTAATTCTTTCAATTATTTATAAGTAGAATAATTGCAGTAGGTATTCGTTAAAGACATGAAAGAATAACATTACGCAATCTCTTTATAAGATTTGGCTAATAACATTCTCGCACCATTTTAGATTTATGTCTTTCCTTATAGAATACGAAGACAATTTCGTGCACAAAGGTAAGTCAGCATACTCTCCATACCCTAATATTTTAGAGTTTAAGCTGTTGTCTTCATGTCCTGCTGATCTTGGCTTTCGCGTAGTATTGTAATGTATTTTTCCTTTAGTTCTTCCTCGTCGTCGTTTAGTATAGAAAGAGTTAACTCAAAACATTAAAACTAACAGAAAAATAAAATATTTTGGATTCGTTTTCGGAATGTGAGTGTATGCTGTTAATAAAATTGTAACAGATTAAATTATGTACAAAAATGAAATGTCGCAAACAATACATTACTTTTTCAAGCCCATATAATAAACTTACGACAGTCATCTAATACAAAGAAATATGCAGAAACGTTTCGAAATTATGAACAACTGTCACAGTATCGTATTTCTGATCCATATTTTTTTTTAGATATACATTACTTTCTAAAAGTTGATTGGATACATAAACTCTAAAAACTGAAATGGGTATAGGAAGTTATAGAAGGAATTTATAAAATTATTACATCAATTTACGTATAATTTTTTTTTAAAAATGGTTATTCTAGATTGAGAGTAACATCAAAGTATATTTGGCATATAGTCATATTTAGAGATCTTGACCAGATGAACTTAAGATAATCAAATCGAATGCTAATAGTCCATATACAATACTTCTTATTATATTTTCATAATAAAAGGAGATTTGTGCGACAGCTATTTCCTTCTTTGTAACAAAAGTATCCGTAAACAGTTTAAGCTTTTATAGTCGGCGCAGGACTGTGCATCTAAAACATCCTATTTATGTATGTTACTCTACACGAGGAACGTTTTATGGCCCATTCTCGTTACAACCTACTTACTTGTGGTTCGTTTCCGTTGTTATTTCGTTTTACTGCTCATATCGCTAGTACTTATTCCTATAATTCGTGTCCTTACGTATATTGCCTTTACATTTCTGACGTAGAGTAATGTTCTGATGAGTACGGCACTACAATGTGTAAAATTGTTAAGGATTTATATATTAGTAAATATAATGTAATCTATTTTGTTACTCATGTAAGGTAATAAAGTAATATTTTATATGCATGGTATGACGTACCAAGAGCTAAAGGTATTATTTTTGGGCATTTGTAATTTTCCAGATATTATGCTAAGTTTCAACTTTACCATATTATGTACCTATACTATATCTTTAAAGTTTTATCTTTAACTGATGTAATACTAAATTTTTGACGACTATAGTCGTTGATTGACGTAACTAAAACTAATAGAGTAAAATGAAATATCAAAACATCGATTCCGACATTTAGGTTTTTTTTTTGTTTCCGTACTTCAAAAGGAAAACGAAATTAAGGTCTTATATGTAACTGTTCATCTAGTTTTCCTTTACAGCAGAGTATTTCTTACAAACCACTATGGCGTGAAAATATTAAATTTGGCAAGGAAAAGCTTTACATAGATCTTAATTGTTACCGCCCAAAAATAATTATTAAAAAATTAAAGCGGAGGTAAATAAAGTTTTACAAAAGTTTCATTTATTTTTCGATTAAAAGGATTCTAAAATATTTTTTTATACTTTACGTAAGATATTTCAAAAACCGTTTTGTTTGTTTGTTTGCCTGTTTTTCTCAAAAACCGTTAAACCTAAACATTTTATTTTGAAATTATAATCATTTTTGTTAAACTTTAAGTAATATTACTTTAAAGGGAGAAGAAGCAACCAACTTCTTATTTTCTTATATCATGTGGCGTGTCTTATAAACGAGCAGGTTAGAAAGATTTTGTGTTTTTATTTTGACTGTGAAAGTACAACAGATATTTTCGAAAATATACATGAAAAACTAATTACCTCCTCTATTTGAAACTCCTAAAAACAAAATAGGAGAAAAGAAAATTTTACCATACATTTATCAAAAGAAATCTGGAGCAACGACACTCTAATAAATTTTAAAGCTTTAATTTTTTTCATAAATTCATCATATTTTTAAATATTTTATAAATATACTAGGTACTTAAACCGAGAAAATGTATGTTAGTATTTGTTGTTTAATATATTATATTTTCACAAAGACGTAAACATCCCTTATTATTCCTAACAGATTTAATTTTGATGTTTTATGTACCTTGGATATTACAATCTGTATCCAAATGCAGTTTTGATGCGATCATAAAAAAATAAGGAAGGTAGAATAAACAAACTAAATAAGCGATGTTTCAAGAAACTACTCAATACTTGATGAATAGTTTCTTGAAACATGATTTACTTGAAGCATATATGAAGGTTTATTTTAAATTTTCGTTATTATTTTAAATACCAGCATTATTTAGAGGGTGAAATTGATAATTTTCAATATGTTTGTAGGTTTATTTTTGTAAATGTACCTTTATATCTAATGGTCTCATCAAATAATTGAAGAATAAATCTAAGGTAGCCTTGTCACCATTTCATTGTTACAACTAAATGAAACTACGTCATGTGGTATTATATCTCCTTTATCATTAATCACGACCTAGTTTTCGTTGTATGACAACATCAACGATATTTCTCTGCATTGTTACTAAATTATAATGCGAAGAGTTAGTTAAATAGTGCCTTTGGTCTCAATAAAAAGCCAGTCAACGTAATTTAACCATAAGTTCTATCCAAAATTTTTAAATTTATATTCTGATTAAGTTAGCTGCTGACACAGACAATTTGTATTGTACAAAAAATTTGTAAACTGCTGACACGGACCTTTCACTGATAATTTGTATTTTATTTTTATTTAAAAAATATTTTGCACTAAAAGTGCTTACAGTTAGTAACTAAACATTTATTTTGTCAAATATAAAGATTGAATGGTAAAATATTGCATTTTATTCGGTAAAAAATACTGAAAGGTTTCGCATAAATTGTGCCATTTTATGTAATATTTTACAGCGATAACAAAATTAATAATTTTTTACTTTTTTGTAGAAAAATTCTTGTACATATTTTCTTTAATGAGCTGTCAGTGAAATTGCTGTAAAGCCTTTGTGTAAAGATAATCTGTGGGTAAAATTGCTATGAAGCGCTTTGTGTAACAACTGATAAACCTTGATAGTGTGAAATGGCTATGAAGCGTTTTGTTTAGAGATAATCTATGGGCGAAGTTGCTACGAATAGCTTTGTGTAAATAAAATATTGAGGTATAATTGCTACGTAGCACTTTCTGTAAAGGTAATCTGTGAGCAAAATTATTGGGGAGCGCTTTGAGTAAAGATGATCTGTCGGTGATATTGCTATCAAGCGCTCCTTGAAAATCTGCTACTGAAATTTTGTGTAAAGATAATCTATCAGTAAAATTGTAACGAATTTCTTTGTGTAAAGAATACAGTGACTGGTAGTGCGGCTCAGAAATATACTGTTCACTACTACGCACCCGGTTGTTTTATATTAATTCTATACATGTGCAGATGTAATAAAACTGTAAAATGATCACACCAGTATATTAAAGATAAATATAATATAAAACCAAAATATTTTTAAAAACCTTTATCTATTCACCTGTGAGTTAAAAGAATGTATTGTAATTTTGATGGAAAGCACACTTACTTGAAAAAACTTTACTATATCATGCTTATAGATAAAGTGCGCAACGCGTATTTTTCCATTTAATTTTACAGTTAATTTAATATTTTCCAAAAGTCAAAGTAAATGAAGTACCTAACACAGCTAGTTTATAATTAATTTATTACCAAACTTCATGTATTTTCATAGACCCGAATATACTGTGATGTAATCATAATTATAAAGGATTGTATTAACGGTACAAATTATCAATATATCGTACAACATAAAAAAACATACAGACGCGTTGTTTTATCTGAAATGCGCAAAAAAACATATACAGCGGCGAGGCAATTGGCTATGGTTTGAAATTATTGTCCCTTAGCCAAAAAAAACGAAAGCCCATTGTCTTTTTTGGCAAAACTCGGGAACATTCTATCACTTGGTCGTTTAATCCAATGGTTTTGTTTGGTTTTTATACGCGGCGTTTGCCTAAATTGCGCTTATCGTTTACATAATGCGATACTAAAAATAAACGCCCTTGATTGAATGGCCCTGCCTTTTTTCCTCAGAATTAAAACTAACCGTTTTATCAATTGAATTTAAATATTTTTCAAGTTAATATCTTCATTGTATTTTATTACGAATTTTACACGTCTCATGCCGAAAAAGTATCTTAAACTTCTATAGAAAAATATAGACATGTAACTAGGTGAAATAGTGATTTATGAATACTTTTCGAGTTCTGCTTAATTGTAAATTAAAAATCAGGTAAATATATAGTATATTGTGTGCTTAATTATCTTTTGGTCATTTCCTATCTAAAAAGAAGAAAAACGGAAACGAATCTTTATGAGATCTCTGACGTGTCTGTTAGAGATGTTTTTTTTTGCAGAAATCGGTTGAAGTAGAAACTTGAAATGTTCTACAGTGAAAAAGCATATTGATTGACATATATATGAGTTGTCAATACTCAAAAGTATTTACATAAAAGTTTTATGTAGTAAAATTTTGTTAAAAAATTATTTAGTATTGGTCTAAAATAATATTTAAAACAGAAAATTATAGGTATAAAAGAATAATTAATTTTAATTTTAATGTAATACTTTTCAAGTAATATTTCCGAAAATGTCTAAGGAAATTTGTTCAAAAAGATTTTTATCCACATATAGTTCCATATTTATCACTCAAATAGGTTCATATGAAAATCTTAGAGGAACAAATTTGATTTTCGATATTTTTTTTTTAATTTTATAAATGGTGTCATGTATCAATTATAATAAGAAGTTATAAGTATTTTTAAACTATTTTTTTAAAATTCTATGTTAAACTAGCATTCGCTCATCGCTTCACTCGCGTGGTTATAGTTAATATAAACTTTACCGGAAAACTGAAGCGATGATTCCATTTTCAATTGTTTTAAATATTTACGATATTTTTACGCTTTTGTAATATATATATCAGGCAATATTGTATTTACGTGATGAAAAATAATATTAATTTATTTTATAATTTGATAGAAAATACTAAATCACTTAGCTTTTTATGTATATTTAGTTATAAATGGAACTCACGAAGTGATAGTTTTACTTGTACTTAACTTTTTTAAATTTATTTTTCCGTTAAATTTCGTACGTCTAACTTCTATACAAAAGATAGATTCTGACCCACAGTATACACGAGATTTCATTCAAAATAATTCCACTAAAATACTTATATTCGTGGTATACATGTGTATTTTTCCTATTTCTATTTCCCATTATTGTAGAATCGTCAACCTCCCAAAAGTTTTTCGCGTCAAACAAACATATTGAATGCACATATTTATTGTTGAATGTAATTTCATTAAACTGGAACAATTTTCCCGTACTTAGTACCGCAATGGGAAAACAATATGGCATGGATCACCAATGATTTTAAATACAAATCTGAATTGACCTAATTTGATACTTAATTAAATATTACATTCTATTTTCACTGTCCTTAACATAAGAACCAAATTTAAATACATAATTATTAATTAACCTGGAAAGATAGAAACAGAATTCATAAATTATTTTGAGAAGACCGCTAATTTTTCAGATAATTTTAAATTTTATAAATATGTAGACCGTATATTTCAGTGAAATGTTTACTCATTTTTTGACTTAAATCCCGCCACTCCTAAGCAAATCATGAGGGCTTGATGAAATTCCGTTAATGGATTTTGCTCCTTGCTGACTTCAGCTCCCAAACAATTTTCTCATTTTTTTATTTCTTGATTCACTGTCCTCCTCCATAATGCCTTTGACTTGTCTTTTTTCCTCTTCTTCTGAGAGGTTTCAGAAGAGAGCTTATTGCTCAATTATTTGGGCAGAAAATATGGAGGATTTTTCTCAGTAATGAGTAGATGAGGGCTTGCACTCTCGATCTCGAAAGTCACGTTCTTTCTCTAGACTTTCTTTTCCTCGTTTCTTTTAAAAAAATTAAATGATTTCAGTTTCACTCTTCATTCAATTTGGAGTTAAAAACTAATAGTTCTTTCATTTCATTTAACCTACGTATAAACTTTACTTAACCCTGTTTGCATACCTGCTATAAAATTTCATCAACCATATAACATCTTTTTAAAACAAGGAAGAAAATCTATTCATCTCTTTCTAAGTACTGTTTATAGCCGTTATTATAATTCGAGTATAAACTATATATAATTTGTCATGTAAGGGGAACGAAAGTCAAAAAAATTAAAATTTACCTATTTATTTTTTCTGGAAGTAATACTCTTCTGCAGTTGAAATTCTGTTTTTATTATAATAAGTTTCATTAGTCTTTATCATATTATAAATAGCTGCACGGTAAAAGTATACAAACTATAATTTTTCTCAAAATATGAGCTTTACAACACCAAAAAATATTTTTAAAATTGTAAGTGTGTTTGAAAATATTAGCGCAAAATAATAACCAAAGCAAACAAATAAACTATTTCGTTTTATCACTGCTCTGTCCCTATTTATCGCTATATAGCGTAGTAATGTACAATCGACAATTTTTCTCAGTGATTTTAGAAACGAAAATAACTTTTGAAATTGGACGCGAGGTGCCAGAAATTAGCGTAAAGTAACAAATAAACAAACTTTTCCTCTTCATGTTTTACTATAGATCATTTTGAATTCCCCACGTTGTAACTTCTGAATGCAGTAATATTTCAAAATTGAGTCGTAATTTGCACGATTTAATAGTATTTATCTAAAATTTTTTGCATTTTATTTTTCTTAGAGATTTGATGATCTTCTCAGTCTAATGGAGTTAAATGCATATGTTAGCAATATTCTCCATTGAAAAGACATTCCATTTTCTGGACATGAAAATAAAATGACCATATTTCATACGCAATGACAATTTATATTATTTGTGAATGGACATTGCAAGGTATACATAAATAGGAATACATTCAGGTTTTTATTTTAGAATTTCTAACCTATGTTAACTTAGGTATAGTGGATATTTTTATTAGATACATCGTAACGTTTCCCAACTCGTTAAATATCATACATTATACAATAAAAAATAGTGTGCTCAAACTACGCACTGAAAAAATGTCAACCACCAAAATCAGATCTGGCATCGTCTTTTTACGGTTTCGAAAACTGAACTTCTTTAACCAAGTTACACGTACTTTTCTATCAAGTAAGTTTTGTACACTCGTCAATAAAAAAAGGCCCTTTCTCTTTTAATCTTGACATTATAAATCAAAAAACAAATATACTCGTGTTCATAAAACAGACGTTCTTGCTAATATAATAATGATCAAAATTTTTAACAATTTGGGCATCTATTGGCTGTGAAAGTATTCCATATATTTAGTCAATAAAAATTTCCTCTTTCAAAATTTACAACTAAAGTTAAGTTCAGTTAAACGGAAATGATTTTAATGTTGAAATACCTATTTAGATGAAATCAATAGATTAAATGTAAAAGAGATCGTTGACAGTTGGTTTTAAATGTGATTGATCTGAGGAGGCTCAGATTGAGTGATACAACGTTATTGATGTTGAGCAGAAGATTACAAAACATATCAAAAGACATAGATAATTCGATTTTTTGCATGACTTTATGCTTGTGTTTTCATATATTTAAATATTTTTTTTAATTACTGCTGTTTTATTTATGTATTAACCAAATCAACCGCAGCAAAATACACCATTTACCTTTTTACTAGTGCTTTTGTAAAATACGTAAGAAAACAGCCAGGTCGATTGTTAAATGCATGAAAGATAAACTTATTAGTAAAGAGCATGTTAAAAATAACTCCAATTTATGTATCTCATATATTAGATATATGCATATATTAGAGTTTGAAAATAGAACACGTAAAATTATGTAAGTGTATGTAGCTTAAGGTTCATACGCTACAGACTGTAGCAGTAGTGCTCAAATATTATGTATTTATATTATTAACATTCGTATGATATCTAGTCCTGTAGTGATCCTCATGTTATTAATGCTAATTATTTTCTTAATCTGCATATTAAAAACGTGACTACGAAATGAAAATCGTTCGTAATAATAGCATTCACACATTATGTACTCACATTATTAGCTCTCATACTGATAGTAATATACTACTCTTTTGTGTACTCATATTAAACATCCTATATTAAAAGCACGTAACTTAGGAAAATATCTATCTCGATGGTCAAACATTGTGTAATTTTTTAGTATATTTTATAGGAGTCAATATTATATCTTTTGACGAATACTTTTATGCCTTTGCTCGGAAAATACTGTTTGGAATGAAATATATAATATAATTTCACATACTTATAATTCCATAACATTTACTAACCAATATACGCTCCTTGGAGTCGATTATAGGTATATTTATTGATATTTCGAATATCTAGATAACTGTTTTTTTACAACTAGTCCTTTTATGATAGAAAAAACCTTACTCTCTGACATAAATTCAAAATTAGAATTTCTCAAGAGTTAACACCAAAAAATAAGCAAAAGCTGGGTCAGCATATTTTAATATTTCCATTTTATTAATGGAATATAATACGTGTATTTTTCGGGAAACACATTTTACAGAAAAGGAAATTAAATGCCAATGAACCACTTGTCAGTTTAACATAATTGCTAAAACTGCCTCATTTTTAATTGTTATTTATTTATATCGCATTGTGCTGACCTTCATTGTACCCTTATTGTCATACTAAAGCAATGGATAGTTAGTTTAAAATATGCGAAACATAATTTCTTTTGAAATATCATGGACTGAATTCCGTAATAACACCTCCATACTCTAAAAACACGCTAACAGGCAGCGTTTTTCCAATACCGTACAAATTCGCATAATGAAATTATTCGGACGTATGACGAGATATAACGACCATTTTATTGAACGCATGGTGCAGCAGAGCAAAGTGAAATGAACCAAGCCACATGGTGGAGTACCAATGCGATGGATAGATTAGGCCTATGCAATCATGGAAGCTCCCCTACACGAGTGCACCAGAAGAACACCTGATAGAGAGGAAGGGTGACATATCCTGTAGCGCTATATTCATCTGCAACAGACTTAACATAATAATCACGATCTCTCTGTAAAGAGTGTGACAATTACGAAGAAGAAGATTTCTTTTGTGTATGAATAAAACATAATAAAAGATAAAGGAAAATAAATAACAGAACTAAGAGAATTGATGATCATTAAATACTAGTTAATGTCATGCATACCAAGAAAATATATCAAACTTATCCCTACATCAAAAAGTTGTCCGCGTCTCTGTCTATTAGTGCAGCAAATATTGAATGCCCCAAAACTAAGTTCAAACTCACCACCAAGTAGCGGGTTAATATCTCGAATGACCCACATAAATTATTTACTATAGACATGGTCATATAGGAAAGCCGTTATCGGGACCAATGAATGGGGTTTTATTAGACAAAAAGCTATTATTTAACGTCAAGCACTTGATTTATTAATGAAGATGTGAAAATGTTTGACGAAGAATATAAGCGAGAGTCGACGAAACCTATTTTCGGCTGACGTTGATTATCCAATCCGCGATAACATGAAAGCTTTTAGTTTTACTTTAATTAAACTTTCTCTGCTTTTATATGCTTACACAACGGGGACATATTCTCATTAAGAAATATAGAAATATTTTGCAATGCATGGTAAAATTGTAAATTTGTTTCTGACAACAAGATCTGCACAAAGAGATTTCTATTAATAAAAAGGCCAAGTATTGATAACCTTTAGCTATAAAAAAATAAACGTCACACAGAGGGCAGTCTACGTTCTGCAAAAAATATTAATATTTGGAAATATAAATATTTTGAAGTGACTTAACTTTTATGCACGTAATAATTTGCTGAGCCAGAAGACAACATATATAGTGCGAGGTCGGGAAATTCTAATAAAAAATTGCAAATAAATATGATAAAGGCATGTAAACAAGTTCTCAATTAACTTTTAGATATTTAGATTTTGGAAAGAAGTTTGTTAATAATAATGTTAAGTCGATAACAATTTAACGAAGACTAGAATAAACGAAAATAATTTTTGCCCACTTCCAACTCAAAACCTTATTTTTTTTTATTTAAAAAGACAAATATATTTCAATATTCCTTTACGCCATTCACACACTAAGTCTTTAATTATACCATTCATCTACGTATTGACCGACTTTTATTGGTGTTGGTATTCGGTTTTTTCTTAATCTGCAATAATATATGTATCTTTTTTGTGCATGCGTGCTTGCGTGCGACACGAATGTATGCAAATATGGACAATCGATAATTCTAGTTTATTTTTTTTTAAACGATTTACCCATATAATTTTGAGAAAAGTACTTATAACGTATCTAAATTAGCAATTTCTGATTAGGCAAATTGTTTCTATAACACAGAAATGTTATGAGTGTAGTATATTCTCTGAAAACGAGAGCCCACAAGAGGTTTTTTCTTTTAGTTATTTTTATGAATGATTGCACATACGTTTTATTTTAAGTATATCTTTGTTTGATTTACTTGGCCCGGCATCTTTTTTCCATTTACTTAAATCGTGTTTTTTTATTGTGTTCACAGCCATGTTTTATTAAATATCATGTATTTTTCAAATATCAATGCTGAATGTAAAAGTCAATCAGAAATTTAGGTCGAAAGGGTTTCCGTGAAGGTACAAACCGCGCTCCATATAATTTAACTATGTGAGGAGATAGATGTCTCTATGTATTGTATTTTGCAACATACCAAAATATATGTTTGAAAAATATTAATGTAATATTGTATTAAATGAATTAAATACGCTAAAAAGCACAAGCAATGAAACATAAATTTACTATCGCAAGAAATATTAACATCGTAAATATTTCCTTTGTTATATGTATTCAGGACTCAATCACTTTAATTTTATTATGGTTTTCTCTACGCAAATAGTTAATGAAAAGTGATAGATGATTACATATCAAAATTAATACATTTAATATTTCAATAATCTATTGATATATACTATGCATTGATTGTCGGTATTCATTCATTATTTGGTTAATCAGCATAAACAATTCCATATGTAAATACGGAGTGATATAATGTGTCACGCTTTGATGAGACATTAGTTAAACTATAGTATGTACGAGTGCATAGTTGGTGCATCTGAAATCGTGTCGTCGTAATCGTTGATAGGATCATTGCACACCGAAGTGATGAATGAATTTGTAATTGAAAACATTAAGGTCCGTACATAGGGTATGGAGACTTACAGTAGATCAAATAAAAATAACGTATATTAAAACGGTTAACCGTTATTGAACATCAACTACTAGGACATCATGATAAAGTTTATTTTAAAGGGCATTATCATCGTTATATCGTATTTTAAATTTTCGTGACAAAAATTACAATGGAATAATTAAATAATTTAAGGATATTTGAATAATATTATGTCTATTTTCATCCGTAACATATATTCTGTAATCATAAAGTCATCATTCAAGAAAGCCTTTATTTCAAGATAAATTAAAAAAAGCATTCCTCAATTAAAAAACAAAACTTTCCTTAAATGTTGATTATTTTTATTCCTGTTTTTGTTTCCATTTATTTATACCTACCTTGTAATTTGTTTTGTATTTTAAATTCGTATTTTGACCTTTAAAACATTATTAATATAATAAAACTACTTTGATGATAAATTAACTTAGCTATACGACATGCATCTAAAACCGTGTCAGCTGACAAGACTATTGCACATTGAAATAAATTACAAATTTGTAATCGAGAATATTAAGATCCGAAGTTTAGTTTGTTCTAGATGCAATTGTACAAATACTTGTAATTTGTAATTTCTTTTTGATTTTTAAAACTTTATAGTGGAAGCTTTCATGTCCGTCTGTCGTCCTTAATCTCAAAGTTTCCACGGTGTTAGATCTATGCATCATTTTAGTGTATTAATCCGATCATAACCCCATTTATATTGCATTAATGCATAAACTTTGTATCAAAAATATAGACCAATAATTGAAAAAGAAACTTTTAAAACAAATTAAACGCCTTTCAAATTATATTACTTTCTATGACATGAACATGAGTACTGTGAACATGAGTCCCTGTGAAAAAATATACACGAAACAATTGAATATATAGATGTTCAAAAAATACGTAACATTTAATAAAACATGGCTGTGAAGGTAAGAAAGTTAATAATAAATACTCGTACATGAAAGAATAAAAAAAACCACGAGGTACGTAACTCAACGTACGTACGTACCACGGGGTACGTGTCAAAAATGACGCAAAGTCAAGTAAGCCAAATAAATATATACTTAACACTAAATTGAGCGTATCTGAAGTCATTGATTTAAATAAATAAAAGGAAAAATCTTTAATATTTGAAGGTATTTTCTCTGCATCTCTTCTTCTTTATGGGCTGGATTCAAATTAACTCTATGTTATATAGAATTATAACTTTAGAGATTAATGTAATTACAATTATTTCTTTATGAGTTGTTAACGACGTTTGTCGTCTCGTATTATGACATTTCTATGTGAATGATAAAATTACTACAGCATTAAAATTACACTTTTAATTTCAACACATCATCAAATAAAATTATAATATTAGAGAAAACGTAAATCATGTATTTCGTTTATATTTACAAAGACATTTTATCATTTTTGGCTACATCATATCAACCACATAAAATATAGATTAGCCTTATCGTATTTTTATTTCTTAAGACTACGTCTTATCTTGTAGATTAATTTGGTCTATACCGTGTATTTAAAATATTTAACGCAACAATTTAACCTTTAGAACTTATTGTTTTCATTTACATATTGTAGGGAATGAAATATTTATATCTGTACTTATACAAAAATAAATATGGAAAACTTGATTTGAAAAAGAATGTCCATATTCGTCATAGATAAAATGTTAATAACATTTTTATAAAAAGGAAGTCTACTTTACATTATACTGTATATTATATAAAAATTTACAGCAAAATGTATTCATAAACGAAACAAGCTTTCATTTTTATTAAAGACTGAGAGAAATCATTAAATAAATTAAGTTTTTCGGTATAACGCTAACCTTATATTAGAATGTGGGTTGCAAATAATGACACGATCGCGCAAAGCAGCCATGACATCGGCGATGTGCAATATATCAACAATATGTCGGACCACCGCATATCGTTGATAAATTGCACAGACATATATATATTTATATATATATATATATATGTATATATATATATATATATATATATATACATATTTATATATATATATATACATATATATATATATATATATATATATATATATATATATATATATATTGCATAAATATACGGGCTGCTCCGATAAACATGCACACTGCTTATGTATCTATAATACAGCCAGTTTACAAACACGCATGTATGAAGTTCGTAATTGTTTTTAATTTTAAGTTTTAATGTTATTTAAACGGATCGTTATTTTTATAATAAATTATATATTAGCTATTGTAGCTGTGGTAATTAATTAACATAAACACGTATTTAATGCTGCTAGAAAATAACAATAAGTGAACATAACAATTTTTGGTGAACCCACCACTAACCACCAAGCTAGTTGTTGAAAAACTTTAGGCCTGTCACGTCCCAAGTGACAAGTTTCTTCTAAAATAAGGTTGTAGTACCTCGATATAGAGAAAATAGTTACTTAACAATTTAAGTATTTTGCTGTTTACTAATTTTTTTCTGCAAAAATTTTTATTAAATCTTCTTCCCAATTTCAAAGAAATAAATTTTCATAAGATTTATTTCATAACTATATTAACTTTCTTAATTTTTAATAAACTATGCCATTTAAGGAATCGTATAACAGTTATTAAATATTACATTTTAAAGGTTTCGCAGTGAAAAAAGGATTGTTTTTACCTTCAGCGTTTATCGTAACATTATATTTGCTTTGTATGGTAATCGCAGTCAGCGAAAATACCGAAAGCGAAAGTAGCGAAATACTAATTCGCAATGTACTTAAAAATGCACAACAAGTTTAGTTATTTTTTTTTAAATATTTGGAAAGAAAACTCATGTTTCATAAACAATTTGAAAGTTTTATGCCCCTTTTCGAAATGATATGCTTCACTATAACATGCATTGCACTCATTATTATTTCCCTCTAAATTTTCCACCATGTATGTTAAAAGTCTGGAAAAATTCTACATGATAGCATTTTGCTAGAATTTTGAATTAAAGTAATTTGTTTAAATTATCAATAATTTTAAGACATCTAAAAGACACAACATATACAGAACCTTATTTTAGACGCACCCTTTTTCATCAAAGACATTTACTTCAGGAACTTAAGGCAAATTATGTTGTATAGAATTTTATTAAAAAGGCTCAATTAACATTAACGTTACTTCCATTACTTAACTTAAAATTTTGGACTAGAATAACTAATTATAAGATCATGAGACTCAATAAAATGTTATCTGACACAAACAATACTCTAAGTACGCGAGCAACAAAGGAGGCAAATTGTTCAGAATACGAAAAGAAACATCAAATTCAGATGAGCTTAATGGTACCCCGCTATCGCTGGCTTTTATTAGATCAATTCCAAAGGTATAATTTTAAACTCGTTTATCCAGTAAATTATTTCCCATTAATCCATTCTATAATACGGCGTTATAAAGTCCACTGCAGACCAATACGCCGAGATAAAGAGGACTCAAGGTTTAATTCAGAAATCCACTTTCACATTTTAATAAGATATTTTTTTGTCGCTGCGTGAAAAGCAAAACTTTATAAAACGCTTAAGCGAACTTACTCGAGTCTACTAAGCTACTCAATTTGTATTTTTGCTGCTGGAAAATTGCACAGAGATAATAATGGGTTTTGGCCTTATTGCGTTCAATTTATTTGTTTTGTATTATAAATGAATGGATATAGGTCAGTTGGAAATATTTTCTTGGACGCTGTGCGATTCGTAATTGACTAATTGTATATTGCCGAGTTTATCTGACAATGGTAAACAATTTGAACGTTTTATATTAAATTAAATATGTTTTTCGCGTTTTTATGCCGTTGAAATTATGCAAATAAAATGTCATTAAAATTTACGACCCTTTAAACGGTGTAACGAAGGAGTCATTTAAATACCATAATTTATCAAGGAAAAATCTTCACTTATGATTTGTGAGCCTGAAAACATGCTGTATTAATATCGTTTTAATTTCTAATGCCTTTTTCTTTAGGTGCTAAGTTAACCAACGAACAGAGTAGCGAAAAGTCTATATGTTGAAATAAATGACCGGTTTAGTCTACGTATTTTTCTCTTATGACAAACATATGCAAGATTTACAGACGTGCAGTTTCACGTACATCCTGATAATATCCTATAGCTATCTTTTACTTTCTAACTGACTGCAAAAAAGTAATTTCTCCGTTCCATGTATACGAATTTTTTAAATGTGCGCGATTTTATCAAAAACTATCAAATTTTGATAGTTTTTTTCTTGTAGAATCTCCTCACTGAAGGAAAAATTTAAGTATTTCTATGATGGACTAACTCATCATTCTTATTTTAATAATTGTGATACAATAACTGACGAAGGTTTACAAAATGGAATTCACCATACCTGCTATCATTATATGTTATCCCATCCAGTTTTATTTTCATCCCACTGTTATCAACGATAAGTAATGTATGCTATTCGATTACAATAAGGACTGTTTTATATCTTGCATCTTTAAATTTACTTAATAATTATTTTGATAGCATTGAGATTTTAGTGTTATTTATTATCACATTAGTTGATTCTAAAATCTCCATTTAGTTATTGGTTCATCCTTTTTATATTTTTTACACTTCTTATTTAGTTTGGGATTTTATTATGTTAATTAAGATTGTATATTTTTTCTTACATAACCAAAAGTCCTGACTAAATATTAGGTTGAAGAAACTGTTTAAGTAACTGAACTTTAAATTTAACGTAAAAATAATATACCATTGAATGAAACTACGTGATGTAGTATTATTTCTACTTTCTTTAATTTATTACTAAACCTAGATCGTGGTAAAGAAATTAAAGAAAGTAGAAATAATACTACATCAAGTAGTTTCATTTAATTGTGAATAATGAATTTCTACAAAATTAACGCCAAATATATTCAATATGTAAAAATAATAGATACATTTAATTTTTTTATACCTTGGCATAGAAATGCACTTTTCCCCCAGCAAATTTGTGAATGGCTGCCTTCCATCATCCTTCTCACATTTCAGTGTATATGTATATATATAGATTACTGGCTTACTTTAGATATATTCTCCCTTTTAATAAATTTTAAGTTCCATTATCACCTAATTTCACTTCAAACGTGTTAAAAAAAACCCAACGACATTATGAATTAATGCTTGGGTAAACCAAAACAATTTTAACCAGACCTTCTTTTTATTTCATGTATGAAAATTAGATATGTGAATATCTATTGTTAAATAACAAAATATAGCTCATAAAAGACATTTAGTTGACCCATTTTTGTAACATTACCATTACAGTACATTACATTACATTCTACAGTACCCTAGTATTATTTGCAGTAAAAAATCCTTCATTTGATTATGAGATAATATTACTAATTTGTTGGCCTATTGAAAACTTTCGTTTATAATTTCTTAAATTAATATCTTTATTTGATTTTTTGTACTATTTTTCTATTTTCTGTACACTCTTCTTTAAAGATTATAATAACGTAAACATGTGCTAAAGTTATTGCAAATTTTTTTGCTATATATTTAATATTGCTTAATTAATTTTGAAACATGCAAAAATATAATTAACATATATTCTCTAATTTAATGAAAAGCACAATTGATAGCAATAGTTATATATATCTAAACTATTAGACATATTTTTCACACCCCATTTAATGCAATGCGGATATTTTAATAATATTTAATGCAGTTGGTAAAAAAAATTACATTCATTCTAGCGCCGAATTAGATACTCGTCTACAACAAATATGGAATAATGTAAAAAAACGCGATAAAAACGGGACTATAAACGCGGAAACGTTACGCACTCCAGTTAACAATGAAATGAGAGGGAAGTTACGGTCGTAGAATGCACCGCTAACAATTTATAGCGGCTAGCCTACTTAGGTTATATCTCTGACAGTCGCCGAGGTTTTGACAATTAAACGAATTATAATTCTTGTCGCCGAGGGGAGGGAAGATTAAGGAGAGTCATAATGGTTATAAACGGACATTTACTAGTTTTTTGTTGTGTTATTTCCATTACGAGCTATTCGTTATGCGAATGAAATTATGGAATGAACGCTGTAGCGTTGGAAGCGATATCTCAAACGTAAGTGGGTAGCCGTTACACGAATATACTTATTATATATTGATTAATATATATGTATATATATATACATATATATATATATATATATATATACATATATATATATATATATACATATATACATATATATATATATATATATATATATATATATATATATATATATACATATATATATATATATATATATATATATATATATATACTGAGTGAGTTTGGTGATAGTTAGATTTCTGTATCTGTGCTACAGGCAGTAGCCTGAGTCCCGCAATCGACTATTACTGAATTGCAAGAATTTATTCCATGTCCACCAGATCTGTCGCTGGTAACTGTGACGTCTGTAAAGCGCTCGCTATGTTGATACGTGGTACAAAAAATATAAGGTAATTTCTTTATTATTTCTGAGTGCTCCTTCCAAACATGACTATCACCGTTGAATAATTTATTTCTCGAGCTGTGTACACACGGGAACTACTAAAACTCCGAACTTAAGTGAATTCGACTGAATTGAACTAATTTTTGCATTATAGAACATACCTTATATGTTTCCATGAGATCTCTTTATGCGACCTCCGGTTTCCACGCCAGACGTTATGAATCGGCGGCCGCCAATCATCGCATTTTGGTAATACGGTTTAAGACGACTACGGTTCTGTGAACATTATTTGAATCATTCTCATGGTCGTACAAATTCTAGCATTAAGAATATTATAGAAAATTTATTTTGCCATCATAAAAAGGAAAATTTTTCTTAGTGCTAATTGAATAATTTGCTTAAATATCATCGGTACAAACATGAGTTACTTATTAAGTTATATATTTAAAATAAAATATGGAAAATCGTATCAGCATACAAAGTATTTTATATATTATTTAAAGGAGTCTAAAATTTAGTGTAGATAAATAAAGAAATGTTAAATCAACATTGGAAGGCATCTTACCAAGATTCTTTACAGAAGAATTCCTAGATGCAAACCGAATATTAAGATAATGTTTCATATAAAAAATTATGGCAAATTCGTAACAAATTGAATAAAAATAGCAGATCCATTGGTATAAGATTGTTAAATATAACGTAGTTAATAACGTTTGATGTTTTTTTAGAAATAACATCTTGAAAACCCATACCCATTATTCGACATTGTTCTATTCAATCAATGAAATGAAGCTCTAAACTCCTGATCTACCAGCAGCCATGCCACATCATCATTTGTGATTATCAGTCTTATTTATTACCTATCTTTTTTCATGTAACTTTATTGAAATAAAAAAAAGATTCAATTGAAATTATTTAGACAATGAAAAATTTAGCGGTACGATTAATAATATGTTGCGGGCCCGAGAAATGAATATGAATTAAACTTTTGCTTTGTATAATCCTGATATAATGATTTTCACCAACAGTTTGACACTGGACTTATTCCTAATTTCAAGGAAATCAAAATTGGTGGAAAGTAATCGGTACGACGGTGAATGGTGGTCTGCTTAAGAAGATGAATCTAAAATATTTGTATTCAAAACCACAACGTAGATTATTACCCACATCAAGTTCAGCGAACCCAACAGGGAAACAAATTTTTTTATAATTGTTTTTCCGACAAACTACTAACTGTTCTGTTCCGAGACTACTATTTCAAATCTACCTGACTCCCGCGGAAGGATGTCGCCCTAAACAGATTTAAATGAAAAGATTAAACCTGTTCGAAATAAAAATTTGATATATGTTATATTATAATTTCTCGTACTAGGTTCCAAACACCGTACTTATTATTCTTGTACGAGGTTCCACACGCTGTAATTTTAGTGTGTATTTTTTCCTATCTTATTTGTGAAAACGGGTAATCAAAGATTGCGCAAAAATTAAAAATGTTAGATATCTGCAAGGTCATAGGAAAATTATAACGGTTATCCTAGATGTTATAGGCTTTGAGATATTCACGATAGAAATACATTCCGCAACTTAATTATATTAGATTCCAATACATATCTATTGTACTAGGAATTCGTATTAATTATGACTTATAATTAAAATATTTTCACTTCTTTAACTCTACCTTTTCTTAACTTTCCATTACGCTGGTTTTTATATATATAAATATGTATATATATATATATATATATATATATATATAGTTGTTATTCCAAAGTTGTAGTCACTGTGGTATGTTGGGTTGCGCGTAAGACATGCACTGCGACGACTTGGGTTCGATTCCCGGCTGCTCATTAAGCGGGACTGGAATAGTTCAACCTTTCAAAGCTCCAGTAACCATTTTTCAATATGAGATCTTCTTTATCCCATTTGCACACGACAAGAACTTCCAAAGTTTTTTCAGTACTGACTCCTAACAACACGCACTACTGTGAGAGCCTACGCATTTATAACCTAAGCGAGGAAACTCACTGCAGTTTTGTTCTTCCAGTTTTAGTAGACTGAAAAGTATACTTATTTAAATTAACTAAAACACACACTAGCGCAATGAATCATATATTCTCATATAAAATAAGAAAGTGACATTGAAATGTTCATAAAAGCAAGTAACCGGAAAATATTTAATGAAATTAAGTAAAAAAAGCTATGTTTGGACCTATATGGATTTACTTATAATTATCCATTTTAAAAAAAAAATTGTTATAAACATTTTATATAGCTTTCAAATTGGAACTCAGCCATGTGCTTATTATGAAATGAAGCAGTCGCCAGGCAAATATAAAAGCATTTCAGAAATCCGAAAATCGTAATATACTTTCCTACCATTTATTAATAATTCACTTCAATAACCGCATTGTAATCGATTACCAAAAAAAAACAATTTAAATTCCGTCCGTCCCTAAGGGGAAAAAAAAGAAAAACCAAATATAACACCGTCCTCACCCCGCGCCCCTAACCTCCCTCTCCAAGTTACAATCCCACCGCCGTGCCGTCGTGTATCCATGTACGTATTCACATAATTTTCTCCCTTATCGGGAGTTTACGGGAAAAGCGCCCGTGCACATTAAAAGCCTTCAATGGTATTTGAAGAGCATACAAAAATGCTAAATAAATGTAACGAGCTCGAATGTTGACGGGTTAGCTTACGGGTGGGTTTGTACAGTTAGTGTATTTGGAAGACGCACGTCAAAACTGGTGATTGATACTTATAATCCTAATTTATTTTGCATGTTACGTTATTTTTACGTAATGATTTTATGTTTAATAGACTTCTTCTGCGACTTGCTACTCATATACTTCTGGGACTGAGAACTGGGTCTAGGGTATTACTTTATTACAGTCCCATATCATTAGCAAAAAAACACTTTTCCCGTTTCAATAAACATTTCACATCGCTCCTTACTGAGTTCATATCTCTGACCCATAATGAGACTTTTTCTGTAATGTAAAATTTAAACACCCGACTGTTTAAGTTGCACTCGTATATCTGTGAAATATGCATACAATAAATTTTGCTTTGTTTGGCATGTATATAGACATGAGTAAAGTATTAATACTTTAGTCATGTCTATATACATGACAATAGCCCTTTAAAATTATTACAATTTTATATAGTCGTCATTGGTGTGAATTTGTGGTTGTCTATTACTATTGTCTAACTTTAGAGAAATACCTACCACAACACCTTCCTGCGTTATGATAAAGTGTTTTAATGACAAAACTCCTACCGAAAAAAAGCCTAAAAATAACAATAATATAAGAAAAAAATGTTCAATTTGAATTGTTTACAATAAATTCTAGTTTTTTTAAATACACATACATTCTTTTAATGTTTTTTAAAACAGTAATAAAACAGAAATGGTCGAGCACTCAACTTGAAATTCTCGGCCGTGACATACTGTCACGCAGTGTGAAGTCAAACGGGCGCCCTCTGCAATTTACGTCTCACCGGGCTTGGCACTCGTGTCATACGCACTTCCCCGAATCACACGGCCAATTTGTTACTCCATCTATCCGCGTTACCTTTTCTCGTCGGTATCAAAAACCTTATTTCGTATGCCGACTTCTCTTTTCATTTGTAGCTCGATTTATTTGTACTTGTTTTGGAGGTCGTTTGAGGCTTGTGTTTGTTCAGTGTAGGACGTGTCGGTATAATTGTTGGACGATTGACGTAAAGGTGAAATAAAGTAAATTTAACTCTTAATGAGATTACAATCACTTTATTTACATTAAATTTATAAATAAACTTTGTTTTTTTTAATTTCCGATTTTAAAATAAGCTGACCGAATTTCTTTTGAAATAAGTAATATTTCGCGTGTAAAAATTAAGAGGAGCATTTTTTAAAACAAAAACAGAAATATTTATAATTAAATTAAATATATTAATGGAAACCAATATTATTGCACGTTTTGATCTCGAGCTTTGATGCTAGAAATAGTATAGTTCGAGTAATTTTACAAGTAATCGACTTTTGATATAACTTTTGGAAAAGGGGAAATTTTCTCATAAAAATGGTACCACTTTTAATTTTGGTTAAGAGTAATGATTCAAGTTTGTCCTTGAAAAGTGACATACGTCTCTGTCCGCTGATCTGTATGTATGTATACGAGACGTGACACAGATTGCAATTCTTGACCGATTTTGATAACTATTTTTTAGCCATTCCTCGAAGAGAATCTTATTGATTTTCATATAATTTTGTCAGTTAACAGTTAAATTTTCGTTAAGAGTTTTCGATAAAAATACCCTTTGTTGTGATAGCCCTCTGTTTTGTGCGCAACTGCTAGCCCCTACAAGTTGTTCTCTGCTTTTTTAACCTATATTTATTTCCAAATTTTTTTAATTAATTTGAATTTAATAATAAGATAATTTTTAATATAAATGTTAGGAACGTTTCAATTTAATAAACACCAAAAAATTGGTGCGCATGCACGTTCGGTTTTACCAACGATTTTTGTTTTTTTATTAAATACCCCTTGTAAGTTAAATACGAAAATTCTTTTACCCATTCGATAGTGAATTAATTAGTTCTTTGAAATAGAAAATACAATTAAAAGTCATCATAACTGCAATAAAATTATTTATTTCATTTAAGGTTGACTTCTAGGACTATTTATACAAAAATCCATTTGAATTTATTATTATTTTTAAAACAGTGATGAAATGTATCGGGGGTCATTAGCAACAATTCAAATTTATTTGTCTAAAAATTAAATTGTGTTTTTAATTTAGTTTAGAAAATAAAATTACATCAATTGTAATTAAACTTTTCTTTTTATTTCCGTTATTAAATATTATATTTAATAGTTTGTGATATTTCAGACGTACAAAAGAATATAAATAAATAGAGTATATAAATACATTTCTGGCTCCGAAATAAAATAAATAAAAATATTTAATTTTTAGGGACTTTTTGTCCAATCAGATCTGAGGTAATTTTACCTTTTCAAGTAAAACGGTTTGTTTTGTTTAAACGTTTGACTTTTGAAGTAAAGGAATAGATTTACATTTCTTTGTTTATAATAAGTTGTTATAATATTGAATATAAAAATAACAGTGGGTAGGGAGGTGTGTGTTGTGTGTAGGAAATACATGCTCTAAATAAGTCAAACAATATTAAATGTAAGATGAGTTAATTAATTAATGACATATTAGTACTCGTAGAGGAAAGTGATTGAATATAACGGGACATCTGCAGCGACCGTTCACTGTAAATTTCCACGCTCTATACTTGAGCGGCCGCTCTTAAAATCGACTAGCACGTGACTGATCCACTCTCCAGTAGTTTGTCGAATATTAGCTTAATATTCACCCCACATAATATTAATTCTATATTAACTAATCGTCGAAAAATGCATATACTTTTTTGTTAGAAATACTCTTTTAATTTGAAATGTCACTTGAATAAAACGTAAATGTGAGTTTAGACCAGGTGACGTAGCACTAATAGTAATTATTAAAACTTTGTTAAATTTATATCTCTTGCTTTCTAAATATTATTATCCCAAAGAAGTTTTCACAATTGATTGATGCCTGTGTACACGGAACTTTAAATTTATTAAGAAGATATTAAAAAATGATGTCTGAAAAAAATGGTTCACAATATTTGCGTTAAAAATTAAATTCATGCTCCCGTACTTTACAGAATGTTTTGTTAGTCAATTTTATGATATACTTGGTCGATTATGTTTACTAGATATTGTGGCTGAATGATTTATGTTTTTTGCTTACGAAAAACCACAACCTCATATGTTGTCTTCCAATGTTATTATATTTATTTTTATCAGCATTTCTTCTGGTTTATCAGTTGTATTTTGAGTCTGAGAAATCACTTTTCACGGATAACTCGTTCATTTCAGTGTTATCCATAATAAATTTCCTCACAAATGACGACTGATGCAGAACAGGTGTTATCTTTCAAAAGTCTGATATGTTTATATTGAATTTTAAATGCAAAATTTTGAATTTAATTAGATTAATTTTTCTCTTGAATTAAAATAAAAATATAGAAATTATTCTTTCTGTCTTCATTCTTCTGGGAAATTTTCTGAAAATTTAAATTCACCTATTCTCACCAAAACAGTAAAAAGTAGTGCGAGAAAATCAAAATTATTATAGCGATTCGAATTAAGCTTCAAGTAAATGGACTCTTAAGGAGTGCAGACATTATGCAAGCAAAGATATGACAAATTTAGATTCCAGTGAACAACGCTTTTAAGAATAAAATATTATTTTTGATGAAAAACACTGTCGCAAAAATTAAAATAAATACAAATGAGCGAAACGGCGAGCAGAGCGATTAGATTAATTTAATGCACATTTCATGTTTTTACGACAACAAATATATATTTTTTTAAATACCTTCCCACAATAACTACATATTTTTGTAATAAGCTTTTACTTCCAAACAATTTCACAATTTAACGTTGAAATATTTATTGAAGTAAATACAATAGTATGATAATAATAACTATAATAATAGGAATGAAATTAAATCAAGTCCTTTTTTAAGTTTTAGTTCTTCATAATAAAAAAAACGGTACTTGGTTGTCCGTGTCTCAGTGCGTCCGTTTGTTTATCAGAACCCTTTTTCTCATAAATGGCTTTAAATGTGATGTTGATTATTTTTCTCATCTGATATGTATTTATATGCTAAACTGATTCCTACAGCATTACATTATTGCAAAAAATTCAACTCTTTTGTTCCTGAAACAAAAGATATGGCCCTTTTTAACATATTTTTTTATTTATATAATAGTCTTGTTCAGTGATCATTAGGGTGCTCCCCGTCGACATACAAACTACACTCTGGTCGAACTACAATCTAAAGTATTCAAAGTAAAACAAAGTTAGCATACATTTGTGAAAAATAAAGTAGGATATATATTTACGTTTTCACAAAATAATATTTGTAAATAGTACATTATTTTAAATTTGTTGTAGCCTTTCAGAACTTTTGTGCAAAACACACCTTGGGGTAAAATATTCTCAACGTAATATATATATATATATATATATATATATATATATATATATATATTTATTTATGTATATATATATGTATATATAAAATTACCATCGTTATTAATACCGTATGGTGTTGCTATTAAAAAAAAATTGTGGAAACGTAAGTATACTTTTACATATACTATAGATAACCATTTTCTTTTATATTGCTATAAAGTTTCTTATATTTTGACTTCTGTACATGCTAAATGTGGAAACAGAAGAATCAATTATTAAATGTGAGCTTTGCAAAAGTAAAACAAAGATTTACATAATTTTCCTACCATTGAAATATAAATAAATCTTAACCTTTCTAAATAGTAATGAGCTTTTCTTTAGCCTCGTGGTGAAGTTTAATACGGAAAATATAATTGTATACTAACTTTCTTTTCACGACGGATGTTTGTACTTAGGTATGGTTGCCAACTTCTTTTGTTGAGCACGTATATAATTCATTATGGGCTAGATTACAAATGCTTGATATTAGTTGAGTGTTTTTCATGCTTGTATTTTTACCTGAGGATATTTTTGGCATGAAAACTTGTGACCTTAATAGGACCGCGGTTTGTATTCTAATTCGAAACACGTGTAGTAGTAAATGGTTTCAACTTTTGCGTGGGACAAAAAATTATTAAGCAAAATTTTTTTTTCTAATATCATTCGTAGAATTAAATAATGTAGGCCAATTTGTTAAAGTGAATGGTTGATCCTTTAAATAAACTGAAAAGTATAATTAAGAGACAGATTGGGCTTAAAACTTCAAATTATTTTATTTGATTTTATTTATTTGTTTAGACGTTCTAGTTAGCTGATAGTAATAAAAATGGTCAAATTAGTTACTTTACTGGTATATTAACAAATACTGGTCGATGTTAACATATAATACTTTTATTGATTTTCAAATAGTCAAAAATTAACAACAGTAGCAGAAAATATTTTGGCTGAGCAGAATATCAAAAAAGGACAAAAATACGGGATTATTCAAGATCGAAACGTAAAATATGAAACGGTCTCCAATTAAAATATAAATCCAAAGAAACAAAAAAACAAAGCTAAATTCCAAATCCTATATGTTATATAAAACACAAGAGATTATATAGAATGCATTATGAAAATAAACTAATATTTCCAAAAGTAAATAATTACCGCCGGTTACACCGCCGGTTACGACAGAATTAATAAATGATTGAATCGTACATTTCGAAGTGCAAGTATTTTAATTTTACTCTTATCTTTCTATGCAAATAAGGAAAAAAAGTGTGTCCTCAAATGAAGAAAGCAGAACGTCACATAACCTTCTGATATCTTCAGCTTAAAAGTAACAAACGTAATATAAATCAAATAATTGTGCTCGTGTATGTGCGCAACGTAAGCAACATATACATACGAGAACACACACATACAAAGGTTTACGCCCCCACGCTCAGCCACACGCACGTCACACGAGAACTTAAGTAATGAAAGGAACACGCGCGCATGCAGGCATGCTCTTACACATATACCCATAGAAACATGTACGCGCGGGCTCACACACGAGCAGGAATAATTTATAACGTTATAAAATCATTATATGAATAAAATATGAACATATCATCCACTAAATGAAAATATAAATATGATTAACAAATGACTAATGATTTGAAATTTTTACGAAGGATATAAAATTAAAAATCCTGGAGTGTAAAAAAGAAAATTATTATTTTTCTACATTGAAAAAGCACCTAGCTGTATAATAACTCTTTTACTTACTTTAGATATTATGATTTTAGATATTATTAAAGTATTAATATTATTATTACCTATTGAATATATTTGGCGTTAATTTTGTAGAAATTCATTATTCACAATTAAATGAAACTACGTGATGTAGTATTATTTCTACTATCTTTAATTTCATTACCACGACCTAGGTTTCGTTGTATTACAACATCTTCAGGTGGGATATTAGCAAAGATACATCTATATTTAGATGGGCTATTAGCATCTTTGCTAATATCCCACCTGAAGATGTTGTAATACAACGAAACCTAGGTCGTGGTAAAGAAATTAAAGATAGTAGAAATAATACTACATCACGTAGTTTCATTTAATTGTGAATTATTATTACCAATATGTGTATCAAATATATATTTTTACTAAACCTACATGGGGTTAATATTGATGAATATTATATTTTATTTTCATATAATAGAATAAGAGAATATCTTCGAAATTTTCAGTTGATATCTTCATGGCTATTTTTTCGTTAATTATAATTTTGGTCAGGAATATTAAAGAATTTGGGGAGTTTTCATGGTTTTTATATAATTGTATTCGATTAAATTATGTTTTTGGAAACTGAAGGAAGAAATTTGTGGACATTCCTTCAAGACGTTTATATTAAAGTTATTTTATATTTTTTTTTTTTTTATTAGTTTCTCAAAAAATGTGAAGTATAATCCAAAACGTACCTTCAGTACATTTAAAACTTTCTTCAAAAATATTTAGTACAATACTTTGGAAATAATGGAATTATCAACAATTTCAACTAACTTGACACCAATGGTCAATGTTGTATTAAGATTTGTCGGCCAATACGACTCCATCGCTTAAAAATTTTCATATCGAAATTTTCAAGAAGACATAAAACATACTTGAAATATTCGTACGGTAATTAATTTTGAAGATATTGTTCAAAATGTACATAAAAATATGTTGCCCGTCTATATTAAAAACAAGCAGAGTAAAAGTTATAAAAATGCATCACCAGAAGTTTATTTATTAATTCTCTTTCTATAATAACAATTCTTTTTCTAAATAAAGCAGTGTATATACAAATTTCTATATAGATTGCAACTTCAAAACTTACCAAACAGCCGACATATTTCCGGGTATATCTTTTACTTCTTTAAGTATATCAAAGACTATATATAATGCTTTGTCAAGAAGAAGGCAAACATTATGATTTGATGTATTAATACAAATATATGTAATTTTGTACCGTTCAGAACTTTCAGTTTTAATTTAATTTGGTGTTTACAGATATTACTAAAAACAACCTTAGCGATATACACAATTTTTTTAGTATACATATATGCTTATGCAATATATTTAAGTTTAAATATTAAAAATTAATAGCTTTATTATTTTGTGCCACCACATTATTTATTACGGCATCTTTATCTATTTTTTAATAACATATTTAGAAGACTTGAAGTATTCGTATAGACGGTGAATTATTTTCGAATATATATTTATTAATTGAGTTTGAATTCATTATAAATTATGTATAAAGACAATTACAAATTCATATCCAAATAAATAATGGTTCTTAGAAATTAGAAATCCACAGAAAAAGACGTAACGCCGACTTATAGCAATCTTTTTTCAAAAGTACGAATGTAAAAATAGAACATATAAGAAGAAATCCAATTTGTATATGTTTTTCATTAAAGAAAATAAAAAATAGAAAAATCTTATTTCTTGATATTATTTTTATATTTTACCTTGAACTGGCTTCCGAAATTAAATATTTTTTTAAGTTTGCGTTTGCGACTATACCTAGACAGTATCTAAAATTATCAGTTGACACTTTAACTATCAGTTTAAAATATTCAAAAGTTATTTATTTTGAAGTGAATTAATACCGGTACAAAATATGGACTGAAAAGCATAGAATTTAAAGACAATTTCTATGTAAACAAAACATTTTAAAAAATTTGTTAGGAACAAGTAGAAATTGCACTCCGGAGATTCTGTACTTACTCAAATGTAGATGGTATATATCAAAGTTTTAAAAATATATATATTTTCCTTTAAAATATTTATAGATATCAACGTAATGTTTTATTACAAAATCAATTAGTAGTATATATTTAACAGACGTAGACTGTCGAAAATTTCACAATAACAAATAATAATAATTTAGTTTAGGTAGAGAGGACAACACATTAAGATATACACTTGAACTACAAATTTCATCAATATGTTGCTGAAATAAGGTGTGGTCGAAATGGAAAATCTAAAGCGCTATCGATTGTACCTACACACTAAATTTGTCTTGTTTTTTTTATTTCATGTCTTTGTATACAACTAGCATAATATATGATTGTCTTATTCAGTTTCAAAGACAAGTAGTTTTTTTAAAATACAAAGTTAATTTTGCATTTGACTTAAGTCATTGTATGGTCTTTATATGAACTTTTTATAGACCCCACTGTGTTTCATTAATTGATCGAGTATTACTGATAAACTACTAGAACTTACTTAACTGTGATAATTTTGTTTTTAATTTTGATATACATTCTAATATTATGAATGTTTTTTAGATATTCAAATGTAGCTGTTTAACTGGAGACACGTGATTCTAACAAAAGTCATCCATTTGAACCTTAATATTGCTTAAAGAGATTCCCGTATCAGAAAAGTATACCTATCATACCCCGATATTTTTGGAGGACTATATCACGATACTTTATATATGAGGTAAGCGAATAAAAAGAGTTCACTCCAAACTTTCACATGGGAGAAATAATGTAAAATAATGTGAAATATGTATTTAAAAGACATATTTGGTTTATTTCACTCTAGATTTTATATATTTGTATAAATATATAAAATCATGTCAAATTTTACCTTTATGTCACAAATAACCTGAAAATGAAACGGCTATAGCACACAAACGGACAGACGATAGCATAAGGATTCCTAGTTTGGCTACATAAATATAAAAAAAACTTACAAAGTACGGTTCACATACGTATTAATACATGGTTCCATGGCTCACGTATATCCGAAAGGTATATAATTACTGGATAGTTTGTGTCTTGTGGTAAAGTGAGTCACCCACTTCGTAAACTGCTCAAATAATTTTTGAATAGTTTTATGATTACAAAAATCATCTACTGTGAAATTTGTATGGAAGTTACATTGTGCCATAACTTGCTTGTATATATATTTATGGTTTACTAACGTTGGTTGATTAAAATTATTTTGTTTTAAATACTTACTAATTGAGTCTGTATTCTTTTTTCAAATTTCAGTTAAACATGGTTGAAAAGCTAGGCGGGGGTGTGTATACCCTATACGTTTTTTGAGACGTTTATATGGAGTAAAAATATTACAATATATTTTTCACTATAATGAAATATATTTTTCACTACATGAAATAGGATGAAGTATGTTATAATAGATGGAATATGAATACTTTAAAACAGCTCTTAAATGAATATTAAGAATTCCTTTCAAATTTCATCATGATCGGCCATTAATTGAAAAGTTTCTATTGTGGTATATGGATGAGCAGACACATGGATGGGAAGACAAAGTCAAAGAAATTGAATAAATTAGAAATTTTGGTTTATAACATTAGGCATGTGAACTCTAATCAACATAAAATTCTATCAATTAAGATGAATTAAAAATGGTTTTGACATAATTAAATATGACTGGTAAATAGTTTTTATTAAGTAGGTTGGATATACAAATTATCATAAATATCTCAAAAATTAGGAAATTTAGAAAAATCTTTAATGCCTTTGCTTACTTTTTTCAGAATCTTGTTTGTTTTTTGCATATTTAGTTATTATTTAGCCTTATAAATTGGTGGTGGAGAAATTTGTTTATTTTTATATTTTTTCGTATAGATTTTAATATGTGGCCCAAAATTAAGAAAAAAATATTTTTAAGACCCTTATAATTAGCTCTTACAGCAAACGGTCTCGACATTATACATAGAATTTTTAAAAAATTTAAATACTTAATTGACACATCCCTCCATATAAATTTGAATACAGAGAAATTCGACTGTCACCAATTGCACAGTAACTTAAAATCAAATAGAAACTACCATTTCCGCAATTTTAACCTAATAACCTAACCTAACCTAATAATCAATTATAAAATAACACTAAACCTAAATGCTTTGTACTTGAAAAAATAAATCGACACAAATAAAAGTTTGAGCGGAGATTTGAAGAGCATCTAACGATCGAATAGGCGGATTGGGAGGGACAAACATTTGTGATTAGAAAGAGGGTTTTCGAAGAAATGTGTTTTGAAGAGGGTCACTTCGAATGGTTTGAAAAAACGGTTATGCAAAGTAGTCGTGACAAGAGAACTGTTGACGTCATAGATCAGATATAATTTTACGGAATATTTACTTGCGATTTAATAGAAAATATTTAAGCACACCTAAAATATTTGATGAATATTTGTTTTTTTTTGTATTTTTTCAACCGATTGTAATTGCAGGCGCGATGTAATAAGAAAGGTTCGAACGAAAAATATTCAAGTGTATATTGAATAATTTACAAAATGCGTGAGTCTAACACTGGTGTACTGCTTTTAACTACGTATAAATACGTTTTCTGTAGTAATTACGTAAAATATCAAACTAAATATAACTTATAAATCTTAATGCCGTGTTCATAGGTACCCATAAAGTTCAAAGGTAACTGAATAATGAATCCACCACCCTAGCAGTTGGACCTTTTGTTACGATTCGCTTTATGTAGTTTTCTAAATAAATTTTTCAAAACATATTTTAGTAATTCATGTTAATTTATCCTAAATACACTAGTAAGCTCAATATACAATAGTAACAAAATCACACAATAATTTCCATTTGCGTTATTTGCGCGTTTTTAACCTTTTTTTATATTTCTGATACCTGGCCCAGTTGGATTACTCGAAATAATTTTATTTGAAACTACTTGTCAAAACCTATCTCGGCGTTTTTCCTCTACATCATTTGGAAAGAGGAGAGTGGGGAGCAAATTGACATCTAAAAAGTTAAAAAGCTAAATTAAACCTAAACTTAATGTCAAAAGACCTTTCTAACCACGATGCACACAATGTGGCATGTTAATTATTTTTTCCTCACTTCTAAATACCCCTATTATTTAGAAGTGAGGAAAAAATAATTAAAAAATTACTAATTAAAAAATTACTATATTAAAAAAACTCTTTAAAAAATTACTATATTTTAATTGATATCTTTATCTAAAACATAACTACGAGGATGTGACAGATGGACGGACACGAATGTAAGAAAATTATAAGTATTCCGTTGATTACGGCACCCCGAAAATGATACATACATTTTCATTTTATTTACTTGATTAGAACATTTTATACTCATTTATATTAAACCTCCTTTTGGGTTTCATATAAAATGGATTTAAAGAAATTATCTAAATTCTTCACTCTGTCAACTACATTGGTATCGAAAGACATCGATATATTATTTAATTAAACAAGAACAGAAAAAAATTTTGGGGTTCTTTAGTTAGCTGAATCTTTGTTTAATAACCACGAATGGAGTTTTTAAAATGCTTTTTCTATATGACAACGATTAACAAATTTCTGGGATGGAATATGAAATTGACTTCACGTAACTTCCTCAAGGTAAATCTTACCTGGTAACCTGATTATTTTCTCGTTAAACTTATAGAGAAATAAAAAGATAGAACTAGAGAAGAGGGCACAACTTAAATGTACTATTACGATCACCAATTACATATGAAAGTTATGTGTTCAATACCATTCAATAAAAAAATTTTAATCAGATATTTAGTTGCTCCTTAAGCTTGATAACATTCCTATTTCAGATATATGTACGAGTAAATTAAAGTTTAGATACTAACCCTATAAAAATATTAAATTTTCTGAAGAAAACTCATGTCAGCTCTTTCTATAATCGTTATAGAATCGTTGAAAAGTTGGTTGGAAAAAACTTATATATTTTATAACCTTTTCAGTTTATAGCACTAGACCGCCTTCGCTTTAAGGCTGTAGTTCATTATTTTGTAGCTTAGGGCAAATCGCCGTCATGTGTCACGTTCCATAAACATTTGTTTAGCTCTTAAAAAAATAAGCGGCCGATCAAACATAAACAAGCGCCGGCTTCCTCGGCGAATCCTTAGTCAGCTGGTAAAATATTCACTCTCTTACTATTTTGGGGATGGCGCTACGGTGTCCGGTTACACTGGGTCCGGTTACACTATTTCGAAATATTTTTGGAAGTATCCGATTTAAATGAGTGTTTTCATCTTTTCTTTTCACGAATGGATTTTAATCAGATTTTCTTTTCTTAAGACGATCTTTTCTTACCATGAACGGATTTTCTATATTGTACTTAAATTAACCAACTTTATTTATAATAAAACACGAATTATTACCATGCTGACGAATAATGGAAAAGTGCTTTGATGTAATAAATAATATTATAAGAAAGATAAACCAAAGCATTGATAAAAATAATTTAAAACTGCTTAAATTTACATTAAACTAAAGAAGAGAAAAGTGTGAAAAGTTTTGATGAAAAATTTTATTTAAATAAAAGTTTGCTAGAAATAATTGTTTTTGATATACCCTTAGAGGCAAATACGAATCGGTCATATATAATTTAAGCAAAAAGTTACATTTTATATTGTAAATAGTGTAAACCAAGGGTCAAATATATCTCCATTAGATAATTTTAATGGATAACATTTATATTTTCCTAAAAATGTGGAAATTTTTAATTCAATAACCATAATTTTATTTTTAAAATCACATATCAGATATGTGCACTTTAAAATCACATATAAACCTCTTAAGTAAAATATCTTCTTAACATCAAAAATGTAATTTTTTTACTGAATAATATTTGAACTAAAATTATGTAAAATATTTAAACTACAAATTAATTGCTCCTTTAAAATGACGACTATTTTAAGATTTGTTTTTCATACGACATTGTATTAAGGCGTTTGTTTTCTTTTTATTAAATATTACTTAAAATTAGAAAACTAAGTTGCTAGATGAAAAATTTCTTACAACTGACCATAAAGCCCCAAGTAAAAATCATTATCACGGTGGTAATTCGAGATATTTAATACAGTCAATCACAAATAAATACAAAAAAATTACATTAAGTAAACGGAAAAAAGAATTAAAAAATATGTTGATGCAAATGTGGGATAGAAATGAATTAATCATAAAATAAAATATAACAATGCAAGCAACGCGTAAGGGCTAGAAAATAAAAATGAAGGACGAAGTATTCGATCCGTAGATTATTTTAGATAATGCAATTTCAGACAAGACTTGAACATAAATTACAAAGGGCACACTATGTACAATTATATTTAATTATTTCCATAGTTCCGTGCTAAGAGATATCTTTAAATTTTCATGTAAAAAGATCTGTGAACACTATATGGTTTGTGATTTAATCTTTTTTTTGTAGTGATTACGCATGTGCCAGTGATAAAAAAGATATATTTAAGGTTAAAAAAACTAAAGTAACACTCAATGATAGTACCGTAAACTTATCGTCGAATAGTAGTAGTACAGAGAATAATTACCTGTGACTCAGTTTCTGGTGGTTTGGGAAGTATGTTTATATCAAATTTGATTAAAGAAAAAACTTAAATTCTGATTACTTAAATTTTATTTGCAAAACTATAGTGACTTATGTTAAAGCTATTGCAGAAGGCTAACATATATTTATAAACACATTTTATTTTAGAAACACGAAACATTAAAAACAATTTTTATTTAATAAGTTCACCGCCCATAGAGTCTGTCGTGCTATGACTGAGAACAGTAAGAAGTCACTGAAGTCACTGCAATTTATTCCCACAAAACTTAAATCATTGAGGAGGTTTTATATTATTTGAATCACCAAGTTTTGGTTTTGATTTTTTGATCTTTGTTGTAAATTATGCCCAATTTTTTTTCTTCTATAAGGTTTCCTGTTCTAACTCCGTTATTTTATCGCTGAAAGGCTCTTTTTTTACATTAATTTATTATCTATTATTTTGAACCAAATATATCTATTTATTTATAAATTTATACATAACACATATGCACAACTTGATATAGATGAACCATATCAGGCACCAGAGCATCATCAAGTTGAAAAATAGAGTTATTATAAATACTAGTTTGGATCTAGACACAGTGCAGTGTGTCAGTTGAATTCGGAAAAGAAAAAGAGGTGAACTCTAACTATTTGAATATTTACACGAACAATTTTAAGTTAGTTTCGATTCCTCTGTAAATTACAAAACTATTTGAGGTTTTAATTACAAAGAATTCGGATCAAACTGGGTACCAAGTTCTATAAATTTTGCCTTAAATTTACTTACAGATTTATACAAATGTAACTCTGTTCAAATTATTTATACGAAAAACTATTATTTAATATGAATTCTTTAGTTTAATAAATGTTCACATATAAGTAGTTTATTTTTATACTAAACATAAATTATTATAAAGTGAAATATTTATTAGTGAGTAATGAGCAGATTAGAAATGCTATATATTTATGTAAGTAAATTTACAGCAAGTTTAAAAAACTTTGCACATCAATTCTTTTATCGACGTAGCTGACAAATTCATTAATTATTTTTACTAAATTTAATTACCTTTCCACATTTGTGTTTTTAATAAATCTGAAAAGAGAACCAAATTTGACGTTCTCGCACTTCCAAGGCAATAATTATGAAGTGTCGTATGAAGCAGATGGGAAGTCGTTTTTGTCATATTCAATTGTAACTTTTGTTAATGTAGGAAACTTATAAGTGTCTTATAAGGGATATAGTAACTACATTAGACTTTTGTTAATGTAGGAAACTTAGTAATGTAGTTACTATATCCCGTGATTATTTCTATAATATTTATATCACATCAACTTGCAAAAACATTACTAGATTGGTGAATTAACATTTATAGGGTAACTTCACCCTTAACAGCTATTGACAAGAAGAGAGGGTCATATTTCCATACAAAATGTATAAAAACACAACTGCGAGTTATCGGATAGCGGTATTTCATCGCACTGTACCTGGGGAGTTTAATGTACAGGCTTCTGTTACTGGATACTTTATATCAGGTGCATTTCAAACTCATATTATATGCAAACTGTTGGAACTCCAATATATATGGCGTTTTCTGGAGTAAAGAATTGAATTTACACATCACTTTTGGAAAACTGGTTTGGGAAAACGTAAAAATCATGGTAGACATTAAATAACAAGAAATGTAAATACATTAAATATCATGTCAGTAAAATAAAGATATTTGGAATATTAGGAATTAAGATGAAGCTAACAGAATAGAAGGTTATGAGACAGTACTTAATGCTATTCGGGTAGAAATTATTACTAGATTTGATATAAAATTAATCTCTCGCATTCCATCTAGTGTGGTATAAATAGATAGCTGTTTTTAAATTTATTTGATATGTTAACATTTATTTCGTCCTATTTATGCTTCGTTGGCCCCTCACTTCTTTCAAAATCTGAAAAAATCCAGATACAAGATTTTAAATTCTTTCAAGTAAAATAATTTTGTTTAACCTGCAGGAACAATTTCGAAAGTTGTTGCTTTTCTTGGTTTTTTTTATTCCAAATATATTACCATCATTTTTTGATATCTGCTTGCTTATAATTTACTGTATTTTAGTCGATTTTAAGATATTGCTAGTTTAGTGATAAGTTCTCCAGATCAAAATCCCTTGTTTAACTTACAAGTTGTCTCAAAACATTGGATATGTGTAAGAACAAAAAGTACAATAGTTTACAATTCAACGTAAAAAAATAATTCATAATAAAAATAATAATTGATAGGAATAACCCACACTAACTCTAAATGGACACAAAACTTACCAATTGTCAGTTGTGAACTCTCAAGCAATTCCATAACCCCATTAGTAAACAGGTCAATTTTAGACAACTCACTGAAAATATATACATATTTTATGTAATAGATAAAAAATTGGAAAGTAATTGGAATAATTTATTTAACATGTGTGGTTGAAATCATCAAAAAGTTACTTATTAGTGAATATAGAACCATTTATAATATTAATATTCTTAGGAATGTTTGTACCCGAAAACTTATATGTATACCAAGAATAAGTTTACAAAATAACGGCAGGTTGTAAGTATAATAATTTATGTATCTATTAAATTTTAAAACAAATGAGGCAAACATGGCTTCCGCTATTGTTTTGTGAAATATATAAGTGCTGTTGTAAGTTTCCAAGAGGTAATATTTACTAATAGCCTACATAAAGATGTTGTAATACAACAAAACCTAGGTCGTGGTAAAGAAATTACAGAAAGTAGAAATAATACTACATCAAGTAGTTTCATGTAATTATGAACAATGAATTTCTACAAAATTAACACCAAATATATTCAATTTCTCTGCCTACTTATTATTTTATCTGTTTCATTTTATATCCACATATAACCATATATATAACCTTATATAAAATAATAAGTAGGTACAGAAATTGATTATATTTGGTGTTAATTTACTATATAACAGGTTATATGATGAATAGTAATATTATTATCTCCAGAGAAACATTACTTCTAACATATTTTATATCTACAAAAAATTTAACTAAAATAATTTGAAAAACATTCCATATAAATGTGAAATTGTGATTACAAAAAAATATTATCCGTTTCAAAAACATAGTGGCCTGATACTAAATTTTTAAAATCGAAAGTCAATTTCAAGAGACACGTGGAAAATAATTGATGGATTTCTTATTCGTGTTGTACGTGTTCATTTCTAACAATGATTTATATCAGAAAAATAAATCATTAAAATTAGAAAGACTGCACATAGAGTTTTTAGACACCAATCCTGTAGTTTTATTCACATAACAGTTTTTCGCAAAAAGAGAGCGTGAGAATGTTAATAGAATGGCACTCAATGTGAAAAAATAACACTAGCCATCACTTTTACAGTAAAGCCATGGAATTGGAACAAAAATCCATCTCTAAATAAAGCAAAATATTTTTCACACTTTCCGTTAATGCTTCTACCACCTCCACTAACTTTTCATCGTTGTAAACTTTATTCGCACCCGTAGTGGGGAAATGTCACTTTGACTATTGGGAGTGGCACCATAAAGGAACGTAAAATTTTAATATTATCTGTTACTGTATTATTTAGGTAAGCACATGTGATTAAGGAAATACTAAGAAATTTTCAATTTAGTTATCTGAATTTCCAAATTATTTTAACTATTATATTGAATAAAAGTTTGAAGCTTAACTATATCTGTACCACTTTCTCTGTAATAGTTTAAATTCATTACACGATATAATCCATCTATTGATTTGAGATTTTATGTGACATCCAGTTTAAATAGGTCAAGAAATATATTAGAAATGTAAAAATTTCTAAAACTTTCCTTAATACAAAATTTTTCACTTCACTTTTATTTACTCAGTAGTCTCGTAGATATTTTACCTATTTATATACTTGTATTTTACTGACAACTAAATTATGGTAATGGCCTAAATTATTTAGACCATCAATATTTTTTCGATTTTTTAGACTTTAATTTGATATTTACATTTACAAAATTAATAAAAAGAAATAGGTATGGTTAATAAGGAAAGTGCAGTAAAGGAAATAAATATTTCCAAAGTAAGAACAAAATTAATTAAGTGGCATGAAAAGAAAATCTCATGGACAAGATTTAAGAGAAAGAGCAGTATTTAATATAAAGTTACGAAGCGAAATATCTTTGAAAAAAAAATTTTGTTTTAAGTGTGACAAATATTGATAAAGGAATTAATGAAATGAACATTTTTATTGATGATCCTCTTATCATATTTTTAACACTACATCTCGAACATCGGCAAAGACAATACAAAATGATTGACTGTACATATAAGGACCGTAAAACGGTTTCACTGTCGATTCACGCAGTCATAAGTGCCGACATTGGTAAGTAGCAAAATACGTGAGAGAACTTTTTTGTTTTATGTGTTTGATGGAGGCAAATATTTCTCGATAGTGTAATATGGTAATTTAACGACGGTCCTTATTGCGGTAGGTAGATAAATTTTAGAGAAAATATTTAAAAACATCAATTTCTCATTGAACATACGGTAAGACCTTCGCGTGAAGTGACAGTGCAAAATATATATAAATGATATATATTTATTGTCTTAAATAGGATGTTTCTTAATCTTTTGTTTCGATTGAAAAAAAAAAAGAATTCGTCAAAAGATCATTCTCTCCGTTCGTCACAGAGTAATTTTTAGCTAAAACGGTTTGACGTACAAACTTGAAATTTAGTCATGAATCGTATCAATCTATCTCTATCTAAAAATTTAACAATCAAAAATACTACCGCGAACATTTCAGAGGAGGAAAATAAAATACTTAATTTTTCTGACAATGTCATATATATCATCGAAATATTACGTGAAAAGTAGGAAAACACGGATACTAGAAGATACATTTGTATAGTGAAAAACGCCATTAATACTTGTAAAGAGTTTAATTGAAATAATATATACCCCTAAATATTTATGTGTGAATGTATCGTCCCTTGTGCTAGTTCTACTCGTATTTAACAGGTTTATTGTACAAATTGATGAAAATAATTTCTTTTTGCAAGTCTATAAAAAAATTATCTCTATAATTATTCTTTACTTTTTCATTGCTAACTATAATGCAAAGGGGCCACGCAAATGTTATAAGTTATCTGCCCAAAAATGAATATTTTCTAAATTATTCGATACTATGATATATCACAGCAAGAATCTTAAGTTTCGGTACAATTTAAAAACAATTTGTACCTCTGGACTTTTAGCCTTCATTTTATTTTTAAGAATGATATACAAATGGAATAATGACATTTTCGAAAAATTAGCCAATAATACCTTGGTTATCCAAAGTCAAGGCAATATTTTTCCAAAACTTTAATATGCCCGAATCCCAACCTTCACAATCTGTTCCAATGGAGTAACCTAGACCGCATCATGGATTTATATTCCGTCCGCAGCATATTTCTTTCAAAAGGGTGACATAAATATTTATTGAAAGTGACGCGTCCGTGATATGTTCAGCGTAACGCAATCAGAAATCCTGTGGCTATCTAAGTGCCCTTAAGTAAGGAATCTGCTAGGACGTGGCAGTATTGTGAACTATTGGGATTGAATCATGATGAGGAGTTTTACCAAATTATCGCTACGTTTTGGATGAATTAAGTTTAGTATGTCTTCCGCTGGAAATTGCTTTTCCCATTTACATTCCCTCAATTAAGTCAAGTAACATATATATATATATATATATATATATATATATATATATATATACATATATATATATATATATATATATATATATATATATATATATATATATATAAGGTTAAAAAGAAGTTCTGTGCGTTTTTGCCAATAGATGATTCATAATAAACACAATACTTTGATCAGGTTATTTTATCGGGGTGTTTTATCATAGGTATTTTGTTGTTTTTCAAAATACGTTCATGTACAGCGATGTTATGAAATGTTCATTTCCCTTTCGTACTAGATTTAAAAAAACTTAACAAGATTACCAAAGTTTGCCCAAAAATTGCATTATTAAGATATCAGCACTTTCAATAGTTGCATTTACATTGGGTTATTTTACGTTTTCAACAACTTTAATTGCATGAATATATTAAGGTTAATTTAAAAAGATTTTCTTTGTCAAGTAATGCAGCGTTCAAATAATTGTACAAACTCATAGTATTTTTTTGATTGTATTTTCCGTTCAACTTTTCATTCAATGATTTCGTGTCATCGTTTTCCTAAAAAAATTTTGAATAATTGCTCGTGTTTTCATCACGAAATACTTTAAAACCCTTCGTCACCATTCACGACATTAATTACAATTCAATCTTGTATCTTACTAGAAATTATAAGTATTCTTTCCAAAAACATAGTGACCAAAATAAGCAGGCTTAGTCTCCTACGTATCGGATCGGATGTATTTCTGCATAATTTTACAATGTTAAAATAAGTCCGATATGCGTCAGTCAAGCTTTTCAATATTATTACCATAAATATATAATAAACTAGATATTTGTTCTGGTTCTCATCTGGCAAAAAGTGACTAAACACTGTTTTTTTAATTATAAAATATTCTTCACTTTTTAATGTTACTTAGGGCAATTTAAACGTATTTATCGTTTACGTCGGTCGAGTGAAGTATATGATATAAAAAATTGTTATGATATTATAATAATAAACTAAATGCACACTAAAATTTTTGTAGATAGTTGTGCTACAACTAAATCAATATAATAGAGTGAAACAAGTATGGCGATAACTATGGACAAATTAGAGAGACGTAGGGGAACCGACTAATACCCAAACAACCAAGATCATATTGTTAGATTTCTGGTGATTCACATATTGCTGTAATATATAGGAACGTGCATACTTCTGAGAATCGAAAAGAAAAAGTAGAGGCTTGGAAAATTTCATACTGGGGTAATTTCTGAGAATGTCTTGAACTAAATTAGGAAAATGTTGTTTATCTTTTATTGCTCATCAAGAAGCATCCCCCTAAAAATTTTGATTATATATCAGGACGAAACGAAGGCTCCAAGGAGCACCTTATTGTGCAATGTCTATAATCAAAAGAATTCCAACCTTGCCATACCTGTAATCTATATTTAAAATGATTTCCTTTTTAAATATAGATAAAATATATTGCAGGTAAAAAAAATTATTTAAGTAGAAATAGTTTAAGTTAAATGCGCGATGCTTATTCTGCTGGTTATCTTCCTTTGGTAGAATAATAATACTATAAAACAAACGGCAAGCTAAGAGTTTGTATTCACTGCCATGAATAAAATATTTAGGTAAAAATGGAAAGACTATTCTTAACAGAGTAGTGTCTGTTCAGTGTGTTCAATCAGAATTTAAAATACAAACCTTTCAGGAGATTCAAATTTAAATTATATAGAAATAACTTATTGAGATATGAAATAAAACAACTTTTGATTAATGAATACCAAAGAAATAATAGGTGAAACAGTTGGTAAAATATATTTAGAATATTATGTAAGATTATAATTATCATTGCAATAATTACAAATTTACTAGTGAACGAATTCTTTCAATATCGACCAGTGTTATATATGGAATTATTAAACATAATATTCTTAGTATTTGAAAAAAAAATTTTCTTTTTTCTGTTGAAAATATTGAGTTGGTAGAAAAGTAATGAACTTTCTTTTTAGAGTTTCAATTTTTTTTCCAGTAAGTAATAGCGCTCAATATTTATTTGACAATACAATATAACAGATATTGAAAAAGTAAGTAGAGACACAAATATTTAAGTTAACGATACCTGTTGTATTTACTTTTAAGACTTCATCCCTTGTCACAGATAATACAAATTGCTCTTACGTAGACAATAGCAGGTAAAATATTTGAAAAAACTCATGTCGAATTTAATGCATAGAGCTAAATTGTGTTTAATCGGGCATTGGTAAGGAAAAAAAATATTTGTCAAATTGTTTTTAACTATGATAATGTAACATACAGTATTTTTTTGCAATAGTATAATCTAATAAAAAATTGTTAAACAGCGAAATTTTTTCAATATGAGTCCCCTGCATAAGTGGAGCTTTGAAGGCTAGTGTATTATATATAAATTCAATGTGAGCTAGACAAAACGACTACTACTTAACCTGAACCGCAAAAAGGTTTAAAAATATTTTTATGACGATTTTAAATAACGATTTCGGAACTCATTATAGATCAATGGACCGCGCGTGTAAAAGCCCAGCATTTCATTTACACTTTCGACGCAAGAAAAACTGAAATTGTAAGCAGCAAAATGTGTGAGGGAAAGTGTTTTTTGTTTTATGTGTGTGATAAAGAGAAATATTTTTCACGAGTGATGGCGATGGACCTTATTACGATAGGTTAATATATTTTGGAGAAAATGTTTAAAAATAAAAATTCCTCATTGATTAAGTTGCAAAAGTTTCACGTAACCTAACCGTGCATAACATATTTACATAAACATTTTCTGTATATTGGCCTAAATATGATGTTATTTAATTGTTTTATGTTTCCATGCTATGAAAGGAAAAAAAATGTAATCGTTTTAATATCGTTTTCTTCGTCTGTTGACGTACCAATTTCAAATTAATGGATAAGGCATAATAATTCATGAATATCTATGTTCATTTCTTTTCAACCTCTATGAAAAAAGATAACGGTGTAGGAAATTTAGTTAAATGAAATTGAAATATTAAGTAAATTTGGATTTTATTAAGTAGTTTCAGTTCAAAATTACTTTTACGATAAAATTACTTGGTTATAAAAGTCACCAAAGCAGTACCTTATGGTATCGTAGGAATGTCTAATTTACCTTATCTATTTCATTATTATTTTTAATCGTCAAACTATTAAAACTAAAGCTTACAACTTATTCGTAACCATATTTTTTATTTAACTAGAAATTCTGTTCAATATTCACAAAAATATGATTGGCAGCCATTTTAATCCGCGGCAGCCACACAACTGAATTTAAACACAAATGGCAGTAATTACCTCTTCAATAAAATCAATACCGTGGCCATTATTACGATCCTAATCTACTTTTTTTAATTTTAAAGTCTTGTACCTTTAAAAAAATACGCACCAATTGTGTATTTCGTAAAAATTTATTTGTAGTCTAAGCCGCAAAATTGAAAGTGAACGAAAATAAATGTAATTGAACTTCAAATGAAAAGTTAATAAACCTTATTATTAAGTCCTGTTAGCAATTAATTTTCTCAAATATTTCATTACCTATTTTTTTTATTTTCCAGTTACCACCAAATTATACTTGCTTTCATAGTCGACTCAAAATCTTAATTTTTCACGGCAACCACGAAATTGCTATTAAAGTAGTAAGTCTGCCATAAAAAAGGACATTTTTAATTATTTTAAATATATGAACAATTTTAATTTGAATAAGGAAAATTTATTTAAACAAATTTTCGGAAAAATACCCAGTGTTTTTTTTAAGATTTAAGTGGAATTTCTGTTTTTCTTGACCGCGAAATAGTTATTTGACAATTAACTTTTATGATTAGAATTATAATTTTATTAATTTCTCTAAAATATATTATTGACTTTCATAAAAGTAACGAAAAATATAGTTCATATGTTTTACATTTATTACGCAGATATAATTTATCAGTTTTTTGACAAAAAGTTGAGAAATTCTTTTTTAATATGTGATGTCAAATTCTCCAAAAATTAATATAAGAATTTTCTTAGTAAATTATAATTGACAACATGTGAAAATTAAAATTTCACGCTTCTGACAGCTTAGTCGTGACAGCTTAGAATTAATTAACTTCATTAATCAGAACTAATTGGATAGTAGATCACTATAGAACATATGTTAACCAATTAAATACGCATCGTAAATATATAGAAGAGAAAACACTATTGCACTCAGATTATTCAATGTTGATATTTTAACAAATTGTCTAAATTTCAGTTATCTAATAATATTCAAAAATTTAGGAAATTCTGAACTCAGCAAAATTTAATAAATTTGTGCGAATGAAAAATATAATTATTGTACCGAAATTAAAGTTTTTCTGTATAATAAGTGTTAAGTAGTTAAGTAACAATTGTTTACCAAGGTAGACAGGTTAAAAGTAGCATCGAATAACACCTAGGACAAATTTTTGGGAAGTTTTATTGAGAACATATTTTATTAAGTTTTTTTTAGAACATATTGGATTTGAAATAGATATTAGAAACACTAATTGGAATTAATAAGTTGAAAAAAAGATTTTGAATCTAGAATTTTAATATTTTATTTTAATTGTATAGCTGACTCAAATCAAATATGAGCCTTAATTTGCTTTTAGTGAATACTCCACTTTCCCTTTTCCTCACAATTTCATTCAATACGTGTAAATAGGGTATTTTTGTCTGTCACATTTAATAATTATTAATACACTTATTGTATCACCAGCAACACTATACTGATATCTTTCCAACATGGCTGAACATTTTGATGAGATAAAATATAAATACACTCATATGTATACATAATAAAAACATAGAATTTACCGGTCTGTACATAGAAGATATTTAGGAAAAAAAATATGCTAAAAGTAATAAAATACAATTTTTGCCAATTTGCCTACTGTTTATCTGTTTATGTGTACAGTTGAAGATGCATCACGTAAAAACGTCTGACACAATTCAGATAGTCTTTTTAAAATCTTCTTCTTTTAGAATTATTGCTTATTTATCATTATCATATATATATATATATATATATATATATGTATAAATATATATATATATATATATATATATATATATATATATATATATATATATATTTAAAGACGCATCACTTAAAAATGGCGTACTAAATTCAGATAATCTTTTTGAAAAACACCTTCTTTTCTAATTTTTGCCTACTTATAAGTATATTTCAAAAAACATAACGTAAAAACTGACACATTAACATTATGGTTGCACTGTAATATATACTTATGTAATATAGGTAGTAACTATATTTACTAAGAAATTGAATATCACATATTTTGCTAGCTGGTTCAATATTAGTTTTCTTACAAATATTGTATCATTGCCATAGTTGAATATAGATTATGATATTGAACGTGCTAAAGACATAAAAATGAAACTTGAGAGTACTACTCGTACAGTGATGGTGCGCTTTTTATATAAATATAAATATTTAAGTCTACGTTACATTTCTTCAACATTTGAAGTTTACATGAAGTTTACGTTTAAATATATTGCCCAGTGTAATTATCAAAATGTGTGAACATATCACGAGTTTCTTCAAAGCTATAGAATTCGAAACATTGCTAAAGGTATGGCATCAATTAAAAAGAAACTAAATTATATTGTATACCAACTATGAAGAAGTTGAAAGAAAAGTATCCAGTTAATGTCCTCAAAAATACGGGGGCGTCCAAATAATAACTTTAGCTCTTGATACATCACATCTTATACTACAGAACTTTATTATCTTAATCGAGTAAACTAAACCTATTATATTATATTTACAAATATGTAATATTACAAATATTACTTTGACTATTACATACAATAGTACCACAATCAATCGGAAAACTACCGTACTTTAGAAACATGAGGGTAATATACATAAGGACACGAATTATGGAAATAAGTAGTAACAAGATGAATGGTAAAACGTGATAACAAAACCGGAAAGGAACCACAGGCAACTGGGTTGCAAAGAGAATTACCCATAAAACATTCTTATGTATAGCAACAGACATAAATAGGACGTTTTAGACGCACAGCCGACTATAAAATCTTAAACCAAATGGATACTTTTGTCACAAAGTAGGAAATAGCTGTCGCGTTGACCTGCCTTGGAGTTTTGTGGAAGTTCATCTAGTCAGAGACTTTAATTATAACTATTCGCCAAAAACCTTATTGAACATATTTTGAAGTTATTCACAATCAGGAATGCGAATTAATTGTTCTACATAACTCATCATGTAACATAAATTGACTACTTTTTGTTATTACTTCCTATAAATGTTTTACGTTTTAGAGTTTATGCATCCAATTGGCTTTTAAAAGGTAATGTATATTTTAAAATATAATGGATGAAATATACGAATATAAGATTTCGGGACAAGGGAGTGAGTTTTTTTAAGTGAAGATATAAAGTGTAAGGAAAAACGACATTATACTTTGTCAAAGAATGAGAAATAATATATTTATGACATATAGTTGTTAGCAGTTTACCAAATCGCTATGTTTTATTAATATATTATTAAATATTTTTACTATTTAACATAAACACAAAGAAAAGTTAATGAAGTCATAATTTGAACTTACATAACTGTGTGAATTTAGTTTCAGTAAGAGCGTAGATTCACAGCGAATCCAAAAGATTTTATGTATCTCTTCACTTTTCTGTAATAAATAAATTCTCAGCTCGGGTAACTCTTCCTGTTTCGGTGATATTCCAGTATGTGTTTATTGGGATTCTAATGGGGCGTATAAGTAATAAATTTTTTTGTCAAATTTTATCGTCAAATTTGAATATAGTCTATATGTTTGTAATGAAGACATGCACGCAGTCCTTGTAGAAGAAATGAAGAAGAGCGTTTTGGTAAATTTGAGGAAAAATACTTTACAATGCTACAAGAAGGTCAATGTCTACAGTAGAACATAAAGATGAAAGCTTTGAACTCTAACTTATCATTAAGTACCTAATTTTCAATAAAATATGAATCAGTAGTATTTTTGTATTTATTGAACGCTTGTTATAAGTCTATTTCAAAGTAACTAGCAAATCTTTGTGAAAAAAACTTTAGTTTCCAGTACACTCAATTAAAATTAAAATTTAATAGACACGTAAATAGATAATTTCAAGTTCAATCACTGCTTCCAAAAGCGCTGTAACAAATCTAATCGAGACGGCAATAGGTTGTATTATATGAAATATTGAATCAACTCCTCTTAATCTGCACGCAGAAAGCTTAAATCAGTGACATGGGATAAGTGTTTATCGTTCTATAACAAGTGTACACATAAATATTTTTGGTAAATAATATTATTGAAGTCAGATTCCCAACAACAGAAAGGTTTAGCGGTTTTTCTTTTGATATAAGTCCACTTGCCGGCCCTCGCCATTTCTATTTGCGTTTGGTATTTCGTTTTACTATCCATCTTGCCGCTACTTACACCATAATTCGTGTGTTCTCTCTCATATTGCACCCATTCGTTTGATGTTACAGTCCTCTTTTCTGATTTTTGGTGGTGATAAAGTAGGTGGACTTATTATATGTTAATAAATTTTATATTACATACTAAGGCTGGCTATTGTTATAATTTGTGGTTCTTTTATTAACGTTTCTGCCTCTACTTAACTTGTTTCTTCCTTTCTTACATAATATTATTGATTTATTACATCTCTATCGATTATTTTATTACAAATGTAATAACCCTTTGATAGAACACAGATAACAATTTTCAACTCACTCAAGGCTTAAAAAACCACATCAGATCCTTGTTAGCATTTTGGTACTATTTGAGTTTTGACTACTCAATCCAATGGTAATGTTTTCCGAAAAAATTCGAAGCAAGTTAAACAAAAATATTTTGAAACAATCAAACACTACAAAAAATGTAAATCCATTTAATATCTTAAAAAATTATGTTACACATCGTTTTATTGAGAATTCTTGGTAATATTAAGTAAATAAACCGTGCTTTATGAACTTAATTGATTAAACTAAGTAGATTATATTATGCGTAGTGATATTTGCCATGCATTAAGATAACGCCACAAGCCAGGACAGCACTTTAACTTTTTAATAAGAAAGACAGTATATAAAAGATCACAAAAATGGCGGAATTAAGTAAGCACATCAATAATAAAACTAAATAGGAAACGCAAATGGAACCACAGATGAGTGGATGAGAAGGTGACCAAAAAAGGTTTTTTAAGTATTACATAAAGTTTTCTTGATTGTTACAGAAAATTTTCGAATACCTAACCGGAAGTATTTGTAAAAAGTACGATGTTTGACCTTCTGTTTAGATAGTAACTTAAGTTTCGGCATAGTAAAGAACCAATAAAGTATGAATATGTCATGAAAATAAATTTAAATACTTTCTTATAAAACAAAAAATGAGCAACACGACATGCAGTATATATAATATACTGCACAACTAATAGTGAATATACACTCTTCTATTACAAGGCCTATCATAGTTTCCAAAGATCCAAAAATGGAATTTCAATCTGTTCAATTATTTAAGTTTATTCTCACAATAAATTTAGATATGTTAAAAACTTTATTGAAACTGACCCCAGGTTAGATTTGTATCATCTAACTTAGAAACTTTCAATTTCTCATACTGGAACAGAATAACAAATTCATGCTTCGGTGAAGAAGCAGTAAGGATTATATTCGCTTACCATACGAACTAGTACTGATAATGAATTGAGACGGCTGGTTTATTAGTTGCCAAACTTAATAATATGGTTATTTTATTTAAATTTAAAATACCTACATCAAATTTTTATCAGAAAAAAAGGGCTTGTCAAAACTTAATGTATCTGTTAGGTACTCTCAAAATATGTAATTATTTTAAAATTAACGTAAAACAAAGGTAATTATAAATATGGTTAAAAAATTGTAAATTCAATTTATCAAACATTTTAATCAGACTAATGAACTACCGAATGCGCACCCAACGCCATACATACCCAACGCGAAAGTACTCTGTTAAATTTCATAGATATAAAAATGGTGAATCAAATACTATTTATTCCACTACAAAGCTCCGAAACGACTTAATGTGACAGGTTTTTCCTACATTGCTATAAATGTACTCGTAAAGGGTCTCAGTTCTAACAATTGGGTGGTGCATTTCAACCGCCCTATGGACGTCTGCTGCCCCACACGACGAACGTTTTGTTGCCCTTCTTTTGTTTTGAGTTCACTCATTTCTGGTTCTGAGTTCATATTTTCATTCGAGTTTGGAATTTAGTTTTACTATTTACCTTGTTACTCTTTATTATGAAAAGTCCATGTCAGCTCATATATTGCCTTCGTTATATACTGCACATATACGTATACGCATATAATTACTAACCACTGAAAAGATACTTGAAAACTTTTCCTTGAATGTTTTCATTATAACTCACAATTCGGAAAAGAATCGTTCGGCTAAATGACCACACATGTAATATTTAGATCATATGGTTCGTGTAACACATCATCATTTTTATTAGTCAAAAGCGGATTATCAAATCGTTATTTTTTTCTGATACGCAATCATTATATTGGTGTATACTGTATAATCTCTCCTGACGCCTAATAAGAAATATAAATAAAAAGTAACAGTCGATAGTGATGTGGTGTCATAAATATTCTAAATTTTTTTCCTGTGTTATCAACTTTTTTATCATCTTCCAAAAATTACACATATTATGTTCAAAAATAAAAGAGGTGTCTTTTTAATTTTCTATTCCACCTAATACCAAAATTGGTTAAACTGTTTAAAAGCTATGAATAACTTACAAAATGTTCATTATCCAATCCTACAACCGAAGGACGCGATATTTAATATTAATAGTGAGAAAAGTTCTGATGCGGCTTTGGTCTTCCCAAAGTGTTAAAAGTTTTGTGGACAGTATGAAGTTTTGTGAAACTTTTTAAAAATCATTAAAGTATTTATTCTTTTCACAAATTTTTTTTTATTGATTTCATAGTCTTATTTCTTAAAATGATTAACGTCGATAATTACTTGAATCATAAGCTAACTTGCAATGGTAAATGCCGAAATGCTTATTCATCATAAATAATATTACATCAGATGTATTATTTATGATTTGAGCACATTAAACGTATATGATATATCGAAATGAGTCAGTATTTGCATAAAACAGCTATCCTAACAGATACAACGCTTTATTAATTCATTTTCTTCATCCACCACAAGTGTTGCAAGCACAATTTTTTCTAGCTGTAATTAAGACAGACATTTTTAGTTTTTATGCATACATTAAATATATATATATATATATATATATATATATATATATATATATAAATGTAATATGAATTATATATTAAAAGGTTAACTATATATAATTGTGCTATAATAGCTGAGTGAAAATAAATTACAAAAATTACATTAATTAAATTTTTAAAAACTGTTTAACATGCCAAATTCGTGGGTCAATTAATGTACGGTAATATAATCTAGACTACCATCTCATATGTCGTGTGGCACACTACATCACAACAAATGTTGAGTAAGATGTTGTAAATTATGTGCAAAATTATACTTACCATGTAAGTACTTAGCTGGCCTGATGGAAATGTAAACGCATTACATTAATTTTTTTTTAAATTTAACTTACACAACACATAACAAAACAAGGGAAACGTTAGCATAGTTAAAAGTAGTTTGAAATATTGGTGTTTTATTTTTCAAAAATATGTTTTCGAGTTTTCATAAACCGAATGAAAGTTATCGACTCATGAGTATGAAAGCTAAATTGAAGAAATATATTATATTTAAAAACGTTAATATGATTAAAAAATAATACTGCACATTACATTTTAATACCACACAACTGAATCATAATAGTTTCTGAATTTTTTCCAATAATTGAAATATTCAACTTTAATTAAATTATGATGCCAAAACGGAAATAAAAAATTTCTGTAAAAACAAAATTTTACTAGAATACAAAAAGATAAAATAATTCTCCTAAACCGACCGTAAAAACTTTCAAAAACACATGAATAATTATATCATAAAATCGATAAATTTAAATATTCAGAATATCTTAATTTGAAACATAAAACAGACAAAATTGAGGGGAATAAAATCACATAAGCGGTACAAGTTTTATATATAGATCTTGTACATAAAAGTCTAAATATGCTTCTCCAACTTTTTCTGGCTTCATTATAAATATATACGTAAGTTTCGAACTTTTACAGTACGTTTTATAATACTGATGCGTAATACATTAACCGTGCTACATGCCTTTCCCGTCTAACACGTGACATGCGTTATGGCCATCCTCTTACTATAAGTCCACTTCGCATCCCTCGATATGCCCATTCCTGTTCGTTATTTTGCTTTACTATTCATCTCTACGCTATTTACGCCCACAACTCGCATGTCCTCCCTTATATTGCTTCTTTCGTTTAATGTTAAAGTCCTACTCTGATTCACGGCAATGCCATAACATATGAAATAGGGTGCCTATTTCATGCTTTACGTGTTAATATGTTTTATTTACTTAGGTAGGGTAAGGCAATAAAACAGTTGCTTTATATTCATTTTGTGACGTGCCGCGAACTGATGGCGATATATTATAAGGGCGACAGTTTACGGAAATTCGATACTGACATCTCGCGTTTCGATACACGAAAGGCATGAGCTTTTATCAGTTTTCAAGTATTGTTTTCACTGTTCTCATTGTTAATTTATTAACAACTAAAGACATCGGTTTGTACAAGTTTTAATTGAATATTATTAGTCGTAAATCATATAAGGAACACTCGTGTGTGAACCACTGGAGAAATTATTAAACGATTAATATATAGTATTAATAAGAGTATGTAAGGCAATATATTAATATTTATATTTTTTTAAATTCCAGAAAAAAACAGGACTCCCATATAATCCCTCAAGTGTCTATCAGTGTGTCTGTAAGAGTTAATTTTTCTAGATACAAACATTTCGTAATAAAGAAATTAATCGCTTTGTCTGTTAATCGTAATCATAAGTTAATTAGTCATAATCGAATATTTTTACAACAAGAACTTAAGGTGTTATTTGGTTGTTTTTATTTTGTGCGTATTTTATATCCACTTCTCCATCAAAGACCATTTTCTTAAAACAGGGCTTTACATAGTACTTAATTAAAATAAGACTCAAAATAACATAGCAATCATTAAGTCTTATTAAAGAAAAATAAATTCAAAATCATATTTTTGTGTATTTCTTTTAAAGGGTTTAATTTTAATTTCAAACATTTTGTTTCAGATTTCGTCCTTCAGGTAACGTTAATTTAAACATAGTATGAGGAATTTACAAGTATAAATTAATCCAAATAAGCAACTTAGTCTACTTAATGACTATGTATTAAAACAAAGCCTGCGAATCCGTACTGGCTATTACTTATTAAAATGTTACTGTTGGCACCTGTTTTCCGCGTGTTCGCTAAAAACACGAGAACAGTTGAATAAATTTCAGCGCGATTTCATTATTATTTAGTTTGTTTTCCCAGTAGGTTTTAGTCCAGAACACCATGATGTGTAAAGATCACTAAGTAATCCCGAATTTTCGAAAAAGAACATTGGCAAAAACAGTGTAAGGAGCGCCTTTGTTAAAAACACCGGCAAATTATATATATATAAACACCGGCAATTATATATATATATATATATATATATATATATATATATATATATACATATATATGTATACATATACATATATATATATATATATATATATATATATATTTATATATATATATACGTATGTACAAGATGATGTATCTTAAAAATTAATAACAAGGTATGGTTTATCTGCGTACATTACACATATTTTAAAGTAAATATTTCTTGGATGTTAAAATACTTAGAGCGCATTTGGATTTTTGAATAGATTTTTTGTGCAAGTCCTGCCAAAAATTAGAGTTATTGTAATTTATACCTCTTGTAATATAAATAATTTTTTTTTGCTTTTAATGCTTAAAATATATATCCGACATGATGATAAATTCATCATGTTTGGGAATTTATTTCGGAAGGTTTCAGCAACTAAAACAACGGAAAAACTTTTGAAAATTCAAAAATATGAGATTGGAATGCCATAGGAACTCAGCAATGTAGGCACAAAATATTTCAGAACATTCTAGAATGTTTACATTTGCGATCTAGAAGGTTGCCTTTTAGAATGTTCCATGTATTTCCATGTTCCATTATTTTTCCATAAAGGACAATGTATGTAATCGGTACTGACCCGAATGCTAATAATTTAATTGTTCGTTAGCGTGACTAGATTAATAACTAATTTAATTATTTTCTACTTTAACTGTTTTTTGTTTGTTTAAAAACTTTTATTCACGATTATTAGCCAATTGAGCAGAACCAACTCGAGTCATTGGTTTAGTGTAAAGTAATAAGCGTGGCATGTAGATGGACGTAATCACAAATTGACTACATTAATAAAAATATGGTATGTTGTAATTTAAATGACAAATATAGATGATTACATAACTTTCTAAATTGTTTAAAATATATGCACACGTGATTTTATAAGCACATTTGGTTTGTTGGTGAGCAACACAACACATCGCGTTGTGTCATACTTAATTATAATGTAACGGGATTTACTCCACGCCTATTAAATGGACATGATATTACAAATAGGTAGATAGAGCTATACATTTTTCTAGAATAAACACTGGCAATGAAGCAACCTAATTATTCAGTTATTCGGTAATTAATTGCTTCACCTTATTGTCAGTTAATCCGTACGATTGTCTTAACGAATGGCTATTAATCATTTACGATCTGTGGTAAATGCTTATTTATTGTTTGGGTGGATTGTTTATTTTATTGGCATTTTTATGGTTTGACGTAAATTGCTTGTTCTTTCTTAACGTAAAATGCAGAAGACTGAAATGAAAATCCATAATAAGTAAACCTATGAGGGCATCGGAGTCTCACGAAATGAAATGTACAATTAATGAGTTGCAAAAAATTGAATATTTAATATGTTGAGATGTAAGATTAAGCGACTAAATTTAATATATCATTATTATATATATATATATATATATATATATATATATATATATATATATTTACATATATATATATATATATATATATTTACATATATATATATATATATATATATATATATATGTATATATATATATATATATATATATATATATATATATATATATGGATTATTGTTCTTTATATTTTTCATTTTGTCTCTATTAAATACCTTTTTAAATGGCATTTGCCCATTGCAAAGAGATAAATATAAATGAGATCAGTTATGTACATAGTTACGAGGTTAGTATCATCTTAACACTTTTAATTCGTAATAACGGGAATAATTTTTTCAACGTTTGCCGTGACTGTTCTGCTCGTGTAAGGGATGTACAATCATATATAGTCCATCTTCTGATCTAATCTATATACTAGTTGGAAATAAAATTTATGTTAACAACACGGGCCTACTTTTCTCAGCATTTTTATTTAAATCCTGATCACGTAAGGAATAGTCTAATTACACGTAGCTTGTCTTGTTATCTGAGTTATATACTAATAATAAGTGAAATTTATATTAATAACGCGTGCATAATTTACGCAGCGTTTATGTAAAAATTACGCTAATAACGCGGTCATATTTTTCATAACGTTTAGGTTTAATATTCTGCTACTTTAAGACATAAACTAATTGCGTATAGCTTATCTTCTAATCTGAGTTATATACCAGTTTCAAGTAAAATTTACGCTAATAACGCCAATTACGCAGACATATTTTTCTCAGCGTTTATTTTCAATATCCTGCTCATGTAAGGGAAGCCTAATTTCATATAATCTATTTCCCGAATTAAGTTATATATTAGTTATACGTAAAACTTCATTGAAACCTCATGAACCAATTTAGCGTCAAAAGACAATAACGAATAATTAACAATCTTTTACTTTTAATATATTATTTATCAAACAATTTTGCAAATTTGGAGGACAAACTTGATATCGTAGAGTACAAGTTATCCTAATCGGTGCAGCCGAAAAAATTTAAATGACTGTATAATATTTTTTTGTCCTTTTTTTCTTTACATTTGAAATTCATGATGTCTCAATTTCCCGTAATGGACTTTTAGAGTGAATCTGTTTAAAAAAAATTATTAGAAAATTTGTGTTGGAACTATTTTCAATTCAAGGCTTGAATTCTCAAGTAATTGAGTATATCGTACGTAGTAACTTCAATAAGCGAAATAACTGGCATAAAATTAAATTTTTACTCAAAAATATTAAATATATAATTTTAAATGGAGCAAGTACCGTAGTAAATATTTTTTTAGTTTTGTAGATCTTCTAAACCAGCATTCGAAGAAGCAAGTATTACCATAAATACTGTTTAAAATATTCAAGCAATTATCATCAGGAACGATTTAATACAGAAAGTCTAAATTTATCTCCTTGATTATTACATTCGGTAAAATGCTACAATTTGTACGAGTATGGACCTGCACATGTTTCTATAAGCAATTACCACTAAAAATTATTAAAATAAAAAACAAATAGGGGACAATATGCTATAACAATTTTTTCTTACTTTCAAAAATTGTATGAATTATCATTTGAATAAGGATTTCCGAGTATTCTTTTAAAAATCAATGTAAGTTTGTTTCAGAAATAGTGTTAAAAATTCCCAAACGGTTTTCTTAAGAATTGAAAAAACAAGTTAAAATCTAAATCATTATTATGTGCATTTTACATAAAAAAAGAGATATTTGTAAAAACATCGTTAAAAGACATACCCTCGCTCCAAATGCCCAAATTACTAAGATAAAAATTATGAAAAATAGAAGTTAAAGGAAATAATTACAATTTTCTTAAATTTTTCCGGAAAACCATGGCAATGGTTCCAATTCTCATGGTTTTTTTTAGAATTATATATATACGCATTTGACACATATTATAGGTAAAATGTTTACATTGGGAAAAACAATATTACATTTTATTAAATTAACAGAAATACTATATATCCTAAATGGATATTTGTGTGTATAAATCGTTTACCAAGAATCTATGTATTTCAGAAAAGATTTAAACCTTGTATATATTATTAACTTTTGCTTATTATTTCATTATGTAAGTTTGATCTCCATTGATTTGTGAAATTAAATATGGCTATATGCCTTTGGAAAACGTCCAGCGAAAATATTTAACCTTGAGAAATAAAACCAACAGGAGCACGTGCGGAGATCCTATGTTCAAAGATTTGATCACATAGATTCAAGTTTTGCCTTATGGAATAAAATACGTGAAAGGCTTAAAAGAAGTTGTGGACAAAACATGACTACAAAAAAACATCTGGGATAATGCTGTAATATGTTATCGTCTTGCTTAATGTAAGAGAATTTCGGCACCTGTCGTCTCTGTCTGCTGTACATATTGCAGAAAATTTATTTTGTATAATTCTACTGTACATAAAATAAGATTGTGATGGTTTGAAGATGAAAGTATTGTTACACTGGCATTTGAAGCCCGAGAAATATTAAAATAACTAATAGTTACTTAACTTCATAAAAATCAAGTCAAAAATTCCAATCTCATTCCCTTTTCTAAAAACGTAAAACTTGAAGAATAAAATGAAACTTGAACAATAAAAACAGCACTTAAAAAGTAATGAAAGCTCTCATTTCACATATCGAAACCCGAGATGCCAATATCGAATTTCCGCAAACTTTCGCGGTTATAAAATGTCGCCATCAAATCGCGGCACGTCACAAAATGAATATAACGCAACTGTTTTATTACCTCACCCGACCTAAGTAAATAAGTCATATTAAATTTATTAACACGTAAAGTGGGTGCCTATTCCATATGTTATGACCGCGCCGTGCATCAGAGTAGAGCTTTAACATTAAACGAAAGGAGGCAATATAAGTTAGGACACGCGAGTTATGTTCGTAAGTAGCGTAGAGATGAATAGTAAAACAAAATAACGAATAGGAATTGTTATATAGAGGAACACGAAGTGGTCTTATAGTAAGAGGATGACCATAAAGCATGTCATATGTCAGGCAGAAATGGCATATAGCGCGGTTTAGGTACTACGACAGCGTCAACTACATAATTTCGAAACTTTCAGTGATACATTTATAATGAAGCCGGAAAAAGTTGGCTGAAGCGTATTTGGAGCTTTATGTACAACACGAATATTTTAAATTTGTATGGCTTATTTGTTTTTTCTCTCTCATTGTTGTATGTTTTGCGTGTTTCGAAAGAATATATTTCTCCCTGTTTAGACTTATTAATTTTTTTCATGTAATAATTTATGTATGATATTTTTGCGACCATCCGTTAAGGAAAATTATTTTATTGTTTTCTGGTCAACTTTTCATTTTATAGCGATTTTTTGTTTGTTTTGTTGCATCATTATTCAATTAACGTTAAACACTTCTATTATTTGAAATGAAAGAAATCTGAAAATGTTAAAGCTGATTAGCGTGGTAGCAAAAAATAATGTGCAATATTATTTTTTTCACCAAATTAACGTTTTGCTAAATATAATATATTTAATCAATTAGGTTTATTTATAAGTCGCTAACTCCCATTCAGTATATATAAAGAAAAAAGGTATTTTTGAAAAATAAAGAATGGAAACTTCAAATTACTTATACCGATGTTAATATTTACCTCTGGTTTCGCCTGCTGGATATAAGAAACTTATAAAAAATTCAAATAATCGGATTCACATCTCAATCAGTCCAGTTACACACTTACCTGGTAAGTGTAATTTTGCACATAATTTGACGCACTTTACACAACATTTTTGTAGTACAGTATAGCGAGCACTGTAAGTGATGTGATAGTGATCCAGGAATTTGGAATGTGTAAAGGAACATGTTACACTACTTTAAAAATTAAATTAATAGGTTTTTTAATCATTAACGTTTAATGCTCTGCCACTGTAAATTAAAGCGCAATTAGACATTTTTTATTTCTACCGATAATGTACATTAGTTTTGTGAAAAATTCGTTTCAAATCCGTTGATCTGCTTTAAGGACAAAGAAAAAACAATTGGATTCTTTCCTGATACCCAAAATTTCCCTTTCATTACATTAATATGGAAAGTGTGTATCCAGTTAATATAACATTTTATTAAAAGTTATAAAGCTGAAGTTATGTTTAAAAAAGTTTTCAGAAATATTGGAGATCAGAGGATATCTGTTTTTTTTGTGATTTAGAAGCTCTTTCTTAATTGCTCCTAAAATTTGATCCCTTATCAAAATGCAATTTATATATATATATATATATATATATATATATATATATATATATATATATGTATATATATATATACATATGTGTGTGTGTGGGTGGGTGTCTGTATGTGTGTATATTTAAATAAAAGATCTCTGGTTTATTTAAAACTAACCAAAATGTTTATTGCAAGAGTTTTAGCGAATGGAGAAAATTAATTAAACTTTATGAAAGCAGTCTGTTAGGACTTTTGTTTAACCCAAAGATAAATTAATGAATAATTCATTTCTGTATATTAAATATATATAATATGCTAAAGTCCTAAAAAATACACCCAAAACGATACTATTTACGACGAATAGGTATTTTGGCATTTACTATTACAGGTTCCATATGACCGAAGCCGACGGTAAAATTTTTCAAAAAACGGGTGTGGAATTTATTAAAAAAAAATAAGTTAAAACAGTAAAGATTGTAAAGATTTTTAAAATGATTTTGAAAACTTCATATAACAAATATCGACAAAAATTTTAACAAGTAAGGAGAACAGCCAGATACGAACTTTCTTCAGTATTATTGTAATATTGTATTTTTCAGCTTTAGAGTTTAAAAGTTAAAATTTTATTTTGATTAAGATTTCAGTGAAATTAATTACGTTTCACATTTATCTGATATACATGTTTTGGCAGCGTATAATGATGATAACACTATAAAAATTTCAAATTTTATAATTATTGTTGTGTCCTGGTATTTTTACGAAATTTATTTTGTAAAACGTGTTGGTTACTTTTCACAACATTTTTTAATGTTTTTCGAAAAGGTTTTAAAAAAAATATTATGCCGCTATATCGGTAGGAATTTTTAAAAATATTTTCTTTCTAGTAACCACCATTAAATTGTTTACAGTTTTTGGTCACCGTTTAAGAGAACATCATTTTTCAGAATTTTTGAACGATTTTTATGGCATAAAAAATGAAAAGAACTAAAAAGTTTTGAAATAGGTTGTAAATACAAAAAAAATGGTGTATTCTCCATTATCATATTACTATCGATTATTAAATTTAAGTTATTTATCTAATCTGATGCCGGAAGAGATTCAACAATAAACGTCAAAGTGGATTTAAAATTAAAATGAACAACTCTTTAAAAGCTAAAAAAATCAGCAGTATTCGTGATTTCGTAGACAATTTGAAAATCCGCTTTTGGATAATAATAATTATGCTTATATTACACGAATCATAGGATCTAAATTATATGTGTATATTAATTTAACGAAACGATATTTTTCCAAAATTTTGACTTTTCTATATGAAAAACGTTCGAGGGAAACTTTTTAAGTATTAATCTCAGTGATGATTAATTGTACATATTTGCGGTATACAAGAAAGCAATATACGAAACGGCACGCAAATTACGTAGTAAATAGTAACGTGGTGAATAGCAAAACTAAATTATAAACTCGAATGAAAATGTAAAAGACCGGAAATGAATGGACTCGCAATGAGAGAACCATAAAACGTTTCTCGTGTAGGACAGCAGACGTCAATAGGACGGTTGAAACGCACCGCCCAATTGTAGGAACTTAGACGGTTTACGAATACTTTTATGATAGTATAGAGAATAGCTGTCACATTGAGTCGGTTTGCAGCTTTGTAGCGAAAAAATTAACATTTGATTTGTGTGGTTTAATTGCGTTCACCTTTTTAATATCAATTAAATTTAACAGAGAACTCTCGCATTGAGTGCGTATGGCCTTGAGTCTGCATTCGGTACGTTCAAATAAGCTGATCAGAATAGACTCAAGTATTATATAAATTTATTATCCTATTTTATTATAATATTTATAATACGTTAATTTTTAACACACATTTTTGTGTGTTAAATATATTTTTTTATATTTAGTCATTTTCTTCAGAAAACATTTGATGTGGAAACGTGAAATTTGATATAAAGTCACAGCATGTTAAACAACATGTTTTTCTGTTGCTAACACACAAAAATATATGCATAAAAATTTAGGACATTGGAATTTATAACATTTATATAGTGTGTATTATAAGGCAAAATAACGTGGTTTTCAGAATTTTTTGATAAATAAGTCAAAAAATGTGGTTGAAAATGTCCTCCCCATTTTTTTTTTCAAAATGATCTTGCTGAGTGACTTAAAACTTGATGGGAATTTATAGTGTTTAAACATGCTTGTATTTTAAAAGTTAGTGTTCAAATATATTCGTACGGAAATTTCAGAGGATCAAAATGTAACCACAGTGTTTGTTTCTTTCATTTTATATACCGTGTAAGGTAATTTACAAAAGAAAGCTTAAAAACTATTTTTTTTTTCAGAATTATATATTAAATAATGCCAGAAATGTGTAACTTGTAATGTGAAATAATGTCAGAAAATGTAATGTAAATAATGAATCACTCAACCATTCTGCCCCTCTCTTCCGATCTCCGAAAAGTTACAGTTTTGATTATGAACAACAGCGTTACTGAAATTTTACCTAAAGTTTTTCAAAAACTTTTGAGACGATCCTAAATCTTAAAGTTTTTGAAGGCATAACGATCCTTTTTTGTCTCTCAAAAATTTATTAGATGATTTTTATACCTCGTGAAAAATAATACATTAATATTTGTTAATAGTTCATTGCTAATATCATGTAAACGTTATTGTTTATTTAAATGTACTAACCCACCGTAATACAGATGCTACTCGTAATTAATAAGTTTTATTTTAAAAAATCAAAATCAGCAGTACACAATTTGGAGACAACGTTTTCATTTTCCTAGATTGTAATCTGGTATTCTATTTATTTAGTAATATAAAATGGATAAGCTGAAAAGCTTTGTTTACCGTTTGTTTCAAATAATTTTACACGATGGTAGTAGCTAGTATATATCTAAAAGTAAAATTATATAATTTCTCTTCGGCATTTATTACAAAATATACTTTCTGATAGGCGAAATAATATTTTATTTACATTTTTAAGCTGTATATTTAGGTACATACCTAATAATGAAATATCATTCCTAGAAATAATAATAATTAACTGAAGCTCTTGGTATATAGTTGGAGAGACGATAATCCATTTGGCGAAATTAATTTGGTTCATAAAGTCGTAGTGCTGATTAAAGATAAATTTTGCTCCAAAAATTGGGATCAGCAATTTGTAAAGGCGGAGAAATGGTGATATCTTCTCTTATTAAACAAATTAGGGAATTTATCAATATCTGTACCATATTTTATGACGTCGATAATATGGAGTCAATTTTGTGTTAGCAAATGACTGTGAATGTTCAAAATCAAAAATGTTAAACAAATTTGATACATAGTTTATTGTTTTGCTTTTCTTTTCTCTTCCTCTCTTCTGAATAATTTTTAAAATTTCAAATTCAAAAGGAAAAAAATTGCACTTATATGATCACTTTGTTGTCAATCTGTCATTCTTTTGTCAACAAAACCTTTTCTCAGGAACGCGTGGATTTAACAAGTCGAAATTAATATCAACTACTTAGGTCTATGGTCCCCCGGAGCTGTAAAAAACTCAAACTTCTAAGTCAATTCAATTCAATTCAAAAAATTCGGCCATTTATGTTGTCTATTTTGACATGCCCAAATAAATCAAAACCTATAGGATACTTCCCATTGACATAGAATAATGAAATATGCCAAGAGACAAGATATTATTTCACAAGTGAAGGAAAAACTCCAAAAGTTGGTATATTTTTAGTTAAATCACATAATTTTTTTTTTAAAATATGCCATTGTGAAAGATAAAACAGGCAATATAATTTCGTTCAAGATATAAAAAAAATTAAAAATTTAATAGGAATATTATGTGCCATTAAATGTTTATAAATATTTAAACATATGCGAAAACCTTGTAGTGCAAATTCCACTCGCGCTTGGCAGATTTTATTTCCCTCTTGCGGTAGATAAAAGTTAAAAAATAGTAATGTCTGAAAATATTTAGGTCATTACGAGGATTGATATAGAGGTTAAGGTCAAATAAATCCCTAAACCAAGAGATATATGAAATGAATATTAGATCATTTTTAATAATTAATATCATTTTTGTAACAATGTAGGAGAAGCATTAGAAAACCTGTTCTATTTGCACATATTTCCTTATTAATTTTTACCCTGTCTTATTTTCGATTCCTTGCAATATCCAAGAGTTTGGGGTTATGTGATTCGTACATAGAATATTGTCTTAAGTTTTAACATAAAACTTATTATAAATTATTAAAAATCGTGATTCCAAACCATGAATCGGTATAAACAACCATTGAAAATATTTGGCGTTAATTTTGTAGAAATTCGTTATTCACAATTAAATGAAACTACGTGATGTAGTATTATTTCTACTTTCTTTTAGTTCTTTATCACGACCTAGGTTTCGTTGTATTACAATATCTTCAGGTGGGCTATTAGCAAAGAAACTAATAGCCCACCTAAATATAGATGTATCTTTGCTAATAGCCCACCTGAAGATGTTGCAATACAACAAAACCTAGGTCGTGGTAAAGAACTTAAAGAAAGTAGTAATAATAATACATCACTTAGTTTCATTTAATTGTGGATAAACAACCATATTACAATTAGGTTAGCAATTAAAAAACCAACCGTGTCAATGCATTACTAGTGCTAGTTCATGTGATGACCAAATTTAATACTACTACTTTCGCCGAAGCCCGAAGTTGTTTTTCTGTTTTAATATGAGAAAGTGAGAGTAGAGTAAAGAGTAAGCTAAATGACGGGAAACTAAACTCTAATTGGTTTTTAACATATCCAAATGTACTGTGGTAAGTCGCAGTGAATGAGGATTATCAGATGTATTTGAAATTCCGTTACTGCGCCGAAACCCAAGGTACTAACCGACCAGAAGCTAGAACATCGTATTCTTTAAAACCCCTTCTTGACATATATTCGAAACTTTTCTGTAACTGTACATAAAACACGGAAAAATGTAGCGGGTTAAATTGCATATTTAATATCATATTATTAATATTTGGCTTTATTTGTTAATATTATTTTTAAAAGTTTCTGCCAATAATAATTTTTAAATATAAATCTAAGCGATTTACATTTTATATTTACATAATATTACACGTTGTAAAATACCGGAATCATTCATGGAATATGAGAAAAAACACATAGTATGTCATTTCTTAAAGTCTCTGTTGTAAATCCTTTGATAGTCTTTTAATATTAAGAGTAATGTAGGAAAAAATGTTTCGGAATGGTATATTTAATCGATTCTTCAAAATTATACGTCACTTTTTAAAAGTTGATACAGTCTTCAATTGTGGAAAGCAAAGTAGATATAAGAAATAATATTCAAACATGCAAAATAGTTTAATCCATATATTTAGCATTTATAGAGATTTTAATAAATTTACTTGATATTACTGAGTACGATTTATATATTAAAGTATTTGACCCCTTGAAATCAAATCAAGGAAATGAAATGATATGCTTGATTATGAAAAGTCGAATGATTTGCTGATGGATAAGCCGCAGGTATTGCGACAAAAGTATCTGTTAACGGATACATTTATGCGGACATTCGGACAAATGTATTCCTAGCGGATACTTTTGTCCGCATCATAAAAGTTCTATTTACGTCTCTTCCCTTACACTAAGAATTTTTCATAGACCATTTCTCACCCACTGCTTCCATTTACGTTTCTTATTTAGTTTTACTATTCATCTTTATCTTACTTTCACAATTCGTGTGATATTTCGTATATTGTCTTTCTTATTGTGAACTTAAAGCGGTGCGAGAGAAGTAGGAGAAGCTTTGTTGGAGTGAACGTGACTGCCGTAATTAATTTACTTTTGATTGAAGTCGTTTTATTATCTTCGTTTTGGGCATGATTCAAACTATGAGAGTAGGCTGTGAGTAAATATAATACTAAGAGAGTATTTGAAATAATCACTTGATTGGAGCACATAATTTTAAGACTCAATTAATTCTCGTGTCCATCAATTATTCTAAAAAACTTTTTTTTTCAATTCGACGTGTTTTTAAAAACGAATTGCGTATATCATCCAAGCTTTAACAAGAAATAGAAAATTCACAGAAAAAGAAATTAATGCATTCACAGTTATAAAAAAAAGGATTGAAATAAAATACGTTCGAAGTCAGGAAGTGAGAAATTCGAACAAATAAATATGTGATTATGACTACAAAAATGCAAGTAAAAATACAAAAAAGTACCCAAAGAAAATAAAAAATATATTCAGAATTTATGAATCTGTAACTAATATTTTATGATCAACTTGAACATCGCTTAAGAACGTCGCGAACACTTTATTTTATGTTCATAATTTATGATAGATCTTTTTTTTTTCAATTTATCATATTTTTATTACAATACATTAATAATATTTATTACCAAAAATATAAGTACACCTCTTAAAGCGAAATTAGTTCTAATGTCAAATACAAGGAGAGAAAGAACCAACGAAACAAAAATTTTAAAGAAATAATTGAGCACCCGTGTCCAATGCGTATAAGAAAACCGGTCAGGTGTATTAAGTGTATTTTTTATCAAAAGTTGACTTCCTAGCGTAATAGGTATGTAATAATACTTAATAATGTATTTAAGTAAGAAGACATATATTATCGTCGATATTTAAGAAACATTGCATCTAGAACCAATATTACAATTTTCCTAAAATATTTGTTAAGATTATATACGTGATATAGAAAATAATGTATATAAAAAAATTAAAGTAATTAATATGTTGTGATAGATACGACAATCCGTAAAATTTCAAAAAAATTCGGTCGAAAAATTAGTACAAGCCCCAAAATGTTTAATCAGACCCAGCCTAACTTAATACGTAATATTAAATTGATTAACAGGTAACGTGTTCGTTTATTTCATATATTACGGCACCACCATAAATCCTAAAACAGGACTGTTACATCAAACAGATGAGAAAGGACATACAAACTATGGGTGTAAGTAGCGGTATGATGGACAGTAAAACTAAATAACAAACGTAAATGGAAATGGAGAGGACTGCGAAGTGGACTCATAATAGAAGAAGGAATATAAAATCTTTCTCTTGTTGGGAATCTGACGGCAATAACCAGATTTACCAAAAATGTTTATATGTACACTTGTTATGGAGTGCTAAACACTTGCACCGTAATACTGATTTAAACATTCTGCGTACAGACTAAAAGTAGTTGTTTCGATTTTTATACAACGTGACAACCTAGTGCAGTGTGCGTTTGGCAGCAGTAGTTGAACTTGAAATAACGCATTGAAATTGTCGTTTGTAAGTTCATTGACCCTCTAGAGTTACAATTTTGATTGTCACAGTGAAATTATACCAGCTAAAGCTCATAATTATTAATAATTGCCACCTCGAACGTGCGTTTCAAAGTTATCCAAATCAAATTTTATTGGACGAATGCTTCCGATAAGCATTCGTTTGATACGTGCACTAAATTTTTTTTAACTAAAACTTTTGCATGAATTTCGCCAAAGTAAATAATTTATTCATTTATTTAATTACAAAATTTAAACTTTAGTGGCGCGCAACCAGGAGCTGCAGTTATTATTTGCATAGCGTTGCTTGTTATTTCGTAATAAGCGTAGAGCAGGCGTTCAATAAATAACAAAAAAATAGTGATCCATGTCTTATTAAAAATTAAGTACTGGAAATTATTTCAATTAGTGGAAGATAGGAACAATTTTTTAACGATAATTAGAATCCTACTCATACAAAAATAGTACATTTATTGTCTTTTCGGTTAATTTTTTGTCTTAGTATCTTGAGCGCAATTGCCATTAAATTCGTATTACTATACCTAGCATTTGACATTGAAGAGGCTTAAACTACCGAGCTATCTCTCCCTTCAGAGAGGTTTTTTTTAATTTCAAGTTAAGGAAATTTGTGCTCTTATCAATATGTGAGGTTTTATAAGTTTTTTTGATAACATTTTTAAATCATTATTCTGTTTTTTAAACTAATTCTTTCAATTATTTATAAGTAGAATAATTGCAGTAGATATTCGTTAAAGACATGAAAGAATAACATTACGCAATCTCTTTATAAGATTTGGCTAGGCTCTTTATAAGATATTTTAGATTTATGTCTTTCCTTATAGAATACGAAGACAATTTCGTGGAAAAAGGTAAGTCAGCATACTCTCCATCCCCTAATATTTTAGAGTTTAAGCTGTTATCATCATGTCCTGCTGATCTTGGCTTTCTCGTAGTATTGTAATGAATTTTTCCTTTAGTTCTTCCTCGTCGTCGTTTAGTAAAGAAAGAGTTAACTCAAAACATTAAAACTAAAAGAAAAATAAAATATTTTGGATTCGTTTTCGGAATGTTCGTGTATGCTATTAATAAAATTGTAACAGGGTAAATTATGTACATGGAAAATATGTTAAAAAGAGTGATTGACTTAGCATAAAAAATGTCAAAAAAACCAGGAAACCTGTTCTTAAAATGTTTGTCTGTTTATCTACAAGTCAATTTGTTCGTTAATCAAGCAAAATCTGCTAAGTAGATTTTGATGAAATTTGGAATGTTAATAGTCCATGTCCAAGAGCAACATATGAGAGAAAAAAATTAAATATTTTTTCCTATTCTGAATTGTATGCGAGTGAAACCGTGGGACATAACTAGTAATAGAATAAAACATAGCGATTGGTTAACTGCTGTCAATTGTGGGAAGAGGCATGATGTTATTTTTGTACACGCTATTCAACTTCACATTCAAATTATTGAATCAGAGCTCTCTTGTAACAGCCTGTTAATTTTTTCAAATGTTAGCTGGGAGATTATACTTAATGAGAATTGTCAAACCGATGAAATTTCCATTCTTTGAATCTGTGTAGATCAATGTTTGAGTGAGTGGCAAATAATATAAATTCAATCATCCAAATATAAATATTTTGTTTTGTTACTTTCGTTTTTTCCACTAAACGAGATTCCTAAAGAAAGCTCAGTCTTCATGATATTTCAATATTTTATTTGTTTTCTTTGTCTAGTCGCTAACTAAATAGAAATTCATATCCGGGAAGTTTTCATAAATTTCAAATGTTGATTGAATAACTAACAAATCTGTAAGTTAATAACCTAAGTTAATATGACCGCAGCTTCATGCGCAAACATGCATTTCAAAGGCTTTCGCAGACAATATTTAAGAAATATAGGTTTAAATAATTTATATTACATCGCACAATGCAATATTTTTAAGCACTTTTACAAAATGAAATGTCGCAAACAATACATTACTTTTTCAAGCCCATATTATAAACTTACGACAGTCATCTAATACAAAGAAATACGCAGAAACGCTTCGAAATTATGAACAACTGTCACAGTATCGTATTTCTGATCCATATTTTTTTTAGATATACATTAATTTCTAAAAGTTGATTGGATACATGAACTCTAAAAAGTGAAATGGGTATAGGAAGTTATAGAAGGAATTTATAAAATTATTACATGAATTTACATATAATTTTTTTTTTAAAATGGTTATTCTATATTGAGAGTAACATCAAAGTATACTTGGCATATAGTCATATTTAGAGATCTTGACCAGATGAACTTAAGATAATCAAATCGAATGCTAATAGTCCATATACAATACTTCAAAGGAGATTTGTGCGACAGCTATTTCCTTCTTTGTAACAAAAGTATCCGTAAACAGTTTAAGCTTTTATAGTCGACGTAGGACTGTGCATCTAAAACATCCTATTTATGTATGTTACTCTACACGAGGAATGTTTTATGGCCCATTCTCGTTACAACCTACTTACTTGTGGTTCGTTTCCGTTTGTTATTTCGTTTTACTGCTCATATCGCTAGTACTTATTCCTATAATTCGTGTCCTTACGTATATTGCCTTTACATTTCTGACGTGGAGAAATGTTCTGATGAGTACGGCACTACAATGTGTAAAATTGTTAAGGATTTATATATTAGTAAATATAATGTAATCTATTTTGTTAATCATGTAAGGTAATAAAGTAATATTTTATATGCATGGTATGACGTACCAAGAGCTAAAGGTAATATTTTTAGGCATTTGTAATTTTCCAGATATTATGCTAGGTTTCAACTTTACCATATTATGTACCTATACTATATCTTTAAAGTCTCTTCTTTAACTGATCCCATACTAAATTTTTGACGACCTTAGTCGTTGATTGACGTAACTAAAACTAATAGAGTAAAATGAAATATCAAAATATTGATTCCGACATTTACTTTTTTTTTTTGTTTCCGTACTTCATATATGTTCATCTAATTGTCCTTTACAGTAGAGCATTTCTTACAAACCACTATGGCGTGAAAATATAAAATTTGGCATGGAAAAGCTTTACACAGACCCTAATTGCTACCGCCCAAAAATAATTAACAAAAAATTAAAGCGGAGGTAAATAAAGTTTTACAAAAGTTTCATTTATTTTTCGATTAAAAGGATTCTAAAATATTTTTTCAGACTTTACGTAAGATATTTCAGTAGATTTTCCTTAAAATATCGATGCTGTTTTTCTCAAAAACCGTTAAACGTAAACATTTTATTTTGAAATTATAATCATTTTTGTTAAACTATGAGTTATCGTACTTTGGAGGGAGAAAACGTTACCAACTTTTTATTTTCTTATATCATGTGGCGTTTCTTATAAACGAGCAGGTTTGAAAGATCCTGTGTTTTTATTTTGTCTGTAAAAGTGCAATAGATATTTTCGAAAATATACATGAAAAACTAATTACCTCCTCTGTTTGAAACTCCTAAAAACAAAATTCGAGAAAAGAAAATTTTACCACAAATTTATCAAAAGAAATCTGGAGCAACGACACTCTAATAAATTTTAAAGCTTATATTTTTTTCATAAATTCATCATATTTTTAATTATTTTATAAATTTACTAGGTACTTAAACCGAGAAAAGGTATGTTAGTATTTGTTGTTTAATATATAAGAAAATTGTATTAAATGTTTATATTTTCACAAGGACGTAAAGATCCCTTATTATTCCTAACAGATTTAATTTTGATAAAACATCAATCATCAATCGGAAATCGGTTGAAGTAGAAACTTAAAATTTTCTGCAATGAAAAAGCATATTGATTGGCATATATATGAGTCATTAATACAAAGTCATTAATATAAAGTAACATTTTTTTAAAACATTATTTAATATTGGTCTAAGGTAATATTTAAAACAGAAAATTATAAGTATAAAAGAATTATTAGTTTTAATTTTAACGTAATACTTTTCCTGTGATATTCCTGAAAATGCCTAAGGAATTTCTTTTAAAAAACATTTTTATGTAAACCTGAAATTTTATTTAATTTTAAATCATACTTATCCACATATAGTTCCATAGTTATCACCCAAACAGGTTCACATAAAAATTTTAGAGGAACAAATTTAATTTTCGATATTATAAAGTTATAAGTATATAAAGTCATAAGTATTTTTAAACTAATTTTTTTTTAAATTCTCATCGCTTCGTTAATATAAACATTACCGGAAAACTGAAGCGATGATTCCATACTCAAATTGTTTTAAATATTTACGGTTTTGTAATAAATAGCAGGCAATATTGTATTTACGTGATGAAAAGCAATATTAATTTATCTTGTAATTTAATAGAAAATATTAAATACCCTTAGCACTTTACATATATTTTGTTATATATGGAACCTACGAAGTTGCAGTTTTCCTTGAACTTAACCTTTTTTAATTTATTTTACCGTTAAATTTCGTACGTCTAACTTCTATACAAAAGATAGATTCTAAGCCACCGTATACTAGCAATTTTATTCAAAATAATTCCGCTAAAATACTATTTGGGGTGTACACGTGTATTTTTCCTATTTCTTTTTCCCATTGTTGTAGAATCGTCAACCTCCCAAAACTTTTTCCCGTCAAACAAACATATTGTATGTACATATTTATTTTTGAATGTAATCTAATTAAACTGGAACAATTTTCCCGTGCTTAGTACCGCAATGGGAAAACAATATGGCATGGATCACCCATACTTTATTATAAAAATCTGTTTCGACCTAATTTGATGCTTAATAAAATATTACATTCTATTTTCACTGTCCTTAATATAAAAACAACATTAAAGTACATAATTATTAGTTAACCTGGACAGATAGAAGTACAGTTTATAAATTATTTTGGAAGTCCGCTAATTTTTCAGATAATTTTAAATTTTATAACTATCTAGACCAAATACTTTAGTGAAATATTTAATCATTTTTTGACGTGACTTAAGTCCCGTTACTCTTAAGCAAATCATAAGAACTAGATAAAGCTCCGCCAAGGATCTATGACGATATGATCTAGGACCTTCAGCTCCCAAACGATTTTCCCATTTTCTTAACTTCTTCTTTCATGGTTTTTCTTCATAATGCCTTTGATTTGCCTTTTTTTCCCCTTCCCCTGAGAACTTTCAGAATAGACCTTATTGCTCTCTTATTTGTCCAAAAAATACGGAGAATTTTTCTCAGAAATTAGTAGATGAGGGCTAGCACTCCTGTCGCTCTCGAAATTTACAGTTATTTCTAATCTTTCTTCTTTTCATTTCTTTTAAAAACTAAATGATTTCAGTTTACCTCTTCATTCAAAACAAATAGTTCCATTGTTTCATTTAACCTGCGAATAAATTGAAATAACCCTGTTTGTACATCTGCTATAGAATTTCATGAATCACATAACGTCTATCTTTTTCAAACAAGGAAAAAATATATTCATCTCTTTCTAAATAGTATTTATAGCCGTTGTTATAATTCGAGTATAAGCTAGATATAATTTATCATATAATGGTTATGAAAGTCAAAAAAATTAAAATTTTACCTATTTAAATTTTCTGGAAGTAATACTCGTCTGCAGGTAAAATTCTGTTTTTATTAAAATAAATTTAATTAGTCTTAATCATATTAAAAATAATGCAAACTATAATTTTTTTCAAAATATGAGCTTTACAACACAAAGAAATATTTTTTAAATCGTACGTGTGGTTGAAAATATCAGCGCAAAATAATAATGCTATCTGTTCATGCTATCTGTACTTTATGCTATCTGTTCTCAGTTTTAAGGAGCTGAAGGCATATGTTACCAATATTTTCAATTAAAAAGGACTTTCCATTTTCTGGATATTTCATACGCAACGACAATTGGCCTTTAAATATCAATATTTTTCTCTTGAAATGAGCAAAATTGCGTTATTCTTATAAATTAGCATACATATTATTTGTGAATGGACATTGCAAGGTAAACATAAGTAGGTATAAATTCTGGTTTTTATTTTAGAATTTCTGACCTATGTTAACTTAGGTATAGAAGATATTTTTATCAGAACTAATACGTCGTAACGTTCCCCAACTCGTTAAATATCATACAGTATACAATAAAAAAACTGTGTGCTCAAACTATGCACTGATAAAATGTCAACCACCAAAATCAGATCTGGCATCAACTTTTTACGGTTTCGAAAACTGGACTTCTTTAACCAAGTTACACGTACTTTTCTATCAAGTAAGTTTTTTACACTTGTCAATAAAAAAAGGCCCTCTCTATTTTAATCCTGACATTATAAATTTAAAAACAAATATACTCATATTCCTAAAAAAGACGTTCTTGCTAATCTAATGATCAGATATTTTTAACAATTTTGGCATCTATTGGATGTGAAAGTATTCCATATATTTAGTAAATAAAAATTTCTCTTTCAAAATTTAGAACTAAAGTTAAGTTCAGTTAAACGAAAATTATTCGAATGTTGAAATACCTTTTTAGATGAAATAAATAAATTAAATGTAAACGAGATTGTTGACAGTTGGTTTTAACTGTGGTGATCTGAAGAGGCTCAGATTGAGCGATACAGCATTATTGATGTTGAACAGAATCTAACAAACAATATCAAAAGACATAGTGTGGTTATTCATTAGATTTTTGTTCATGACTTTATGCTTGTTTTGTCACATATTTTAATAATTTTTTTTACTACTGATGTTTTATTTATGTATTAACCAAATCAACCGTGCAGCAAAATACACCATTTACCTTTTTACTAGTGCTTTTGTAAAATACGTAAAAAAACAGCCAGGTCGATTGTGAAATGCATAAAAGATAAACTTATTAGTAAAGAGCATGTTAAAAATAACTCCAATTTATGTATCTCATGCTTATATTAGAGTTTGAAAATAGAACACGTAAAATTATGTAAGCTTAAGGTTCAAAAGCCACAGACTGCAAAGTCTCTTGTACGTGGCAGTAGTACTCAAATATTATGTATTTATATTATTAATATTCGTATGATATCTAGTCCTGTAGTGATCCTCGTGTTATTAATGCTAATGATTTTCTTAATCAACATATTAAAAACGTGACTATGAAATGAAAATATAACTGCGTCATAAGTAGTTCGTAGTAATAGCATTCACACATTATTTACTCACATTATTAGCTCTCATACTGGTAGTGACATACTTCTCTTTTGTGTAATATTAAACATCGTATATTAATAGCACGTAAGTTAAGAAAATATTTACCCCGACAGTCAAACATTGGGTAAATTTTTAGTATATTTTATAAGAGTCAATACTATGTCTTTTGACGAATACTTTTATGCCTTTGCTCGCAAAATACTGGTTCGAATGAAATATATAAGAAAATTTCTCATATTTATAATTTTATAGCATTTATTATTCTATATACCTTCCTTGGAGTCGATTATTGATATATTTATTGATATTTCGAATTATCTATTACTGAAAAAGATGCATATTCCAATGTAACATCTACATAACTGTTTTTTAACAACTAGTCCTTTTATGATAGAAAAAAACCTTACTCTCTAACGTACATTCAAAATTAGAATTTCTCAAGAGTTAACACCAAAAAATAACTAAAAGCCAGGTTAGCATATTTTTATACTTCTATTTTATTAAAGCGATAAAATGCATGTGTTTTTCCATAAATACCTTTTGTATAAAAGAATTCTAAATACCAATGAGGCACTTGTCCGTTTAATAGAATTGCTAAAACTGCCTCATTTTTTAATTGTTATTTTTTATATCGCATTGTAAGCGCCTTCATTGTAAATATTTGTTATCCTCAAGTAATGGACAATTAGTTTAAAATAGGCGAAGCATAATTTCTTTTGAAATATCATGGACTGAATTCGGTAATAACACCTCCATACTCTACGAACACGGTAGCAGGCAACGTTTGTCCAATACTGTACAAATTCGCATAATGAAATTATTCGAACATATGTCGAGACGTAACAACCATATTATTGAACGCATGGTACAGCATAGTAAAGTGGAATGAACCAGGCCACATGGGAGAGCACCGATGAGATGGATAGATTAGGCCTAAGCAACCATGGATGATCCCCTACACGAGTGCACCAGAAGAACACCTGATAGAGAGGAATTACGACATATCCAATAGCGCTTCATTCATCTGTAACAGACTTGACATAATAATCACGATCCCTCTGTCAAGAGTGGGACAATTACGGAGAAGAATAATTTCTTTGGTATATGAATAAAAAAAATAAAGGAAAATGAATAACAGAAATAAAATAATTGATCATAATTAAATACTAGTTAATGTCATGCATACCAAGAAAACATATCAAACTTATCCCTACATCAAAAAGTTATCTGCGTTTCGGTCTATTAGTGCAGCAAAGGACGAATGCCCTGAACCTAAGTTCAAATTCACCATCAAGTAGCGGGTTAATATCTCGAATGACCCACATAAAGTAATTAATGTAGACATGGTCGTATAGGAAAGCCGTTATCCAGACCAATGGATGGGCTTTGATTAGACAAAAAGCTGCTATTTAACTTCAAGCTACTTGATTTATTAATGAAGCTGTGAGAATTTCCGGCTGACGTTGCTTGTCCAATCCGCGATAACATGGAAGCTTTTATTTTTACTTAAAGTTTCTCTGATGTTATATGCTTACATAACGGGAACATACTCTCATTAAGAAATATTTTGTAATGCATGGTAAATTTGTAAATTTTTTTCTGACAACAACATCTGCACAAAGACATTTCTATTAATAAAAGGACCGAGTATAGATAACGTTTACATAGAGTGAAGTCTATGTTCTGAAAAAATATTAACATTTGAAAAAATAAATATTTCAGGTGACTTGACTTTTATGCAGGTAATAATTTGTTGAGTCAGAAAACAACATACTTTAAGTATATCTTTATTTAATTTGCTTGGCCCGGCACCATTTTTTAGTCGTATTCACAGCCATGTTTTGTTAAATGTCATGTATTTTTTTAAAGTCAATGCTGAATGCAAAAGTCAATCAGAAAAGGTATTCCGTGAAGATACTAACCGCACTCCATATCATTTAACTATGTGAGGCGATAGATGTCTCTATATTGTATTTTGCAACATACCAAGGTATACGTTTGAAAAATAATAATTTAATATTGTATTCAATGAATGAAATACGCCAAAAAGCACAAGCAATGAAACATGAATTTCCTATCGCGAGAAATACTAACATTGTAAATATTTCCTTTGTTATTTGTATTTAGGACCCAATCACTTTAATTTTATCCTGAATAAAATATGGGAAAATCCAAAGTTTTCCCCACGCATATAGCTAATGAACAGTGACAGGTGACTACATATCGAAATCAAAACATTCAATATTTCAATAATCTATTGATATTTACTATGCATTGATTGTCGGTGTTCACTCGATATTTGGTTAACCAACATATTTATAGAACATATAAACAATTATACATGTAAATACGCAGTGATATAATGTGTCATGCTCTGATGAGATATTAGTTAAACTATAGTGTGAACGAATGCATTGTTGGTGCATCTGAAATCGTGTCAGTTGATAGGAACATTGCACACCGAAGTAACGAATAAATTTGTAATTGAAAATTTCAAGGTCCATTCATAGAGTATGGAGACTTATAGTAGATCAAATAAAAATAATGTATATTAACACTGTTAACCGTTATTGATCATCAACAACTAGGACATCATGATAAAGTTTTTTTAAAGGGCATTATCATCGTAATATTGTATCTTAAATTGTCGTAACAAAAATTACATTGGAAAAATTAAATATTTTAAGGATATTTGAATAACATTACGTATATTTTCATCCGTAGCATATACTCTGTAATCATAAAGTCATAATTCAAGAAAGCCTTTATTTCAAAATAAATTAAAAAAAGGATTCCTCGATTAAAATACTTTCCTAAAACGTTGCCTAAAATTGTTATTCCTATTTTCGTTTCCATTTATTTAAACATACCTCGTAATTTCTTTTGTATTTTATATTCATATTTTCATCTTGCAAATATTCTTAATAATATAAAAATACTTTGATGCTATATTAGCTATACTAAGTGCAGATGAACGCTATACGCATCTAAAACCACGTCAGCTTATAAGACAATTGCTCATTGAAATAAGGTAAAAATTTGTAATCGAGAATGTTAGGATCCCAAGTTTAGTTTGTTCTAGATGTGAGCGTAAAAATACTTGTAATTTGTACTTTCTTTTTGATTTTTAAGACTTTATAGTGGAAGCTTTCATGTCCGTCTGTCTGCCATAATCTCAAAGTTTTCACGGTGTTAGATCTATGCACCATTGTAGTGTATTAATCCCAATATAGATACATTAATATTGTATTAATGCATAAATTTTGTATGAAAAATATACGTAAATAATTGAAAAAGAAAGTTTTAAAACAAATTAAACGCCTTTCAAATTATATTACTTTCCATGATATTAACTTGTGTCCTGTGAACATGAGTACCTGTGAAAAATATACACGAAACAACTGAATATATAGATATTCAAAAAAATACACACATTTGTTCAAAAAAATACACACAAAATATAGACATTTAACAAAACATGGCTGTGAAGGCAAGGAGGTTAATAATAAATATTCGTACATGAAAGAACAAAAAAAACACGATGTACGTAACTGGCAAAAATGACGCAGAGTCAAGCAAACCAAATAAAGATATACTTAACATTAAATGGAGCGTATATGAAGTCATTGATGTAAATAAATAAAAGGAAAAGTATTTAATATTTGAAGGTATTTTCTCTGTATCTATTCCTCTTTATGGACTGGATTCAAATAAACTGTATATTTTATAGAATTATACCTTTAGAAATTAATGTAATTACAATTATTTATTTATCAGTGGTGGATTAATGACGTTTGTCGTATGGTATTACGACATTTCTATGTGATTGATAAAATTACTGTAGTATTAAAATTACTCTTTTAATTTCATCATGTTATTAAATAAAATTATAATATTAGATATAACAAATAAATGGAACTACGTGATGTAGTATTATTTTATTACGCCAAATATATTCAATATTAGATATAACGTAAATTATGTATTTCCTATGTATTTACAAAGATATTTTATCATTTTTGGCTACATCATATCAACCACATAAAATATAGACTAGCCTTATCGTATTTTTATTTCTTAAGACTTCGTCTTATCGTATAGATTAATATGTTCTATACCGTGTATTTAAAATATTTAACATAACAATTTAACATTTAGAACTTATTGATTTTGTTATATTACATATATTGTAAGGAATAAAATATTTATATCCACATTTATTTATAAAATGATTGTGTATTATTTAATCTCTAGTTGTACAAAAATAAATATGGAAAATACAATTAAAAAAAAAAGTTCATATTCGTCATAGATAAAATTTTATTAACATTTTTATAAAAAGGAAATCTACTTTACATGATGCTGTATATTATATAAAAATTCACAGCAAAATATATAAACGAAACAAGCTTTCACTTTCATTAAAGACTGAGAGCAATCATTAAATAAATTAAGTTTTTCGGTGTAACACTAATCTTATATTAGAATGTGGGTTGCACATAATGACGTGATCGCGTAAAGCAGCCGTGACATCGGCGATGTGCAATATATCAACGATATGTCGGACCCCCGCACCATCCATACGGGCCGCTCCGATATACATACACACTGCTTATGTATCGATAACACAGCCAGTTTACAAACACGCATATATGAAGTTCGTAATTGTTATTAATTTCAAGTTTTATTGTTGTTTAAACTGATCGTTATTTTTATAATAAATTATATAATTAGCTATCGTAGCTGTGGTAATTAATTCACAAAAACACATATTTAATGCTGCTAGAAAATTACTAATTTCAACTGAACATTAAATTTTTTGGTGAACCCAGCACTAACCAAGCTAGTTGGTGAAAAACTTTAAGCCTTTCACATCCCAAGTGGCAAGTTTCTTCCAAAATAAGGTTGTAGTATTTCGATATAGAGAAAATAGTTACTTAACATGGTTAATTTAAGTATTTCGCAGTTTACTAATTTTTTCTGCAAACATTTTTCAAAAAAATTTTCTGCAAACATTCTTTTTTCCAATTTCAAAGATTTAATTTTTAGTAAGATTTATTTTATAACTATAAACTCTTACTTATTTTGTAATAAATTGTGCCATGTAAGAAATCGTATAACAGTTATTAAATATTACATTTTTAAGGTTTCGCAGTGAAAAAAAGGGAATTTTTTTACCTTCAGCGTTTATCGTAACATTATATTTGCTTCGTATGGAAATCTTAGTCAGCGCGTAGCAAAATGCTAATTCGCAATGTACTTAAAGATACCCAGCAAGTTTAGTTATTATTCATAAAAAGATTTGGAAATAAAACTCATGTTTCATAAAATTTATAAATTAATTTAATAAAATTTAAATTTTAGGCCCCGTTTCTGACATGTTATGCTTCACTATAATATGTATTGTACTCATTATTTCTTTTTACCTTCTCTAAATTTTCCAACATGTATGTTAAAAGCCTGGAAAAACATGATAGCATCTACATGATTCACACATCAGCATTTTGCTAGAAGTTTAAATTAAAATAATTTGGTTAAATTACAAAAATTTTAAGACATCTAAAAAACAAAGGACATACAGAACCTTATTTTAGACGCATACTTTTTCATCAAAGACATTTACAACAGGAACTTAGGGCAAATTATATTGTATAGAATTTTATTAAAAAGGCTCAATTAACATTAATGTTACTTCCATTACTTAACTTCAAATTTTGAACTGTGGAATAAATAATTATAAGATCATGAGAATCGATAAAATTTTATGTGACACAAACATTACTGTAAGGTACGCGACAAAGGAGGTAAATTGTTCAGAATACGAAAAGAATCATCAAATTCAGATGAGCTTAATGGTACCCCGCTATCGACAAGGCTGGCTTTTATTAGATCAATTCCAAAAGTATCATTTTAAAATAAAAAGTCCTTAAACTCGCTTATTTAGTAAATTATTTCCCATTAAACCATTGTATAATGCGGCGTTATAAAGTACACTGCAGACCAATATGCTGAGATAAAGAGAAGGACTTAAGGTTTATTTGAGAAATCCACTTTCACATTTTAATAAGATATTTTTTTGTCGCTGCGTGAAAAACGAAACTTTATAAAACGCTTAAACGAACTTACTCCAGGCCACTAAGCTACTCAATGTCTTTTCGTTGGTGGAAAATTACATAGAGATAATAATGGGTTTTGGCTTTATTGCGTTCAATTTATTTGTTTCGTATTATAAATGAACGGATATAGGTCAGTTGGAAATGTTTTCTTAGACGTTGTGCGATTCGTAATTGGTTAATTGCATATTGCCGAGTTTCTCTGAAAATGGTAAAAATTTTAAACTATTTAAACTAAATTAAATATGCTTTTCGCATTTTTATGGCGTTGAAATTATGCAAATAAAATGTCATTAAAATTTACGATCCTTTAAACGGTGTAACGGGGGAGTCATTTAAATACCATAATTTATTAAATAAATCTTAAGTTGTACTTAAAAAGTATTCACTTGTACTTTATGAGCCTCATAACATGCTGTGTTAATATTGTTTTAATTTCTAATGCCTTTTTTCTTTGGATGCTAAATTAACCAAAGAACAGAGATGCAAAAAGTCTAGACTGAAATAAATGACCGGTTTAATCTACGTATTTTCCCTTATGACAAACATATGCAAGCTTTACAGATGTGCAGTTTTATGTACATCCATATAATATCCCACAGATATCTTTTACTTTCTAACTGACTGCAAAAAACAAATTTCTCCGTTTCATGTATATGTATCTTTTAAATGGACGCGATTTTCTCAAAAACTATCAAACCGATTTTGATAGTTTTTTTCTGGGGAAATGTCCTGACTGAAGGAAAAAATAAAGTATTTCTATAATGAATTAAGTCACCATTCTTGTTTAATATTTGTCATACAATAACTGACGAAGGTCTACACAATGGAATTCACCACACCTGCTATCATTGTATGTACTCTCATCCAGTTTCATTTTCACCCCACTGTTTTCAATGATAAGTAATATATGTTATTCGATTACAATAAGGACCATTTTAGATATTGCATCTTTAAATTTACTTAATTATAATTTTGATAACATTGAGATTTTACTTTTATTTAATCTTACACTTTAAACTGAAGCATTTATCCTTACTCTAAGTGATTCGACAATTATTTGTACATATAAATTTGCTAGCTTTGTATTAAGAGTGGCCGAAATATATTTTTTTCTGTCACATTGGTTGGTTGTAAAATCTCCAATATTTATCGATTCATCTTCATTATATTATTTACACCTCTTTTTAGTTTGGGATTTTGTTATGTTTAGTCAAGATTGTATTTTTCTCTTAAATAACCAAAAATCCTGACCAAACATTAGGTTGAAGAAACTGTTTAAGAACTGAACTTTAAATTTTGTGGAAAAATAATAGATACATTTAAATATTTTCTACCTTGGCATAGAACTACACTTTTCCGCCAGCAATTTTGTCGATGGCTACCATCCATCATCCTTCTGACATTTCAGTGTATATGTACGTATAGATCACTGGCTAACTTTAGATATATTCTCTCTTTTAATCAATTTTAAGTTCCAATATCTCAAGTATTCAAAGTAATTTCACTTCAAACATGTTAAAAAACCTTCATCTACATTATGAATGAATGCTTGGGTAAACCAAAACAATACTTTTAAACAGATCCACTTTTTATTTCATATCTGAAATGTATGTAATCTAGTCTTATTTGCAGTAAAAAACCCTTCATCTGATTATGAGATAATAGTACTCATTTGTTTGTCTATTGAAAACTTTTGTTCGTAATTTCTTAAATTAATATCTTTATTTGATTTTTTTGTACTATTTCTCTATTTTCGATACACATACTTCTTTAAAGATTATAATAACGTAAATATGTGCTAAATTTATTGCAAATTTTTATAAGGCATATATTTAATACTGCATAATAAATTTTTAAACATGCAAATATAATTTAAATATATTCTATAATTTAATCACACACAATCGTTGGCAATAGTGATATATATCAATGCGGGAATCGTAATAATATTTAATGTAGCCGGTAAAAAAAATTTCATTCATTCACGCGCTGAGTTAGATACTCGTCTACAATAAATAAGTAATAATGTAAAAAAACGCGATAAAAACGGGACTACGAGTATAAACGCGGAAACGTTACGCACTTCAGTTAGCAATGAAATGAGAGGGAAGTTACGGTCGCAGAATGCTCCGCTAACAATTTATACCGGCAATCCTACTTTGGTTATATCTCTCGCAGTCGACGAGTTTTTGACAATTAAACGAATTATAATTCTTATCGTCGAGGGGGAGGGGAGATTAAGGAGAGTAATAATGGTTATAAACGGACATTTACTAGTTTCTCGCTGTGTTAGTTTCATTACGAGCTATTCGTTATGCGAATGAAATTATGGAATGAACGCTGTAGCGTTAGAAACGATATCAAAAACGTAAGTGGGTAGCCGTTACACGATTAAATATACTTATTATATATTCAGTTATATATATATATATATATATATATATATATATATATATACTGAGTGAATTTGGTGACAGGCAGTAGTCAGAGCCCCACAATCGACTGTTACTGGATTGCAGGAATTTATTCCATATTCACCAGATCTGTCGCTGATAACTGTGATGTCTATAATCACCGGGTTGATTAGCAATGAATTCTCGTCGTAAAATAAAAGGCAATTTCTTTATTATTTATGATATCTCCTTCCAAACATGACTATCACTGTTGAATTATTTCTCGACAACTGTATACACAAGGGAACTACTAAAGCTCCGAACTTGAGGAAACTCAACTAAATTGAACTTATTTTTGCATTATCGAGACATATCTTATATGTTTCCAAGAAATCCCTTTGTGCGACCGCCGGTTTTCATGCCAGACGTTACGAATCGGCGACCGCCAATCGTCGTATTTGGTTACTACGGTTATATGAAATATTATTTTTATTTTGTCTCTTCTATTTTCCGTGAATATCATTTTAACCATTCCCATGGCCGTAAAAATACTAAAATTAGACAAATTATAGAAAATTTATTTTGCCATTATAAAAACCTAATTTTTTTTGTCCAGTGCTAATTGAATAATTTGCTTAAATATCATCGGCGCCACCATGAGTTACTTAGTAAGTTATATATTTAAAATAAAATATGCAAAATAGTATCAGCATAAAGAGTATTTTATATATTATTTAATGCAGTCTAAAATTTAGTGTAGATAACTAAAAAAAACGTTAAGTCAACATTGGAAGGCATGTTACCAAGTTGAATCAATACCTAGATGCAAACCAAATATTAAGTCCATTTCTATTTCAAAAAGTATGACACATTCATAACAAATTGAATAGAAATAGCAGATCTATTGGTATAAGACTTTAAAATCTAAAGTAGTTAATAAGTTTGATATTTTTTTAGAAATAAAATCTTAAAAACCCGTACCCACTATTGGACATTGTTCTATTCAATCAATGAAATGAAGCTCTAAACTCCTGATCTACCAGCAGCCATAACACATCATCATTTGTGATTGTCAGACCTATTTATTACCTATCTTTTTTATGCAACTTTTTTGAAATATAAAAATAATTAATTGAAATTATTTAGACAATGACAAATTTAGCGGTAAGATCAATAATATGTTGCGGGCCCGAGAAATTAATATGAATTCAATTTTTACTTTGAATAATCCTCACATAATGATTTTGATTAATAATTTGACACTTTGCTTAGTCCTTATTTCGAGGAAATCAAAATTGGTGGAAAATAGTCGGTAGGACGGTGGATGATGGTCCGTTTAAGAAGATGAATCCAAAATGTTGATATTCAAAATCACAACCCATTATTACCCACATCAAGTTCAGCGAACCCAATAGGGAAACAAATTATTAATAATTTTTTTTCGACCAACTACTAACTGTTCTGTTCCATGAATTCTATGGCAGATCTATCTGACTCCCACGGAAGGATGTCACCCTAAACAGATTTAAATGAACCGATTAAACACGTTTGAAATAAAAATTTGAACACTAAGTATTTACGACTCCTGTTTATGAAATTACATATTTAATATACATTATATTATATTATAATTTCTCGTACTAGGTTTGGCACACTGTACTTATTATTCTTGTACGAAGTTCGACCCACTGTAATTTTTGTAGTTATATGGCTCTATAACTGGATGTATATTGTTTTTCTCTGACATGACACTAAAACACATGATCAACACAATGATTAATAAATAACATGGTAAAGTCGCTTTTATAACTTTGCTGTACTAAGACATTAATCAATTTAATGGATTTATCGAAAAGTAGTTCCAATCGAACAGCATCGAAATATTTTGTTTATATATATATATATATATATATATATATATATATTTATATATGTATATATATATATATATATACATATATATATATATATATTTATATATATATATATATATATATATATATATATATATATATATATATGTATATATATGTATATATATAATTGATGTATATGATAGACTTATGGCTAAGAAAGCAATGTCTTACAGCCCTCGATGAGCGACCGGGAATTGAAGTCGGGTCCCCACGGCACGCCGCACTGTCAAAAACCGTATGCCTTGTGATCAATCCAATAAGACATAGCGACGTCAACTGATTGCTTATGTTTATAAAATAAAGATTTTTTTTTTAAATAACTGTGATAAAACGAAATGTTTTTTGACAAAAATAAGTGTTAATTGTGTAAAAAAAGGTTTTTTCTTTAACAATATTTCCTGACTGAACCTTCATTTGTAACTATTAATACTTATACTTTTTACACAAAATTTAATTTAGGTTAGTTTTAATAATAGTAATTTAATGTAGTTATACATCAAAATACTATATACACTTTTTTTGGCGATAAGCGAAGTTTGATCACATTTTTGATTATATTGCGGGTTAGACGTAAATTCAAGAAAAATAACAAATTAAAAAACCAACTGCGTTTTATTAGGTAAAATAAAAGTTAAGGAAAAGTAGAAACCTGAGATCGTTAAATTTAAAAAAAAAATGTTATGTCTATTTTTACTTTTTATCTTTATAGTACATAACTGTCAACACGTATGTTCTGTCTGTCCGTTAAAGTGAAGCAAACTAAATTTTTTAAGGGAGACGTCACGGCCGTCTCATTTGATAGAAGTCTTAGTTATGAATGGGGATAATGTGGTTTATTTAAGAACTTTGAGAATCGAAATAATTAATGACTAGAGTGATTTGACCCAATTAAGAACCACCAATGACATAAGTCTGGTCCATTGCAAAAAGATGGATTGCTCAGTTCAATGACATGGAATAAAATTTTCATGGAGACAATAGACTCAGTTTCAAACTGATCGAGCTGGAAGTAAAATGGGCTGAAGAATCCAAATTAACTGTATTCCAAGCTAATGCTGAGTAATTATAGATGTAACAAAGTAACATAAAGTGAATGATGGACCATGGGGTCTACAAAATAGTTTGCAATTCTATATGTCTATATTGGGAAATTCGTATTTGTTTTATTTATAAATAAAAACAATAATATTAACTGGGAATTTTACAGCCCTATTTCATCATTTCACAATGGTATTAATAAAAAGAATACGCCTGTATTATGAGGGACTGATGCGAAAGTGTCTTAAGTTAGAAATTTGTTGATAAATGGAGAAGAATATAAACAAAATATGTTCTTTTTACTCAGGAATAGAGCAACCGGCTTAATTGGTTTACATATTACAAGTTAAAGTAATTTAATTAGTTTTCTAAACTGAGCTCGGCAAAGAATAATTAGAGAAATAGATTAATTAAACTTTCATCCTTTGCAATAATAATTTTCATATTACAAACCATTAAGTTCATATGATAAATCTTCAAGATTGAATATATTTGGAGTTAATTTTGTAGCAATCCATTCTTCACAATTAAATGAAACTACGTGATGTAGTATTATTTCTACTTTATTTAGTATCATTTGATCATTGTATTACAAAGATCACAAATATACAGGAAATATATTTGCTAATTGTCCATCTCAAGATGTTTTAATACAACGAAACCTAGGTTGAGGTAAAGAATTTGAATAAAGTAGAAATGATACAACATCACCTACTTTTATTTAATTGTGAAGATTTTCAAGACACAAAAACAATACAAGGAAGCAAAATTATTACTGCGATCTCCGTGTTTGTTTGATGTAATTTTTAACAGCCCTACAATAATAAATTTTATATTATGAATTCTAATCTTTTTTATTTGGTCTAAAATCATGGTTGAAAAATAAATTATTTCAATTAATAAATCCTTTAAAATGTAACATGTTCAGAAAAGTTAAATGGCTACATACCAATTAACTAAACAATGAAAATTCAAGAAAAACTCAGTGAGCTAAATAGGGAATAAGTTCGTTTTTGTTGCTTTTATTGTTCCGTACCTAAAAGGTTCCGTAGATAAATTCTTACAAGATTACCTGTCCGTTTATCGATGTGTCACGGACTTTTCTGAAAAACTGTTTATCCTAAAAACTTAGGATTTGCAAAAGTAATAAACCAAATTAAAACTACATAAGACTTAACAGTTATCACTAAAAATATTTTCATGGAAATTTTATGGGCTATTAAATAGCCGAAAATTTTTTCACAATTTTTTAAAAAAATATTACGTAGTATAACTTGATAGATTTACCGAAAAATATGCAAAGGTATATTCCTATCTTATTTCTGAGAGTGAGTAATCAAAGATTGTCCAAAAATTAAAAAAAATTAAAATTTCAAATATCTGCGAGGTCGTAGGAAAATTATAACGGTGATTCTAAATGTTATAGGCTTTGAGATATTCACCATAGTAAATATATTCCTCAACTTAATTACATTAGATTCTAATACATATCTATTGTTTTATCCTGTGTATTAGATTCTAATACATATCATTTTAATAAAAGGTATTATAAATATTTTATATAGCTTTCAAATTGCAGTATATAGCTTTCAAAACTCAACCGTGAACATATTACGAAATGAAGCAATCGCAATGCCAATATAAGTATTTCAGGAATCTGAATACCGTAATACATTTTCCTACCGTTTATCAATAACTCGCTTCAATAACCGCATTGTAATCGATGATCAAAAAAAACAATTTAAATTCCGTCCGTCCCTAAAGAAAAAAAAGGAAAACCAAATATAACACCGTCCTCACCCCGCGTCCCCTAACCTCCCTCTCCGAGTCACAATCCCACCGCCGCGCCGTCGTGTATCCGCGTACGTATTCACATAATTTTCTCCCTTATCCTATCTCGGGACCTTACGCGAAAAGCGCCCATGCACATATAAAGCCTTCAATGGTATTTGAAGAGTGCACAAACATACTAAATAAATGCAGCCCCGGAACGCTCTTGGACCGGTTTGCTCCGCGAATATTGACGGGTTAGCTTACGGGTGACTTTTTTGTACAGTTAGTGTATTTGGCAGATGCACGTCAAAGTGTTGATTGATTCCTATGATCCTAATTTATTCTATATATTACGTTATGATTTTTTATTTAATAGATTTCTTCTGCGACTTGCTACTCGTGTATTTCTGGGACTGAGATCTATGCGTAGGGTATAACTTTATTACCGTCCAATATCATTTGCAAAAAAATCACTTTTCCCCTTTCCATAAACATTTCACTCAGTTCCTTACTGAAATGGATGTCTCTAACCCATAATGGAACTTTTTTGTATAATGTAAAATTTAAACACCCGACTATTTGAATTGCATTCGTTTATTCGAGTATCAATATAATATAAAAACAACATCCTCTCCAGTTTATTTGTTTAAATAAAGGGGAATTACGGAACTGCCCTTTAATACTCCTTAATAACATTAGGAATTTATTATTTCATCCACTCACTTCATCCTTATTCATTGAAACTGATCTTTATTCTTTTTTAAGGCTGCGACGAGATTAACACTTCATGGGTACCACGACTCGAGTTTCGCACAAAAGCTGGCATAATATTCTCCAAAATTGTAGCTTTCTGGCTATCATCTGGCTATTCATCTGGATTATGAATTATATGTATACCTACTTTCGATAATTCATTTAACCAATATTTTATTATTTGAACTTTGACCGAGTAGCTTTTGTGTTAGAAATTATTTAACTTACTTTTAATTAATCGATGAATAAACTGTGAAATACGCCTGCAATAGATTATACTAAGTTTGACATATATATATATATATATATATATATATATATAATATATATATATATATATATATATATATATATTAGTCAGGTCTATATACAAATTATACTTTAGTCATGTCTATATATATGACAATAGCCCTTTAAAGTTATTATAATTTTATATAGTCATTAGTGTGAATTGTAACTGCATGGTAGTCTATTGCTACAGTCTAACTTTAGAGAAATATCCATCACAATACCATCCTGGATCATGACAAAGTGTTTTAATGACAAAACTCCTACCAGCAAAAGCTTAAAAATAACATTAAAATTATAAGAAAATATTATTTAATTTGAATTGTTTACAATTCATTCTAGTTTTTTTTAAATACACATACATTCTTTTAATGTTTTTTTAAAACAGTCAGATATTATCGAGCACTCAACTTGTCACACTGTCACACAATCTGAAGTCAAATGAGGACCCAATGCAATTTATGTCTCACCGGGCTTGGCACTCGTGTCATACGCAGTTCCCCGAATTACACGGCCAATTTGTTACTCCGTCTATCCGCGTTACCTTTTCAAATCGACATCAAAAACCGTATTTCGTATGCCGACTTCCTTTTTCATTTGTAGCTCGATTTATTTGTACTTGTTTTGGGGGTCGTTTGAGGCCTGTGTTTGTTCTTTGTAGGACGTGTCGCTATAATTGTTGGGCGATTGACGTAAAGGTGAAATAAAGTAAATTTAACTCCTAATGAAATTACTTTTTATTTACATTCAATTTATAAATGAACTTCTGTTTTTATTAATTCCCAACTTTAAAATAAGCTGACCGAATTTCTTTCGAAATTACTAATATTTCACTTGTAAAAATGAAGAAAAAATTTTTTAAAACAAAAACAGAAGTAATTTATAATTAAAATTAAATATATTAATGGAAACCAGTATTATTGCATGGGCCAGCCTCCAGTTTTGATGACAGAAGTAGTTATAACTCGAGTAATTTTACAAGTAATAAACTTTTGATATAACTTTTGGAAAAGGGGAAATTTTCTCCAAAAAATGGTACCACTTTTAATTTTGATTAAAAGTAATGATTCAAGTTTGTCCTTGAAAAATGGCATACGTCTCTGTCCGCTGATCTGTACGTACGAGTATGTATACGAGACGTGCCAAAGATTGCAACTCTTGACCGATTTTTATAACTATTTTTTAGCCATTGTTCGAAGAGGTTATTATAGAATTTTGTCGAACAGTTAAATTTTCGTTACGAGTTTTCTATGAAAACAACCTTTTTTGTGATAGCCCTCTATTTTGTGCGAAGCTGCTAGCCCCTACGGGTTGTTCCCTGCTTTTTTAACCTAATTTTTTTTCAAAATTTTTCTACTTGATTTGAATTTAATAATAAGATAATTTTTAAAATAAATGTTAGAAAATTTTCAATTTAATAAACACCAAAAAATCGCGGCGCGTGCACGTTTCGTTTTACCAACGATTTTCGTTTTTGTTATTAAATACCCTTATAAGTTCAATATGAAAATTCTTTTACCGATTCCTTAGCGAATTAATTAGTTCTTTGAAATATAAAATACAATTAAAAGTCATCATAACTGCAATAAAAAATATTTATTTATTCTAAGGTTGATTTCTTCGACTATTTACACATTGCAAAAATCCATTTGCATATATTTTTATTTTTAAAACACTGATGAAATGTATCAGGGGTCATTAAGAACAATTTAAATTTATTTGTCTAAAAAATTTAGTTATGTTATTAATTGCGCTTAAAAAATAAAATGAAATCAATTGTAATTAAAAGTTTTCTTTTTATTTCCGGTATTAAATAATGTATTTAATACTTCATGATATTTCAAACTTCAAAAAATCAGTTATTAAATTTAAAATATATCATAGGGATACAAAAAAGATTTGTGGCTCCGAAATAAAGTAAATAAAAAAATTTAAGTTTTAGAGGCTTTTTCTCCTATGCTCAAATCAGATCGGAGGTAATTTTAGCTTTTCAAGTAAAACTTTTGTTTTATTTAAACGTTTGCAATAAAGGAAAATATTTACATTTCTTTGTTTATAATGAGTCGTTATAATATTGTACATAAAAATAACAAACATTGTGAGAAATACTCAATTGATAGGAGGGTGAAGTTGTTGCTTAGCCCAGTAGTAGATATTTGCATGCTAAATTGCGATTCTTTGAATTATCTGCTACAATAAACGCAAATGGTTCCGTAATTGGTAAAAATACTGTTTCAGGCGTGATTAGAATTCAAATAGTTATAGCTATAGATAAGAACCACATTTCTTTGGCGGTCACAATACTTTTTACAAAATCTCAGCTTGTCCATCTCACGCATTGTTTATAACACAGGTGTGAGATTTTTGTGTATAAAATATGTGCTGTAAATGAGTCAAACGGTATTGAACATAAGATAAGTTAACTAATCAATAACATACTAAGACTTGAACAGAGATGCGATTCATTATAACAGGACATCTGCAGCGACTGTTTACTATAAACCTCCTCACTTTATACCTGAGCGGCCGCTCTTAAATATACTTGCACGTGACTGATCCATTCTCCAATAGTTGGTGGAATATTAGCCTAACATTCATCCCACATAATCTTAATATTATATTGAGCAATCTTCAAAAAAAAATATGTAAATTTTTGTTAGAAATACTCTTTTAATTTGAAATGTCTCTTAAATAAAACGTAAATGTGAGTTTGAGCCTGGTGACGCAGCACTAAAAATAATTATTAAAATTTCATCAAAATTATATCTTTTGCTTGCTAAATGTTATTATTCCAAAGAAGTTTTCACAATTTATAGATGCCTGTGTATACAGAATTTTAAATTTATTAGGAAGACATTAAACAAATTATTTCTGAAAAAATAGACCACAATATTTGCGTTAAAAAAATAGAATTTATGCTCCCGTACTTTACAGAATGTTGCTTTAGTCAATTTCATGATATACTTTGTCGATCATGTTTAGTAGATATTATGGCTGAGTAATTGTTTTATTGCTTACGAGAAATCGAAACCTGGTATGTTGTCTTCCAATGTTATTATGTTTATTTCTATCGACATTTCTTTAGGTTTAACAGTTGTATTTTCATGAAACTGCAAAAGCGATTTTCACGAATTTAATATTCAAATACATTGTAATAAAAGTGGAATACTCGTTCATTTCAGTGTTATCCATAATAAATTCCTTCACTAATGACGATTGATGCAGAACAGGTTTTATCTTTCATAAGTTAAATATGTTTACATTGAATTATAAAATTAATTCACTGACCATTGTGGTGCTCCCCGTCGACGTACAAACTACAATCTGGTCGAACTACAATTTAAAGTATTAAAAATAAATGAAAGTTAGCATACGTCTGTGAAAAATAAAGTAGGATATATATTTACGCTCTCACAAATTATTATTTATAAATAGTACATTATTTTAAATTTGTTATAGCTTTCAGAACTTTCATACAAAGTACCTCGAGGTAAAAAATATTCTCATAATTAAACTTTAACAGGAGATCCATAATAATTGTCAACGTATGTATATATATATATATATATATATATATAAACATATAAAATTACCATTGTTATTAAGGTGTTACTATTAAAAACAATTGTGAAAACGTAAGTACACGTTTATATATACTCTGGATAATTATTTTCTTTTATGTTGCTATAAAGTTTCTTATGTTTTGACTTCTGTACATGCTAAATGTGGAGACAAAAGAATAAATTATTCAATGTGAACTTTGTAAAATAAAATCAAAGGTTTGCATAATTTTCCTAACATTGAAATATGAATAATTCTTAGCCTTTGTAAAAAGTAATGAGTTTTTCTTTTTAGCCTCGTGGTGAAGTTTAATACGAAAAATATAATTGTATACTAACTTTCTTTTCACGACGTATGGTTGCCAGCCTATTTTGTTGAGCACGTATAAAATTCATTATAGGCTAGCTTACAAATACTTAATATGAGTTGAGTGTTTTTCATCCTTGTACTTAGGGATATTTTTGGCATTATTTCTTATGACCTTAATAGAACCGCGGTAAGTATTCTAATTAGAAACACGTGTAGTAGAAAATGATTTCAGTTTCCACGTGGACCAAAAAAATATTAAAGCAAAATTTTAAATTACCTAATATAATTCGTGGAATTAGATGAAGTTGATAAAATTGTTAAAGTGAATGGTTGACCTCTTAAATAAATTGAAAATAATAATTAAAAGACGGATTGGGTTTAAAACTTCAAATTCTTTATTGCTATTTTATGTCATTTGATCTTATTTATTTGTTTATACGTTCTAGTTAGCTAATAGTTATAAAAAAATTTCAAATTAGTTACTATACTGGTAAATTAATAAATACTGGTCGGTGTTAACATAAAATGTTTTTGTTGATTTTCAAATAGTCAAATATTAACAATCGCGGTACAAAATATTTTGGCTAAGCAGAACATCAAGGACAAAAATACGGGATTATTCAAGATCAAAATGTAAAATGCCAAACGGTCTCTGATTAAAAAATAAGATCCAAAAACTTAAAACAAAGCTAAATTCCAAATCCTAGATGTTATATACAAGATAAGAGATTATATAGAAAGCATGATCAAAATCAACTAATATTTCCAAAAGTAAATAATTACCGCCGGTTACATGGAATTAATAAATGATAGAATCGTAGATTTTGAAGTGCAAGTATAATAATTTTATTCTTATTTTTCAATGCAAGTAAGGAAAAAAAGTGTATCCTCAAACGCGGAAAGCAAATCGTCACGTATCTCACGTAAGTACCTTCTGATATCGTCAGCTAAAAAGTAACAAACGTAATATAAATCAAATAATTAGGCTCGTATATGTGCGCACACACACGCAAAATATATATACTCGAACGCACACATACAGAGATATACGCCCTCACGCTGAGCCACGCGCACGTCCACACATGAACTTAAGTAATCAAAAGAACACGTTTGCATGCAGGCATGCAATCATGCGTATACCCATATACACTTGTACGCGCGAGCTCACACACAGATAATTTATAACGTTAAAAAATCATTATATGAATAAAATATAAGTATATCATCCACTAAATAAAAATGTAAATATAATTAACAAACGAACTTTAATGATTTCAAAATTTGACGAATGGTATAAAATTAAAAATCCTAGAGTGTGAAAAAGATAATTATTATTTTTCTACATTTAAAAAGCACCTAGCTGGATAATAACTATTTTACCTATTCGCTTAAAGTTACCCTATCTTGTCTTTACATAGAGATATTATTAGAATATTAGTATTATTGTTACCAAGATATGTATGAACGTTTCACTAAACCTACATGGGGTTAATATTGATGAATTCTATATTTTATTTTCATATAATAGAATAAGAAAATATCTTCGAAATTATCAGTTGATATCTTGTAGGCTATTTTTTCGTTTCTTATAGTCTTGGTCAGGACCATTAAAGATTTTGGGGGGTTTTCATGGTATAAATATAATTGTACTCAATTATGTTTCTGGGAAATACAGGAAGGAATTTGTGGACATCCCTTCAAGACGATTATTTTAAACTTATTTTATATTTTGACGATACTGATGCACTATCAGACTAAAATTAGAGAAAAAATCAATTTGTTAATATTTTCTACGAACATTGTATAAATGCTGCATGTCTTTTCCCATTATATGGCCTGGTATTTGAAATTATATATAACAATGAAATAATAAAATTTAAAAAAGCACAATGCGATTTTTAATCAATTTGAAGTTTTGTCTAAGCTCGCATTAAACGTTAGTTTCTCAAAAAATAGCTGCCAAGTATAATCAAAATGTATCTTCAGTACATTTACCACTTCCTTGAAAAACATTTAATACAATGCTGTGGAAATAATGGAATTATCAACAATTTCAACTAACTTGACAGCAATGGTCAATATTGTTTGAAGATTTGTCGGCTAATACGACGTTACAACAAACTTTCTATCTTATTAAATATGGGTAAACCAAAATGTCATCTTATTTTTTCAGCTCTCATAGCCCAAAAATTGTTATAGTCTAACCTTTACGGTAGATTTTTCCTCACTAAGTACTATTACGGGAAATATCGTAAGTTAGCCAATAATTAGGCATAAAATACTTGCAGACATCAAGTGTAGATATAAATATATGAGAAATTAGTAAACGTACATACATTTTTAGAAAGAGATGGTGGTAATGGCATTGCTACTAACATAAATAATTAAAAAAAAGATATATATATAAATTTATATCTATAATAATTTATTATTTATATAATATTTATATGCAATAATATATTATATAATATTTATATATAATAATATAATGTAATATTTTTTTTTAACACTTTGCCATTTTCATATTTCAATTTACTACTGGATTAATTATCTTTTGCCATGCTTACTTGAAAAAATACTATTATCATAGTATGTGTGTACTTACACAAACAATGGAAACGATAATGATATCGTAAAGCAGTTTTAGCCACTTCATAAATACCATTAAAACGTGACTGACATAACTTGGTTATAGTTAAAAACTTACGGGGAGAAATTAAAACGTGCAGCTTTGGTTTTAAATTTTCCCTAGAATGATTAAGCGATTTTATAGAAAATTGACAATAAGGTGAAAAATATTTCCATCTAAATTAGATACGCCAGGGTGTGATTATGTTGCTCCTTTAAATTGCATTTCAAAAATCGTCAATTCGTTGCTCCGGCGCAATGTTACCGGTTATTCTATTTGTTTACTTTTCAGTAAGATTTAAAAAGAAAAATTAAATTTATCAAAATATAAGATTACCTAATTCATTTCCTGATATAACCACAGTCTTTCCTCAAGAATTCAAATTGATATATTGTTTAATTGCCACGAGAAATAAAGACAAACAATCATACTTTTGCATTTATTATATTAATACTAATTAGGACTCTATTCGTCTTCAGTGAAAAAGTAGCCATAGTAAATTTATTAACTTTTGTTAACGAAAAGTTTTAAACATACTTGAAATATTTGTAAGGTAATTAATTTTAAAGATATTGTTGAAAATGTACATAAAAATGCCCCTCTATGTTGAAAACGACCAGGGTAAAAATTATAAATCCATAAACCACAATATATTCATCACCAAAAGTTTATTTAATATTTCTCTTTCTATAATAACAATTATTTTTCTGTATAAAGCTTATTACGTATAAAGCAAATTTATATATAGATTGCAACTTCAAAACTTACCAAACAGATGATATATTTCCGGGTATATCTTTTACTTCTTTAAGTGTATAAAAAACGCTATATATAACGCTTTGTCAAGAAGAAGGTAAACATCATGATTTGATGTATTAATCATCATGGGTCATTAATACATATATATGTATATATGTCATTGTGTACCGTTCAAATTTTCAGTTTTGCTTTAATTTGGTGTTTACAGATATTGCTAAAAACAATCTTCGCGATATACACAATTTTTAATATATATATATATGCTTATACACTACATTACTTTTTAGCTTTATTACAATTTAAAAACATATTTAGAAGACGTGAACTATTCGTGTAGATGGTGAACTATTTTCCTATATATGTATATATATATATATATATATATACATATATATATATATATATATATATATATGTATATATATATATATATATATATAAAATCAAAAACGACGAAAAATTTGTTGTTTATTTTGAAGTGAATTAATATTGGTACAAAATTGGGACTGAAAAGCATAGAATTTAATGACAATTTTTATGTATATAAGACATTTATAAAAATCTTTTAAGTAAGAGCAGAACTCGTACTCCGGAGATTCTATTCTTACTCAAGTGTAGATGGAATGTATCAAAGTTATAAAAATATATATTATTTCCTTTAAAATATTTATAGATATCAAAATAATATTTTATTACGTAATCAATTTGTAACATATATTAAACAGACGTAGACTATCGAACATTTTACAATAACAAATAATAATAAAAATTTAGTTTAAATAGAGTCGACACCACATTAAGATATACACTTGAACTATAAATTTCATCCCTATGCCGCTGAGATAAGGTTTAGTCAAAGTCGAAAATCTAACGCGCTGTCGACTACATCTACATATTAAATTTGTCTTGTTTTTTTATTTCATGTCTGTGTTTACAAATATCGTAATACAATTTTCATTGTCTCCTTCGGGTTAAAATACAAGCAGTTTTTTTTAAATACAAAGTTAATTTTGTAGTTGACTTAAATTATTGTGTGAACTTTTTATAGACCCCACTGTGTTTCATTAATTGATCGAGTATAACTGATAAACTACTAGAACTTACTTTACTGTGATAATTTTGCTTTGAATTTTGATATACATTCTAATATTATGAATATTTTTAGATATTCAAATGTAACTGTTTAACTGGAGACATGTAACTCTAACAAAATTAATCCATTTGAAGCATAACATCACTTAAAGGGATTCCCGTATCAAAAAAGCGTATCTATCATACCCCAATATTTTTGGAGGGCTATGTCACGATACTTTATATATGAGGTATGTGAATAAGAATTTACTCCAAATTTTCACATTGGATGAGTACTATAAAATATTGCGAAATATGTATTTAAAAGACATATTTTGTTTATGTCACTATGTACATTTTACATATTTTTATAAATATATAAAATAATGTCACATTTTATCTTCATAGCACCAATAACCTGAAAATAAAACAGTACACAAACGGACAGTCGAGAGAATAAGGATTCCTAATTTGGTTACGTAAACATAAAAGAAACTAACCAAGTACGGTTCGCATACGTATTAATATATGGTTCCATGTCTCACGTGTATCCATAACCTATATAATTACTGGATAGTTTGTGCCTTGTGGTAAAGTGAGTCACCAACTTCGTAAACTGGTCAAGTAATTTTTGAACAGTTTTAATCATCTACTATGAAATTTGTATATAAATTACTTTATGCCATAACTTGTTTGTATACATATTTATTGTTTATTAATGTTGGTAGATTAAAATTATTTTGCTTTTAACACTTACTAATTGTTTCTGTATTCCTTTTTCAGATTTTAGTTAAACGTGGTTGGAAAGCTAGGCAGGGATGTGTATACCCTGTACGTTTTATATACTTTTATATGAAGTTAAAAATATTGCAATATATTGTTTGAATATATTTTTCACTATATGAAATATCTGGGATGGAATTTACATACTTTAAAACAGCTCTTAAATGACACAAACTCCCTCTATTTCCTTGTTAGTTACATTTATTTATAAGAATATACATAGTATCATAAATATCTCAAAAACTAGGATATTCAGAAAAATATTTAATGCCATCGCATACTCTTTTTAGAATCTTGTTTGTTTTTCACATATTTAGTTTAAGTATTCTTGGAAATAGGTGGTAGAGAAATTAATTTTTTTTTTAATTTTTTCGTATATAGCTTAATACGTGGCCCAAAATAAAGAAAAACATAATTTTAAGACCCTTATAATTAGCTCTTACAGCAAGCGGTCTCCAAACTATACTTAGTTGACACACCTCTCCATTTAATGTGTAAACTGAGAAAATCTATTGTCACAGATAGCACAGTAACCTAAAACTCAAAGAGAAACCACCATTTTTGCATATTTATCCTAATAATCAATTACAAAATAACACTAAACCTAAATGCTTTGTACGTGAAAAAATAAATCGACACGCATAAATGTTTGAATGAAGATTTGAAGAGCATCTAACGGTCGAATAGGCGGATTGGGAGTGACAAACATTTGTGATTGGAAAGAGGTTTTTCGAAGAAAGGTGTGTTGAAGAGGGTCACTTCGAATGGTGTGACAAAAGGGTTATGCAAAGTAGTTTTAACAAGAGAACTGTCGATGTCACAGAGATATTTTTACGAAATATTATTACTTGCGACTTAACAAAAAAATATTTTGGCATAACTAAAATATTTGCCGAATATTTGTTTTAATGTATTTCTTTAACCAACTATATTAGCAAACGCGATATAATAACGAAGGTTCGAACGAAAAATATTCAAGTGTATGCTGAATAATTCACAAAATGAGTGAATCCAACATTGATGTACGTATTGCTTTTTAACTACGTGTAAATGAGTTTTCTGTAGTAATATATCAAACTATATATAATTTATAAATTCTAATGCCGCTATTATAGGTACCCATAAAGTTGAAAGGTAACTGAATAATGAAGCCATCACCAAAAGTTGGACCCGCTATTACGATTCAACTTATGTAGTATTTTAAGTTAAATATTGATAAATATACTTTAGTAATCAATGTTAATTTATATTAAATATACTAGCAAGCCCAATCACACGGATATTTCCATCTGCATTGTTTGTGCGTACTTGAGTTTTTTTATAATTCTGAAACTTAGCAATTGGATTACTCAAAACGATTTCATTTAAAAATGCTCATCAAAATCTGTTTTGGCGTTTTCTCTCTACATCGTTTGGAATTGGGAGAGGGGGAGGACATTGCCAAGTATTTAAAGCTTAATATTTCTTAAAAGAGATTAGAAAGTTGAAAGTTCTAAATTGAATCTAAACTTCATGTAAGAAGATTTTTCTAACGATAATGCACAACATATGGTACGCTAATTTTCTTATTCTTATTTCTAAATAATAAGGACCGCTTAAAAAAAATTATTACATTTTAATTGATATATTTATCTAAAATATAACTGCGAGGATGTGACAGATAGACGAACATACATAAGGATATGAGCTAATTATAAGGATATCGTTTTTGATTACGGTACCCCGAAAATGATACATACATTTTCATTTTATTTACTTGATTAGAAAATATTACACTCATTTATATTAAACCTCGTTTTAGGATCACATAAAATGGATTTTAAAAAGAATTATATAAATTATTCATTCTGTCAACTACGTTAGTATTGAATTTTATCTTCAAAATTCACGTGAATGAATACATGTTATTTAATTAAAAAGTACAGAAAAAATATTGGCGTTTTTTAGTTATATAGCTGAATCTTTGCTTAATAATCACGAACGGAGTTTTTAAAATGCTTTTTCTATATGACAACGATTAACAAATTACTGGGATGGAATATGAAATTGACTTTACGTAACTTCCTCGAGGTCAAGCATACCTAAAAACCTGATTATTTTGTCGTTAAACCTATAGAGACATAAAATAGATAGAATGATGCATTTTGATAGGTTAAGTACTCCACCCATATTTTAAAACTCGCCTGGACTACGTCGCGAGTGAAAAATGGTAATCATCGTAACGCCATGTTAATATTAATTACTCGAGAATGGCTTAGTAAATGTAATGTAAGAAAATAATTCTGTGCATTCGATGCAGTCTTTGCTTTTTTGCTGAAAGGAACGTTGCATTATATAATTGTTTATAAAAACTGTAATATAAAACTGAAAATAAACATTTCCATTTAAAGGTTAAAATAGTGTAAAAATCGACGTAATTAGTCAGAATTTGCAACGTGCATAGTATTCAATTATTTAACTGCGAACTATAATTACAAAAAATCGTCTTTGTTAAAACTGGAACAAGCATCTTTAAAATTTCTCACGGTCTCCATATATTCAGACTCCTGTACATAACATTTTTGAAATATATATATATATATATATATATATATATATATATATATGCATATATATATATATATACGTGTATATATATATATATATATATATATATATATATATATATATATATATATATTCAATATATTTTTTAATGTACCTCAATGTTCATATAAATGCAGGGTGATTTTTTCTCGCTCTTTTTATGAAGCAATATTTATACCTATATTTTAAAATGAAATATAGTTTCCATTTATCTTTTTTTCCTATTAGTGCGTCAAACGGGAAATATTGAACTCTCAATTGACGTGACATGTGTTAACCTAATTGTTTATTTCTGCTCTCTAATTGTTTATTTATAGACTTCAAAAATCTGAAGTACTACCATTCTACAATCCTTCCATTAATTTAAATCAACACTTTTAAGAGACATAGACCAAAGCATAACCTAATTTTGTGCATGTTTCCACTCTTACTTGCATTTTCATTTTTAATAAAATTATTTATATTTTTTAGAGCTTTCAGAGGGCACAATTTAAATATACTATTACGATCACCGATCACATATGAGTGTTATATTTAGGTGCTCCTTAAGCTTGATAACTTGTACTACAATATAACTTGTGAAATTCAGTGACTAGCATTCCCATTTCGGATCTATGTAGGAGTAAATTAAAATTTCGATACTAATCCTATAAAAATATAAAATTTTCTAAAGAAAACGCATGTCGGCTCTTTCTATAATCGTTATAGAATCGCTGACAAATTGGTTGGAGAAAACTTATATATTTTATAACCTTTTCAGTTTATAGCACTAGACCGCCTTCGCTTTAAGGCTGTAGTTTATTATTTTACTTAGGGCATATCGCCGTCACGTGTCACGTTCCATAAACATTTGTTTAGCTCTTAAAAAAATAAACGGCCGATCAAACATAAACACACGCCGGCTTCCTCGGCGAACCCTTAGTCAGCTTGTGAAACATTCACTCTCTTACTATTTTGGGAATGGCTCTACGGTGTCCGGTTACACTGGGGGGTGTATATTTCGAAATATTTTTGGAAGTATCCGATTTAAATGAGTGTTTTTATCTTTTCTTACCACCAATGGATTTTCTTTAGATTCCCTTTTCTTAAGATAATGTTTTCTTACAACTAACGGATGTTCTATAGCGTAGTTAAATTAATCAATTTTATTTATAATAAAACACGAAATATGACCGTGCGGACGATTACGGAAAAGTGCGTTGACGTAATAAATATCATTAGAAGAAAGTTAAACCAAAGCATTGGTAAACATAATTTAAAACTGATTAAATTTATGTGAAACTAAAGAAGAGAAAAATGTGAAAATGTTTTGATGAAAAATTTTATTTAAATAAAAGTTTGCTATAATAATTGCTTTTGACATCTTCACCTTAAAATTGGTGATATATAATTTAAGCAAAAAGTTACATTTACTATTGTAATTAGTGTTAATCAAAGGCCAAATATATTTCCATTAGATAATTTTGATGCCACAAATCTATATTTTTTTAAAAGTGTGGAAATTTTTAATTCACTCATTATAATTTTATTTTTAAAATCACATATGCCTCTATAGCGTCTTATGTAAAATATCTTCTTAATATCAAAAATATTATTTTTTGCGGAATAATATATGAATTAAAATTATATAAAATATTTAAACTACATGGAACAAATTAATTGTTCCTTCTGTCGTACCATGACTGAGGACAGTGAGAAGTCACTGATGAAAGCAATTTATTTACACAAAACTTAAAACATTGCGGAAGTTTTATATTATTTGAATCCCCAAGCTTTGCTTTTTGCTTTTTGGATCCGTGTTGTACATTATGCACAAAAATATTTTCTTCTATACCGTTTCCCGTTCTAACTCTGTTAACTTTATATCTGAAAATCTCTTTATTTACATTAATTCATTATCGATTATTTTGAACCGAATCGGTTTGTTTATTTATAAAATTATACCGGGCACATTTGTACAACGTGAATGGCGCAACGGTGAACAATATCAATAATAGAATAGATGAGAGAGAATAGATGAATAGCGAGAATAGATGAACAATATCAGGCGCCAGAGCATCATCAAGTCGAAAAATAAAGTTATTATAAAAACTAGCCGGATTTAGATACCGTGCAGTGTGTCAGTCAAATTCGGAAAACAAAAAGAGGGGAACTCTAACCATTTGAACATCTAAAAGTACAATTTTAAGTTAGTTTCGATTCCTCTATAAATATTTGAGGTTTTAATTACGAAAAATTAGGATCAAATTGCGTGCCAAGTTCCATAAATATTGCCTGAAATTTACCTACAGATACATACATACGTAACTCTGTTAAAATTATTTATACGAAAAAAATATTATTTACTATGAAATCTTTAGTTTAATAAGTTTTCACGTATGAGTAGTTTATTTATATACTAAATATAAAATATTATAAAGTGAAATATTTATTAGTGAGTAATGAGTAGATTAGAAATTTTATATATTTACGTAAGTAAATTTACAGCAAGTCTAAAAATTTTTTGCACCCATTTAGTTATCAATACTCTTATCGGTGCAGCTAAATTTGGGTACCTTTCCACATACGCGTTTTTAATAAATCTGAAAAGTGAACCAAATTCGACACTCTTGCACTTTCAAGGCAAGAATGATAAAGTGTCATATGAAGCAGACGGGAAGTCGTTTTTGTCATATTAAATTGTGACTTAAATTAATGTACGAAACCTATAAGTGAAATGAAAGTCATAGTAGTAACTTGCAAAAACATAACTAGATTAGTGAATTAACATTTACAGTGTAACTTCACCCTTAACAGCTATTGAGACAAAAAAAGAGGACCATATTTCCATACAAAATGTATAAAATACAACTGTGTCTTATCGGATAGCGGTATTTCATCGCACTCTACCTGGGGCGTTTAAGGTATAGGCTTCTGTTACTGGACACTTTATACCGGGTGCGTTTCAAACTCATATTGTATGTAAACTGTCGGAACTCAAATATATATGGCATTTTCTGGAGTAGATTTGAATCTGCGCGTAATACAAATTTCCGAACACACGGTTTGGGGAAAGTTAAAAAACATCACAAAGACATTAAATAAGAAGAAATAATTTTCTTTAACCTGCAGGAACAATTTCAAAAGCCCCCCGGAATCCAACTTCGGACATTTCGGAATAACGTCACGTTATAAGTATTATAAGTTTATACTTGATTGTTTTTTTTATATTGTTCTTTTGTTGATTCTATCACCTACGAAATTGTTTGTATTTAAATTTGTTATTACTGAAATAATATTAAAGAACCTAGCAAGCCAAGCCAAAAAAATACCCTACATTAAAACAAATAGTTTTGTGATGTGGTTACCCATACACATTAATGCGCTGAATATTATTAAAATTATTCCTAATACGAAACTATTACTACTGAAAAATACTAACAAAATATAATAACTATATTACAAAAATGTGTTTTGCTTGCTAGTGAAGATCACTGGTATATTAAGGTGAAGTCATGCTCCTTTTCGAATATTTTTCAAATTATTAAACCAGATTATAATATAAAAAATACAATATAAAATATTTTCAATACTATTCAGCACAAACTACCGTACTCACAAGAAAAATATTTTCATTTCAAATGTATTATGGAATATATACATAATTTAATAAAGTAAGACATTAATAAAATGTTGTTCATCACAAAACTATGGAGTGATGACCAACATTTCATTAACGTCTTAGTTTCTTCGATATTCCTCATATAATTGGCAATAAAAAGCACGCGGGTTTGCATTATGTATACAGATACATTATGTATACAGATGCATTATGTATCTGTATATACAATGCCTTGAAAAACCTTGTTTATAAAGTTAAGGCAATTTCTGACCATTGCCTACTTTCTGAGGATCTTCTCATGCTCCTACACAAAAGCTTTTGCTCAATCCTTTTCCTTTATTTTTCCAGCCATTAACCCTCTCTAAATACCCGGTAAATGTATTAAAATTTTATTATTGTTACCTTTCTTGGTTTTTTTTTTCCTAAATATCATGTTTTGATATGTGCTCGCTTATAATTCACCGTATTTTAGTTAAATTTAAGGTATTGTCAGTTCGGTGGTAAGTTCTCCAGATCCAAATCCCTTGTCTAACTTACAAGTTGTCTCAAAACGTTGGACATATGTAAGCACAAAATGTACAATATTATACAATTCAACGTAAAAAATAATTCATAAAAGAGAGGAAAAACCCACACTAACTCAAAATAGACACAAACTTACCAATTGACAGTTGTGAACTCTCAAGCAATTCCATAACCTCATTAGTAAATAGGTCAATTTTAGACAACTCACTGAAAATATATACATATTTAATGCAGTAGGTAAAAATGTAATTTAAATATTTTATTTAACATGTATGGTTGAAATAATCAAAAACTTACTTATAAACTCATATAGAACCATTTGTAACAGTAATATTCATAGAAAAGTTTGCACATGAAGACTTATATGTGTACTAAGAATAAGCTTACAAAATAACGGGAGGTTGTAAGTATAATAAGTTATGTATGTATTAAATTTTAAAACAACACCACTTCCAGTAAAAACACTACTCAAATAAAATAATTATTTAATTTTTAGAAAAAATTCAATCTAAAATCTCTCCTTGATACAAATTTTTTCACTTGTATGTTTGTATGTTTGTGTATATCAAGAAGTGCTAGTTGTAAACCGGCGATGTCGGTGATGATTATAGTATAACTGCACAAACCGAGTTACTTACCTTTCTGTGGATAAAATATTGAAAAATGCAAAGTTAAAGCGTGCAACTTAATTTTTAATTTTGATTTAGTCATTACCTCTAAGAAATTTTCTGTACATACTTATTATTTTATCTGTTTTGTTTTATATCCACAGATAGATTATATGATGATTATTATTATTATCTCCGGAGAAATATTACTTTTAACACATTTTATATGTACAAAAAATTGAATTAAACTGATTTGGTAAACATTCCATATAAGTGTGAAATGCTGATTAAAATCGTTTTCAAAAACATTGTGTCTGATACTAGATTAATTAAAAAATTTTCACAGAAAGTTAGGGCGAGAATAGTAATGGAAAGGCACTCAATGCGAAGTATTAACACTAGCCATCGCTTTTACGGTAAAGCCATAGAAATGCAACATAAATCCAGTTCTAAATAAAGCAAAATATTTTTCACACTTTCCCTTGATGCTTCTACCATGTCCACTAACTTTTCATCGTTGTTGAAAACTTTATTCACACCCGTAATGGGGAAATGTTACTTTGACTATTGGGAATAGCACCATAAAGGGACGTAAAATTTTAATATTATCAGTTACTATAGTATTTACGTACATACGGATTAAGGAAATACTAAGACATTTTAAATTTATGCATGTGAATTTCCGAATTATTTCAACCAATATATTGAATCAAAATTTGAAGCTTAATTATATATATACCACTTTCTCTGTAATAGTTTAACAAAATCCATTACACGATACAATACATCTATTGATCTGAGCTTTCATATGACATCCAATTTAAGTAGTTCAAGAATTCATGATATTAGAAGGATAAACATTTCTAAAACTCCCTTCATTACGAACTTTTTCAACTCACTTCTCTTTACTCAGTGGTCTCATAGATATTTTTACTATTTATATACTTGTATTTTACTGACAACTTCTAAATTATTTAGACCATCAATATGTTTTCGATATTCCATGTATATATTAATTTATATTAAATATTTAATAACCTAGTGATTGTTATTAAATTACGGCTTCAATTTGAACATTCATAACATTCACAAAATTAATAAAAAGGAATAGATGTCAAAGGGCAGTAAAGGAAAGAAATATTTCTAAAGTAATGACAAAATTAATTAAGCAGCATGAAAAGAAAATCTCATAGAAAATGTTTAAGAGACAGAGCATTATTTAATATAAAGTTACGAAACGAAATGTCTTTGACATAAAAAAAATTCTGTTTTAAGTGTGACAAATATTGATATAGGAATTAATGAATTGAACATTTTTATTGATGATGCTGTTACCATATATTTAACACTATATCTTTTAATAATACAAAATGATTAGATATAGACTATTCGTATAACGATCTTGAAAACCGTATAGATAACAAAGTTGTTTATAGAAGGCTGAAAAATATTCGAATGAATTTTCTAATATATTTAAGCGTCTCATTTGTGCTTTTTATTGAGTACAATTGAGGATTAAATTGAATTTGCCATATCTAATTTTTTCACGGTAAACTGGTATGCAACAATATTTTTTATCATATTATCATTTATGAAAAAATATGCAAAAGTAATTTTTCAATCAATTATTTCAATACCAGTTGCCAGTATAAGGGGAGAGTATACTTGAAGGTTAACATTTTATTTAAATATAAAGTGAGATAAACGAAAAGTACTTCACCAGAACGGCAAAAAGGTTTAAGAATATTTTTATGAGACTAAGTAGCTATGTGAAGCTTTTAATGGTTTCGGAACACATTACAGATCAATGGACCTTAAGTATAAAGGCCAAATATTTCATTTCAATGTCGATTCATGAAGTCATAAGTGCCGACATTGGTAAGTAGCAAAATGCGTGAGAGAACTATTTTTTTTATGTGTTTGGTAAAGGGGAATATTTCTCGATAGTATAAAATGGTAATATAACGACGGTCCTTATTGCGTGTACGTGGATAAATTTTAGAGAAAATATTTAAAAACATCAATTCCTCATTAAACATAAGGTAAGAGCTTCGCGTAAAGTGACAGTCCAAAATATGTATAAATGATATCTATTTATTGGCATAAATAGGATGTTTCTTAATCTTTTGTCGTGTTCCATACCTCGAAAGAAAAAAAAGAATACCCTCCATTCGTCACAGCGTCATTTTTAGCTAAATCAGTTTGACGTACATACTTGAAATTTAGTTATGAATCGTATCAATCTATCTCTATCTTAAAAGTTAACACTCAGAAATACTGCCGAGAACATTTTAGAGGAAAAAAATAAAGCACTTGATTTTTTTGACAATTTCATATATATCATCGAAATATTACGTGAAAAGTATGAAAAAAACGGATACCAGAAATTTAGAGCTACATTTGTAAAGTGAAAAACGCCATTAATACCTTAATTGAAATAATATGTACCACTAAATATTTATGTGTGAACGTATCGTCCCTTGTGCTAGTTCTGCTTGCATTTAACAGGTTTATTGTACAAGTTGATGAAAATAATTTCTTATTGCAAATCTATAAAAAATTATCTCTATAATTATTATTTACTTTTCGGTTGCTAACTATAAATGAAAGGGGCCACGTAAATGTTATAAGTTAGCTGTTCAAGAATAGAATATTATCCAACTTATTCGATACTATGATATATCACAGCAAGTATATTAAGTTTCGATAAAATAAAAAAAAATGAGTACCTCTGAACTTTTAGCCTTCATTCTATTTTTAAGAATGATATAAAAATGGAATAATGACATTTTCGAAAAATTTTAAAAATTTATTTACACCTTTATTATTCAAGGTCAAGGTAATATCTTTCCAAAACTTTAATATGCCCGAATCCCAACCTTCACAATCTGTTCCAATGGAGTAATCTAGACCATATCACGGATTTACAAAATTTTCCGCCCCATTTATATTCTGCCCGCGGCAGATTTATTTTAAAAGGGTAACACAACTATTTATTGAATGTGACACGTCTATGATATGTTCAGCGTAACGCAATAAGAAATCTTGTGGCTACCTAAGTGCCCTTAAGTAAGGAATCTGTTAGGACGTGACAGAACTGTGAACTATTGGTAGCCATTATTTGATTATATGACGTTGGAATTGAATTATGATGAGTTTTACCAAATTATCGCTAAGTTTTTGATGAATTAAGTTTAGTGTCTTCCGCTGGAAATTGCATTTGCATTCATTCAGTTTCTACTCAATTTAGTCAAGTTCTGTGCAGAGCGAATCGTGTACAATGATATTATGAGACGTTCATTTCCCTTTCAGTTTTTCCTTAGCAAGTTTACCAAAGTTTGCCCAAATAATCAATTATTAAAATATCAGCAGTTTCAATAGTTACATTTTTATTGGGTTATTTTACGTTTTCAACCACTTTAATTTCAATAATATGATAAGAATAATTTAAAAGATTTTCTTTGTCAAATAATGCAGCTCAAATAATTGTACAAGCTCATTGTTTTTTTTTATTGTATTATTCATTCAACTCTTCATTCAATCATCTCGTGTCATAGTTTTACTCAACAAATTTTGAATAATTGCTCGTGTTTTCGTCACGAAATACTACCCATCGTCATCATTCATGATAATTACAATTCAATCTTGTATCTTTCTAGAAATTATAAGTACTCCTTCCAAAAACATGGTGACCAAAATACACAGGCTTAGTCTCCTACGTATCGGATCAGATGTGTTTCTACATAATTCCATAATGTTAAAATAAGTCCGATATGTATCAGTTAAGCTTTTCAATATTTATGTCATAAAGATATAATAAACTAGATATTTCTTCAGGTTCTCTTCGGGCAAAAAGTGGCTAACCACTGTTTTTTTAATTATTAAATATTCTTCAGTTTTTAATGTTACTTGGGGCAATTTAAACTTATTTATCCTTTACGTCGGTGGAGTGATATAAATATTTGATATAAAAAATTGTTATGATGCTTTAATAATAAACTAAATGCACACTAAAATGTTTGTAGATTGTTATGCTATAACCAAATCAATATAGCAGAGTGAAACAAGTATGGCGATAACTGCGGACAAATTAGAGAGCCGTAGGAGAACCAACTAATACCGAAACTACTAAGATCAGTATTGTTATAGTTCTGGTGATTCACATATTGCTGTACTATGTAGAGACGTGTATATATCTGAAATTCGAAAAGAAAAAGTAGAGGCTCTGAAAATTTCGTACTGGGGAAATTTCTGAGAATGTCTTGGACTGAATTAGGACAATTTTGTTTATTTTTTTATTGCTCATCAAAAACCATCTCCCTAACAATTTTGATATATATCAGCGAAACGAAGACTCCAAGGAAAACCTTGTTGTACAATGTCTATAATTAAAAGAATTTCAGCCTTGCCATACCTTTACTCTATATTTAAAATAATTTCCTTTTTAAATATAGATGAAACATATTGCAAATAAAAAAAAATATTTAAGTAGAAATAGTCTAAGTTGCTTAAAATGTTAAATGCACAGTACTTGTTCTGCTGGTTATTTTCCTTCGATAGAATAATAATACTATAAAACAAACGGCAAGCTAATAGTTCGTATTAACTGCCATGAATAAAATATTTAGATAAAAATGGAAAGACTATTCTTAACAGAGTAGTGTCTGTCCAGTTTGTTCGATCAGAATTTAAAATACAAACCTTTCAGGAGATTCAAATTTAAATTAGGTAGAAATGACTTATTGAGATATAAAAGAAATAAACTGTTGACTACTAAATACTAATGTACAAATACATTAAATAGTTGGTAAAAATATAACTAGAATATTACGTAAGATTATAATTATCATTGGAGCAATTACAAATTTTTTAGTAAACTAATTGATTCAATATCGACTAGTATTATATATGGAATTATTAAACACAATATTTTGTGTATTTAAAAAAAGTTTGTCTTTTTTCTGTTGCACCTATTTAGTTGGTAGAAAAGTAATGAACGTTCTTTTTAGAGTCTCTATTTTTTTCCAGAAAGTAATATAGCTATTGATTTACCCGCAAGTTTGCAATGGATTATAGAAAACAATTATATTTATTATGCACAAGAGTAACTAATAATGAACTTTAATTTAAAAAAAAAAAATTTCCAATCATAGCGCTCAATATTTTTCTGACAATACAATATAACAAATATTGAAAAATTATTTAATGACACAAATATTTAAAGTAACGGTACCTGTTGTATTTACTTTTAAGACTTCATCTCGAAGTTTATCACAGATAATACAAATGGCTCTTACGTAGATGATACCAGCTCAACTGTGTTTAATCAGGCATTGTTAAGGGAAAAAAATTATGATAAAGTAACATACAATATTTTTTTGCGTTAGTATAATCTGATAAAAAAATTTTAAACAGCGAAATTTTTTCAATGAATCCCTGTATAAGTGGAGCTTTGAAGGCTAGTGTTATATATATAAATTCAATGTAAGCTAGATGAAACGTACTTGACCTGAACCGGAAAAGGGTTTAAAAATATTTTTATGACGATTTTAAGTAGCTACGTGAAGCTTTTAACGATTTCGGAACACATTACTTTCGACACAAGAAGTGTTGAAATTGTAAGTAGCAAAATGTGTGAGGGAAAATATTTTTTGTTTTATGTGTGTGATAAAGAGAAGTAGTTTTCAAGAGTATAATATAGTAATTTGAGTAAGGAGCTTAATACGACAGATTAATATATTTTGGAGAAAATGTTTAAAAATAATAATTCCTCATTGATTAAGTTTCACGTAACCTAACCGTGCATGAAATATTCACATAAATATTTTCTATATATTGGCCTAAATATAATGTTATTTAATTGTTTTTATGGTTCCATGATTTGGAAAGAAAAAAAAATTTAATCGTTGTAAGATTGTTCCCTTCATCTGTTGACGTACCAACTTTAAATTTAGGAATGAGGTATAATAATTCATGAATATCTATGTTCATTTCTTTTTCACCTATATAAAAATAGATAATAATATAGGAAATTTAGTTAAATGGAATTGAAATATTATTAAGTACATTTGAATTTTGTTCAGTAGTTTTACTTCAAAATTATTTTTGCGATAAAATTACTTGGATATAAAAGTACTTACGGTATCGTAGGAATGTCTAATTTACCTTATTTATTTCATTATTATTTTTAATCGTATAACTATTAAAACTAAAGCTTAAAATTTATTCATAACCTTATTTTTTATTTATCTAGAAATTCTGTTCAATATTAACAAAAATATGATTGGCAGCCATTTTAATCCGCGGCACCCACACAATTGAATTTAAACACAAATGGCAATAATCACCTCTTCAATAAAATCAATACCGTGGCCATTATTATGATCCTAATCTATTTTTTTTTATTTTAAATTCTTGTACCTCTAAAAAAATACGCACCAATTGTGTATTTCGTAAAAATGTATTTATAGTCTAAGCCGCAAAATTGAAAATGAACGAAAATAAATGTAATTGAACTTCATATGAAAAGTTAATAAACCTTATTATTAAGTCCTGTTAGCAATTAGTTTTCTCAAATATTTCATTACTTATTTTTTTTATTTTCCAGTTACCACCAAATTATACTTGCTTTCATAGTCGACTCAAAATCTTAATTTTTCACGGCAACCACGAAATTGCTATTAAAGTAGTAAGTCTGCCATAAAAAAGGACATTTTTAATTATTTTAAATATATGAACAATTTTAATTTCAATGAGGAAAATTTATTTAAACAAATTTTCGGAAAAATACCCAGTGTTTTTTTTTAAGATTTAAGTGGAATTTCTGTTTTTCTTGACCGCGAAATAGTTATTTGACAATTAACTTTTATGATTAGAATTATAATTTTATTAATTTCTCTAAAATATATTATTGACTTTCATAAAAGTAACGAAAAATATAGTTCATATGTTTTACATTTATTACGCAGATATAATTTATCAGTTTTTTGACCAAAAGTTGAGAAATTCTTTTTTAATATATGATGTCAAATTCTCCAAAAATTAATATAACAATTTTCTTAGTAAATTATAATTGACAACATGTGAAAATTAAAATTTCACGCTTCTGAAAACGTTTAATTATTTCCAAATAGAAATGATTAACCATCGTGACAGCTTAAAATTAATTAACTTCATTAATCAGAACTAATTGGATAGTAGATCGCTATAGAACATATGTTAACCAATTAAATACGCATCGTAAATATATAGAAGAGAAAACACTATTGCACTCAGATTATTCAATGTTGATATTTTAACAAATTGTCTAAATTTCATTTATCTAATAATATTCAAAAATTTAGGAAATTCTGAACTCAGCAAAATTTAATAAATTTGTGCGAATGAAAAATATAATTATTGTACCGAAATTAAAGTTTTTCTGTATAATAAGTGTTAAGTAGTTAAGTAACAATTTTTTACCAAGGTAGACAGGTTAAAACTAGCATCGAATAACACCTAGGACAAATTTTTGGGAAGTTTTATTGCGAACATATTTTATTAAGTTTTTTTAGAACATATTGGATTTGAAATAGATATTAGAAAGACTAATTGGAATTAATAAGTCGAAAAAAAGATTTTCAATCTAGAATTTTAATATTTTCTTTTAATTTTATAGCTGACTCAAATCTAAATACGGGCTTTAATTTGCTTTTAGTGAATACTCCACATTCCCTTTTCCTCACAATTTCATTCAATACGTGTAAATAGGGTATTTTTGTCTGTCACGTAATATTTAACAATTATTAATACACTTATTGTATCACCAGCAACACTATACTAATATCTTTCCAACATGGCTGAACATTTTGATGAGATAAAATATAAATACACTCATATTTATACATAATAAAAACCTAGAATTTACCGGTCGGTACATAGAAGACATTAGATTTAGGAAAAAAAATATGCTAAAAGTAATAAAATACAATTTTTGCCAATTTGCCTACGGTTTATTTGTTTATGTGTACAGTTGAAGATGCATCACGTAAAAACGTCTGACACAATTCAGATAGTCTTTTTAAAATCTTCTTCTTTTAGAATTATTGCTTATTTATCAATATAATATACATATATATATATATATATATACATATATATATATATATATATATATATATACATATATATATATATATATATATATATATGTATATATGATAATGATAAATAAGCAATAATTAATATATATATACATTTAAAGACGCATCACGTAAAAATGGGGTACTAAATTCAGATAATCTTTTTGAAAAACACCTTCTTTTCTAATTTTTACCTACTTATATGTATATTTCAAAACGCATAACGTAAAAACTGACACATTAACATTACGGTTGCACTGTAATATATACTTATGTAATATATGTAGTGACTATATTTACTAAGAAATTGAATATCACATATTTTGCTAGCTGGTTCAACATTAGTTTTCTTACAAATATTGTATCATTACACGATACGATATTTAGCACGTTCAATATCATATAGATTATGATATTGAACGTGCTAAAGACATAAAAATGAAACTTGAGAGTACAACTCGTACAGTGATGTTGCGCTTTTTATATAAATATAAATATTTAAGTTTACTTTACATTTCTTCAACATTTGAAGTTTACATAAAGTTTGCGTTTAAATATATTGCCCATTGTATTTATCAAAATGTGTGGAAATATCAGGAGTTTCTTCAAAGCTATAGAATTCGAAACATTGCTATAGGTATTGCATCAATTAAAAATAAACTAAATTATATTGAATACCTACTATGAAGAAGTTGAAAGAAAAGTATCGAGTTAATGCCCTCAAAAATACGGGAGCGTGAAAATAATAACTTTAGCTCTTGATACATCACATCTTATACTACAATAGTACCGCAATTAATCAGACAACTACCATACTTTAGAAACATGAAGGCAATATACATAAGGACACGAATTATGGAAATAAGTAGTAGCAAGATGAATGGTAAAACGTAATAACAAAACCGGAAAGGAACCACAGGCAACTGGGTTGCAAAGAGAATTGCCCATAAAACATTCTATGTATAGCAACAGACATAAATAGGACGTTTTAGAGTCACAGCCGACTATAAAATCTTAAACCAAATGGATACTTTTGTCACAAAGTAGGAAATAGCTGTCGCGTTGACATGCCTTGGAGTTTTGCGGATAGTTTATTAGCATTCGTTTTACTTGGTTTAACTTCATTTAGTCAGGGACTTTAATTATAACTATTCGCCAAAAACCTTATTGAACATATTTTGAAGTTATTCACAATCAGGATTATGAATTAATTGTTCTACATAACTCATCATGTAACATAAATTGACTACTTTCTGTTATTACTTCCTATAAATGTTTTACGTTTTAGAGTTTATGCATCCAATTGCCTTTTGAAAGGGAATGTATATTTAAAAAAATAATGGATGAAATATACGATTTTGGGACAAGGGAGTGAGTTTTTTTAAGTGAAGATATAAAGTGTAAGGAAAAACGACATTATACTTTGTCAAAGAAAGAGAAATAAATATATTTATATATATCTCCTCATATAGTTGTTAGCAGTTTACCGAATCGCTATGTTTTATTAATATATTATTAAATATTTTTGTTATTTGACATAAACATAAAGAAAAGTTAATGAAGTCATAATTTGAACTTACATAACTGTGTGAATTTAGTTTCAGTAAGAGCGTAGATTCACGGCGAATCCAAAACATTTTATGTATCTCTTCACTTTTCTGTAATGAATAAATTCTCAGCTCGGGTAACTCTACCTGTTTCGGTGATATTCCAGTATGTGTTTATTGGGTTCTAATTAGGCGTATAAGTAATAAATTTGTTTGTCAAATTTTATCGTCATGGTTCAATATATTCTATATATTTGCAATGAAGACATGTACGCAGTCCTTGTAGAAGAAATGAAGAAGAGCGTTTTGGTAAACTTGATGAAATATTAGAGGAAAAATACTTTACAATACTACAAGAAGGTGAATGTCTACAGTAGAATATAAAGATGAAAGCTTTGAACTCTAACTTATCATTAAGTACCTAATTTTCAATAAAATATGAATCAGTAGTATTTTTTTATTTATTGAACGCTTGTTATAAGTCTATTCCAAAGTAACTAGCAAATCTTTGTGAAAGAAATTTTAGTTTCCAGTACACTAAATTAAAATTAAAATTTAATAGATGCGTAAATAGATAATATCAAGCTCAATCACTGCTTCTAAACGCACGCTGTAAAAAATCTAATCGAGACGACAATAGGTTGTCACATTATATAAAATATTGAATCAACTCTTAATCTGCACGCAGAAAGCTTAAATAAGTGACATGGGATAAGTGTTTGTCGTTCTATACCTAGTGTACACATAAATATTTTCGATAAATAATATTATTGACATCAGATTCCCAACAACAGAAAGGCTTAGCGGTTTTTCTTTTGATGTAAGTCCACTTGCCGGCCCTCGCCATTTCTATTTGCGTTTGTTATTTCGTTTTACTATCCATCTTGCCGCTACTTACACCATAATTCGTGTGTTCTCTCTCATACCGCACCCATTCGTTTGATGTTACAGTCCTCTTTTCTGATTTTTGGTGGTGATAAAGTAGGTGGACGTATTATATGTTAATAAATTTTATATTACGTATTAAGGCTGGGTATTGTTATAATTTGTGGTTCTTTTACTAACGTTTCTGCCTCTACTTAACTTGTTTCTTCTTTTCTTACATAATATTAATGATTTATTCCATCTCTATCGATTATTTTATTACAAATGTAATATTATTCCCTTTGATAGAACACAGATAACAATTTTCAACTCACTCAAGGCTTAAAAAACCACATCAGATCCTTGTTAGCATTTTGGTACTATTTGAGTTTTGACTACTCAATTCAATGGTAAAGTTTTCCGAAAAAATTCGAAGCAAGTTAAACAAAAATATTTTGAAACAATCAAATACTACAAGAAATCTAAATCCATTTAATATCTTAAAAAATTATGTTGCACATCGTTTTATTGAGAATCCTTGGTAATATTAACTAAATAAATCATGCTTTATAAACTTAATTGATTAAACTAAGTAGATTATATTATGCGTAGTGATATATAAAATATTTGCCATGCATTAAGATAACGCCATAAGCCAGAACAGCACTTTAACTTTTCAATAAGAAAGACAGTATATAAAAGATCACAAAAATGACGGAATTAAGTAAGCATTCAATAATAAAACTAAATAAGAAAAGCAAATGGAACCACAGATGAGTGGATGAGAAGGTGACCAAAAAAGTTTTTTTAAGTATTTCATAAAGTTTTCTTGATTGTTACAGAAAATTCTTTCTCATTGTTAATTTAATGACAATTAAAAATATCGGTTTGTACAATTTTTAATAGAATATTATTAGTCCTAAATCATATAAGAAACACTCGTGTTTGAACCACTGGAGAAGTTATAAGTATTAAACAATGAATATAATATAGTAGTAATAAGAGTACGTAAGGCAATATATTATTATTTATATTTTTTTTAAATTCCAGAAAAAACATGACTCCCATAAAATCACTCAAGTGTCTATCAGTGTGTCTGTAAGAGTTAATTTTCGTATATACAAAAATGTCGTAATATAGAAATTAATTGCTTCCTCTGTTAATGGTAATCATGAGTTAATTAGTTATAATCGAATATTTTTACAACAGGAACATATGGCGTTATTTTGGTTGTTTTTATTTTGTGCGTATTTTACATCAACTTCTCCATAAAAGACCATTTTCTTAAAATATGGCTTTACATAATACTACTAAAGAAGACTCAAAATAACATTGCAATCACTAAAGTCTTATTAAAGAAAAAAAATTCAAAAACATAATTTTGTGTATTTCTTTTAAAGGGTTTAATTTTAATTTCAAACATTTTGTTTCAGATTTCATCCTTCCAGTAACGTTAATTTAAACATAGTACGTAATTTCCTTTGTTACTTTCAATATTCTCATTTCGAAGTATCATAATATAATTAAATGCGATATTTTGTTGATATTATCTGTTAAATTTACACGTATAAAGTAATCTGCCAAAATAAGCAACTTAGTCTACTTAATGACTATGTATTAAAAGAACGCGTGCGAATCTGTACTGGTTATTACTTATTAAAAGGTTACTGTTGGCACCTGTTTTCCGTATGTTCACAAAAAACACGAGAACGGCCGAATAAATTTCAGAGCGGTCTTCATTATTATTTAGTTAGTTTTCTCAGTGGGTTTTAGTCTGGAACACCATGATATGTAAATATCACTAAGTAATCCCAAATGTAATCAATAATATTACATCAGGTGTATTATTTATGACTCGAGCACATTAAACGTATATGATATAACAAAATGAGTCAGTATTTGCATAAAACAGCTATCCTAACAGATACAACGCTTTATTAATTCATTTTCTTCATCCACTACAAGTGTTGCAAAGACAATTTTGGCTAGCTGTAATTAAGACAGAATTTTTTATTTTTATGCATACATTACATATATATATATATATATATATATATATATATATATATATATATATATATATATATATAATGTAATATGAATTATCTATTAAAAGGTAAACTATATATAATTGTGCTATAATAGCTCAGTGAACGTAAATTATAAAAATTACTTTAATGTAATTATTAAAAACTGTTTAACATGCCAAATTCGTGGGTAAATTGTTGTACGGTAATACAATCTAGACTACCATCTCATATGTCGTGTGGCACACTAGACCACAACAAATGTTGAGTATAAAATTATACTTACCATGTAAGTACTTAGCTGGCCTGATTGAAATGTAAGCGCATTACATTAATTACTTTTTATATTTAACTTACACAACACATAAAAAAACAAGGGAAACGTTAGCATAGTCAAAAGTAGTTTGAAATATTGATGTTTTATTTTTCAAAAATATATTTTCGAGTTTTCGTAAACCGAATAAAAATTATCGACTCATGAGTATGAAAGCTAAATTGAAGAAATATATTATATTTAAAACGTTAATATGATTAAAAAATAATACTGTACATTACATTTTAATACCAAGCAACTGAATCATAATTATTTTTGAACTTTTTCTAATAATTGAAATATTCAACTTTAATTAAATTATGATGCCAAAACGGAAACAAAAAATCTCTGTAAAAACAAAACTTGACTAGAATACAAAAAGATAAAATAATTCTCCTAAACCGACCGTAAAAACTTTCAAAAACACATGAATAATTGTATCATAAAATCGATAAATTTAAATTTTCAGAATATCTTCATTTGAAACATAAAACAGCAAAATTGAGGGAATAAAATCCCATAAGCGGTACAAATTTAATATATCGATCTTGTACATAAAAATCTAAATATGCTTCCCCAACTTTTTCTGGCTTCATTATAAATGTAACCGTAAAAGTTTCGAACTTTTATAGTAGACGCTGAGGCGCAGTACCTAAACCGCGCTACGTACCTTTCCCGCCTAACACGTGACATGCTTTATGGCCATCCTCTTACTATAAGTCCACTTCGCGTCCCTCGATATGCCCATTCCTGTTCGTTATTTTACTTTACTATTCATCTCTACGCTAGTTACGCCCACAACTCGCGTGTCCTCCTTTATATTGCCTCCTTTCGTTTAATGTTACAGTGCTGCTCTGATTCACGTCGGGGCCATAACATATGAAATATGCACCCGCTTTACGTGTTAATATGATTTATTTAGTTAGATAGGGTAAGGCAATAAAACAGTTGCTTTATATTCATTTTGTGACATGCCGCGAACTGATGGCGACATATTACAAGGGCGACTTAGAAGGGAGTTTGCGGAAATTCGATATTGGCATTTCGTGTTTCGGTACGCGAAATGCATGAACTTTTATTATTTTTCAAGTGTTGTTTTTACTGTTCTCCTTGTTAATTTAATAACAATTAAAGATATCGGTTTGTACAATTTTTAATAGAATATTATTAGTCGTAAATCATATAAGGAACACTCGTGTTTGAACCACTGGAGAAGTAAACAATTAATATATAGTAGTAATAAGAGTACGTAAGGCAATATATTAATATTTATATTTTTTCAAATTCCAGAAAAAAACAGGACTCCCATAAAATCACTCAAGTGTCTATCAGTGTGTCTGTAAGAGTTAATTTTCGTATATACAAAAATGTCGTAATAAAGAAATTAATTGCTTCCTCTGTTAATGGTAATCATGAGTTAATTAGTTATAATCGAATATTTTTACAACAGGAACATAAGGTGTTATTTTGGTTGTTTTTATTTTGCCCGTATTTTATACCCGTATTATGTATTTTGTGCGTATTTTATACTTCTCGATAAAAGACCATTTTCTTAAAATAGGGCTTTACATAATACTTAATTAAAAGAAGACTCAAAATAACATAGCAATCACTAAAGTCTTATTAAAGAAAAAAAATTCAAAAACATAATTTTGTGTATTTCTTTTAAAGGGTATAACTTTAATTTCAAATATTTTGTTTCAGATTTCGTCCTTCTAGTAACGTTAATTTAAACATAGTACGTAATTTCCTTTGATACTTTCAATATTCTCATTTCAAAGTACCATAATATCATTAAATGCGATATTTTGTCGTTATTATCTGTTAAATTTACACGTATAAATTAATCTGCCAAAATAAGCAACTTAGTCTACTTAATGACTATGTATTAAAAGAACGCGTGCGAATCCGTACTGGTTATTACTTATTAAAAAGTCACTGTTGGCACCTGTTTTCCGTGTGTTCACGAAAAACACGAGAACAGCCGAATAAATTTCAGAGCTGTCTTCATTATTATTTAGTTAGTTTTCTCAGTAGGTTTTAGTCTGGAAACCATGATATGTAAAGATCACTGAGTAATCCCAAATTTTCAAAAATAGAACAGTGACGAAAACGGCGTAAGGAGGACCTTTGTTAAAACACCCGAAAATTAATTAATTGAATATATATATACATATATATATATATATATATATATATATATATATATATATATGTACATATATATATATATATAGATATATATATATATATATATATATATATATATATATATATTTATATATATATATATACATATATATATATATATATATATGTACATATATATACACGTATGTACAGAATGGTATAACTTAAAAATTAATGACAATGTATGGTTTATCTGCTTAAATGAAAAATATTAGTAAATGTTTCTTGGATGTCAAAATACTTCGAGCGCATTTGGATTTTTGAATATATTTTTTTGTGCGAATCCTGTAAAAATTTAAAATTATTGTAATATACGAGTATACCTCTTGCAATATAATTTTTTTTTTCTTTTCATACTTAAAATATATATCCGGAATGATGATAAATTCATCGTAATAAGTAAAATTTATATTAATAACGCGTGCATAATTTTCGCAGCGTTTATGTTTAATATACTGGTTATGTAAGGGATAGCCTAATTACATATAACTTATCTTTTAATCCGAATTATATACTAGTTACAAGTAAAATTTACGCTAATAAGGCGGGCTTGTTTTTTTAGCGTTTAGGTTTAACATTCTGTTACTTTAAGAGATAAACTAATTGGATATAGCTTATCTTCTAATCTGATTTAAGTAAAATTTACGCTAATAACGCGGACATATTTTTCTCAGCGTTTATTTTTAATATTTTGCTCATGTAAGGAATAGCCTAATTACATATAACCTATTTCCCAATCTGAGTTTTATACTAGTTATACGTAAAATTTAATTGAAACCTCATGAACCAATTAAGCGTAAAAAAGGCAATAACGAATAAGTTAACAATGTTTTACTTTCAATATATTATGAGAGATATATAATATATCTTATTCATCAAATAATTTTGCAAATTGAAAGGACAAACTTGACATCGTAGAGTGCAAGTTATACTAATTGGTGCAGCTGAAAAATTTAAATGACTACATATTATTTTTTTGTCCTTTTATTCTCTTACATTTGAATATCATGATATCTCACCCCGTAATGGTCTGTTGGAGTGAATTTTTATAAAAAATATTATTAGAAAAGTTTTGTTGGAACTATTTTCAATTCAAGGGTTGAATAATCGAGTAATTGAGTATATCATACGTAGTAACTTGAATAAATGAATGATTCCTTGATTATTGCATTCGGTAATATGCTACAATTAGCATAAGGGTATTGACTTGCATATATTTCTATAGGTAAAAACCACTAAAACCATCAAAACTATTTAAATGGAAAAAATATAGTAGAATATGCCATAAAAATTTTTACTTACTTTCAAAAATTGGATGAAGTATCATTTGAATAAGGATTTCCAAGTATTCTTTTTAGAAATCAATATAAGTTGGTTTGAGAAATAGTGTCAAAAATGCCGAAGCGGCATTTTTAAGAATTTGAAAAACAAGTTAAAATCTAAATCATTATTATGTACATTTTACGTAAATAAAGAGATATTCTTGAAAACATCGTTAACAAGATATAGCCTCGCTCCAAATGCCCAAAATGATAAGATAAAAATTATAAAAATTAGAAGTTAAAAGATATAATTAAATTTTTCCGGAAAACCATTCTCATAGTTTTTTGAAAATTATATTTCCACGCATTTGACACATATAATAGGTAAAATGTTTACATTGTAAAAAATAATATTGTTACCTATTATTAAATTAACAGAAATACTATATATCCTAAATGCTCATTTGTGTGTATAAATCGTTTACCAAGAATCTATGAATATCAGACAAGATTTAAACCGTTGTGTATACTAACAACTTTTGCTTATTATTTTATTATGTAAGTTTGATCTACATTGATTTGTGAAATTAAATACGGCTATATGCCTTTGATAAACGTCCAGCGAAAATATTTTACCTTGAGAAATAAAACCAACAGGGGCACGTGCGAAGGAAAAAAAATGTATTGTTCCCATGTTCAAAAATTTTATCACGTAGATTCAAGTTTTGCCATATGGAAGAAAATACGCGAAGAAGAAGTTGTGAACAAAACATGACTACAAAAAACTTCTGGGATAATGTTGTAATATATCATCGTCTTGCATAATGTAAGAGATTTTCGACACGTCTCATCTCTGTCTGCTGTATACATTGCAGAAAATTTCTTTTGTATGATTATACTCCACATAAAATAAGAGTGTAATAGTTTGAACCTGAGAATATTGTTACACTGGCATTTGAAGCTCGAGAAAGGTTTTTGGGATAACCAATAATTATTTAACTTCATAAAAATCAAGTCAGCAAATGCCAGTCTCATTCCCTTTTTAAAGAACCTTAAACTTGAACAATAAAATGAAACTTGAACAGTAAAAACAGCACTTTAAAAGTAATGAAAGCCCTCACATTTCACATGTCGAAACACGAGATGCCAATATCGAATTTCCGCAAACTGTCGCGCTTATAAAATGTCGCCCTCAAATCGCGGCACGTCACAAAATGAATATAAAGCAACTGTTTTATTACGTCACCCGACCTAACTAAATAAGTTATATTAAATTTATTAACACGTAAAGTGGGTGCCTATTTCATATGTTATGACCGCGTCGTACATCAGAATAGGACTTTAACATTAAAAGAAAGGAGGTAATATAAGTTAGGACACGCGATTCATGGGTCTAAATAGGGTAGAGATGAATAATAAAACAAAATAACGAATAGAAACTGGCGTATCGAGCAATGCGAAGTGGACTTATAGCACGGAGATGACCATAAAGCATGTCATGTGTACAAAATTTCGAAACTTTCACGGATACATTTATAACGAAACCGGAAAAGTTGGCTGAAGTTTTTTGGAACTTCATATACAAGATAGATAGATAGATTTATTAATTTTTTGATGTTATGATTTATGTGTGAAGTTTTTATGACCACCTGTTAAGGAAAATTATTTTATTGTTTTGTGCTCTAGTCAACTTTTAATTTTATAGCGATTTTTTGTTTGTTTTATGGCATCATTATTTGATTAACGTTAAACACGTCTGTTGTCGGAAATGAAAGAAATCAGAAAATACTAAAATTAATTAGCGCGGTAACAAAAAATTATCTGCAGTATTATTTTTCTCATCAAATTAAACTTTTGCAAAATATAATATATTTAATCAATTCAGTTTCAGTATTTATAAGTCCATAACACCAATGCTACTGTGTATAAAACAAAAAGGTATTTTTTAAAATTAAAGCATGGATACTTCAATTAACTTTTACTTCTGGTTTCCCCTGCTGGGTATAAGAAAATTACAAAAAATTTAAATAACTGGATTCACATTTCAATCAGGCTAGTTACATACTTACGTGGTGTAAGTGTAATTTTGCACATAATTTGTCATACCTTAATCAACATTTGTTGTAGTACAGTATGGCGAACCCTGTAAGTTATGTGATAGTAGTCTGGGTTGTTTTGTGGAGCAATAACTGACCCACGAATTTGGAATGTATGACGTAACATGTTACACTATTTAAAAATTAAATAAATAGCATTTTTAATACTTTTTTTTACGTGTACTGCTCTTCCAATGTAAATTAAAATGCAGACATTGTTTATTTCCATATATTATATAATGTACCTTAGTTACGTGACAAAGAAAAAAACAATTGTTTTTCTGTTTTGATACCCCATATATCGCTTTTATTACATTAATATGGATAGTGAATATCCAGTTAATAAAATATTTTATTAATAGTTATAAAACTAAAGCTATTTTCAAGAAAGTTTTCAGAAATATGAACATGTTAGTTTCTTGATTGTTTCACTAGTATGAGAGAACATATTTGTTTTTTTTATGATTTAGCCCTTTCTTAATCACTTCTAAAATTTTATCATTCTTGCAAAATGCAACTTATATATATATATATATATATATATATATATATATATATATATATATATATATATATGTGTATATATATATATATATATGTATATATATATGTATATATATATGTATATATATATGTGTGTATATATATATTTATACGAATTTATAATTATGTGTGTGTGTGAATATTTAACTAAAACGACTCTGGCTCATTAACAACTAACCGAAATTTTAATTGGCATATTTTTGGTGGATGGAAAAAATTCATTAATCCTTATGAAAGCAAACAGACAAACATAGATTAATGAGTAACTCATTTCTATATATTAAATATATTTAATGTGCTGAAATCATAAAAAATACCCCCAAAACGATATTATTTACGATGAATAGGCCTTTTGACATTTACTAGTTCAGGTTCGATATGATCGAAGTCGACGGCAATAATTAAAAAAAAACAGATGTTGAATTTATTTAAAAAAAATAGGTTAAAACTTTAAAAACTGTAAACATTTTGAAGTCGATTTCACAAACTTCATATAACAAATATCGTTAAAAATTTTAAGACGTAAGCGAGATCATAGCCAGATACGAACTTTCTCGATATTATTGTTTAATATTGTATCTTTCAACTATAAGATTTAAAAATGAAAACTATTTGCAACTTTTGAACAGTTTGATCGATTTCAGTAAAATTAATTACATTCTGCGTTTATCTGAGACACATATTTTGGTAGTGTATAATGATGATAGTACTAAAAAATTAAAAATTTTAGAATTTTTGTTATGTCCTGGCGTTTTTACGAAATTTATTTTGTAAAACCTGTTGGTTACTTTCCACAACCAATGATTTTTTTAATATTTTTCGAAAAGGTTTCCAAAAACATATTTTGCCGCTATATCGGTAGAAATTTTCAAAAATATTTTCTTTGTTAGTAGTAATGACCATTTTTATCACCGTTTAAGAAAACATAATTTTTCAGAATTTTTGAAAAGATTTTTGAATGTTTTTTAATAAGTTGAAAATACAAAAAAATTGGAATATTCTTCATTATCATATCAATATCGATTTTTGCTTTTAAGGTATTTTTCTAATAAGAAACCAGAGAAGATTAAAAAATAAACGTCTAAGAAAATTAGAAAATAAAAAGAACAATTTATTAAAAGCTATTCACAATGACCAGTATTAATGATCTCGTAGACGATTTGATAATCCGCTTGTGGTTAACAATGATGATATTACATGAATCATATGATCTAAATTGTATGTGTATAGTAATTTAACTAACTGATATTTTCCGTGAATTGTGACTTTCCCCGGAAAATTTTTAAGTATTCATTATACTTGCGGTATACGAAACGCTACGCAAATGACCTAGTAAATAATAGCGAAGTGAATAGTAAAACTAAATTACAAACTCGAATGAAAATGTAAAAGACCCGAAATGAATGGACTCGCAACGAGAGGACAATAAAATGTTTCTGGTGTAGGGCTGCAAACGTCAACAGGGCGGTTGAAACGCACCGCCCAATTGTAGGAACTTAGACCGCTTACGAATAATTTTATAACAGTGTAGAGAATAGCTGTCACATTGAGTCGGTTTGCAGCTTTGTAGCGAAACAATTAGCATTTGATTCCCGTGGTTTAATTAAGTTCACCCTTTTAATATCTAGTAAATTTAACAGAGTACTATCGCGTTGAGTGTTTACGGCCTTGAGTGAGCATTTGGTACGTCCAATTAAGCTGATCAGAATAGACTTAAGTATTAAATAAATTGACTGTCCTTTTTTGTAACAATATTTGTAATTTCATTGTAATTTGTAATGTATTACGATAATTTTAAGAAAAGTACATATTTTTGTGTGTCACGTATCAAAAATATAAATTGATTGATATATAGGCATTTTTTTGAAAAAAAAATTTGATGTAGAAACATGAAATTTGGTATAAAGCCAAAGCATATTAACCCGCGTATTTTTCTGTATTTAAGTGTTATAAGAAAAAAATATACGGCTTTTAAACATTTTTTGATAGATGAGTCAAGAAATGATCTTCCTGAGTGACTTAAAACTTGACGTGAAAATGTGATAAATATGTTTAAATACACGTGTATTTTTTAATGTTAGTGTTCAAAGATATTTATACGGATATTTCAGAGGATCAAAATGCAAACAAAGTATTAGTTTTCTTTCATCTTATGTACCACGTAAGGTAATTTACAAAAAACTATTTTTTTTCATAATTATATGTGAAATAATTGCAGAAGTGACGAAATATAATACTACCGCTTCTTCGCCGAAGCACGAAGTTGTTTTTCTGTTTCAGTATGAGAAAGTGAGAGTAGCTAAACTAAATGATTCGAAACTAACCTGTAATTGTTTTTTAACATATCTAAATTTATTGTGGTAAGTTACAGTGAATGAGGATTATCAGATGATCGGATGGATTTGAAGTTCCATTACTACGCCGAAACTTAAGTTACTAATCGAATATTGATATCGTCTTCAAAAACTCTCCTTGTCTTATATTCGAAAATTTTCTGTAACAATCCAAAAATCACTAAAAATAGTAGCGAGTTAAGTTGCATACCTAATATCATATGATTTATATGTGGCTTTATTCGTTAACATATTTTCGAAATATAAATCTAAGCGATTTACATTTTACATTTACATAATATTACACGTTGTGAAATATTGGAATCACCCATGGAATATGAGACGAAACACATAATATGTTATTTCTTAAAGTCTCTGTTATAACCCGATGATAATCTTTTAATATTAAGAGTAATGTGGGAAAAACTAATACCTCGTTTCGGAATGGTATGTTTGATCGATTCTTCAAAATTATATATCACTTTTTATAAGTTGATACATGCATCATCTGTGGAAATCAAAGTAGATATAAGAAAAAATAGTCAAAAATACAAAATTGTTTAATCAACATATTGAGCACTTAGAAATTTTGATAAATTTACTTGAGATTACCGAGTACGAGTTGTGTAAAGTGGATCTGACATATGGCTAAATATTACATATAATATTATATTAAATAAGTATTTGACCCCTTGAACTTAAATCAAGCAAATCAAATGATTGGCTTGTCTATGAAAAATCGAATAATTTGCTAATGGCCTATTCATAGAGATTCAAGGTGTATTAAAAAAATATTAATGCCGCAGGTATTTCTTAAGTTGTGGCAAAATTATCCGTTAACGGACACTTTTGTGCGGAAATTCTGACAAGTGTATTCCTAACGTATACTTTTGTCCGCATCATAAAAGTTCTATTTACGTCTGTTGCCTTACACTGAGAATTTTTTGAAGATCATTTCCCACGGTGGTTCATTTATGTTTCTTATTTAGTTTTACTATTCATGTTGATCTTACTTACACAATTCGTGTGATTTTTCATATATTGTCTTTCTTAGTGTGAACTTAAAATATTTTTCTGACTTCATTGTATACATCACTAAAGATAATATAATCTACTCGGTTTAATAAACCAAGTTAATAAAGCACGGCTTATTTACTTTACGTGTGATTTACCAAGAAATTATGTCAAAATTTTTGTGCATCAACAATTTTAAGATATTCGATTATTGTATTTAGGTTTTTGTTGTAGGAAGATAGCGGTAGTTTTTTAAATTGTTTCGAATTTTTCTCGGAAAGATATTACCATCATTTTGAGTAATAAAAACTGAAACAATACCAAAATGACTGTCACAGAACAACTGGTGTGATTTTTTATATCTTGCGTGAAATTAATATTATAGTCAATATATTATCAAAAGTTTAATATCATAATTGGAACAAATCATTAGCAATTTGTAATATTAAACTTTTTAATATAGAGGCGACCCAGTACGAGGACAATATTAGAATTGTTACATGAGATATGGACATAAAATATATTGTGGTAGTATTTAGCGGCGAAATGTAATCTGGACATATAACAAACTATCCGCTTTGCCTAGCCATGTCCTGAAGATATTTGCAAAATCAATAATAAAACTGGGTGGATAAAAATGAGTGATAGAATGCACTAAGATCATTTTTGGAATTTACGCCTGTTTGTTAGTTTGTGCGGTTATTTTGTAAAGGACATAAATATAAAGTGGAAGTAACATTCACATTTTCATTTATCGTATTTGGTTCACTCAATTAGAAGGTATGCGAATTAAATATTTAAAAAAAATTTAATTTGCATCACAATATGGTGAAACTAATGTGGTTAGAGACGAAATCAGGAACGGTGCGAGAGAAGTTGGGTAGGTTAGATAGAGTGAACCTCACTACTGTAAGGAATTTACTTTTCATTGGAGTCGTTTTATGATCTTTGTTTTGTTTTTTAACTTTTTTTTTGGGTGTGATTTAAACTGTGAGTGTAAATTGTGAGTAAATATAATAGTAAGAGAGTATTTGAAATAATCACTTAATTGGAGCGCATAATTTTAAGACTCAACTAACATGCTTGTTACCTAACCTTGGTATATTTTTAATCAATATTTTTATTTTGACAGGAAAAAATATTTTACAAAGTTCAGCCTGTTTTTTTATCAATTCGTCGTACTTTCAAGAACTGTGCGTAAATCATGCAACCTTTAACGTGAAAATGAAAATTTACAGAAAAGGAAATTAATGCAATCTCAGTTATAAAAAATAAGGTTGAAATAAAATACATTCAAAGTGAGGAAGTAAGAAATTCGAACAAATAAATGTCATTATGACAATGAAAATGGAAGTAAAAATATATAAAAATACCCAAAGCAAATATAAAAATATATTTAGAATTTATTAAACGGTAACTAATATATTATGAGGAACTTGACATCGCTAAAGAACGTCGCTGACACTTTATTTTATGTGAATAATTTATGTCAGATATTTTTGTTTTTCAAGTCATCATATTTTTATAACAATTCGTCAATAATATTTATTACCAAAATATAAGTACACCTCTTAAAGCGAAATTAGTTCTAACTTCAAATACAGGGAGAGAAAGAACCAACGAAACCAAAATTTTAAAGAAATAATTGAGTACCCGTGTCCAATGCGTATAAGAAAACCGTTCAGGTGTATTAAGTGTACTTTTTATCATAAGTTGACTTCCTAGCGTAATAGGTATTTAATAATACTTAATAATGTATTTAAGTGAGAAGCCATACATTATCGTCGATATTTAAGAAACATTGCATCTAGAACCAATATTATAATTTTCCTAAAATATTTGTTAAGATTATATACGTGATATAGAAAATAATGTATGTAATATAAAAAAAAATTAAAGTAATTAATGTGTTGTGATAGATACGACAATCCGTAAAATTTCAAAAAAAATTCGGTCGAAAAATTAGTACAAGCCCCAAAATTTCTAGTCACACCCAGTTTAACTTAATACGTAATATTAAATTGATTAACAGGTAACGCGTTCGCTTATTTCATGCATTACGACACCACCATAAATCCTAAAAGAGGACTGTTACATCAAACGGATGAGAGAGGACATACAAACTATGGTTGTAAGTAGCGGTAAGATGGATAGTAAAACTAAATAACAAACGTAAATGGAAATGAAGAGGACCGCGAAGTGGACTCATAATAGAAGAAGGAATATAAAATCTTTATCTTGTTGGGAATCTGACGGCAATAACCGGATTTACCAAAAATGTTTATATGTTCACTTGTTATGGAGAGCTAAACACTTGTCCTGTAATACTAATTTAAACATTCTGCGTACAGACTAGGAGGAGTTGTTTCGAGTTTTATACAACGTGACAACCTAGAGTCGTGTGGATTCGATTTTTACAGTGTGCGTTTGGCAGCAGTAGTTGAACTTGAAATAACGCATTGAAATTCTCGTTTGTAACTTCATTGACCCTCCAGGGTTACAATATTGATTGTCGCAGTGAAATTATAATAGCTAAAGCTCATAATTATTAATAATTGCCACCTCGAACGTGCATTTCAAAGTTATCCAAATCAAATTTTATTGGACGAATGCTTCCGATAAGCATTCGTTTGATACGTGCACTCAATTTTTTTTAACTAAAACTTTTGCATGAATTTCGCGAAAGTAGATAATTTATTTATTTATTTAATTATAAAATTTAAACTTTAGTGACGCGCTACCAGGAGCTGCAGTTATTATTTGCATGGTGTTGCTGGTTATTTCGTAATAAGCGTAGAGCAGGCGTTCAATAAATAACAAAAAAATAGTGATCCATGTCTTATTAAAAATTAAGTGCTGGAAATTATTTCAATTAGTGGAATATAGGAACAAATTTTTAACGATAATTAGAATCCTACTCATACAAAAATAGTACATTTATTGTCTTTTCGGTTAATTTTTTCTCTTGGTATCTTGAGCGCAATTGCCATTAAATTCGTATTACTGTACCTAGCATTTGACATTGAAGAGGCTTAAACTACCGAGCTATCTCTCCCTTCAGAGAGGTTTTTTTTTAATTTCCAGGTAAGGAAATTTGTGCTCTTATCCAATATATGAGGTTTTACAAGTTTTTTTGAAAACATTTTTAAATCATTATTCGTTTTTTTAAATTAATTCTTTCAATTATTTATAAGTAGAATAATTGCAGTAGATATTCGTTAAAGACATGAAAGAATAACATTACGCAATCTCTTTATAAGATTTGGCTGGGAACATTCTCGCACCATTTTAGATTTATGTCTTTCTTTATAGAATACGAAGACAATTTCGTGCACAAAGGTAAGTCAGCATACTCTCCATCCCATAATATTTTAGAGTTTAAGCTGTTGTCTTCATGTCCTGCTGATTTTGGCTTTCACGTAGTATTGTAATGTATTTTTTCTTTAGTTCTTCCTCGTCGTCGTTTAGTATAGAAAGAGTTAACTCACGACATTAAAACTAAAAGAAAAATAAAATATTTTGGATTCGTTTTCGGAATGTTAGTGTATGATATTAATGAAACTGTAACAGGGTAAATTATGTACAAAAAAAATATTTTAAAAAGAGTGATTGACTTAGCATAAAAAGTGTCAAAAAAAGCAGGAAACCTGTTCTTAAAACGTTTGTCTGTTTATATGCAAGTCAATTTGTTCGTTAATCACGCAAAATCTGCTAAGCGGATTTTAATGAAATTTGGTATGTTAATAGTCCATATCCAAGAGCAACATATGAGACAAAAAATTAAATATTTTTTCCTATTCTGAATTGTATGCGAGTGAAACCGTGGGACATAACTAGTAATAGAATAAAACATAGCGATTGGTTAAATGCTGACAATGGTGTGAAGAGGCATGATGTTATTTTTGTACACGCTATTCAACTTCACATTCAAATTATTGAATCAGAGCTCTCTTGTAACAGCCTGTTAATTTTTTCAAATGTTATCTCGGAGATTGTACTTAATGAGAATTGTCAAACCGATGAAATTTTCATTCTTTGAATTGGTCTACACCAATGTTTGAGTGAGTGGCAAAAAAACATATATTCAATCATCCAAATATAAATATTACGTTTTGTTACCTTCATTTTTTCCACTGAACGAGATTCCTAACGAAAGCTCAGTCTTCATGATATTTCAATATTTTATTTGTTTTCTTTGTCTAGTCGCTAACTAAATAGAAATTCATATCCGGGAAGTTTTCATAAAATTTCAAATGTTGATTGAATAACTAACAAATCTGTAAGTTAATAACCTAAGTTAAAATGACCGCAGCTTCATACACAAACATGCATTTCGAAGGCTTTCGCAGACAATATTTAAGAAATATAGGTTTAAATAATTTATATTACACCACACAATGCAATATTTTTAAGCACTTGACATATGACTATATTTGGCATATAGTCATATTTAGAGATCTTGACCAGATGAACTTAAGATAATCAAATCGAATTCTAATAGTTCATATACAATACTTCAAAGGAGATTTGTGCGACAGCTATTTCCTTCTTCGTAACAAAAGTATCCGTAAACAGTTTAAGCTTTTATAGTCGGCGCATGACTGTGCATCTAAAATATCCTATTTATGTTTGTTACTCTACACGAGGAATGTTTTATAGCCCATTCTCGTTACAACCTACTTGCTTGTGGTTCGTTTCCGTTTGTTATTTCGTTTTACTGCTCATATCGCCAGTACTTATTCCTATAATTCGTGTCCTTACGTATATTGCCTTTACATTTCTGACGTAGAGTAATGTTCTGATGAGTACGGCACTACAATGTGTAAAATTGTGAAGGATTTATATATTAGTAAATATAATGTAATCTATTTTGTTAATCATGTAAGGTAATAAAGGAATATTTTATGTACATGGTATGACGTAACAAGAGCGAAAGGTAATATTTTTAGGCATTTGTAATTTTCCAGATATTATGCTAGGTTTCAACTTTACCATATTATGTACCTATACTATATCTTTAAAGTTTCTTCTTTAACTGATCCAATATTAAATTTTTGACAACCTTAGTCGTTGATTGACGTAACTAAAACTAATAGAGTAAAATGAAATATCAAAACATTGATTCCGACATTTACGTTTTTTTTTTGTTTCCGTACTTCAAAAGGAAAAAGAAATTAAGATCATATATGTAACTGTTCATCTAATTGTCCTTTACAGCAGAGCATTTCTTACAAACCACTATGGCGTGAAAATATAAAATTTGGCAAGGAAAAGCTTTACACAGATCTTAATTGTTACGGCCCAAAAATAATTATTAAAAAATGAAAGCGGAGGTAAATAAAGTTTTACAAAAGTTTCATTTATTTTCTATTAAACGGATTCTAAAATATTTTTTCATACTTTACGTAAGATATTTTTTTTAATAATAGATTTTCGTAAAAATATCGCTGCTGTTTTTCTCAAAAACCGTTAAACCTAAAGATTTTATTTTGAAATTATAATCATTTTTATTAAACTTTGAGTAATATTACTTTAAAGGGAGAAGAAGCAACCAACTTCTTATTTTCTTATATCATATGGCGTGTTTTGTAAACGAGCAGGTTAGAAAGATTCTGTGTTTTTATTTTGTCTGTGAAAGTACAACAGATATTTTCGAAAATATACATGAAAAACTAATTACCTCCTCTCTTTGAAACTCCTAAAAACAAAATTGGAGAAAAGAAAATTTTACCATACATTTATCAAAAGAAATCTGGAGCAACGACACTCTAATAAATTTTAAAGCTTAAATTTTATTCATAAATTGATCATATTTTTAAATATTTTATAAATATACTAGGTATTTAAACCGAGAAAATGTATGTTAGTATTTGTTGTTTAATATATTATATTTTCACAAGGACGTAAAGATCCCTTATTATTCCTAACAGATTTAATTTTGATATTTTATGTACCTTGGATATTACAATCTGTATTCAAATGCAGTTTTGATGCAATCATAAAAAAATAAGGAAGGTAGAATAAACAAACTAAATAAGCGATGTTTCAAGAAACTACTCAATACTTGATGAATAGTTTCTTGAAACATGATTTACTTGAAGTGTATATGTGGGGTTTATTTTAAATTTTCGTTATTATTTTAAATACCAGCATTATTTAGAGGGTGAAATTGATAATTTTCAATATGTTTGCAGGTTTATTTTTGTAAATGTACCTTTATATCTAATGGTCTCATCAAATAATTGAAGAATAATTCTAAGGTAGCATTGTCACCATTTAATTGTTACAACTTAATGAAACTACATCATGTGGTATTATATCTCCTTTATCATTAATCACGACCTAGTTTTCGTTGTATGACAGCATCAATGATATTGCTCTGCATTGTTACTAAATTATAATGCGAAAAGTTAGTTAAATAATGTCTTTGGTCTCAATAAGAAGCCAGTCAACGTAATTTAACCATAAGTTCTATCCAAAATTTTTAAATTTATATTCTGATTAAGTTAGCTGCTGACACAGACAATTTGTATTGTACAAACAATTTGTAAACTGCTGACACGGACCTTTCACAAATAATTTGTATTTTATTTTTTTTAAAAAATATTTTGCACTAGAAGTGCTTACGGTTAGTAACTAAACATTTATTTTGTCAAATATAAAGATTTAATGGTAAGATATTGCGATATAAGCGCTCCTTGAAAATCTGTTACTGAAATTTCTACGAAGCGCTTTATGTAAAGATAATCTGTGGATGAAATTGCTACGAAGAACTTTATGTAAAAATTGATTAGTCTTAATAATTGGTCAGTGAAATTGCTTCGAAGAGTTTTTGTACAGCAAAAACCTATGTATTAAATTGCTACGAAGCGCTTTATGCAAAAACTAATAAGCCTTATTTATCTGTGAGTAAAATTGCTATGAAGCGCTTTGTGTAAAGATAATCTATCAGTAAAATTGTAACGAATTTCTTTGTGTAATGAATACAGTGACTGATAGTGCGGTTCAGAAATATACTGTCCACTACTACGCACCACGTTGTTTTATATAAATTCTACGCATGTGTAGATGTAATAAAACTGTAAAATGATCACACCAGTATTTTAAAGAGAAATATAATATGAAACGAAAATAATTTCAGAAACTTTTATCTATTCGCCTGTGAGTTTGAAGAATATATTGTAATTTTGATGCAAAGCAACTTACTTAAAAAAACTTTATTTTATCATGCTTATAAATAAACTGCGCAACGCGTATTTTTCCATTTAATTTTACAGTTAATTTAATAATATTTTCCAAAAGTCAAAGTAAATGAAGTACCTAACACAGCTAGTTTATAATTAATTTATCACCAAACTTCATGTATTTTCATAGACCTGAATATACTGTGATGTAAGCATAATTATAAAGGATCGTAGTAACGATAGAAATTATCAATATATCGTACAACATAAAAAAACATAGGGAAACTCGATCTCCGTAATACGGGAAAATTATGCAAAATTAATGACGCGTTATTTTATCTGAAATGCGCAAAAAAAAACATATACAGCGGCGAGGCAATTGGCTATGGCTTGAAATTATTGTCCCTTAGCCAAAACAAACGAAAGCCCATTGTCTTTTTTGGCAAACGTCGGAAAAATTCTATCACTTGGTCGTTTAGTCCAAAGGTTTTGTTTGGTTTTTAGACGCGGCGTTTGCCTAAATTGCGCTTATCGTTTACATAATGCGATACTAAAAATAAACGCCCTTGATTGAAGGGCCCTGCCTTTTTTCCTCAGAATTAAAACTAACGGTTTTATCAATTGAATTGAAATATTTTTCAAGTTAATACCTTCATTGTATTTTATTACGACAAATTTTACACGTCTTATGCCGAAAAAGTATCTTAAACTTCTATAGAAAAATATAGACATGTAATTAGGTAAAATATTGATTTGTGAATACTTTTCGAGTTCTGCTTAATTGTAAATTAAAAATCAGGTCAATATATAGTATATTGTGTGCCTAATTATCTTTTGGCCATTTCCTATCTAAAAAGAAGAAAAACGGAAACGGATCTTTATGAGATCTCTGACGTGTCTGTTAGAGATGTTTTTTTGCAGAAATCGGTTGAAGTAGAAACTTGAAATGTTCTACAGTGAAAAAGCATATTGATTGACATATATATGAGTTGATAATACTCAAAAGTATTTACATAAAAGTTTTATGTAGTAAAATTTTGTTAAAAAATTATTTAGTATTGTCCTAAAATAATATTTAAAACAGAAAATTATAGGTATAAAAGAATAATTAATTTTAATTTTAATGTAATACTTTTCAAGTAATATTTCCGAAAATGTCTAAGGAAATTTGTTTAAAAAAGATTTTTATCCACATATAGTTCCATATTTATCACTCAAATAGGTTCATATGAAAATTTCAGGGTAACAAATTTGATTAAAAATTTTTTTTTTAATTTTCTGCAATGGTGTCATGTATCAATTATAATAAAAAGTTTTAAGTATTTTTAAACTATTTTTTTCAAATTCTATGTTAAACTAGCATTCACTCATCGCTTCACTCGCGTGGTTATAGTTAATATAAATTTTACCGGAAAACTGAAGCGACGATTCCAATTGTTTCACATATTTGCGATATTTTTAAGCTCTTGTAATATATAGACGGCAATATATATTTAGCATAAATATATTTAGTTATATATGGAACCTGCGAAGTGATAGTTTTACTTGTACTTAACCTTTTTTTTAATTGATTTTACCGTTAAATTCTATACAAAAGATTGATTCGAATCCACCATATACTAGCAATTTTATTCAATATAATTCCACTAAAACACTTATATTTGTGGTATACACGTGTATTTTTCCTATTTCTATTTCCCATTTTTGTAGAATCGTCAACCTCCCAAAATTTTTCGCGTCAAACCAACATATTGTACATATTTATTATTGAATATAATCTAATTAAACTGAAACAATTTTCCCGTGCTTAGTGCCGCAATGAGAAAACAATATGACATGGATCACCCATACTTTGAAATAAAAATCTGATTCGACCTAATTTGATACTTAATAAAATATTACATTCTACTTTCACTGTTTTTAACATAAAAACAACATTAAAGTACATAATTATTAGTTAACCTGGAAAGGTAGAAGCACAGTTCATAAATTATTTTGGAAGTCCGCTAATTTTTCAGATAATTTTAAATTTTATAACTATCTAGACCAAATACTTTAGTGAAATATTTACTAATTTTTTGACTTGATTTAAGTCCCATCACTCTTAAGCAAATCATAAGAACTCGATGAAGCTCCACCAAGGATCTTAATATGATCCAGAACCTTCAGCTCCCAAAAGATTTTCCCATTTTTTTACTTCTTGTTTCATGGTCCTCCTCCATATTGCCTTTGACTTGCCTTATTTTCCCTTCCCCTGAGAAGTTTCAGAAGAGACCTTATTGCTCTCTTATTTATCTAAAAAATATGGAGAATTTTTCTCAGAAATTAGTAGATGAGGGCTAGCACTCCTGCTGCTCTCGAAATTTACATTCCTTCCTTTAAAAACTAAATTATTTCAGTTTACCTCTTCATTTAGTTTGGAATTCAAAACTAATAGTTCTATTATTTCATATAACCTGCGAATAAATTTAAATAACCCTGTTTGTACATCTGGTATAGAATTTCATGAACCACATAACGTCTATCTTTTTCGAATAAGGAAAAAATATATTCATCTCTTTCTAAATAGTATTTACAGCCGTTGTTATAATTCGAATATAAGCTAGATATAATTTATCATATAGTGGAAATGAAAGACAAAAAAATTAAAATTTACCTGTTTGAATTTTTTGGAAGTAATACTCGTCTGCAGGTGAAATTCTGTTTTTATTAAAATAAGTTTAATTAGTTTTTATCGTATTCAAAATAACTGCACGGCAAAATTATACAAACTATAATTTTTCTCAAAATATGAGTCTAAAGCTCATATTTTCAGAAAAAAACGAAAAATTATTTATTTATTTTTATTTTTCAATTATTTATTTAATTAATTATTTATTTTTAACACAAAAAATTATTTTTTAAATCGTACGTGTGGTTGAAAATATCAGCGCAAAATAATACCCAAAGCAAACAAATACACTATTCTATTTTATCACTACTTTATCCCTATGTATCGTAGCTTAGTAATATACAATCGATAATCTTTCAATTTTAGAAACGAAAATAACTTTTGAAATTGGGCGCGAGGTGTCAGAAATTAGCGTAAAGTAACAAATAAACAAACTTTTCCTCCTCATGTTTTACTATAGATAATTTTGCATTCTCCACGTTTTAACTTGTGAATGCAGTAATATTTAAAATTTAATCGTATTTTGCACGATTTAATACTATTTTTCTAATATCTTTTGCATTTTATTTTTCTTAGAGATTTCATGCTATCTTTTCTCAGTTTGATGGAGCTGATTGCACATGTTACCAATATTCTCAATATTGGTAACATATGCATTCAGCTCCATCAACCCAAAAAGGACTTTCCATTTTCTCGATATTTCATACGCAACGACAATTGGCATTTAAATATCAATATTTTTCTCTTATCTTATATAAATGAGCAAAATTGCGTTATTCTTATAAATTAGCATATATATTATTTGTGAATAGACATTGCAAGGTACACGTAAGTATTACTTTAGAATTTCGAACCCATGTTAACTTAGTTGTAGTGGATATTATCATCAAAACTAACACATCGTAACGTTTCCCAACTCGTTAAATATCATATATTGTACAATAAAAAACGGTGTGCTCGAGCTACGAACCCGAAAATGTCTACCACCAAAATCAGATCTGGCATCCAGAAGCATATATATTTTTTTTAATTACTGCTGTTTTATTTATGTATTATCCAAGCAATGGACAGTTAGTTTGAAATATGCGAAGCATAATTTTTTTTGAAAAATCATGGACTGAATTCGGTAATAACACCTCCATACTCTATGAACACGGCAGCAGGCAGTGTTTGTCCAATACTGTACAAATTCGCATAATGAAATTATTCGGACATATGTCGAGATGTAGCAACCATATTATTTATGGTGCAGCAGAGCAAAGTGGAGTTAACCAGGCCACACGGGAGAGTACCGATGAGATGGATAGATTAGGCCTAAGCAACCATGGATGATCCCCAGAAGAACACCTGATAGAGAGGAATGGTATATAGCGCTTCATTCATCTGAAACAGACTTGACATAATAATCACGATCCCTCTGTCAAGAGTGGGACAATTACCGAGAAGAATAATTTATTTGGTGTATGAATAAAAAAATAAAAAAAAATAAAGGAAAATGAATAATATAAATAAGAGAATTGATGATAATTAAATACTAGTTAACGTCATGCATATTGAGAAAACATAGCAAATTTAACCCTACATCAAAAAGTAATCTGCGTTTCTGTTTATTAGTGCAGCAAATAGCGGATGCCCTAAAACTAAGTTCAAACTCACAACCAAATAGCGGGTTAATATCTCGAATGACCTACATAAAGTAATTAATATAGACATGGTCGTATAGAAAAGCCGATATCGGGCAAATGGATGGGCTTTGATTAGACAAAAAGCTACTACTTAATGTCAAGCTACTTGATTTATTAATGGAGATGTGAGAATGTTTGACGAAGAATGTAGGCGAGAATCGACGAAAACTATTTCCGGTTGACGTTTTTTATCCAATCCGCGATAACATGGACGCTTTTATTTTTACTTTAAAGTTTCTCTGCTTTTATATGCTTACATAACGGGGACATACTCTCATTAAGAAATATTTTGTAATGCTTGGTCAATTTGTTTCTGACAACAACATCTGCACAAAGACATTTCTATTAATAAAAGGACCAAGTATTGATAACGTCGATATAAAAAAGTATACGTTACACAGGGGGAAGGCTATGTTCTGCAAAAAATAATAACATTTGGAAAAATAAATAGTTCAGTTGACTTGACTTTTATGCACGTAATAATTTGCTAAGCCTGAAGACAATATATACAGCGCGACGTCGGGAAATTCTAATAAAAAGTTGCAAATAAATATAATGAAGGCATATAAACAAGTTTTTCAATTAACTTTTAGACATTTAGATTTTTCAAAGAAGTTTGTTGGTAATAACGAATAGTCGATAACAATTTTACGAAGACTAGAATAAACGAAAACCATTTTTGTCCACTTCCAACTCACGACTTATTTTTTTAAATTTAAAACGTCAGTTATTTTTCAATATTCCTTTACGCCATTCACACACTGAGTATTTAATTATACCATTCATCTACGTATTGACCGACTTTATTGGTGTTGGTATTCGGGTTTCTCTTAATTTGCAATAATATGTTTCGCAATAATATGTTTATCTTCTTTGTGCATGCGTGCGTGCGTGTGATACGAAAGTATGCAAATATCGATATTTCTAATTAATTTTTTTTTAACGATTTACCCATACAATTTTGATAAAAGTATATTTAGCTATTTATAACGTATCTAAATTAGCAATTTCTGATAAGGCAAATTGTTTCTATAACACAACAATTTTACGAGTGTAGCATATTCTCTGAAAACGAGAGCCCACAAGAGGTTTTTCGTTTTAGTTATTTTCAGCAATGATTGCACATATGCTCTATTTTATTTTAAGCATATCTTTATTTGACTTCCTTAGCCCGGCATAATTTTTTCCATTTACTTAAATCGTATTCAGAGCTATGTTTTGTTAAATGCCATGTATTTTTCAAATATCAATGCTGAATGTAAAAGTCAATCAGAAATCTAGTTCGAAAGGTTTTCCGTGAAGGTACTAACCGCACTCCATATCATTTAACTATGTTAGGATATAGATATCTCTATGTTGTATTTTGCAACATACCAAAGTATATGTTTGAAAAATAATAATTTAATATTGTATTAAATGAGTTAAATACGCTAAAAACCACAAGCAATGAAACATAAATTTACTATCACAAGAAATACTAACTTTGTAAATATTTTTTTTGTTATATGTATTCAGCACCCAATCACTAATTTTATCCTGAATAAAACATGGGAAAATACAAAATTTTCCCTACGCATATAGCTAATGAAAAGTGATAGATGACTGCATATCGAAATAAATACATTTAATATTTCAATAATCTATTGATATTTACTATGCATTGATTGTCGGTGTTCACTCGATATTTGGTTATTCAACATATTTTTTGATATAATTTGTCACGCTTTGATGAGGTATTAGTTAAACTATAGTATGTACGAGCACATTGTGTGTGCATCTGGAATCGTGTCAGTTGATAGGAACATTACACAACGAAGTGATGAATGAATTTTAATTGAAAACTTTAAGGTCCGTACATAGGGTATGGAGACTTACAGTGGATCAAATAAAAATAAGGTATATTAAAACGGTTAACCGTTATTAAACATCAACAACTAGGACATTATGATAAAGTTTTTTTAAAGGGTATTATCATCGTTACATCGTATCTTAAATTTTCAAAACCAAACTTACATTGGTATAATTAAATAATTTAAGGATATTTCAATAATAATATGTATATTTTCATCCGTAGCATATAACTCTGTAAAAAAAAAAATAAAGTCATAATTTAAGAAAGCCTTTATTTTAAGATGAAATGAAAAAAGGATTCCTGGATTAAAAAAAATCTTTCCTTAAACGTTGTCTAAAATTTTTATTTACCTTGTAATTTGTTTCGTATTTTGGCCTTGAAAACATTATTAATATAATAAAACTACTTTGATGATATATTAACTTAGCTACACTAAGTCCAGATGCACTCTACATGCATCTAAAACCATGTGAGCTGACAAGCCTATTGCACATAGGAATAAGATACAAATTTATAATCTAGAATGTTAAGATCCCAAGTTTACTTTGTTCTAGATACATATACATACTTATAATTTGTACTTTCTTTTTGATTTTAAAACTTTATAGTGGAAGCTTTCATGTCCGTCTGTCTGCCATAATCTCAAAGTTTCCACGGTGTTAGATCTACGCACCATTGTAGTGTATTCATCCTATTATATATCCATTCACATTGTATTAATGCATAAACTTTGTATGAAAAATGTTGATAAAGAATTTAAAAAGAAAGTATTAAAACAAATTAAACGCCTTTCAAATTATATTACTTTCTAGGACATGAACATGTGTCCTGTGAACATGAGTCCCTGTGAAAAAATATACACGAGACAATTGAATATATACATGTTCAAAAAAATACGTGACATTTAACAAAATATGGCTGTGAAGGCAAGGAAGTTAATAATAAATACTCGTACATGAAAGAACAAAAAAACCACGATGTACGTAACTGGAAAAAATGACACAGAATCAAGCAAGCCAAATAAAGATATACTTAACATTAAATGGAGCGCATGTGAAGTTATTGATGTAAATAAATAAAAGGAAAAATCTTTAATATTTGAAGGTATTTCTCTGTATCTATTCTTCTTTATTGGCTGGATTCAAATTAACTGTATATTTTATATAATTATAACTTTAGAGATTAATGTAATTACAATTATTTCTTTATCAGTGGTGGGTTAACGACGTTTACCGTCTCGTATTACGACGTCTATGTTATTGATAAAATTACTATAACGTTAAAATTACACTTTTAATTTTAACACGTTATCAATAAAATTATGATATTTGAGATAACGTAAATTATGAATTCCTATGTATTTACAAAGACATTTTTTAACTTTTGGCTGCATCATATCAACCACATAAAATATAGGTTAGCCTTATCATATTTTTATTTCTTAAGACTTCGTCTAATCTTCAAATTCATCTGGTCTATACCGTGTATTTAAAATATTTAACATAACAATTTAACATTTAGAACTTATTGATTTTGTTATATTACATATATTGTAAGGAATAAAATATTTTTATCCACATTTATTTTTAAAATGATTGTGTATTATTTAATCTCTAGTTGTACGAAAATAAATATGGAAAACATAATTTAAAAAAAAAAGTTCATATTCGTCATAGTTAAAATTTTAATAACATTTTTATAAAAAGGCAGTCTTGTTTACATAAAGTTCCATATTATATAAAAAATCACAATAAAATGTATACATAAACGAAACAAGCTTACATTTTTATTAAAGACTGAGAGTAATCATTAAATAAATTAAGTTTTTCGGTATAACGCTAACCTTATATTAGAATGTGGGCTACACATAATGATCGCGTAAAGCAGCCGTGACATCGGTGATATGCAATATATCAACGATATGTCGGACCACCGCACCATCCATACGGGCTGCTCCGTTATACATACACACTGCTTATGTATCGATAACACAGTCAGTTTACAAACACGCATATATGAAGTTCGTAATTGTTATTAATTTGAAGTTTTATTGTTGATTAAACTGATTGTTATTTTTAAAATAAATGGTATAATTAGCTATCGTAGCTGTGGTAATTAATTGCCATAAACACATATTTAATGCTGCTAGAAAATTACTAATTTGAACTGAACATAAAAATGTTTGGTGAATCCACCACTAACCAAGCTATTTGGTGAAAAAGTTTAAGCCTGTTACGTCCCAGGTGGCAAGTTTCTTCCAAAATAAAGTTGTTGTATTTCGATATAGACAAAATAGTTACTTAACATGTTTATTTCAGTATTTCGCAGTTTACAAATTTTTTCTGTCAAACATTTTTATTGTATCTTGTTCCCTATTTCAAAGATTTAAATTTCATAAGAATTATTTCATAACTACAACAAGTTCCTTAATTTGTAATAAATTATGCCATGTAAGAAATCGCATAACAGTTATTAAATGTTACATTTTTAAGGTTTTGCAGTGAAAAAAAGGAAATCTTTTACCTTCAGCGTTTATCGTAACATTATATTTGCTTCGTATGGAGATCTCAGTCCGCGCGTAGCAAAATACTAACTCGCAATGTACTTAAAGATACACAACAAGTTTAGTTATTTTTTATAAAAAGGTATGGAAGCAAAACTCATGTTTCATAAACAAGTTTTAATTTTTAGGCCCCTTTTCTAAAATGTTATGCTTCACTGTAACATGCATTGCACTCATTATTATTTCCCTCCTCTAAATTTTCCACCATGTATGTTATAAGCCTGGAAAAATTCTACACGACAACATTTTGCTAGAAATTTGAATTAACGTAATATGGTTCAATTATCAAAAATTTTAAGACATCTTAAAAACAAAAGATATACGGAACCTTATTTTATACGCACCCTTTTTCATCAAGGACATTTACTGCAGGAACTTAAGGCAAATTATATTATATAGAATATTATTAAAAAGGCTCAATTAACATTGATGTTACTTCCACTACTGAACTTGAAATTTTGGACTGGAATAACTAATTATAAAATATTGAGACTCAATAAAATTCTATCTGGCACAAACATTACTGTAAGGTAAGCGAGCAACAAAGGAGGCAAATTGTTCGGAATACGAAAAGAATCATCAAATTTAGATGAACTTAATGGTACCCCGCTATCGAGAATGCTGGCTTTTATTAGATCAATTTCAAAAGTATAATTTTAAAATAAAAAGTCTTCAAACTCGCTTATCCAGTAAATTATTTCTCATTAAATCATTGTATAATACGGCGTTATAAGGTCCACTGCAGACCAAAACGCCGAGATAAAGAGAAGGACTCAAGGTTTATTTAAGAAATCCACTTTCATATTTTAAAGATATTTTTTGTCGCTGCGTGAAAAGCGAAACTTTATAAAACGCTTAAGCGAACTTACTCGAGGCCACCAAGCTACTCAATTTGTCTTTTCGCTGGTGGAAAATTGCACAGAGAAAATAATAAGGTTTGGCCTTATTATGTTCAATTTATTTGTTTTGTACTATAAATGAACGGATATAGGTCAGTTGGAAATTTTTCTTAGAAGCTGTGCGATTCGTAATTGACTAATTGTATATTGCCGAGCTTCTCTGACAATGGTAAAACGTTTTAAATTAAATTACATAATCTTTTCGCGTTTTTATGCCGTCGAAATTATGCAAATATAATGTCATTAAAATTCACTACCGTTTATACCGTGTAACAAAGAAATAATTTAATTATCGTACTTTCTCATAGAAAATATTCAATCACTTGTGCTTTGTAAGCCTCAAAACATGCTGTATTCATATTGTTTTAATTTTTAATGCATTTTCTTTGGATGCTATATTCATCAAAAAATAGAACTGAGAAAAATGTATGCGTTGAAATAAATGACCGGTTTAATCCATGTATTTTCCCTTATAATAAACATACGCAAGTTCATATACAATGTTCAACAGTTTCATGTACATTCAGATAATATCATATACGTATCTTCTAATTTATAACTTACTTCAAAAATAAATTTCTCCGTTATACCTTTACATATTTTCTTAAATGTGCGCGATTTTCTCAATAACAATCGAACAGATTTTGATAGCTTATTTCTTGTAGAATCTCCGCACCGAAGGAAAAATTTAAGTATTTCTGTAACGGACTAAGCCATCATTCTTATATTAATAATTGTGATACTGACGAAGGTCTACACAATGGAATTCACCACAACTGCTATCATTATATTTAATCTCATCTAGTTTCAATTTCATCCCACTGTTATACATGATAAGTAATTTATGTTGTTCGATTACAATAAGAATTATTATAGATCTTGCGTCTTTTAAATTTACTTAATTATTGTTTTGAAAATCATTGGGTTTCAGTATTATTTAATTTTGCCCTCCAAATTGGGGCATTTACCGATACTCTAAGTGATTCGCCAATTATTCGTAAGTATACGTTGCTAGATTTGTGTTGTGTTTGCTGTCACATTGGTTGATTTTAAAACAAGAAAAGGTATTTCATAATTTAAAATAAATCTCCATTTAGATATCGGTTTACCCTCATAATATTTTTTACGCCTCTGATTAAATTTATGTTTTTATTACATTTAGTTAAGGATGTGTTTTTTCTTTTAAATAACTAACAATCTTGTTTAAATATTAGGTTGAAGAAACTGTTTAAGGAAAACAAAAGAACAAATTGTAAACTTTATATAAGAAACAGATACATATAAATTTTAGCTACCTTGGCATATAACTGCATTTTTCCGCTAGAAATTTTGTCGGTGTCTGCATTCCATCATCCTTCTGATACTTCATTGTGTATGTATATGTAGATTACTGGCTATCTTTAGATATATTCTCCACTTTAGTCAATTGTATGTTACAATTTGTCAAGTAATCTCAGTAATAATAAAACGACATTATAAATTAATGCTTGGGTAAACCAAAATAATAACTTGAAGCAGACCCAATTTTTATTTCATACATGAAATTTAGAAATGTGTATATCTATTATTGAATAACAATATATAGTTCTTAAAATACACACTTTCCACAGCACTGCAGTCTTATTTGCAATGAAAATAAGACTACAGTATTGTGGAAAGTGTAATGTTTCCTTGTTTTTGAAAGTGTGTGTAAAGCCTTCATTTGATTATGAGATAATAGTATTGATTAATTTGCTTATTTGAAAACTTTCGTTTGTAATTTCTTAAATTAATATCTTTATTTGACTATTTGTACAATTTTTTTATTTTCTATACACATAGTGCTTTATAGATTAAAATAACATAAATATGTGCTAAATTTATTGCAAATTTGTTTTCCATAATTATTAACATATTTCCATTTCCATTTTAATACTGCTTAGTTAATTTCTAAACATGAAAATATAATTGACATTTATTCTCTAATTTAATCAAACACAATTGATAACAATAGTGATATGTATCTCAACTATTAAAGATATTTTTCACTCTCCATTTAATGCAACGCGGGAATCATAATAATATTTAATGTAGTCGATAAAAAAATTACCTTCATTCTCGCACTGAATTAGATACTCGTCTACAATAAATACGGAATAATGTAAAAAAACGCGATAAAAACGGGATTACAAACGTTACGCACTCCAGTTAACAATGAAATGAGAGGGAAGTTACGGTCGCAGAATGCTCCGCTAACAATTTATAGCGGCGAGTCTACTTAGGTTATATCTCTCGCAGTCGCCGAGTTTTTGACAATTAAATGAATTATAATTCTCATCGCCGAGGGGAAGGAAGATTAAGGAGAGTAATAATGGTTATAAACGGACATTTACTAGTTTCTCGCTGTGTTAGTTTCATTACGAGCTATTCGTTATGCGAATGAAATGACGGAATGAACGCTGTAGCGTTGGAAGCGATATCTCAAACGTAAGTAGGTAGCCGTTACATTATTCAATATACTCGTACTTATTATATATTGAGTTATATATATATACTGAGTGAGTTTGGTGATAGTTAGATTTATGTATCTGTCCTAAAGGAGTAAAGGAGGAGTAAAGGAGGAGTCATCGACTGCTACTGGATTGCAGGAATTCATTCCATATCCACCAGATCTGTCGCTGGTAATTGTGAGGTCTACAAAGAGCTTGCCGTATTGATTAGCAATGAATTCTCGTCATAAAATATATTTCAATTTCTTCATTATTTATGATAGCTCCTTCCAAACATGACTATCACTGTTGACTTATTGATTTCTTGAGCTGTGTACACAAGTTAACTACTAAAGCTCCGAATTTAAGTAAACTCAACTCAATTGAACTAATTTTTGCATTATCGTAACGTCACTTATATGTTTCCATGATGTCCCTTTTTGCAACCGCCAATTTTCATACCAGAGATTATGAATCGGCGGCTGCCAATGGTCGCATTCGATTACTATGGTTATACGAAACAGTTTTTTTTCTACCTCTTCTATTTTCTGTGCATATTATTTGAACCACTCTCATGGCCATACAAATTCCATGATTGAATAAATTATCGAAAATTTATTTTGCCATTATAAAAAGCCAATTGTTTTGTCCAGTGCTAATTGAATAATTTGCTTAAATATCATCGGCGCCACCATGAGTTACTTATTAAGTTATATATTTAAAGTAAAATATGCAAAATTGTATCAACGTATTATATATTATTTAATGCAGTCTAAAATTTTGTGTAGATAACTAAAGAAACGTTAAGTCAACATTGGAAGGCATCTTCCCAAGTTTTTTAATTTTCTAATCAATGCCTAGATGCAAACCGATTATTTAGATCATTTATAATTCAAATAGTATGACATATTCATGACAAATTAAAAAGAAATACCAGATTTATTGGTAAAAAATAGACTTTAAAATCTAAAGTAGGAAATAACATTTGATTGTATTTTTTTAAAATAAAATCTTAAAGACGCGTTCATATTATTGGACATTGTTCTATTCAATCAATGACATAAAGCTCTAAACTCCTGGTCTACCGACTGCCATGCCACATCACCATCTGTCATTGTCAGAATAATTTATTTCCTATCTTATTTTTCAGGTAACTTATTTGAAATAACGAAACGAATCATTTAAAATGATTAAGATAATGACAAATTTCGCGATAAGTTACAACATGTTGCGGCCCTGAGAAAATGAAATGAATCCGAGATTTTCTTTGAATAGTCCTTACATAATGATTTTGACTAACAGTTGGCTCAGTCCTAATTTCGGGGAAACGAAAGTTCATGAAAAGTATCGGTAGGATGGTGGATAGTGATCGGTTTAAGAGGAATTCAACATCAAAATGTAGATTATTATTCACATCAAGTTCAGATAAACCACTAGGGACATAATTTTTTTAATAATTTTTTTTTCGATATATTACTAACTGATCTCTGCCGAGACTACTATGGCAGATCTATCTGACTCCAGCGGAGTGATGTCACCCTAAATAAATATAATAAATAAACCGGTTAAAACCGTTTGGAATGAAAATTTGTGTAATAAGTATTAATGACTCCTTTTTATCAAATTACAAATTTAATGAAATCTGCTGTCAAAGTTGTATGGTAAAAAGTTAAAAATTGTGTTGTTAAAATAATATAGTGCTATCCATTTGAATAGTAATATTTCTTGTATGAAGTTTGACACACTGTAATTTTTGTAGTTTTATGACTCTATAACTCGATATATATTGTTTTCTCTGACATGACTTATAATACCTCATCAACTCAATGGTTAATAAATAACACGGTCAAAGTCACTCTTATAACTTGGCTGTGCTAAAACATTACAAATTTAATAGGTTAATCAAAAAGTAAGTTCCTATCAAACAACTTTGGAATATTTTATTTATTGATATTGTTTAGCTAATTTATATACGTACTTCTACAGCGCTCGATGAGAGACCGGGAACTGAACTCGGGTTCCTGCGGCGCGCCGCGTTGTCAAACGCCGTATGCCTTGTAATCAATCCAATATGCCATAGCGAAGTCAACTTATTGATTATCTTTATAAGATCAATATCATTTTTTAAACTAACTATGATAAAACGAAATGTTTTTTTGACAAAAATAAGTGTTAACTGTGTAACAAATAGGTTTCATGTTTAACAATATTTCTCGACTAAGTCTTTATTTGTAACTAGTAATACTTATACATACTGTACACAAAATTTGATTTAGGTTAGATAAAGTAATTTACATTTAAGAGAACGTAGTTGTGTTTCAAAATCACTTTTTTTGGTGACAAGCAAAGTGTGATCTCATTTTAGATTATACTGAGGGTTAGACGTTAATTTATGAAAAATAAAAACTTAGCTGCGTTTTTATTAGGTAAAATAAAAAGTGAGCAAGGAGGATCTTCAGGTGGACAATTAGCAAAGATCTTTGCTAACTGTCCACATGTTGCGGCCCTGAGAAAATGAAATGAATCCGAGATTTTCTTTGAATAGTCCTTACATAATGATTTTGACTAACAGTTGGCTCAGTCCTAATTTCGGGGAAACGAAAGTTCATGAAAAGTATCGGTAGGATGGTGGATAGTGATCGGTTTAAGAGGAATTCAACATCAAAATGTAGATTATTATTCACATCAAGTTCAGATAAACCACTAGGGACATAATTTTTTTAATAATTTTTTTTTCGATATATTACTAACTGATCTCTGCCGAGACTACTATGGCAGATCTATCTGACTCCAGCGGAGTGATGTCACCCTAAATAAATATAATAAATAAACCGGTTAAAACCGTTTGGAATGAAAATTTGTGTAATAAGTATTAATGACTCCTTTTTATCAAATTACAAATTTAATGAAATCTGCTGTCAAAGTTGTATGGTAAAAAGTTAAAAATTGTGTTGTTAAAATAATATAGTGCTATCCATTTGAATAGTAATATTTCTTGTATGAAGTTTGACACACTGTAATTTTTGTAGTTTTATGACTCTATAACTCGATATATATTGTTTTCTCTGACATGACTTATAATACCTCATCAACTCAATGGTTAATAAATAACACGGTCAAAGTCACTCTTATAACTTGGCTGTGCTAAAACATTACAAATTTAATAGGTTAATCAAAAAGTAAGTTCCTATCAAACAACTTTGGAATATTTTATTTATTGATATTGTTTAGCTAATTTATATACGTACTTCTACAGCGCTCGATGAGAGACCGGGAACTGAACTCGGGTTCCTGCGGCGCGCCGCGTTGTCAAACGCCGTATGCCTTGTAATCAATCCAATATGCCATAGCGAAGTCAACTTATTGATTATCTTTATAAGATCAATATCATTTTTTAAACTAACTATGATAAAACGAAATGTTTTTTTGACAAAAATAAGTGTTAACTGTGTAACAAATAGGTTTCATGTTTAACAATATTTCTCGACTAAGTCTTTATTTGTAACTAGTAATACTTATACATACTGTACACAAAATTTGATTTAGGTTAGATAAAGTAATTTACATTTAAGAGAACGTAGTTGTGTTTCAAAATCACTTTTTTTGGTGACAAGCAAAGTGTGATCTCATTTTAGATTATACTGAGGGTTAGACGTTAATTTATGAAAAATAAAAACTTAGCTGCGTTTTTATTAGGTAAAATAAAAAGTGAGCAAGGAGGATCTTCAGGTGGACAATTAGCAAAGATCTTTGCTAACTGTCCACCTGAAGGTATTGTAATACGACGAAACTAAGGTCGTGGTAAAGAATTTAAATAAAGTAGAAATAAAACTACATCATGCAGTTTTATTTAATTGTGAAGATTTCCAACAAAAAAATAAAATAAGTAGGCAAAATGATTACCTGCAATCTTTCTGATTTGTTGATGTAATTTTTAAGAGCCCTGTAATAATAAGTTTTATATCACGAATGCTAATCTTCTTTTATTTGGTCTAAAATCATGGAAACATAAGTTATTTTAACCAATAAATCCTTTAAAATGTAACATGTCAAGAAAAACTTAGTTTACTAAATACCTCGCGGAAAGTATATTTGTATTGGTTTTATAGTTCCGTATCTAAAAGGGAAGACGGAACTCTTACAAGATCACCTATCCGTCTATTGGAATGTCACGGTCTTTTCTTAGAAACGGCTTATCTTAAAAACATAGGATTAGCAATGGTAATAAACCAAATTAAACCTCATAAAACTCAATAGTTAACACTAAAAATATTTTCATGGAAATTTTATGGGCTATTGAGCAGCCGACAATTTTTTTAACAAATTTTTAAAAAGTATTACGTAGTAAAACTTAATGGACAGACTGAAAAATATTCGAAGATACTCCTTATTTCTGAAAGGGAAGAATCAAAGATTGTGCAAATATTAAAAAAAAAATTTAAACAAATTTAAAAATGTTATATGTGTTTGCAAAAGTCGTAGTAAAATTATAATGGTAATTCTAGATATTATAAGCTTTATTCACGATGGTAAATATGTTTCTCAATTAATTTTTTTAGATTCTAATACATATCTATTGTACTAGGAAGCCCATAATAATGATAAATCAAAGCTCACAGCTGAATATTTTCTTATTTTTCCATATTTTATGACAAACTGCATATAAAATAATTGCTTCCAAAATTCCTTCAGTACAGACTCCTTACAACACGCACTACGATCACAACCTACGCATATATAACCTAAGTAAGAAAATTCACGGAGTTTTGTTCTTCTAGTTTTAGTAGAATCAAATAAACTCTAGTTTATTTAAAAGAAATAGAACACATACTATTGTAATATATAATATATTCTCATATAAAATAAGAAAATGACATTGAAATATTCATATAAGTAATTCACCGCAAAATATTTAATGAAATTAAGTAAGAAAAACTATATTTGGACCAATATTGATTTACATGTAATAATCCATTTTAAAATCAGGTACCATAAAAAATTTGTATAGCTTTCATATTGCAATTCAACCATGAGCATATTAGGAAATGAAGCAATCGGCATGCAAATATAAAAGCATTTCAAAAATCCGAATTCCGTAATACATTTTCCTACCATTTATTAATAACTCGCTTCAGAAACCTCATTGTAATCGATTACCAAAAAAAAACAATTTAAATTCCGACCGTCCCTAAAGGAAAAAGGAAAACCAAATATAACACCATCCTTACCCCGCGCCCCTAACCTCCCTCTCCGAGTAACAATTCCATCACCGCACAGTCGTGTATCCATATACGTATTCACATAATTTTCTCCCTTATCCTATCTTGGGAGCTTACGGGAAAAGCGCCCACACACATAAAAGCCTTCAATGGTATTCGAAGAGCATACAAAAATGCTAAAGAAATGCAGCCCCGGACCGCGCTTGGACCGGTTTCCTCCGCGGATGTTTACGGGTTAGCTTGCGGGCGGGTTTTTTGTACATTTTGTGTATTTGGAAGACCCAGGTCAAAGTGTTGATCGATTCTTATGATCCTAATTGATTCCATTTATAACGTTATTTTTAAGTAATGATTTTGTATTTATTAAATTTATTCTACGACTTGCTACTCGTATGTTTCTGGGATTGAAAACTAAGCATAGGATATTACTAAAAAAAATCTAAAAAAACAATTTTCTCGTTTCCGCAAACATTTCACATGCTCTTTACTTAGTACTAACACCAGATTTATTAGATTACACTCCTTTATTAAAATATCAAAGTAATATAAAAACGTCATCTTCCACTGTTCATTTTTCCAGAGAAAAAATTATAAATGACTGAAACGCGTATTTACTTATTTTAATAAGGAATATATTACTGCTAATTTCAAAGTGTCCAGCATTTACGGTTTCAACGATACGCAATATTTTTATTTAAGTTTCATTACCCATTTTTCCCTGCTCTTGGCATGATTACATAAAAATGGTTTGTTAATAGCCTGAAAGAAATATTGTTTCGAAAATTTATGATTCTAAGTGGGATGAAAGATTTATATCCTGAACTAAATTTAATTTTTCTATATTTGTAATAAATAAAAATCCTATTTAAATAGAAGGGCGTGTTCAAAAATAGCAGATATATTTTAGATATCAAGTATAATATTAATAGGGACAATAGTGATATTGCTTGAATAACATTTTTAGCGTTACAAATGCAGTCAAATTAATTATGCCATCCACTACGAAGAATCCAGCCATCCACTTACACTTCATGTGGTTGGGTTTCATTTACAATTGTTTAAATTTTTTTTCAAATTATTCCATAACTTTGTACTGTTCCTAAATTTCTTTAGGTAGTGACCAGATAAATACATCTTGCTATGATTGAATTGGAAAAATTAGCTTCATTCTAAAATTTTTGCAATGTGTATATGGTATATACACGTAGTATTAATACCATAAGTAAACAAATCGTTAATTTTTCTTACCAATATGTCGTAAAAATGAATGTCCATATATCTATTAGAATTACTGATTTTAACATTTCTTGTATTGTTTATGAGCTTTTAATTCCTTGTCAATAAAATTTCTGAACTTAAGCTTAGGGTGTGATTATATCAAATGAGTACTCTGATGTTTTACTGTTTGTACTTTAACTATAATGAAATAAAAATGCTCTAAATGTATTCATAACTTATTCTAACTTGTTTAAATAAAGTGAAATTTAATTTTACTGAATTAAATTTATAATTATTTATTTTATCCACTAACATCATCCTTATTCATCAAAATTTATATTCATTAATTTTTAAGGCTGCAACTCAATTAACACTTCATGGGTACTATTACTTGAGTTTTGCACAAAAGCTAACATAACATTCTCCAAAAGTGTAGCTTTCTACCTATGTAATTTTTCGGAATGAAAAAATATTCCATGTATTCATCATTAACATAATTATGTTTATACCTACTTTGGTTAATTCATACAACTATATTTTGACACAGTAACTTCAGTTTTATAAATCATTTAACTCACTTTTAATTGAGCCAGGGCTAAACTGTGAAATACGTATATAACAAATTTTACTGTTTATCACACATATATATACATATAGACTTGACTAAAGTATTTATTATACTTTATTCATGTCTATATATATGACAATAGCCCTTTGAAAGTGATGCTTAAATAATGATGTCATTTATCACAATTTTACTTGTCTGCCATTGGTATAAATTGTAACTCTGTGTACGTGGTTATGTATTGCTACTGTCTTACTTTAGGGATATATCTACCACAGTACTATCCTGCGTTATGGCAAAGTTGTTTAATGGCAACACTAAAAACAATATTAAAACTTTAAGAAAATAAAATTTAATTTTAATTATTTGCAATTGATTCTAGTTCTTTTTTAAAATTCACAGCAATAAAGTAGTAAGAAATATTCGAGCACTCTACTTGAAATTCTCAGCCGTGACACACTGTCACGCAATCTGAAGTCAAACGGGCGCCCTCTGCAGTTTATATCTCCCGGGGCTTGGCACTCGCGTCATACGCAGTTCCCCGAATGACATGGCCAATTTGTTACTCCGCCTATCCGCGTTACCTTTTCACGTCGACATCAAGAACCGTATTTCGTATGCCAACTTCCCTTTTCATTTGTAGCTCGATTTATTTGTACTTGTTTTGGGGGTCATTCGAGGCTTGTGTTTGTTTTTTGTAGGACGTGTCACTATAATTGTTGGGAGATTGACTTAAAGGTGAAATAAAGTAAATTTGATTACTAATGAGATTACAGTCACAGTAATAACATTAAATTTATAAATGAGCGTTTGTTTTTATTTATTCCCGATTTTAAAAAAGCTAACCGAATTTCCTTTGAAATTATTTTGTGTGCCTTCATTTTTTTTTAACTTTATGAAAAATTAAGAAGAGCATTTTTTTAAACACAGACTAAATTTATAATTAAAATTAAATATATTTATGAAAACCAGTATTATTTACATGGGCCAGTCTCAAGTTTTGATGACAGAAATAATTATAACTCGAGTTCTTTTACAAGTAATCAGTCTTTGATACAACTTTTTGAAAAGGAACATTTTGTCCTAAAACATATACCTCTTTAATTTTTGATTAAAAGTAATGATTCAAGTTTGGCCTTAAAAAGTGACATGCGTCTCTGTCCGCTAATCTGTATGTATGAGTATGTACATATGAGAGGTGCCACAGATTACAATTCTTGACTGATTTTGATGGCAATTTTTTACCCAATATTCGAAGAGAAGCCTGTTGATTATAGTTATTTGTCATACATTTGAATTTTTGTTAACAGTTTTCTGCAAAAATATCTTTTTTCTTGTTCGGTCCCTGTTTTGTGCGGAGCTGCTTGCCCCTTTGAGTTCTTCCTTGTCTTTTTAACCTATTATTGCCTTGCTTATTTAACTTTTCATTTAAATTGAATAATAAGACAATTTTTAATATAAATATTAGGTAAATTTGTATTAAATAAACACCAATAAATCGCAGAGCATGACGTTCGGTTTTATCAAGGATTTTCGTTTTTATTGTTAAGTACCCCTTATTACTTAAATACGAAATTTTTTTTACCGACTCTGTAGTGAATTAATTATTTATTTGTGATATAAAATATAAATAAAATTCATCACAATTGCGGTAAAAATTATTTATTGATCCTAAGGTTGACTTTCCTCGATCATTTATGCATTCTAAAAATGCATTTGCTTATTAGGAACAATTTAAATTTATTTGTCTAAAAAACTTAGTTATGTCCTTATTTGAGATCAAAAATAAAAGTGACTTCAATTGTGATTAAACGTTTCTTATTATTTCCGGTATTATATAATATATTTAATACTTTATAATATTTAAAACTTACTAAAGAACATTGATTTTGACCTTTTAAATAAATAGGGTACATAAAAAAGTTTGTGGGTCCGAAATAAAGTAAATAAAGACATTTAATTTTTAGAGACTTTTTCTCTAACATTAAAATAAGATCGGAGGTTGCAATTTTACTTTTGAAGTAAAGGAAAAGGTGAACACTTCTTTTTTTATAATAAATTGCCATAACATTGAATATAAAATTAACAGACATTGTGAGAAATACTTAACTGATAGGTAGGTGGAGTTGTGGCTTAGCTCAGTAGTAATCGATATTAGCATATTAAATTGTGATTCTTTGAATTATCTGCAACAACAGACGCAAACGATTCCGTAATAGGTAACAATATAGTTTCAGGCGTGATTAAAATTTAAATGATGATCGTGGCGAATACGAACAATTTTTCATTTAGTTTCAGTAAAAAATTAAGTTTCGGCTCTGAATTGCCACATTTCTTTTACTCTCAGCTTGACAACAGTCTATCTTATGCAACATTTAAAAAACACAAACGTGAGATTTATGTGAGGGAAACATTTACACTCTCTGTTAACTAATCGACGGCATACTACGACTCGTAGAGAAAAGCGATTGATTATAATAGGACTTCTGTACAACTTGCACCTGACTGATCCACTCCTTGATAATTTAAAATTTAAAATATTAGCCTATTTATTCGACATAAGCTTAATGCTATATTAAGCAATCATCGAAAAAATATACTTTTTTTTAGAAATACTTTTTTAATTTTAAATGTCACTTACGCCCAACGTCAATGAAAAGTCAGACCTGGTGTTATTGTAATAACAATAATTATTAAAATTTCATGAAAATTATTTCTTTTGCTTTATGATATGTTGCTATCCCAAAGAAATTTTCACTATTTATAGATGACTGTATACACAGAACTTTAAATTATAATATATATATATATATATATATATATATATATATATATATATATATATATTTCTTTTTTTTTTATCCTTTAAATTATAACATAGAATAAATGAGAAGACATTACAAAAATGATATCTGAAATAAATGTTTGTGTTAAAATAAAAAAATTCATGCTTCCGTGATTTACGGAATGTTGTGTTAGTCAATTTTATAATAGATTTGATTGATAATGTTTTGTAGATATTATGGCTGAATAATTATGTTTTGGGGGCTGCTCTATCTTAAGTTTTCAATTTAAACATATTAATTTTTCTCCTCAATTAAAATAAGAATATAGAAATTATTGCATATAAAAATTATTCATAGGTTTTTCTGAACTTAAAATATAAATGTTTCGCCTGACGCTTTTTCGAGTACGTCGCAAAAATATTGGCACTTTGTATTGGAATTTTATTTGAGATGCGAATTAAAACTTATATTCAATTTTGAACAATCAAATATACAGAACGGAAAAAGGGACGTGTTGTCTGTCTGTTCTAATTCTTTTAGAACATTTTCTGTTTGAGCATCATATCAGAACTATTTTATATTTTATTTGAGTTATCTCTCACCAAAATAGTGACTTAAGTAGAAATTTAAATTTAACAAATATTTTACTAAAAACTTAATAAAAGAAATTTAAATTCACCTATTAGCACCAAAATAGTGAAAATAAGTACACGAAAATCAAAATTATTAAAGCGATTCGAATTAAGCTTCAAGTAAATGGATATTTCTTGAGTGCAGACATTATTCAAGCAAAGATATAAATAATTTTGATTCCATTTAAAAATACTTTTAAGATTGAAATATGATTATTGATGAAAAACACTGCCACAAAAATTTAAATAAATACAGGTGAGCGAAGCCGCGTGCAAGAGCTATTGACAAGATGAATTTAATACACATTTCACATATTTCAACAATAACTATATATTTTTATATTCAGTTTTTACTTCAACATAAAATTCACAATTAAATAGTAAAAATTTTATTGAAATAAATATAATAATATGATAACAGTTACTATGGTAATAGGAATGAAATTAAATCAAGCCTTTTTTAAGTTTCCATCCTTCAAAATAACAAAAACACGGGACCCTTGTAGAATCACTTTGTCGTCCGTGTGTTAGTGCATCTGTTTGTTTATCAGAACCCTTTTTCTCATAAATGGTTGGAGATATGAAGTTGATTATTATCTGAGATGTATCAGTATGCTTTACTGATTTCTGTAGCATTAAATTATTGTAAAAACTTTAAGTCATTTGTTCATGAAACAAAAAATATGGCTCTTTATAACATATTTTTTTATTCATATAATTGTCTTGCTGACTGATCATTGGGGTGCACCCCATCGACGTACAAACTACAATCTGGTTGAACTACAATCTAAAGTATTAAAAATAATAGGAAGTTATCATACGTCTGTGAAAAATAAAGTAGGATATATATTTACGTTCTCACAAATTAATATTTGTAAATAGAACATTATTTTAAATTTGTTATAGCCTTAAAGTACCTTGGGATAAAAAATATTCTCATAATTAGCCTTTAACAGGTGATCCATAATTATTCTCAACGTATATATATATATATATATACACACACACACACATATATATATATATATATATATATATATATATATATATATATATATATATATATATATATATATATATATATATGTTAAATATGGGGACAAAGGATCAATTATTTAATGTGAACTTTGTAAAATGAAATCATGAATTCACATAATTTTCCTAACATTGAAATATAAATAAATCCTAACATTTCTAAAAAGTAATGAGCTTTCCTTCTTACCATCGTGGTCAAGTTTAATACGAAAAATATAATTGTATACCAACTTTCTTTTCATGACCGACGTTTGAACTTATACATGTATGTGCGTACACACACACAATATATATATATATATATATATATATATATATATATATATATATATATATATATATGCGAACGCATACATACAAAGGTTTACGCCCTCACACTCAGCCACGCGCAAGTCCACACGTGAACTTAAGTAATCAAAGGAACACGCACGCATGCCGGCATGCACTCACGCATATACCCATATACACATATACGCGCGAACTCACATACAAACAGAGGAAAATATGAGAATATCATCTATTAAATGAAAATATAAATATGTTTAACAAACGAACTTTAATGATTTCAAAATTTTATGAAGGGTATAAAATTAAAAATCCTAGGGTGTGAAAAAGAAAATTATTATTTTTCTACATTTAAAAAGCACCTAGCTGTGTATAACTCTTTTACCTACTCGCTTAAAGTTTCCCTATCTTGTTTTTACATTATTAGAGTATTAATATTATTGTTACCAATATGTGTATCAAAAGTATATTTTTACTAAACCTACATGGGGTTAATATTGATGAATACTATATTTTATTTTCATATAAAAGAATAAGAGAATATCTTCGAAATTATCAGTTGATATCTTCATGGCTATTTTTTCGTTTCTTATAGTCTTGGTCAGGAATATTAAAGATTTTGGGGAGTTTTCATAATTTTAATATAATTATATTCGATTAAATTATATTTTTGGGAACTATAGAAATTATATATATATATATATATATATATATATATATATATATATATATATATATATATTTCCGGTTCTGATGCACTATCAGAAGAAATTTAAATTCTAATCAATTTCAAGTTTTTTCTAGGCTCGCATTAAACGTTAGCTTCTCAAAAAAATAGCTCTAAAGTATAGTCCAAAACGTAACTTCAGTACATTCCGAACTTTCTTCAAAAATGTTTAATACATACTATGGAAATAATAGAATTATCAACAGTTTCAACTAACTTGACGGCAATGGTCAATATTGTATGAATATTTGTCAGCCAATACGGTATTTCAATAAACTTTCCATCTTACTAAATATGGTTAAACCAAAATGTCATCTTTTTTCTTAAATTTTCATAACCCAAAAGTTGTTATTGTAAAATCTTTACTCTTGATTTTTCCTCACTAAGTACTATTACGGGAAATATCATAGGTTAGAAAACTTCAAAATGTTTGAATTTCTCCCTCTTTCGTGAAGCATTTGTAGCGCTTATAAAACACGAACATCAAGTGTAGATATAAATATATGATAAATTAGTAAACGTGCCGAAAGTCTTGAAACGAGACGGTGCTCCTAACCCATTCCATTGATTTAGGGATTTATTTTAATAAATGAAATTTCTTTAATTTAATTTAAATATATTTGGTGGGTTGGTTAACTCAAAGTTTGCCCAATGTCAGTAAATTTTAGGCCCTATAATATATTTTTAATAATATTTTGTCATTTTTTTATTTCAATTTACTACTAAATTAATTACCATTTGCCATGCTTACTTGAAAAAAATATCTACAACAATGGAAACGAGAGTCATATCGTAAAGCACTTTTAGGCGCTTAATCATTACCATTAACACGTGACCGAAATAGCTTGGTTATAGTTAAAATATTACGGGAAGAAATTAAAACTTCTAGCATTGGTTTTAAATTAACTCTTAAACGATTAAGGGATTTTATAGAAAAATGACAATAAGGTGAAACATATTTTCCTTTAAATTAGAGACGCCAGGGTATGATTATATTGTTCCTTTACATTGCGTTTAAAAATCATGTCAATTCGTTGCTCCGTCGCCACGTTGCTGGTTATTCTATTTGTGTACTTTTCAGTAATATTGAAAAAGAAAAATTTTGTTTGCCAAAATATAAGATAACCTAAATTATATCCTGCTCTAACCACAGTCTTTTCTCAAAAATTCAATATGATATATTGTTTAATTGCGACAAGAAATAAAGACAAACAAACATACTTTTGCATTTATTATATTAATACTAGTTAGGATCCTATCCGTCGTCAGTAAAATAGTGGCCATAGTAAATTTATTAACCTTTGTTAAGGACAAGTTGTAATTTAACGTAAAGATAAAACTTATTATTCCACATATCACAAAACTTAAAAATTTTCATATAGAAATTTTCAAGAAGACAAATAACATACTTGAAATGTTCGTACGGTAATTAATTTTGAAGATATTGTTCAAAATGTACATAAAAATATGTTGCCCGTCTATATTAAAAACAAGCAGAGTAAAAGTTATAAAAATGCATCACCAGAAGTTTATTTATTAATTCTCTTTCTATAATAACAATTCTGTTTCTAAATAAAGCAGTGTATATACAAATTTCTATATAGATTGCATCTTCAAAACTTACCAAACAGCCGACATATTTCTGGGTATATCTTTTACTTCTTTAAGTATATCAAAGGCTATATATAATGCTTTGTCAAGAAGAAGGCAAACATTATGATTTGATGTATTAATACAAATATATGTAATTTTGTACCGTTCAGAACTTTCAGTTTTAATTTAATTCGGTGTTTACAGATATTACTAAAAACAACCTTAGCGATATACACAATTTTTTTAGTATACATACATGCTTATGCAATATATTTACGTTTAAATATTAAAAATTAATAGCTTTATTATTTTGTGCCACCACATTATTTATTACGGCATCTTTATCTATTTTGTAATAACATATTTAGAAGACTTGAAGTATTCGTATAGACGGTGAATTATTTTCGTATATATATTTATTAATTGAATTTGAATTTATTATAAATTATGTATAAAGACATTTACAAATTCATATCCAAATAAATAATGGTTCTTAGAAATTAGAAATCCACAGAAAAAGACGTAACGCCGACTTATAGCAATCTTTTTTCAAAAGTACGAATGTAAAAATAGAACATATAAGAAGAAATCCAATTTATATGTGTTTTTCATTAAAGAAAATAAAAAATAGAACAATCTTATTTCTTTATATTATTTTTATATTTTACCTTGAACTGGCTTACGAAAATAAATATTTTTTTAAGTATTTGCGTTTGCGACTATACCTAGACAGTATCTAAAATTATCAGTTGACACTTTAACTATCAGTTTAAAATATTCAAAAGTTATTTATTTTGAAGTGAATTAATACCGGTACAAAATGTGGACTGAAAAGCATAGAATTTAAAGACAATTTCTATGTAAACAAAACATTTTAAAAAACCTGTTAGGAACAAGTAGAAATTGCACTCCGGAGATTCTGTACTTACTCAAATGTAGATGTTATATATCAAAGTTTTAAAAATATATATATTTTCCTTTAAAATATTTATAGATATCAACGTAATGTTTTATTACATAATCAATTCGTAGTATATATTTAATAGACGTAGACTGTCGAAAATTTTACAATAACAAATAATAACAATTTAGTTTAGGTAGAGAGAACAACACATTAAGATATACACTTGAACTACAAATTTCACCAATATGTTGCTGAAATAAGGTCTGGTCAAAATGGAAAATCTAAAGCGCTGTCGAGTCGAGCCGAGTCGGTCTACACACTAAATTTGTCTTATTTATTTTATTTCACGTCTTTGTATACAACTAGCATAATATATGATTGTCTTATTCAGTTTCAAAGACAAGTAGTTTTTTCAAAATACAAAGTTAATTTTGCAGTTGACTTAAGTCATTGTATGGTCTTTATATGAACTTTTTATAGACTCCACTATGTTTCATTAATTGATCGAGTATTACTGATAAACTACTAGAACTTACTTAACTGTGATAATTTTGCTTTGAATTTTAATATACATACTAATATTATGAATAATTTTTAGATATTCAAATATAGCTGTTTAACTGGAGACACGTAACTCTAACAAATGTAATCCATTTGAACCTTAATATTGCTTAAAGAGATTCCCGTATCAGAAAAGTATACCTATCATACCCCGATATTTTTGGAGGACTATATCACGATACTTTATATATGAGGTAAGCGAATAAAAAGAGTTCACTCCAAACTTTCACATAGGAGAAATAATGTAAAATATTGTGAAATATGTATTTAAAAGACATATTTGGTTTATTTCACTCTAGATTTTATATATTTGTATAAATATATAAAATCATGTCAAATTTTACCTTTGTGTCACCAATAACCTGAAAATGAAACGGCTATAGCACACAAACGGACAGACGTAAGCATAAGGATTCCTAGTTTGGCTACATAAATATAAAAAAAACTTACAAAGTACGGTTCGCATACGTATTAATACATGGTTCCATGGGTCACGTATATCCGAAAGGTATATAATTACTGGATAATTTGTGCCTTGTGGTAAAGTGAGTCACCCACTTCGTAAACTGCTCAAGTAATTTTTTAATAGTTTTATGATTACAAAAATCATCTACTGTGAAATTTGTATGGAAGTTACATTGTGCCATAACTTGCTTGTATATATATTTATGGTTTACTAACGTTGGTTGATTAAAATTATTTTGTTTTAAATACTAACTAATTGAGTCTGTATTCTTTTTTCAAATTTCAGTTAAACATGGTTGAAAAGCTAGGCGGGGGTGTGTATACGTTTTTTGAGACGTTTATATGGAGTAAAAATATTACAATATATTTTTCACTATACTGAAATATATTTTTCACTACATGAAATAGGATGGAGTATGTTATAATAGATGGAATATGAATACTTTAAAAGAGCTCTTAAATGAATATTTAGAATTCCTTTCAAATTTCATCATGATCGGCCATTAATTGAAAATTTTCTATTGTGGTATATGGATGAGCAGACACATGGATGGGAAGACAAAGTCAAAGAAATTGAATAAATTAGGAATTTTGGTTTATAACATTAGGCTTGTGAACTCTAATCAACATAAAATTCTATCAATTAATTATATATATGAATTAATATATATATGAATTAAATATGGTTTTGAATAATTATATATATATGAATTAAATATGGTTTTGACATAATTAAATATGACTGGTAAATAGTTTTTATTAAGTAGGTTGGATATACAAATTATCATAAATATCTCAAAAATCTAGGAAATTTAGAAAAATCTTTAATGCCTTTGCATACTTTTTTCAGAATCTTGTTTGTTTTTCACCTATTTAGTTTAAGTATCTTATAAATTGGTGGTGGAGAAATTTATTTATTTTTATATTTTTTCGTATAGATTTTAATACGTGGCCCAAAATTAAGAAAAAAATATTTTTAAGACCCTTATAATTAGCTCTCACAGCAAACGGTCTCCACATTATACATAGAATTTTTAAAAAAATTAAATACTTAATTGACACATCCCTCCATATAAATTTGAATACAGAGAAATTCGACTGTCACCAATTGCACAGTAACTTAAAATCAAATAGAAACTACCATTTCCGCAATTTTAACCTAATAACCTAACCTAACCTAATAATCAATTATAAAATAACACTAAACCTAAATGCTTTGTACTTGAAAAAATAAATCGACACAAATAAAAGTTTGAGCGGAGATTTGAAGAGCATCTAACGGTCGAATAGGCGGATTGGGAGGGACAAACATTTGTGATTAGAAAGAGGGTTTTCGAAGAAAGGTGTTTTGAAGAGGGTCACTTCGAATGATTTGAAAAAACGGTTATGCAAAGTAGTCGTGACAAGAGAACTGTTGACGTCATAGATCAGATATAATTTTACGGAATATTTACTTGCGATTTAACAGAAAATATTTAAGCACACCTAAAATATTTGCCGAATATTTGTTTTTTTGTATTTTTTCAATCGATTGTAATTGCAAGCGCGATGTAATAAGAAAGGTTCGAACGAAAAATATTCAAGTGTATACTGAATAATTTACAAAATGCGTGAGTCTAACACTGGTGTACTGCTTTTAACTAAGTATAAATACGTTTTCTGTAGTAATTACGTAAAATATCAAACTAAATATAACTTATAAATCTTAATGCCGTGTTCATAAGTACCCATAAAGTTCAAAGGTAACTGAATAATGAATCCACCACCCCAGCAGTTGGACCTTTTGTTACGATTCGCGTTATGTAGTTTTCTAATTAAATGTTTCGAAACATATTTTAGTAATTCATATTAATTTATCATAAATACACTAGTAAGCTCAATATGCAATAGTAACCTAATCACACAATAATTTCCATTTGCGTTATTTGCGCGTTTTTGACCTTTTTTTATAATTCTGATACCCAGTTGGATTACTCGAAATAATTTTATTTGAAACTCCTTGTCAAAACCTATCTCGGCGTTTTTCCTCCACATCATTCGGAAAGAGGAGAGTGGGGAGCAAATTAACATCTAAAAAGTTAAAAAGCTAAATTAAACCTAAACTTAATGTCAAAAGACCTTTCTAACCACGATGCACACAATGTATACCACATTGTGTGCATCGTGGTTAATTATTTTATCCTCACTTCTAAATAATAAGGGCTCTTTAAAAAATTACTATATTTTAATTAATATCATTATCTAAAACATAACTACGAGGATGTGACAGATGGACGGACACGAATATAAGAAAATTATAAGTATTCCTTTGATTACGGCACCCCGAAAATGATACATACATTTTCATTTTATTTACTTGATTAGAACATTTTATACTCATTTATATTAAACCTCCTTTTGGGTTTCACATAAAATGGATTTAAAAAATATTATCTAAATTCTTCACTCTGTCAACTACATTGGTGTCGAAAGACATCGATATATTATTTAATTAAACAAGAACAGAAAAAAAAATTGGGGTTCTTTAGTTAGCTGAATCTTTGTTTAATAACCACGAATGGAGTTTTTAAAATGCTTTTTCTATATGACAACGATTAACAAATTTCTGGGATGGAATATGAAATTGACTTCACGTAACTTCCTCAAGGTAAATCTTACCTGGTAACCTGATTATTTTATCGTTAAACTTATAGAGAAATAAAAAAGATAGAACTAGAGAAGAGGGCACAACTTAAATGTACTATTACGATCACCAATTACATATGAAAGTTATGTGTTCAATACCATTCCATAAAAAAAATTTAATCAGATATTTAGTTGCTCTTTAAGCTTGATAACATTCCTATTTCAGATATATGTACGAGTAAATTAAAGTTTAGATAATAACCCTATAAACATATTAAATTTTCTGAAGAAAACTCATGTCAGCTCTTTCTATAATCGTTATAGAATCGTTGAAAAGTTGGTTGAAAAAAACTTATATATTTTATAACCTTTTCAGTTTATAGCACTAGACCGCCTTCGCTTTAAGGCTGTAGTTCATTATTTTGTAGCTTAGGGCATATCGTCGTCACGTTCCATAAACATTTGTTTAGCTCTTAAAAAAATAAGCGGCCGATCAAACATAAACAAGCGCCGGCTTCCTCGGCGAACCCTTAGTCAGCTGGTAAAACATTCACTCTCTTACTATTTTGGGGATGGCCCTACGGTGTCCGGTTACACTGGGTCCGGTTACACTATTTCGAAATATTTTTGGAAGTATCCGATTTAAATGAGTGTTTTCATCTTTTCTTTTCACGAATGGATTTTAATCAGATTCTCTTTTCTTAAGACGATCTTTTCTTACCATGAACAGATTTTCTATATTGTAGTTAAATTAACCAATTTTATTTATAATAAAACACGAATTATTACCATGCTGATGAATATGGAAAAGTGCTTTGATGTAATAAATATTATTATAAGAAATTTAAACCAAAGCATTGATAAACATAATTTAAAACTGCTTAAATTTACATTAAACTAAAGAAGAGAAAAGTGTGAAAAGTTTTGATGAAAAATTGTATTTAAATAAAAGTTTGCTAGAAATAATTGCTTTTGATATACCCTTAGAGTCAAAAACGAATCGGTCATATATAATTAGTGTAAACCAAGGGCCAAATATATTTCCATTAAATAATTTTAATAGAAAAAATGTATATTTTCCTAAAAATGTGAAAATTTTTAATTCACTAACTATAATTTTATTTTTAAAATAACATATCAGATATGTGCACTTTAAAATCACATATAAACCTCTTAAGTAAAATATCTTCTTAACATGAAAAATGTGATTTTTTTACTGAATAATATTTAAACTAAAATTATGTAAAATATTTAAACTACAAATTAATCGCTCCTTTAAAATGACGACATTTTAAGATTTGTTTTTCATACGACATTGTATTCAGGCGTTTGTTTTATTTTTGTTAAATATTACTTAAAATTAGAAAACTAAGTTGCTAGATGAAAAATTTCTTACAACTGACCATAAAGCCCCACGTAAAAAATATTATCACGGTGGTAATTATAGATATTTAATACAGTCAATCACAAATAAATACAAAAAAATTACATTAAGTAAACGGGAAACAGAATTAAAAAATATGTTGATGAAAATGTGAGATAGAAATGAATTTATCATAAAATAAAATATAACAATGCAAGCGACGCGTCAGGGCTAGGAAAAAAATGAAGGATGAAGTATTCGATCCGTAGATTATTTTAGATAATGCAATTTCAGACAAGACTTGAACATAAATTACTAAAGGCACACTATGTATAATTATATTTAATTATTTCCATAGTTCCGTGCTAAGAGATATCTTTAAATGTTCACGTAAAAAGATGTGTGACCACTATATGGTTTGTGATTTAATCTTTTTTTTGTAATGATTACGCATGTGCCAGTGATAAAAAAGATATATTTAAGGTTAAAAAAACTAAAGTAACACTCAATGATAGTACCGTAAACTTTTCGTCGAATAGTAGTAGTACAGAGAATAATTACCTGTGACTCAGTTTCTGGTGGTTTGGGAAGTATGTTTATATCAAATTTGATTAAAGAAAAAACTTAAATTCTAATTACTTAAATTTTATTTGCAATACTATAATGACTTATGTTAAAGCTATTGCAGAAGGCTAACATATATGTATAAACACATTTTATTTTAGAAACACGAAACATTAAAAACAATTTTTATTTAACAAGTTACTGCCCATAGAGTCTGTCGTGCCATGACTGAGGACAGTGAGAAGTCACTGATGAAAGCAATTTGTTCACACAAAACTTAAATCATTGAGGATGTTTTATATTATTTGAATCACCAAGTTTTGGTTTTGATTTTTTGATCGTTGTTGTAAATTATGCCCAATTTTTTTTCCTCTATACGGTTTCCTGTTCTAACTCTGTTATCTTTATAGCTGAAAGGCTCTTTTTTACATTAATTTATTATCGATTATTTTGAACTAAATATAACTAAATATATATTTATAAATTTATACATAGCACATGTGTACAACTTGATATAGATGAACCATATCAGGCACCAGAGCATCATCAAGTTGAAAAATAGAGTTATTATAAATACTAGTTGGATCTAGACACAGTGGAGTGTGTCAGTTGAATTCGGAAAAGAAAAAGAGGTGAACTCTAACTATTTGAATATTTACACGAACAATTTTAAGTTAGTTTCGATTCCTCTGTAAATTACAAAATTATTTGAGGTTTTAATTCCAAAGAATTCGGATCAAACTGGGTGCCAATTTCTATAAATTTTGCCTTAAATTTACTTACAGATTTATACAAATGTAACTCTGTTCAAATTATTTATACGAAAAACTATTATTTACTATGAATTCTTTAGTTTAATAAATGTTCACATATAAGTAGTTTATTTTTATACTAAACATAAAATATTATAAAGTGAAATATTTATTAGTGAGTAATGAGCAGATTAGAAATGCTATATATTTACGTAAGTAAATTTACAGCAAGTGTAAAAAACTTTGCACATCAATCCTTTTATCGGCGTAGCTGACAAATTCACTAATTATTTTTACCAAATTTGATTACCTTTCCACATTCGTGTCTTTAATAAATCTGAAAAGAGAACCAAATTTGACGTTCTCGCACTTCCAAGGCAAGAATTATGAAGTGTCGTGTGAAGCAGACGGGAAGTCGTTTTTGTCATATTCAATTGTGACTTTTGTTAATGTAGGAAACTTATAAGTGTCTTATAAGGGATATAGTAACTACATTAGACTTTTGTTAATGTAGGAAACTTAGTAATGTAGTTACTATATCCCGTGATTATTTATATAATATTTATATCACATCAACTTGCAAAAACATTACTAGATTGGTGAATTAACATTTACAGGGTGACTTCACCCTTAACAGCTATTGACAAGAAGAGAGGGCCACATTTCCATACAAAATGTATAAAACACAACGGCGAGTTATCGGATAGCGGTATTTCATCGCACTGTACCTGGGGAGTTTAATGTACAGGCTTCTGTTACTGGATACTTTATACCGGGTGCGTTTCAAACTCATATTATATGCAAACTGTTGGAACTCCAATATATATGGCGTTTTCTGGAGTAAAGAATTGAATCTACGCATCACTTTTGGCAAACCGGTTTGGGAAAACATGTAAAAATCATGGTAGACGTTAAATAACAAGAAATGTAAATACATTAAATATCATGTCAGTAAAATAAAGATATTTGGAATATTAGGAATTAAGATGAAACTAACAGAATAGAAGGTTATGAGACAGTACTTAATGCTATTCGGGTAGAAATTATTACTAGATTTGATATAAAATTAATCTCTCGCATTCCATTTAGTGTGGTATAAATACATAGGTGTTTTTAAATTTATTTGATATGTTAACATTTATTTTGTCCTATTTATGCTTCGTCGGCCCCTCACTTCTTTCAAAATCTGAAAAAATCCAGATACAAGATTTTAAATTCTTTCAAGTAAAATCATTTTGTTTAACCTGCAGGAACAATTTCGAAAGTTGTTGCTTTTCTTGGTTTTTTTATCCCAAATATATTACCATCATTTTTTGATATCTGCTTGCTTATAATTTACTGTATTTTAGTCGATTTTTAGATATTGCTAGTTTAGTGATAAGTTCTCCAGATCAAAATCCATAGTTTAACTTACAAGTTATCTCAAAACATTGGATATGTGTAAGAACAAAAAGTACAATAGTATACAATTCAACGTAAAAAAATAATTCATAATAAAAATAATAATTGAGAGGAATAACCCACACTAACTCTAAATAGACACAAAACTTACCAATTGTCAGTTGTGAACTCTCAAACAATTCCATAACCGCATTAGTAAATAGGTAAATTTTAGACAACTCACTGAAAATATATACATAATTTATGTAATAGATAAAAACGTAATTGGAATAATTTATTTAACATCTGTGCTTGAAATCATCAAAAAGTTACTTATTAACGAATATAGAACTACTTATAATATTAATACTCGTAGGAAAGTTTGTACCTGAAAACTTATATGTGTACCAAGAAAAAGTTTACAAAATAACGGCAGGTTGTAAGTATAATAATTTATGTATATATTAAATTTTAAAACAAATGAGACAAACATGGCTTCCGCTATTGTTTTGTGAAATATATAAATGCTGTTGTAAGTTTCCAAGAGTTAATATTTGTTAATAGTCTACATAAAGATGTTGTAATACAACAAAACCTAGGTCGTGGTAAAGAAATTAAAGAAAGTAGAAATAATACTACATCAAGTAGTTTCATGTAATTACGAACAATGAATTTCTACAAAATTAACACCAAATATATTCAATTTCTCTGCCTACTTATTATTTTATCTGTTTCATTTTATATCCACATATAACCATATATATAACCTTATATAAAATAATAAGTAGGTATAGAAATTTATTATATTTGGTGTTAATTTACTATACAACAGGTTATATGATGAATGGTAATATTATTATCTCCAGAGAAACATTACTTCTAACATATTTTATATCCACAAAAAATTTAACTAAAATAATTTGAAAAACATTCCATAAAAATGTGAAATTGTGATTACAACAAAATATTATCCGTTTCAAAAACATAGTGTCTGATACTAAATTTTTAAAATCGAAAGTCAATTTCAAGAGACACGTGGAAAATAATTGATGGATTTCTTATTCGTGTTGTACGTGTTCATTTCTAGCAATGATTTATATCAGAAAAATAAATCATTAAAATTAGAAAGACTGCACATAGAGTTTTTAGACACCAACCCTGTAGTTTTATTCACATAAAAATGTTTCGCAAAAAGTGAGCGCGAGGATGTTAATAGAATGGCACTCAATGTGAAAAAATAACACTAGCCATCACTTTTACAGTAAAGCCATGGAAATAGAACAAAAATCCAGCTCTAAATAAAGCAAAATATGTTTCACACTTTCCGTTAATGCTTCTACCACCTCCACTAACTTTTCATCGTTGTAAACTTTATTCGCACCCGTAGTGGGGAAATGTCACTTTGACTATTGGGAGTGGCACCATAAAGGAACGTAAAATTGTAATATTATCTGTTACTGTATTATTTAGGTAAGCACATGTGATTAAGGAAGTACTAAGACATTTTCAATTTAGTTATCTGAACTTCCGAATTATTTCAACTATTATATTGAATAAAAGTTTGAAGCTTAACTATATCTGTACCACTTTCTCTATAATAGTTTAACTAAATCCATTACAAAAAGAATTCGTCAAAAGATAATTATCTCCGTTCGTCACAGAGTAATTTTTAGCTAAAACGGTTTGACGTACAAACTTGAAATTTAGTCATGATTCGTATCAATCTATCTCTATCTAAAAATTTAACACTCAAAAATACTGCCACGAACATTTCAGAGGAGGAAAATAAAATACTTAATTTTTCTGACAATGTCATATATATCATCGAAATATTACGTGAAAAGTAGGAAAACACGGATACTAGAAGATACATTTGTATAGTGAAAAACGCCATTAATACTTGTAAAGAGTTTAATTGAAATAATTTAGAAAATATATAATAAATATTTAGGGGTCCTAAATATTTATTATATATTTTCTAAATTATTCGATACTATGATATATCACAGTAAGTATCTTAAGTTTCGGTACAATTTAAAAACAATTTGTACCTCTGGACTTTTAGCCTTCATTTTATTTTTAAGAATGATATACAAATGGAATAATGACATTTTCGAAAAATTTGCCAATAATACCTTGATTATCCAAAGTCAAGACAATATTTTTCCAAAACTTTAATATGTCCGAATCCCAACTTTCACAATCTGGGATAATCTAGACCGTATCACGGATTTACAAAATTTTTCGCCCCATTTCTATTCTGCTCGTGGCAGATTTCTTTTAAAAGGTTGACATAAATATTTATTGAACGTGGCACGTCCGTGATATGTTCAGCGTAACGCAATCAGAAATCCTGTGGCTGCCTAAGTACCCTTAAGTAAGGAATTTGCTAGGACGTGGCAGTATTGTGAACTATTGGGATTGAATTATGATGAGGAGTTTTACCAAATTATCGCTACGTTTTGGATGAATTAAGTTTAGTATGTCTTCCACTGGAAATTGCTTTTCCCATTTGCATTCGCTCAATTTAGTCAAGTAACATATATCTATATATATATATATATATATATATATATATATATATATATATATATATCTGCCAATAGATGATTCATAATAAACACAATACTTTGATCAGTTTATTTTATCGTGGTGTTTTATCATAGGTATTTTGTTGTTTTCAAAATACGTTCAAACTGTGCAGAGCGAATCATGTACAGTGATGTTATGAAACGTTCATTTCCATTTCGTACTAGATTTTAAAAAACTGAACAAGTTTGCCCAAAAATTTAATTATTAAAATATCAGCACTTCCAATAGTTGCATTTACATTGGGTTATTTTAAGTTTTCAACCACTTTAATTGCATGAATATATTAAGGTTAATTTAAAAGATGTTCTTTATCAAGTAATGCAGCGCTCATATAATTGTACAAACTCATAGTATTTTTTTGATTGTATTTTTCGTTCCACTCTTCATTCAATGATTTCGTGTCATCGTTTTCCTAAAAAAATTTTGAATAATTGCTCGTGTTTTCATCACGAAATACTTTAAAACCCTTCATCACCATTCACGACATTAAATACAATTCAATCTTGTATCTTACTAGAAATTATAAGTATTCTTTCCAAAAACATAGTGACCAAAATAAGCAGGCTTAGTCTCCTACGTATCGGATCAGATGTATTTCTGCATAATTTCACAACATTAAAATAAGTTCGATATGTGTCAGTCAAGCGTTTCAATATTATTATTATAAAGATATAATAAACTAGACATTTGTTCAGGTTCTCATCGGGCAAAAAGTGGCTAAACACTGTTTTTTTAATTATAAAATATTCTTCACTTTTTAATGGTACTTAGGGTATCGTTTACGTTGGTCGTGTGAAGTATTTGATATAAAAAATTGTTATGATGCTACAATAATAAACTAAATGCACACTAAATTTTTTGTAGATAGTTGTGCTACAACTAAATCAATATAATAGAGTGAAACAAGCATGGCGATAACTATGGACAAATTAGAGAGACGTAGGGGAACCGACTAATACCCAAACAACCAAGATCATATTGTTAGAGTTCTGGTGATTCACATGTTGCTGTTCTATATAGAGACGTGCATTCTCCTGAGAATCGAAAAAAAAAGTAGAGGCTCTGAAAATTTCGTATTGGGGAAATTTCTGAGAATGTCTTGGACTAAATTAGGAAAATTTTGTTTATTTTTTATTGCTCATCAAAAAGCATCTCCCTAAAAATTTTGAATATATATCAGGGCGAAACGAAGGCTCCAAGGAGCACCTTGTTCTGCAATGTCTATAATCAAAAGAATTCCAGCCTTGCCATACCTGTAATATATATTTAAAACGATTTCCTTTTTAAATATAGATGAAATATATTGCAGGTAAAAAAAAATATTTAAACAGAAATAGTTTAAGTTAAATGCGCGGTGCTTATTCTGCTGGTTATTTGCCTTTGGTAGAATAATAATATTATAAAACAAACGGCAACCTAAGAGTTTGTATTCACTGCCATGAATAAAATATTTAGGTAACAATGGAAAGACTATTCTTAACAGATTAGTGTTTGTTCAGTGTGTTCGATCAGAATTTAAAATACAAACCTTTCAGGAGATTCAAATTAGATTACATAGAAAAAACATATTGAAATATGAAAGGAAAAAACTGTTGACTTTTAAATACCAATGAAAAAATAGATGAAACAATTGGTAAAATATAATTAGAATATTACGTAAGATTATAATTATCATTGGAATCATTAATAAATGTCACTGGAATAATTACAGATTTACTAGCGAACGAATTCATTCAATATCGGCCAGTGTTTTATATGGAATTATTAAACATAATATTCTTTGTATTTAAAAAAAAGTTTGTCTTTTTTCTGTTGCAAATATTGAGTTGGTAGAAAAGTAATGAACTTTCTTTTTAGAGTCTCTATTGTTTTCCAGAAAGTAATAGAGCTTTTGATTTACCCGCATATTGGCAATGGATTATAGAAAACAACGTGTGAGGGAAAGTATTTTTTGTTTTATGTGAGTGATAAAGAGAAATATTTTTCACGAGTATAATATGGTAATTTAACGATGGACCTTAATACGTCAGGTTAAAAAAATATATATATTTTGGAAAAAATGTTTAAAAATAATAATTCCTCCTAGATTAAGATGTAAAAGTTTCACGTAACCTAACCGTGCATAATATATGTACATAAACATTTTCTATATATTGGCCTAAATATGATGTTATTTAATTGTTTCATGATTCCATGCTTTGAAAGGAAAGAAAATCATTTTAAGATTGTTCCCTTCGTCTGTTGACTTACTAAGTTTATATTTAGGGATGAGGCATAATAATTCATGAATATCTATGTTCCTTACCTGTATGAAAATAGATAACGACTTAGGAAATTTAGTTAAATGAAATTGAAATAATGTTAAGTACATTTGAATTTTATTAAGTTGTTTCAATTCAAAATTATTTTTGCCATAAAATTACTTGGTTATAAAAGTACTTATGGTACCGCAGGAATGTCTAATTTACCTTATCTATTTCATTATTATTTTTAACCGTAAAACTATTAAAATTAAAGCTTAAAATTTATTCGTAACCATATTTTTATTTAACTAGAAATTCTGTTCAATATTAACAAAAATATGATTGGCAGCCATTTTAATCCGCGGCACCCACACAACTGAATTTAAACACAAATGGCAATAGTTACTTCTTCAATAAAATCAATACCGTGACCATTATTACGATCCTAATCTACTTTTTTCATTTTAAAGTCTTGTACCAATAAAAAAAATACGCACCAATTGTATATTTCGTAAAAATGTATTTATAGTCTAAGCCGCAAAATTGAAAATGAACGAAAATTAATATAATTGAACTTCGTATGAAAAGTTAATAAACCTTATTATTAAGTCCTGTTAGCAATTAATTTTCTCATATATTTCAGGACTTATGACTTATTTTTATTATTTGCCAATTACCATCAAATTATACTTCTTTTCATAGTCTACCCAAAATCTTAATTTTTCACGGCAACCACGAAATTGCTATTAAAGTAGTAAGTCTGCCATAAAAAAGGACACTTTTAATTTGTTTAAATATATGAACCATTTTAATTTCAATAATTAAAATTTATTTAGACAAATTTTCGGAAAAATACCCACTGTTTTTTTTTCAGATTTAAGTGGAATTTCTGTTTTTTGACCCCGAAATAGTTATTTGACAATTAACTTTTTCGATTAGAATTATAATTTTATTAATTTCTCTAAAATATATTACTGACTTTCATAAAAGTAACGGTAAATATAGTTCATATATTTTACATTCATTACGCAGATATAATTTATCAGTTTTTTGACCAAAAGTTGAAAAACTTTTTTTTTGATATATGATGTCAAATTCTCCAAAAATTATTATAAAAATTATCTTAGTAAATTCTAATTTACAACATGTAAAAATTAAAATTTCGCGCTACTGGAAACGTTTCATTATTTCCAAATAGAAATGATTAACCATCGTGACAGCTTAGAATTAATTAACTTCATTAATCAGAACTAATTGGACAGTATATCACTATAGAACATATGCTAACCAATTAAATACGCATCGTAAATATATAGAAAAGAAAACACTATTGCACTCAGATTGTTCAATGTTGATATTTTAACAAATTATCTAAATTTCATTTATCTAATAATATTCAAAAATTTAGGAAATTTTGAACTCAGCAAAATTTAATAAATTTGTGCGAATGAAAAATATAATTATTGTACCGAAATTAAAGTTTTTCTGTATAATAAGTGTTAAGTAGTTAAGTAACAATTTTTTACCAAGATTAAAAGACAGGTTAAAAGTACCATCGAATAAGACCTAGGACAAATTTTTGGGAAGTTTAATTGGGAACATATTTTATTAAGTTTTTTTAAAACATATTGGATTTGAAATAGATATTAGAAAGACTAATTGGAATTAATAAGTCGAAAAAAAGATTTTGAATCTAGAATTTTAATATTTTATTTTAATTTTATAGCTGACTCAAATCTAAATATAGGCTTTAATTTGCTTTTAGTGAATTCTCCACTTTACTTTTTCCTCAAAATTTCATGCAATACAAATAGGATATTTTTGCCTGTCAGGTAGTATTTAACAATTATTAATACACTTATTGTATCACCAGCAACATTATACTGATATCTTTCCAACATGGCTGAACATTCTGATGAGATAAAATATAAATACACTCATATTTATACATAATAAAAACATAGAATTTACCGGTCTGTAAATAGAAGATATTTAGGAAAAAAAATATGCTAAAAGTAATAAAATACTATTTTTGCCAATTTGCCTACTGTTTATCTGTTTATGTGTACAGTTGAAGATGCATCACGTAAAAACGATTGACACAATTCAGATAGTCTTTTTAAAATCTTCTTCTTTTAGAATTATTGTTTATTTATCATTATCATATATATATATATATATATATATATATATATGTATATATATATATATATATATATATATATATATATATATATATATATATATATGTATATATATATATATATATATATATATATATATATATATATATATATATATATTTAAAGACGCATCACTTAAAAATGGCGTACTAAATTCAGATAATCTTTTTGAAAAACACCTTCTTTTCTAATTTTTGCCTACTTATAAGTATATTTCAAAACGCATAACGTAAAAACTGACACATTAACATTATGGTTGCACTGTAATATATACTTATGTAATATAGGTAGTAACTCTATTTACTTAGAAATTGAATATCACATATTTTGCTAGGTGGTTCAACATTAGTTTTCTTACAAATATTGTATCATTACCATAGTTGAATATAGATTATGATATTGAATGTGCTAAAGACATAAAAATGAAACTTGAGAGTACAACTCGTACAGTGATGGTGCACTTTTTATATAAATATTTAAGTTTACGTTACATTTCTTCAACATTTGAAGTTTACATGAAGTTTACGTTTAAATATATTGCCCAGTGTAATTATCAAAATGTGTGAACATATCATGAGTTCCTCAAACCTATACCTTCCTCAAACAAGACCTTCAAAGCTATAGAATTTGAAATATTGCTATAGGTATTGCATCAATTAAAAAGAAACTAAATTATATTGAATACCAACTATGAAGAAGTTGAAAGAAAAGTATCCATTTAATGTCCTCAAAAATACGGGAGCGTCGAAATAATAACTTTAGCTCTTGATACATCACATCTTATACTACAGAACTTTATTATCTTAATCGAGTAAACTAAACCCATTATATTATATTTACAAATATGTAATATTACAAATATTACTTTGACTATTACACACAATAGTACCGCAATTAATCAGAAAACTACCGTACTTTAGAAACATGAGGGCAATGTACATAAGGACACGAATTATGGAAATAAGTAGTAGCAAGATGAATGGTAAAACGTAATAACAAAACCGGAAAGGAACCATAGACAACTGGGTTGCGAAGAGAATTGCCCATAAAACATTCTTATGTATAGCAACAGACATAAATAGGACGTTTTAGACGCACAACCGACTATAAAATCTTAAACCAAATGGATACTTTTGTCACAAAGTAGGAAATAGCTGTCGCATTGACCTGCCTCGGAGTTTTGTGGATAGCTTATTAGCATTTGTTTCGCTTGGTTTAAGTTCATCTAGTCAGGGAGTTTAATTATAACTATTCGCCAAAAACCTTATTGAACATATTTTGAAGTTATTCACAATCAGGAATATGAATTAATTGTTCTACATAACTCATCATGTAACATAAATTGACTACTTTCTGTTATTACTTCCTATACATTTTTAACGTTTTAGAATTTATGCATCCTATTGGATTTTGGGATATTGGATTTGGGAATGTATATTTAAAAAAATATTGGATGAAATATACGATTTTGGGACAAGGGAGTGAGTTTTTTCAGTGAAGATATAAAGTGTAAGGAAAAACGACATTGTACTTTGTCAAAGAATGAGAAATAATATATTTATGACATATAGTTGTTAGCAGTTTACCGAATCGCTATGTTTTATTAATATATTATTAAATATTTTTATTATTTGACATAAACATAAAGAAAAGTTAATGAAGTCATAATTTGAACTTACATAACTGTGCGAATTTAGTTTCATTAAGAGCGTAGATTCACGGCGAATCCAAAACATTTTATGTATCTCTTCACTTTTCTGTAATGAATAAATTCTCAGCTCGGGTAACTCTACCTGTTTCGGTGATATTCCAGTATGCCTATTTATTGGGTTCTAATTGGGCGTATAAGTAATAAATTTGTGTGTCAAATTTTATAATCATGGTTCAATATAGTCAGTTAAATATGTTTGCAATGAAGACATGCACGCAGTCCTTGTAGAAGAAATGAAGAAGAGCGTTTTGGTGAATTTGATGAAAAATTAGAGGAAAAATACTTTACAATGCTACAAGAAGGTGAATGTCTACAGTAGAACATAAAGATGAAAGATTTGAACTCTAACTTATTATTCAGTACCTAATTTTCAATAAAATATGAATCAGTACTATTTTTTATTTATTGAACGCTTGTTATAAGTCTATTTCAAAGTAACTAGCAAATCTTCGTGAAGAAAACTTTAGTTTCCAGTACACTAAATTAAAATTTAAATTTAGTAGGTATATAAATATATAATTTCAAGTTCAATTACTGCTTCCAAACGCACACAGTAAAAAATCTAATCGAGACGACAATAGGTTATCGTATTATAAATATTGAATCAACTCCTCTTAATCTGCACGCAGAAAGCTTAAATCGGTGACATGGGATAAGTGTTTATCGTTATATAACAAGTGTGCACATAAATATTTTCGGTAAATAATATTACTGACGTCAGATTCCCAACAACAGAAAGGCTTAGCAGTTTTTCTTTTGATATAAGTCCACTTGCCGGTCCTCGCCATTTCTATTTGCGTTTGTTATTTCGTTTTACTATCCATCTTGCCGCTACTTACACCATAATTCGTGTGTCCTCTCTCATATTGCACCAATTTGCTTGATGTTACAGTCCTCTTTTCTGATTTTTGGTGGTGATAATGGATAAAGTAGGTGGACGCATTATATGTTAATAAATTTTATATTACATATTAAGGCTGAGTATTGTTATAATTTGTGGTTCTTTTATTAACGTTTCTGTCTCTACCTAACTTGTTTCTTCCTTTCTTACATAATATTATTGAGTTATTCCATCTCTATCAATTATTTTATTACAAATGTAATATTAACCCTTTGCTAGAAAACATAACAATATTCAACTCACTCAAGGCTTAAATAACCTCATCAGATCCTTGTTAGCATTTTGGTACTATTTGAGTTTTGACTACTCAATACATTGGTAATGTTTTCCGAAAAAATTCGAAGCAAGTTGAACAAAAATATTTTGCAAACAATCAAATACTACAAAAAATCTAAATCCATTTAATATCTTAAAAAATTATGTTGCACATCGTTTTATTGAGAATCCTTGGTAATATTAAGTAAATAAATCGTGCTTTATGAACTTAATTGATTACACTAAGTAGATTATATTATGCGTAGTGATATATAAAATATTTGCCATGCATTAAGATAACGCCATAATCCAGAACAGCACTTTAACTTTTCAGTAAGAAAGACAGTATATAAAAGATCACAAAAATGACGGAATTAAGTAAGCATTCAATAATAAAACTAAATAAGAAACGCAAATGGAACCACAGATGAGTGGATGAGAAGGTGACCAAAAAAGTTTTTTTAAGTATTTCATAAAGTTTTCTTGATTGTTACAGAAAATTCTTTCTCATTGTTAATTTAATAACAATTAAAGATATCGGTTTGTACAATTTTTAATAGAATATTATTAGTCGTAAATCATATAAGAAACACTCGTGTTTGAACCACTGGAGAAGTTATTAAACGATTAATATATAGTATTAATAAGAGTACGTAAGGCATTATATTAATATTTAATTTTTTTTTTAAATTCCAGAAAAAAACAGGACTCCCATAAAATCACTCAAGTGTCTATCAGTGTGTCTGTAAGAGTTAATTTTCGTATAAACAAAAATGTCGTAATATAGAAATTAATTGCTTCCTCTGTTAATGGTAATCATGAGTTAATTAGTTATAATCGAACATTTTTACAACAGGAACATATGGTGTTATTTTGGTTGTTTTTATTTTGTGCGTATTTTATATCAACTTCTCCATAAAATACCATTTTCTTAAAATAGGGCTTTACATAATACTTAATTAAAAGAAGACTCAAAATAACATTGCAATCACTAAAGTCTTATTAAAGAAAAAAATTTCAAAAACATAATTTTGTGTATTTCTTTTAAAGGGTTTAATTTTAATTTCAAACATTTTGTTTCAGATTTCATCCTTCCAGTAACGTTAATTTAAACATAGTACGTAATTTCCTTTGTTACTTTCAATATTCTCATTTCAAAATACCATAATATCATTAAATGCGATATTTTGTCGATATTATCTGTTAAATTTACACGTATAAATTAATCTGCCAAAATAAGCAACTTAGTCTACTTAATGACTATGTATTAAAAGAACGCGTGCGAATCCGTACTGGTTATTACTTATTAAAAAGTTACTGTTGGCACCTGTTTTCCGTATGTTCACGAAAAACACGAGAACGGCCTAATAAATTTCAGAGCGGTCTTCATTATTATTTAGTTAGTTTTCTCAGTAGGTTTTAGTCTGGAACACCATGATATGTAAATATCACTAAGTAATCCCAAATGTAATCAATAATATTACATCAGGTGTATTATTTATGACTCGAGCACATTAAATGTATATGATATAACAAAATGAGTCAGTATTTGCATAAAACAGCTATCCTAACAGATACAACGCTTTATTAATTCATTTTCTTCATCCACCACAAGTGTTGCAAACACAATTTTGGCTAGCTGTAATTAAGACATAATTTTTTATTTTTATGCATACATTACATATATATATATATATATATATATATATATATGTATATATATATATATATATATATATATATATAAAATGTAATATGAATTATCTATTAAAAGGTAAACTATATATAATTGTGCTATAATAGCTCAGTGAACGTAAATTATAAAAATTACTTTAATGTAATTATTAAAAACTGTTTAACATGCCAAATTCGTGGGTGAATTATTGTACGGTAATACAATCTAGACTACCATCTCATATGTCGTGTGGCACACTAGACCACAACAAATGTTGAGTATAAAATTATACTTACCATGTAAGTACTTAGCTGGCCTGATTGAAATGTAAGCGCATTACATTAATTACTTTTTATATTTAACTTACACAACACATAAAAAAACAAGGGAAACGTTAGCATAGTCAAAAGTAGTTTGAAATATTGATGTTTTATTTTTCAAAAATATATTTTCGTGTTTTCATAAACCGAATGAAAATTATTGACTCATGAGTATGAAAGCTAAATTGAAGAAATATATTATACTTAAAAAGGTTAATATGATTAAAAAATAATACTGCACATTACATTTTAATACCACGCAACTGAATCATAATTATTTCTGAACTTTTTCCAATAATTGAAATGTTTCACTTTAATTAAATTATGATGCCAAAACGGAAACAAGAAATCTCTGTAAAAACAAGACTTGACTAGAATACAAAAAGATAAAATAATTCTCCTAAACCGACCGTAAAAACTTTCAAAAACACAAATAATTATATCATAAAATCTATAGATTTAAATATTCAGAATATCTTCATTTGAAACATAAAACAGACAAAATTGATGGGAATAAAATCATATAAGCGTTACAAATTTAATATATAGATCTTGCACATAAAAGTCTAAATATGCTTCTCCAACTTTTTCTGGCTTCATTTTAAATATATACGTAAAAGTTTCGAACTTTTATAGTTTACGCTGAGGCGTAGTACATAAACCGTGCTACATGCCTTTCCCGCCTAACACGTGATATGCTTTATGACCATTCTCTTATTATAAGTCCACTTCACGTCCCTCGATATGCCCATTCCTGTTCGTTATTTTGTTTTACTATTCATCTCTACGCTATTTACGCCCACAACTCGCATGTCCTCCCTTATATTGCCTCCTTTCGTTTAATGTTAAAGTCCTTCTCTGATTCACGGCAGTGCCATAACATATGAAATAGGCACCCGCTTTACCTCTTAATATGATTCACTTACTTAGGTAGGGTAAGGCAATAAAACAGTTGCTTTATATTCATTTTGTGACGTGCCGCGAACTGATGGCAACATATTATAAGGGCGACAGTTTACGGAAATTCGATACTGGCATCTCGTGTTTCGATACACAAAATGCATGAGCTTTTATTACTTTTCAAGTGTTGTTTTTACTGTTCTCATTGTTAATTTAATAACAATTAAAGACATCGGTTTGTACAAGTTTTAATAGAATATTATTACTTGTAAATCATATAAGGAACACTCGTGTTTTAACCACTGGAGAAGTTATTAAACGATTAATATATAGTAGTAATAAGAGTACGTAAGGCAATATATTAATATTTATATTTTTTTAAATTCCAGAAATAAACAGGACTCCCATAAAATCACTCAAGTGTCTATCAGTGGGTCTGTAAGAGTTAATTTTCCTATATACAAAAATTTCGTAATAAAGAAATTAATTGCTTTGTCTGTCAATAGTAATCATAAGTTAATTAGTTATAATCGAATATTTTTACAACAGGAACTTAACGTGTTATTTTGGTTGTTTTTATTTTGTGCGTATTTTATATCCACTTTACCATAAAAGACAATTTTCTTAAAACAGGGCTTTACTTAATTAAAATAAGACTCAAAATAACATAGCAATCATTAAGTCTTATTAAAGAAAAAAAAAATTCCAAATCATATTTTTGTGTATTTCTTTTAAAAGGTTTAATTTTAATTTAAATATTTTGTTTCAGATTTCGTCCTTCCGGTAACGTTAATTTAATCATAGTACGTAATTTCCTTTGTTACTTTCAATATTCTCATTTCAAGGTGCCATAATATCATTAAATGCGATACTTTGTCGACGTTGACATATTATTTGCTGAATTTACAAGGATTAATTAATATGCCAAAATAAGCAACTTAGTCTACTTAATGACTATGTATTAAAAGAAACCGTGCGAATCCGTACTGGTTATTACTTATTAAAAAGTTACTGTTGGCACCTGTTTTCCGTGTGTTCGCTAAAAACACGAGAACGGCTCAATAAATTTCAGCGCGATTTCATTATTATTTAGTTTGTTTTCCCAGTAGGTTTTAGTCTAGGACATCATGATGTGTAAAGATTACTGAGTAATCCCGAATTTTCGCAAAAGAAAATTGGCAAAAACGGCGTAAGGAGCTCCTTTGTTAAAAACATCGGCAAATTAATTAATTCAAAAAATATATATATATACATATATATATATATATATATATATATATATATATATACACACACACATATATATATATATATACATATATATGTATATATATATATATATATGTATACGTATGTACGAGATGGTATATCTTAAAAATGAATAACAAGGTATGGTTTATCTTAAAGTAAATATTTCTTGAATGTCAAAATACTTAGAGCGCATTTGGATTTTTGAATAGATTTTTGTGCAAGTCCTGCCAAAAATTAGAATTATTGTAATTTATACCTGTTGTAATATAAATAATTTTTTTTTCGCTTTTAATACTTAAAATATATATCCGAAATGATGATAAATTCAGTATGTTTGAAATTTATTTCGGAAGGTTTCAGCAACTAAAACAACGGAAAAACTTTTGAAAATCCAAAGATATGAGATTGGAACGCCATAGGAACTCGGCAATGTAGGCACAAAATATTTCAGAACATTCTGGAATGTTTACGTTTGCCATCTATAAGGTTGCCTTTTAGAATGTTCCATGTATCTTGGCCTGTGATCAGTTTACCCAACCTCCATTATTTTTCCATACGGGACAATATATGTAACCGGTACTGACCCGAATGCTAATAATTTAATTGTTCGTTAGCGTGACTAGATTAATAACTAATTTAATTATTTTCTACTTTAACTGTTTTTTGTTTGTTTAAAAACGTTTATTCACGATTATTAGCCAATCGAGCAGAACCAACTCGAATCACTGGTTTAGTGTAAAGTAATAAGCGTGGCATGTAGATGGACGTAATCACAAATTGACTACATTAATAAAAATATAGTGTTCATAATTTAAATGACAAATATAGATGATTACATAAATTTCTAAATGGTTTGAAATATATTCACACATGGTTTTATAAGCACATTTGGTTTGTTGGTGGGCAACACAACACATCGCGCCGTGTCATGCTTAATTATAATGTAACAGTATTTACGCCACGCCTATTAAATGGACATGACATTACCAATAGGTAGATAGAGCTACATATTTTTAGATAGAGCTACATTCAGATTAAACTCGTACACTGGCAATTAAGCAACCTAGTTATTTTTTTATTCGTTAATTAATTGCTTCACTTTATTGTCAGTTAATCCGGACAACTGTCTTAACGAGTGGATATTAATCATTTACGATCTGTGGTAAATGCTCATTTATTGTTTGGGTTGATTGTTTATTTTGTTGGCAATTTTATGGTTTGATGTAAATTGCTTGTTTTTTTCTCAAAGTAAATTGCAGAAGACTAAAGACTGAAAATCCGTGATAAGTAAACCTATGAGGGCATATAAGAGTCTTACGAAATTAAATGCAGAATTAATTAGTTAGTTCTCTTAATCTCACATTTTAACATGTTAAAATGTGAGATTAAGAGAAAAAAAGCAAATGTCATTATTATATCTATATATATATATATATATATATATATGTATATAAATATATATATATATATATATATATATATATATATATATGTATATATATATATATATATATATATATATATATATAATATACTGATTTATATCTTTCATTTTGTCTCTATGAAATACCTTTTTAACTAGTATTTGCCCACCGCCTCGCTCGCACGGTGTAAGAAATAATTAAGAAATTCTTTTTCTGAAAAAGAGATAAAGATAAATGAGACCAGTTATGTACATAGCTACGAGGTTAGTATCATTTTGAGTGTTCTGCTCGTGTTAGGGATAGACAATCACACGTAGCCTGTCTTCTAATATAAGTTTTATACTAGTTAGAAGTAAAATTTATGTTAACAACGCGGGCTTACTTTTCTCAGCATTTTTATTTAAATTCTGATCACATAAGGGATAGTCTAATTACATAGAGCTTGTCTTCTTATCTGAGTTATATACTAATAATAAGTAAAATTTATATTAATAACGCGTGCACCATTTTCGCAGCGTTTATGTTTAATATACTGGTTATGTAAGGGATAGCCTAATTACATATAACTTATCTTTTAATCTGAATTATATACTAGTTACAAGTAAAATTTACGCTAATAAGGCGGGATTGTTTTTCTTATCGTTTAGGTTTAACATTCTGTTACTTTAAGAGATAAACTAATTGGATATAGCTTATCTTCTAATCTGAGTTAAGTAAAATTTACGCTAATAACGCGGACATATTTTTCTCAGCGTTTATTTTTAATATTTTGCTCATATAAGGAATAGCCTAATAACATATAACCTATTTCCCAATCTGAGTTTTATACTAGTTTGTATAAAGTGTGTATAAATCGTTTACCAAGAATCTATGAATATCAGACAAGATTTAATCCGTTGTGTATACTAACAACTTTTGCTTATTATTTTATTATGTAAGTTTGATCTACATTGACTTGTGAAATTATATACGGCTATATGCCTTTGATAAACGTCCAGCGAAAATATTTTATCTTGAGAAATAAAACCAACAGGGGTACGTGCGAAGGAAAAAAAGTGTATTGATCCCATGTTCAAAAATTTGATCACATAGATTCAAGTTTTGCCATATGGAAGAAAATACGTGAAAGGCTTATAAGAAGAAGTTGTGAACAAAACATGACTACAAAAATTTCTGGGATAATGTTGTAATATATCATCGTCTTGCTTAATATAAGAGATTTTCGACACGTCTCATCTCTGTCTGCTGTATATATTGCAGAAAATTTCTTTTGTATAATTATACTCCACATAAAATAAGAGTGTAATAGTTTGAACATGAGAATATTGTTACACTGGCATTTGAAGCTCCAGAAAGGTTTTTAAGACAACCAATAATTATTTAACTTCATAAAAATCAAGTCAGCGAATTCCAGTCTCATTCCCTTTTTTAAAAAACGTTAAACTTGAAGAATAAAATGAAACTTGAACAGTAAAAACAGCACTTTAAAAGTAATGAAAGTCCTCACATTTCACATGTCGAAACACGAGATGCCAATATCGAATTTCCGCAAACTGTCGCGCTTATAAAATGTCGCCCTCAAATCGCGGCACGTCACAAAATGAATATAAAGCAACTGTTTTATTACCTCACCCGACCTAACTAAATAAGTTATATTAAATTTATTAACACGTAAAGTGGGTGCCTATTTCATATGTTATGACCGCGCCGTACATCAGAATAGGACTTTAACATTAAAAGAAAGGAGGTAATATAAGTTAGGACACGCGATTCATGGGTCTAAATAGGGTAGAGATGAATAATAAAACAAAATAACGAATAGAAACTGGCGTATCGAGCAACGCTAAGTGGACTTATAGCGAGGGGATGACCATAAAGCATGTCATGTGTACAAAATTTCGAAACTTTCACGGATACATTTATAACGAAACCGGAAAAGTTGGCTGAAGTTTTTTGGAACTTTATATACAAGATAGATAGATAGATTTATTAATTTTTTGATGTTATGATTTATGTGTGAAGTTTTTATGACCACCTGTTAAGGAAAATTATTTTATTGTTTTGTGCTCTAGTCAACTTTTAATTTTATAGCGATTTTTTGTTTGTTTTATGGCATCATTATTTGATTAACGTTAAACACGTCTGTTGTCGGAAATGAAAGAAATCGGAAAATACTAAAATTAATTAGCGTGGTAGCAAAAAATAATCTGCAGTATTTTTTTTCTCATCAAATTAACGTTTTGCAAAATATAATACATTTAATCAATTCAGTTTCCATATTTATAAGTCCATAACTCCAATGCTACTGTATATATAACAAAAAGGTATTTTTTTTAAAATTAAAGCATGGATACTTCAAATTACTTTTATCAATGCTAACTTTTACTTCTGATTTCCCCTGCTGGGTATAAGAAAATTATAAAAAATTGAAATAACTAGGTTCACATTTCAATCGGGCTAGTTACATACTTACGTGGTGTACTTACTTACTTTTGCACATAATTTGTCATACCTTAATCAACATTTGTTGTAGTACAGTATGGCGAGCCCTTTAAGTTATGTGATAGTAGACTGGGTTGTTTTGTGGAGCAATAACTGACCCACGAATTTGGAATGTATAACGTAACATGTTACACTATTTAAAAATTAAATAAATTGCATTTTTAATACTTTTTTTTTACGTTTACTGCTATTCCAATGTAAATTAAAATGTAGACATTGTTTATTTCCATATATTATATAATGTACCTTAGTTACGTGACAAAGAAAAAAACAATTGTTTTTCTGTTTTGATACCCCATATATCACTTTTATTACATTAATATGGATAGTGAATATCCAGTTAATAAAATATTTTATTAAAAGTTATAAAGCTAAAGTTATGTTTAAGAAAGTTTTCAGAAATATGAACATGTTAGTTTCTTGATTCATTCACTGGTATGAGAGAACATTTTTGTTTTTTTTACGATTTAGCCCTTTCTTAACCACTCCTAAAATTTTATCACTCGTGCAAAATGCAACTTTGTATATATACATATATATATATATATATATATATATATATATATATATATATGTATATATATATATATATATATATATATGAATTTATAATTATGTGTGCTTGTGAATATTTAACTAAAACGACTCTGGCTCATTAACAATTAACCGAAATTTTAATTTGCATATTTTTGGTGGATGGAGAAAATTCATTAATCCTTATGAAAGCAAACAGACAAACATAAATTAATGAGTTACTCATTTCTATTTACTAAATATATTTAATATGCTGAAATCATAAAAAATACACCCAAAACGATATTATTTACGATATAATATATTTATGGCCTTTTGACATTTACTATTTCAGGTTCGATATGATCGAAGTCGACGGCAATAATAAAAAAAAAACAGATGTTGAATTGATTTAAAAAAATAGGATAAAACAATAAAAACTGTAAACATTTTTAAGTAGATTTCACAAACTTCACATAACAAATATCGTTAAAAATTTTAACACGTAAGGGAATTCATAGCCAGATACGAACTTTCTCGATATTACTGTTTAATATTGTATCTTTCAACTATAAGATTTAAAAATTTAAAATTTTGAAAACTATTTGCAACTTTTGAACAGTTTGATCGATTTCAGTAAAATTAATTATATTTTGCATTTATCTGAGACACATATTTTGGTAGTGTATAATGATGATAATACTAAAAAATTTAAAATTTTAGAATTTTTGTTACGTTCTGGCATTTTTACGAAATTTATTTTGTAAAACCTGTTGATTACGTTCCACAATGAATGATTTTTTTTAATATTTTTCGAAAAGGTTTCCAAAAACATATTTTGCCGCTATATCGGTAGAAATTTTCAAAAATATTTTCTTTGTTAGTAGTAATGACCATTTTTATCACTGTTTAAGAAAACATAATTTTTCAGAATTTTTGAAATACTTTCATGGCATAAAGAATTAAAAGAACTGAAAAGATTTTTGGATGTTTTTTAATAAGTTGAAAATACAAAGAAATTGGAATATTCTTCATTATCATATCAATATCGATTTTTGCTTTTAAGGCATTTTTCTAATAAGAAACCGGAGAAGATTCAAGAATAAACGTCTAAGAAAATTAAAAAATAAAAAGAATAATTTATTAAAAGCTATTCACAATGACCAGTATTAATGGTCTCGTAGACGATTTGATAATCCGCTTGTGGTTAACAATGATGATATTATATGAATCATATGATATAATTGTATGTGTATAGTAATTTAACTAACTGATATTTTCCCTGAATTGTGACTTTCGCCGGAAAATTTTTAAGTATTCATTCCAGTGGTGGATAATTGTATATATTTGCGGTATACGAAATGCCGCGCAAATTACATAGTAAATAATAACGAAGCAAATAGTAAAACTAAATTATAAACTCGACTGAAAATGTAAAAGACCCGAAATGAATGGACTCGCAACGAGAGGATTATAAAATGTTTCTGGTGTAGGGCTGCAAACGTCAACAGGGCGGTTGAAACGCACCGCCCAATTGTAGGAACTTAGACGGCTTACGAATAATTTTATAACAGTGTAGAGAATAGCTGTCACATTGAGTCGGTTTGCAGCTTTGTAGCGAAACAATTAGCATTTGATTCGCGTGGTTTAATTGAGTTCACCCTTTTAATATCTAGTAAATTTAACAGAGTACTATCGCATTGAGTGTTTACGGCCTTGAGTGAGCATTTGGTACGTCAAATTAAGCTGATCAGAATATACTTAAGTATTAAATAAATTGATTGCCCTATTTTGTAACAATATTTGTAATTTCATTGTAATTTATAATGTATTACGATAATTTTAACAAAAGTACCAATTTTTGTGTGTCACGTATCAAAAATATAAATTGATTGATATATAGGCATTCTTTTTAAAAAAAATTTGATGTAGAAACATGAAATTTGGTATAAAGCCAAAGCATATTAACCTGCGTATTTTTCTGTATTTAACGTATAAAAATATATGCAGAAAAAATTGAGAAGAGGCAAATCGACAGCTGAAATTTATAACATTAATGTAGTGTGTGTTATAAGAAAAAAATATAAGGCTTTTCAAAATTTTTTGATAGATGAGTCGAGAAATTATCTTCCTGAGTGACTTAAAACTTGACGTGAAAATGTGATAAATATGTTTAAATACAATTGTATTTTTTAATGTTAGTGTTCAAAGATATTAATACTGATATTTCAGAGGATCAAAATGCAAACAAAGTATTAGTTTCTTTCATCTTATATACCGTGTAAGGTAATTTAAAAAAGAACTATTTTTTTTCATAATTATATGTGAAATAATTGCAGAAGTGACGAAATATAATACTACCACTTCTTCGCCGAAGCACGAAATTGTTTTTCTGTTTCAGTATGAGAAAGTGAGAGTAGCTAAACTAAATGATTCGAAACTAACCTGTAATTGTTTTTTAACATATCTAAATGTATTGTGGTAAGTTACAGTGAATGAGGATTATCAGATGATCTAATGGATTTGAAGTTCCATTACTACGCCGAAACTCAAGTTACTAATCGAATATTGATATCGTCTTCAAAAACTCTCCTTGTCTTATATTCGAAAATTTTTTGTAACAATCCAAAAATCACTGAAAATAGTAGCTAGTTAAGTTGCATACCTAGTATCATATGATTTATATGTGGCTTTATTCGTTAACATATTTTCGAAATATAAATCTAAGCGATTTACATTTTACATTTACATAATATTACACGTTGTGAAATATTAGAATCACCCATGGAATATGAGACGAAACACAAATTATGTTATTTCTTAAAGTCTCTGTTATAACCCGATGATAGTCTTTTAATATTAAGAGTAATGTGGGAAAAACGAATACCTCGTTTCGGAGTGTATGTTTCTAATTTAGTTTTACTATTCATGTTGATCTTACTTAGAAAATTCGTGTGATATTTTATATATTCGTGTGATATGATATATGTTGTCTTTCTTAATGTGAAGTTATAATATTTTTCTGACTTCATTGTATACATCACTAAAGATAATATAATCTACTTGGTTTAAACGACTAAGTTAATAAAGCACGGCTTATTTACTTTACGTGTGATTTACCAAGAAATTATGGTAAAATTTTTGTGCATCAACAATTTTAGGATATTAGATTATTGTATTTAGGTTTTTGTTCTAGGAAGACAGCGGTAGTTTTTTAAATTGTTTCGAATTTTTCTCGGAAAGATATTACCATCAGTTTGAGTAATCAAAACTGAAACAATACCAAAATGATTGTCACCGTCCAACTGGTGTGATTTTTTATATCTTGCGTGAAATTAATATTGTAGTCAATATATTATCAAAAGTTTAATATCATAATTGGAACAAATCATTAGCAATTTGTAATATTAAACTTTTTAATATAGAGGCCAGTACGAGGACAATATTAGAATTGTTACATGAGGTATGGACATAAAGTATATTTTGGTAGTATTTAGCGGTGAAATGTAATCTGGACATATAACAAACTATACGCTTTGCCTAGCCATGTTCTGAAGATATTTGCAAAATCAATAACTGGGTGGATAAAAGATGAGTAATAGAATGCACTAAGATCATTTTTAGACTTTACGCCTATTTGTTAGTTTGTGTAGTCATTTTGTAAAGAACATAAATATAAAGTGGAAGTAACATTCACATTTTCATTTATCATATTTGGTTCACTCAATTAGAAGGTATGCGAATTAAATATTTAAAAAAAAATATGGTGAAACTAATGTGGTTAGAGACGAAATCAGGAACGGTGCGAGAGAAGTTGGGTAGGTTAGTTAGAGTGAACCTCACTACTGTAAAGAATTTACTTTCCATTGAAGTCGTTTTATTGTCTTTATTTTGTTTTTTAATTTTTTTTTGGGTATGATTTAAACTGTGAGTGTAAATTGTGAGTAAATATAATAGTAAGAGAGTATTTGAAATAATCACTTAATTGGAGCGCATAATTTTAAGACTCAACTCACATACCTGTTACCTAACCTTGATATATTTCTAATCAATATTTTTATTTTTACAGGAAAAAATATTTTACAAAGTTCAGCTTGTTTTTTTTTTCAATTCGTCGTATTTTCAAGAACTGTACGTAAATCATGCAACCTTTAACGTGAAAATGAAAATTTACAGAAAAGGAAATTAATGCAATCTCAGTTATAAAAAATTAGGTTGAAATAAAATACATTCAAAGTGAGGAAGTAAGAAATTCGAACAAATAAATATGTCATTATGACAATGAAAATGCAAGTAAAAATATAGAAAAATTTCCAAAGCAATAAAAATATATTTAGAATTTATTAAACGGTAACTAATATATTATGAGGAACTTGACATCGCTAAAGAACGTCGCTGACACTTTATTTTATGTGAATAATTTATGTCAGATATTTTTGTTTTTCAAGTCATCATATTTTTATAACAATACGTTAATAATATTTATTACCAAAATATAAGTACACCTCTTAAAGCAAAATAAGTTGTAACATCAAATACAAGGAGAGAAAGATACAACGAAACAAAAATTTGAAAGAAATAATTAAGCACCCCGTGTCCAATGCATATAAGAAAACTGGTCAGGTGTATTAAGTGTACTTTTTATCATAAGTTGACTTCCTAGCGTAATAGGTATGTTATAATACTTAATAATGTATTTAAGTAAGAAGACATATATTATCGTCGATATTTAAGAAACATAGCATCTAGAACCAATATTACAATTTTCCTAAAATATTTGTTAAGATTATATACGTGATATAGAAAATAATGTATGTAATATAAAAAAAAATTAAAGTAATTAATATGTTGTGATAGATACGACAATCCGTAAAATTTCAAAAAAATTCGGTCGAAAAATTAGTCCCCACCCAAAATTTTTAATCACACCCAGCCTAACTTAATACGTAATATTAAATTGATTAACAGGTAACGTGTTCGTTTATTTCATATATTGCGACACCACCATAAATCCTAAAAGAGGACTGTTACATCAAACGGATGAGAAAGGACATACAAATGATGGGTGTAAGTAGCGGTAAGATGGATAGTAAACCTAAATAACAAACGTAAATGGAAATGGCGAGGACCGCGGAGTGGACTCATAATAGAAGAAGGAATATAAAATCTTTCTCTTGTTGGGAATCTGACGGCAATAACCGGATTTACCAAAAATGTTTATATGTACACTTGTTATGGAGTGCTAAACACTTACCCCGTAATACTGATTTAAACATTCTGCGTACAGACTAGGAGTAGTTGTTTCGATTTTTATACAACGTGACAACCTAGTGCAGTGTGCGTTTGGCAGCAGTAGTTGAACTTGAAATAACGCATTGAAATTCTCGTTTGTGACTTCATTGACCCTCCAGAGTTACAATATTGATTGTCACAGTGAAATTATACTAGCTAAAGCTCATAATTATTAATAATTGCCACCTCGAACGTGCATTTCAAAGTTATCCAAATCAAATTTTATTGGACGAATGCTTCCGATAAGCATTCGTTTGATACGCGCACTCAATTTTTTTTAAATAAAACTTTTGCATGAATTTCGCGAAAGTAGATAATTTATTCATTTATTTAATTACAAAATTTAAACTTTAGTGACGCGCAACCAGGAGCTGCAGTTAATGTTTGCATAGCGTTGCTGATTATTTCGTAATAAGCGTAGAGCAGGCGTTCAATAAATAACAAAAAAATAGTGATCCATGTCTTATTAAGAATTAAGTACTGGAAATTATTTCAATTAATGGAAGATAGGAACATTTTTTTAACGATAATTAGAATCCTACTCATACAAAAATAGTACATTTATTGTCTTTTCGGTTAATTTTTTGTCTTGGTATCTTGAGCGCAATTGCCATTAAATTCGTATTACTGTACCTAGCATTTCAAATTGAAGAGGCTTAAACTACCGAGTTATCTTTCCCTTCAGAGAGGTTTTTTTTAATTTCAAGGTAAGGAAATTTGTGCTCTTATCAATATATGAGGTTTTATAAGTTTTTTTGATAATATTTTTAAGTCATTATTCTGTTTTTTTAAATTAATTCTTTAAATTATTTATAAGTAGAATAATTGCAGTAGATATTCGTTAAAGACATGAAAGAATAACATTACGCAATCTCTTTATAATATTTGGCTAGGAACATTCTTGCACCATTTTAGATTTATGTCTCTCCTTATAGAATATGAAGACAATTTTCGTGGACATTCGTGGACAAAGGTAAGTCAGCATACTCTCCATCCCCTAATATTTTAGAGTTTAAGCTGTTATCATCATGTCCTGCTGATCTTGGCTTTCTCGTAGTATTGTAATGTATTTTTCCTTTAGTTCTTCCTCGTCGTCGTTTAGTATAGAAAGAGTTAACTCAAAACATTAAAACTAAAAGAAAAATAAAATATTTTGGATTCGTTTTCGAAATGTTAGTGTATGCTATTAATAAAATTGTAACAGGGTAAATTATGTGCAAGGAAAATATTTTAAAAAGAGTGACTGACTTAGCATAAAAAGTGTCAAAAAAACCAGGAAACCTGTTCTTAAAATGTTTGTCTCGTTATCTGCAAGTCAATTTGTTCGTTAATCACGCAAAATCTGCTAAGCGGATTTTTATGAAATTTGGTATGTTAATAGTACATATCCAAAAGCAACATATGAGAGAAAAAAATTAAATATTTTTTCCTATTCTGAATTGTATGCGAGTGAAACCGTGGGACATAACTAGTAATAGAATAAAACATAGCGATTGGTTAACTGCTGACAATTGTGTGAAGAGGCATGATGTTATTTTTGTACACGCTATTCAACTTCACATTCAAATGATTGAATCAGAGCTCTCTTGTAACAGCCTGTTAATTTTTTCAAAAGTTATCTGGGAGATTGTACTTAATGAGAATTGTCAAACCGATGAAATTTTCATTCTTTGAATCTGTGTAGACCAATGTTTGAGAGAGTGGCAAAAAATATATATTCAATCATCCAAATATAAATATTATGTCTTGTTATCTTCGTTTTTTCCACTGAACGAGATTCCTAAAGAAAGCTCAGTCTTCATGATATTTCAATATTTTATTTGTTTTCTTTGTCTAGTCGCTAACTAAATAGAAATTCATATCCGGGAAGTTTTCATAAATTTCAAATGTTGATTGAATAACTAAGAAATCTGTAAGTTAATAACCTAAGTTAATATGACAGCAGCTTCATGCACAAACATGCATTTCAAAGGCTTTCGCAAACAATATTTAAGAAATATAGGCTTAAATAATTTATATCACAATGCAATATTTTTAAGCACTTTTACGAAATGAAATGTCGCAAACAATACATTACTCTTTCAAGCCCATATTATAAACTTACGACAGTCATCTAATACAAAGAAATATGCAGAAACGCTTCGAAATTATGAACAACTGTCACAGTATCATATTTCTGATCCATATTTTTTTTAGATATACATTACTTTCTAAAAGTTGATTGGATACATAAATTCTAAAAACTGAAATGGGTATAGGAAGTTACAGAAGGAATTTATAAAATTATTACATCAATTTACATATAAATTTTTTTTTAAAAATTGTTATTCTAGATTGAGAGTAACATCAAAGTATATTTGGCATATAGTCATATTTAGAGATCTTAACCAGATGAACTTAAGATAATCAAATCGAATACTAATAATCCACATACAATACTTCAAAGGAGATTTGTGAGACAGCTATTTCCTTCTTTGTAACAAAAGTATCCGTAAACAGTTTAAGCTTTTATAGTCGGCGCAGGACTGTGCATCTAAAACATCCTATTTATGTATGTTACTCTACACGAGGAATGTTTTATGGCCCATTCTCGTTACAACCTACTTGCTTGTGGTTCGTTTCCGTTTGTTATTTCGTTTTACTGCTCATATCGCTAGTACTCATTCGTATAATTCATGTCCTTACGTATATTGGCTTTACATTTCTGACGTAGAGTAATGTTCTGATGAGTACGGCATTACAATGTGTAAAATTGTTAAGGATTTATATATTAGTAAATATAATGTAATCTATTTTGTTAACCATGTAAGGTAATAAAGTAATATTTTATATGCATGGTATGACGTACCAAGAGCTATAGGTAATAATTTTAGGCATTTGTAATTTTCCAGATATTATGCTTAGTTTCAACTTTACCATATTATGTACCTATACTATATCTTTAAAGTTTCTTCTTTAACTGATCCAATATTAAATTTTTGACGACCATAGTCGTTGATTGACGTAACTAAAACTAATAGAGTAAAATTAAATATCAAAACATTGATTCCGACATTTACGTTTTTTTTTGGTTCCGTACTTCAAAAGGAAAAAGAAATTAAGGTCATATATGTAACTGTTCATCTAATTTTCCTTTACAGCAGAGCCTTTCTTACAAACCACTATGGCGTGAAAATATAAAATTTGGCAAGGAAAAGCTTTACACAGATCTTAATTGTTACGGCCCAAAAATAATTATTAAAAAATTAAAGCGGAGGTAAATAAAGTTTTACAAAAGTTTCATTTATATTTCGATTAAAAGGATTCTAAAATATTTTTTCATACTTTACGTAAGATATTTTAATAGATTTTCGTAAAAATATCGATGCTGTTTTTCTCAGAAACCGTTAAACCTAAAGATTTTATTTTGAAATTATAATCATTTTTGTTAAACTTTGAGTAATATTACTTTAAAGGGACAAGAAGCAACTAACTTCTTATTTTCTTATATCATATGGCGTGTCTTGTAAACGAACAGGTTAGAAATATTCTGTGTTTTTATTTTGTCTGTGAAAGTACAACAGATATTTTCGAAAATATACATGAAAAACTAATTACCTCCTCTCTTTGAAACTCCTAAAAACAAAATTGGAGAAAAGAAAATTTTACCATACATTTATCAAAAGAAATCTGGATCAACGACACTCTAATAAATTTTAAAGCTTAAATTTGTTTCATAAATTCATCATATTTTTAAATATTTTATAAATATACTAGGTACTTCAACCGAGAAAATGTATGTTAGTATTTGTTATTTAATATATATTTTCACAAGGACGTAAAGATCCCTTATTATTCCTAACAGATTTAATTTTAATGTTTTATGTACCTTGGATATTACAATCTGTATCCAAATGCAGTTTTGATGCGATCATAAAAAAATAAGGAAGGTAGAATAAACAAACTAAATAAGCGATGTTTCAAGAAACTACTCAATACTTGATGAATAGTTTCTTGAAACATGATTTACTTGAAGCATATATGTGGGGTTTATTTTAAATTTTCGTTATTATTTTAAATACCAGCATTAGTTAGAGGGTGAAATTGATAATTTTCAATATGTTTGCAGGTTTATTTTTGTAAATGTACCTTTATATCTAACGGTCTCATCAAATAATTGAAGAATAATTCTAAGGTAGCATTGTCACCATTTAATTGTTACAACTTAATAAACTACGTCATGTGGTATTATATCTCCTTTATCATTAATCACGACCTAGTTTTCGTTGCATGACAACATCAATGGTATTGCTCTGCATTGTTACTAAATTATAATGCGAAAAGTTCGTTAAATAATGCCTTTGGTCTCAATAAGAAGCCAGTCAACGTAATTTAACCATAAGTTCTATCCAAAATTTTTAAATTTATATTCTGATTAAGTTAGCTGCTGACACAGACAATTTGAATTGTTCAAACAATTTGTAAACTGCTGACACGGACCTTTCACTGATAATTTGTATTTTATTTTTATTAAAAAATATGTTGCACTAAAAGTGCTTACAGTTAGTAACTATACATTTATTTTGTCAAATATAAATATTTAATGGTAAAATATTGTGTTTTATTCGGTAAAAAATACTGAAAGGTTTCGCATAAATTGTGCCATTTTATGTAATATTTTACAGCGATGACAGCGGCGAAAATTAATAATTTTTGACTTTTTTGTCGAAAAATTCTTGTACATATTTTCTTTAATGAGCTGTCAGTGAAATTGCTGTAAAGCGCTTTGTGTAAAGATAATCTGTGGGTGAAATTGCTATGAAGCGCTTTGTGTAACAACTGATAAACCTTGATAGTGTGAAATTGCTATGAAGCGTTTTGTTTAGATATAATCTATGGGCGAAGTTGCTACGAAGCGCTTTGTGTAAATAAAATATTGAGGTATAATTGCTACCAAGCACTTTGTTTAAAGGTAATCTGCGGGCAAAATTACTGGGGAGCCCTTTGAGTAAAGATGATCTGTCGGTGATATTGCTACCAAGCGCTCCTTGAAATTCTGTTACTGAAATTTCTACGAAGCGCTTTGTATAAAGATAATCTGTGGATGAAATTGCTACGAAGAGCTTTGTGTAAAAATTGATTAGTCTTAATAATTGATCAGTGAAATTGCTTCGAAGAGTGTTTGTAAAGACAACCTATGCATTAAATTGCTAGAAGCGTTTTACGCAAAAACTAATAAGCCTTATTTATCTGTCAGTAAAATTGCTATGAAGCGCTTTGTGTAAAGATAATCTATCAGTAAAATTGTAACGAATTTCTTTGTGTAAAGAATACAGTGACTGGTAGTGCGGCTCAGAAATATACTGTTCACTACTACGCACCCAGTTGTTTTATATAAATTCTACGCATGTGTAGATGTAATAAAATTGTAAAATGATCACACCAGTATTTTAAAGATAAATATAATATGAAACGAAAATAATTTCAGAAACCTTTATCTATTCACCTGTGAATTTGAAGAATGTATTGTAATTTTGATGCAAAGCAACTTACTTGAAAAAACTTTATTTTATCATGCTTATAGATAAAGTGCGCAACGCGTATTTTACCATTTAATTTTACAGTTAATTTAATAATATTTTCCAAAAGTCAAAGTAAATGAAGTACCTAACACAGCTAGTTTATAATTCATTTATCACCAAACTTCATGTATTTTCATAGACCCGAATATACTGTGATGTAAGCACAATTATAAAGGATCGTATTAACGATACAAATTATCAATATATCGTACAACATAAAAAAAAACACACGGAAACTCGATCTCCGTAATACGGGAAAATTATGCAAAAGTAACGACGCGTTGTTTTATCTGAAATGCGCAAAAAAAACATGTACAGCGGCGAGGCAATTGGCTATGGCTTGAAATTATTGTCCCTTAGCCAAAACAAACGAAAACCCATTGTCTTTTTTGGCAAACGTCGGGAACATTCTATCACTTGGTCGTTTAATCCAATGGTTTTGTTTGGTTTTTAGACGTGGCGTTTGCCTAAATTGCGCTTATCGTTTACATAATGCGATACTAAAAATAAACGCCCTTGATTGAAGGGCCCTGCTTTTTTTCCTCAGAATTAAAACTAACCGTTTTATCAATTGAATTTAAATATTTTTCAAGTTAATATCTTCATTGTATTTTATTACGACAAATTTTACACGTCTTATGCCGAAAAAGTATCTTAAACTTCTATAGAAAAATATAGACATGTAACTAGGTAAAATAGTGATTTGTGAATACTTTTCGAGTTCTGCTTAATTGTAAATTAAAAATCAGGTCAATATATAGTATATTGTGTGCCTAATTATCTTTTGGTCATTTCCTATCTATAAAGGAAGAAAAACGGAAACGGATCTTTATGAGATCTCTGAGGTGTCTGTTAGAGATATTTTTTTTTGCAGAAATCGGTTGAAGTAGAAACTTGAAATGTTCTACAGTGAAAAAGCATATTGATTGACATATATATGAGTTGTTAATACTCAAAAGTATTTCCATAAAAGTTTTATGTAGTAAAATTTTGTTAAAAAATTATTCAGTATTGGTCTAAAATAATATTTAAAATAGAAAATTATAGGTATAAAAGAATAATTAATTTTAATTTTAATGTAATACTTTTCAAGTAATATTTACGAAAATGTCTAAGGAAATTTGTTTAAAAAATATTTTTATCCACATATAGTTCCATATTTATCACTCAAATAGGTTCATATGAAAATTTTAGGGTAACAAATTTGATTTAAAATTTTTTTTTTAATTTTTTTAAATGGTGTCATGTATCAATTATAATAAAAAGTTATAAGTATTTTTAAACTATTTGTTTCAAATTCTATGTTAAACTAGCATTCACTCACCGCTCCACTCGCGTGGTTATAGTTAATATAAATTTTACCGGAAAACTGAAGCGACGATTCCAATTGTTTCAAATATTTGCGATATTTTTACCCTTTTGTAATAAATAGCAGGCAATAATGTATTTACGTGAAGAAAAATATTATTAATTTATTTTATAGTTTAATAGAAAATACTAAATACCCTTAGCTCTTTACATATATTTATATTATATAACCTGCGTGGCATGGGAACTTGCGAAGTGATAGTTTTACTTGTACTTAACCTTTTTTAAATTTATTTTACCGTTAAATGTCGTATGTCTAACTTCTATACAAAAGATAGATCCTAACCCACCGTATACTAGCAATTTTATTCAAAATAATTCCACTAAAATACTTATATTTGGGGTATATACGTGTATTTTTCCTATTTCTTTTTCCCATTGTTTAATAATCGTCAACCTCCCAAAACTTTTTCGCGTCAATCATATTGTGTGTACATATTTATTGATGAATGTAATTTAATTAAACTGGAACAATTTTCCCGTGCTTAGTACCGCAAGGGGAAAACAATATGGCATGGATCACTCATACTTTGAAATAAAAATCTGATTCGACTTAATTTGATACTTAATAAAATATTAAATACTGTTTTCACTGTCCTTAACGTAAAAACAAAATTTAGGAACATAATTAATCGTTAACCTTGAAAGATTGAACCACAGTTCATAAATTATTTTTAGAAGACCGCTGATTTTTCAGTTATTATAAATACCTTGACCAAATACGTTAGTGAAATGTTTTCTCATTCTTTTACTTGACTTAAACCTCGTCACTCTTAAGCAAATCATAAGGACTCGATGATGTTTGGCCAAGGATTTTGACATGATATAGGACTTTCAGCTCCTAAACGATTTTCCCATTTTTTTAACTTCTTGTATCATGGTCTTCCTTCATAATGCATCTTGCCTTTTTTCCTCTTCCACTGAGAGGTTTTAGAAGAGAGCTTATTGCTGAAATATTTGTCCATAAAATAGAAGAATAATTAAAGATTTTTCTTCGAAATAAGCAGATGGGCGCTAGCACTCTGGCTACTCTCAAAAGGTACATTCTTTCTCTAGTTTTTCTTTTTTCTCATTTCTTTTAAAAACTAAATGATTTCAGTTTCATTATTCATTCAGTTCGGAGTTCAAAACTAATAGTTCTCTCAATTCATCTAAACTGTGAATAAACTTTAGTTAATCCTGTTTGCAAACCTGCTAAAAATTTCTTGAACACATAACGTCTATCTTTTCAAACAAGGAAAATGTTTTATTTATCTCTTTCCAAGTACTGTTTATAGCCATTGTTATAATTCGGGTATAAGCTAGGTTTAATTTGTCCCATAGTGGGAATGGAAGCCAAACAAATTAAAATTCACTTATATAATTTTTCTGGAAGTAATACTCGTCTGCAGCTGAAATTCTATATTTATTAAAATAAGTTTAATTAGTTTTTATGACATTGAAAATGACTACAAATTGACAACACAATAAAAATGATTTTTTAAAATCGTGGGTGTGTTTGAAAATATTAGCACAAAATAACGACCAAATCAAACAAATAAACTATTCCATTCTGTCCCTGCTGTGTCCCTGTGTCGTAGCGTAGTAATGTACACTCAATAATCTTTCTCAGTAATTTTAGAAACAAAAATAATTTTTGAAATTGGATTTTAGAAACAAAATAATTTCAGAGATTAGGGTAAAGAAACAAATAAATAAACAAACTTTTCCCTTCTTATTTTAGTCAGATAAGTTTGAATTCTTTACATTTTAACTTGAGAATGCAGTAATAATATGATTATATTTTGCACGTTTTAATACTATTTATCTAAAATATTTTGTACTTTATTTTTCTTAGAGATTTGATACTATCTCTTCTTAGTTTAATGGAGTTGAAGGCATATGTCACCAATGTTCTCAATTGAAGTTTACGAATAATGTCTATAAATTGTTCACAGAAACCCCACAGAAATTATTTAAATCAACTGCAAAAACTACTTTGTGCTTTGAAAGATATATTTTTGTGTATGAGAAAGATGTAATAACATATATAGATGTTAAAAAATAATAATATAGGAAATATTATATTCGTTCAAATATTTACATGCGCCTAAATCTATACCGAACACTCGTAAGGCGAGTTTCACTAGTACTTAACAAGTATATTTTTTAAATTTCGTTCTTAATAACAGTGTAAATAAAATAATAATTGAAGAGAAAATTGTGAAAATGCAATGGCAAAAGATAGTGCGGTTTTGCAGGAAAGGAACGTAATGTTGGAGTGACTTAATTATCTACACATTTGCACACTGAGTTCGGAAGTATTGAGCGGATACTTTGAGAGAATTAAAAATTATATGTAATATGTTTCCTAGGCGTAACTAAACTTTTTACAGCATATATTTCAATGTTTTTCTTGTAAATTTTCCTCTATTTGTAATTTTCTTTTATTGAAATTTATTTTTATGTACAAGAAAACTAGGTAAAGTATTTTTATTTCCAAAGGTTAAAAAAATTGCAAAGCGACAGCTACATTATTTGAAAAATAAGCTATGAATATCCATATAGTTAACTAATTATTATCACTCACTCAACCGGTATGAATTAACATTCATTCTATATCTTTTAATGTAAGTAGAAAATTAGTTTAAAAATTAAATAATTATGTAAATATTTACTAAAATTTTCTTCACCAATATTGTTTACATCGCTGAGAAAAACGAATCACGAGAAACAATATACCAGGGACACATGTATTATCGAAAAATCCATTTTTCAATTAGCATTGTGATTTGGGTTAAAAGTTCGTAAAAATACAAAAATAAAGATGAAATAAAGCATCGTCTGGTAGAAAATTAATTTAAGAAGTTTTTTAAATAAAAAATAAATCAAATTTTACTAAATAAGTAATATAGTGTCACCTACCAGTAAAAACTCAATCATCTCAAATGGGTAAGCTATATAATATATATTATTGTCTAGTTTAGAAGGCGTACTTACCTACCATCGCGATATGATAAAAACTAAATCGTAATCAATAAATTAATAAGATTTTCCTCAGCGAATTTCTTTAAATATGAAATGAAATGTAATGTTCTGAAATTTACATTTAATTTATCAATTTCCTTCCCTTGAAACGAGCAAAATTATATTAGTCTTATAAATTAGCATACGTATTACTTTTGAATGGACACTGCAAGATATATTACTAGGTAAGTATTCACGTTTTTACTTTAAAGTTTCTAAGCTGCGTTAACTTAAGTATAGTAGGTATTTATATAAAAACTAACACGTCGCAACGCTTCCAAATTCTTTAAATATCATACTTTACGCAATAACAAACGGTATGTTTAAACTACACACGGAATAAATTTCGACCCCCAAAATCAGATATGGTATCGACTTTTCACGGTTTCAAAAAATGGGCTTCTTTAACCTAGTTACACGTGGCTTTCTACCAAGTAAGTTTTGTACATCTCTGAATAAAAATAGGTACTTTTTTTTAAATCCTAACATCATAAATTTAAAAACAAATTTACTCGTGTTCGTAAAAAAGGTTTGCGCTAAAAAATTCGATCAATTTCGATCAAAAATTGTTAACGATTTTGACATCTATTTGCGGTGACAGTATTCCTATATACATTTAGTCAATAAAAAATTCCCCGTTCGAAATTTACAAAGTTGAGTTTAGTGAAAAGGAATTTATATTAATGTGTAAATACCTATTTCGATGAAATCAATAGATTAAATGTAAATGAGATTGTTAACAGTTGCTTTTAACTGTGATTGGTCTGAGGAGCCTCAGATTGAGTAATATAGCGTTATTGATATTGAACAAAACCTAACAATATGAAAAGAAAAAATATGGTTATTCATAAGGTTTTTGCGAACGTGTGCGTATGTGTGTGTACGTTTTTTGTTGTATTTATGTATTAGCAAAATCAACCGTGCAACAAAATACACCATTTACCATTTTATTAGTGCTTTTGTAAAATATATGAAACACAGGTAGATCGGTTGTGAAATGCATGAAAGATAAACTTATAGGTACACTTTATGTATCTCATGCATATATTAGAGTTTACAAAATAGAAAACGAAAAATTACTCACCAGCTACGAGATGCGTATCGTGTAAGCTAAAGATTCAAAAGCTACAGGGTTGCTCTTAAACATTTTAAACTGCATATTGAAAATGTAACTGACAAATCTGTCATACGTAGTGGTATATATAGTCCTGTGTTGATCCTCATATTATAATGTGCCAATGATTTTCTTAATATGCATGTTAAAAACGTGACCAGGAAATGAAAATATAACTAACTAATAAATCGTTCGTATTAATAGCATTCACACGTTATATACTCATATTATTAGCTCTCATACTGGTAGTCACATATTTCTATTTTGTGTACTCATATTAAACATCATGTGTTAAAAACACATAAGTTAAGAAAATATTTACCTTGAAGGGTCAATATTATATCTTTTGAGGAATACTTTTATTTCTTAACTCGGAAAATACTGTTTCGTATGAAATAAAGTTTATAATTTTATATTATTTAGTAATCTGTTCACCTTCATTGGAGTCGAAGATATATTTAGTGATATTTCTAATTATTCATTGCCGAAAAAGATACATAATCCAATGTAACATTGACATAACTGTTTTTTTTTAATTTATTATCTTTTATGATAGAAAGAACTTTCCTCTCGAGATTAGCCTTTTCCGACTGTTAACACCAAAAAGTAATCATAAACCAGGTCACTATATATTACCTATTTTAATGTATATATTTTACTAATAAAATAAAATGCATATGTTTTTCCGGAAATAAATTTTATTGGAAAGAAAACTAAATGTCTATGAGACACTTGTTAGTTTAACAGAATTGCTAAAACTGCCCCATTTTTAATTGTTATTTATCTATATCGCATTTCAAAGTCTTCATTGTAAGTATTTATCATAATAAAGCAACGCATAGTAAGTCCAAAATACGCGAAACATAAATTCTTTTGAACTATTATGGCTTGAGTTCCGTAATAATAACTTTTTACTCTAAGGCAGTTTTTTTCCAATACTGTACAAATTCGCATAATGAAATTATTCGGACATGTGTCGAGACGTAGCAACCATATTATTGAACGCATTGTGTAGCAGATCAAAGTGGAAGGAACCAGGACATGTGTGAGAGCACCCATGAGATGGATAAATTAGGCCTAAGCAACCATGGATGCTTCCCTACACGAGTGCACCAGAAGAACAGCTGATAGAGAGGAATGGCGACATGTCCTATAGCACTTCATTCATCTGCGACAGACTTGACATAATAATCACGAACCCTCTGTCAAGAGTGTGACAATTACGTAGAAGAATAATTTCTTTAGTGCATGAATAAAAAAAGATAAGGGAAAATTAATAACAGAAATAAGAGGATCGATGGTCATTAAATACTAGTTAATATCATGCATACCAAGAAAACATATCGAAATTAACCTTATATCAAAAAGTTATCTGCGTTTCTGTCTGTTAGTGCAACAAATACTGAATGCTCCAAAACTAATTTCAAGCTCACCACCAAGTAGCGGGTTACTATCTTGAATGACCCACATAAAGTAATTAATATAGACGTGGTCGTATAGGAAAGCCGTTATCGGGACAAATGGATGGGCTTTGATTAGACAAAAAGCTACTATTTAACGTCAAGCTACTTGATTTATTAATGGACATGTGAGAATGTTTGACGAAGAATATAGGCGAGGATCGACGAAACCTATTTCCGGCTGACGTTGCTTATCCAATCCGCGATAACATGGGAGCTTTTATTTTCACTTTAATTAAACTTTCTCTGCTTTTATAAACTTACACAACGGGGATATACTCTTATTAAATTTGTGGTTTCTGACAACAAGTTCTGCATAAAGATATTTCCGTTAACAAAGACCAAGTATTGATAACGTTTAGCGATAAAATGTATATGTCACACGGAGTAAAGTCAATGTTCTGCAGAAAATATAATAATTTGAAAAAATGAATATTTCAGCTGACTAGACTTTTATATACGTAATATTAGCTGAACCAGAAGACATCATATATAGTACGACGTCGGGAAATTTCAATAAAAAGTTGCAAATAAATATGTTAGAGGCATATAAATAAGTTTCTCAATTAAATTTCAGATATTTTAGATTTTGCAAATAACTTTGTTGGTAATAATGGTTAGTCAATAATAATTTAAAGAAGACAAGAATAAACGAAAATCATTTTTGCCCACTTTCAATTCACAAGTTTGTTTTTTTTTTCTTTAAAACAACAATTATTTATAAATATTCCTTTACGCCATTCATATACCAATCTTTCATTATATCATTTATCTATGTATCGACTAACTATTGATCTACTTTTACTGGTCTTGGTATTCGGATTTTTTCTTAATTTGCAATAATATGATTATCTTTTGTGTATGTGTGTGTGTGTGCGCGTGTGTAATTATGCATACTCAAGGTACAAGGAAGGTATGCAATTATGCATACTCAAAAATTCTAATTTTTTTTTTAAATGATTTACCCATATGCTTTATTTTATTTTAAGTATACATTTATTTGACTTGCTTGGCACTGCGTCCTTTTTTCCATTTACCTAAATTGTGTTTTTTTAGTCCTTTAGGTTCAAATAATTATTCCCTTCCTTGCCTTCGCAGTCATGATTTAAATTTTTAGTAACTAATTTGTCGAATATTAATATTGAATGTAAAATTGAATCAGAAACCGAGGTCGAAAGGTTTTCCGTGAAGGTACTAACCGCGTTCCGTATTATTTAAATATTTGGGTGATAGATGTCTTCATGTTGTATTTTGCAACATACTAAAATATATGTTTGAAAAATAATAATGAAATATTGTATTAAATGAAGTAAATACGCCGAAAAGCACAGGCAATGAAACATCAATTTACTACCGCAAAAAATACTAACTCCGTAAATATTTTCCTTGTTATATCTATTTAGGACCTAATTACTTTAATTTTATCCTGAATAAAACAGGAGAAAATTCAAAGTTTATATTACATATCGAAATCTATACATTTAATATTTCAATAATCTATTGATATTTAGTTTGTATTTATTTCCGGTATACATTCAATATTAGGTTAATCAGCATATTTATCCAACCTGTAAGCAATTATATGTGTAAATACGCAGTGATATAATGTATCATGCTCTAATGAGATACTAGTTAAATTATAATATGTAGGAGTGCATAGTGTGTGCATCTGAAATCGTGTCAATTGATAGGACCATTGCACAGCAAAGTAATGGACGAATTTGTAATTGAAAATTTTTAGATTCTATGTATGGAGACTTATAGTAGATCAAATAAATATAACGTTTATCAAAAGGTTAGGTTATTTAACATCTATAACCAGGACATCATGATAAAGTCTTTTCAAAGGGCATTATCATCGTTACATCGTATCTCAAATTTTCGTAACGAAAAACTAAATTGGAAAACTTAATAAATTTAAGGATATTTGAATACTGTTACGTCTAGTTTCATAAAAGTAAAGAATTTAAATCAATCTTTGCTAATAGCCCACCTGAAGATTCAATCTTTGCTAATAGCCCACCTGAAGATGTTGGAATACAATGAAACCTAGGTCGTGGTAAAACACTTATAGAAAGTAGAAATAATACTACATCACGTAGTTTCATTTAATTATCAAAATATGCCATATAAGAAATGGTATTTGAGTTATTAAATATTACATTTGTATGGTATTGCAGTGAAACAAAGAGCTATTTTACCTTCACCGTTTATCGAATTATTATATATGCTTCGTATGGAGATCTCAGACAGCGCGGAACAAAATATTAATTCGTAATACACTCAAAGATACCCAACGAGTTCAGTTTTTTTTATAGAAAGGTTTGAAGACAAAACTCATGTTTCATTAACAATTTTTAATTTTTAGGCCCCATTTGGGAAATGTTATGCTTCACTGTAACATGCAACGCACTCATCATTATTTTCCGTATGTAAATTTTCAACCATGTGTGTTAAAAACCTGAAAAAATTCTACATGACAGCATTTTATTAGAAATTTCAATTAATGTAATTCGGTTAAATTATCGAAAGTTTTAAGAGATCTTAATAATAAAAGATATACAGAACCTTGTTTTACATGCACTCTTTCTCATCGAAAACATTTACTATAGAAACATAACGCAAATTATGTTACGTAGAATATTATTTAAAAGGCTTAATTAACATTAACGTAAATTATATTACTTAACTTGAAATTTTGGACTGTGGAATAACTAACTATAAGATCATGAAACTCAACAAAATTTTATCTGACACAAATCTTACTGTAAGATACGCAAGCAACAAAGGAGGCAAATGGTTCAGAATACGAAAAGAATCATCAAATTCAGATGAGCTCAATGGTATTATACTAAAGACAAGGCTGGCTTTTATTAGATCAATTCCAAAGGTATCCTTTTAAAATAAAACTCTTTAAACTCGCTTATCCAGTAAACTATTTCCCATTAAACCATTGTATAATACAGCGTTATAAAGTCCACTGCAGTCCAATACGCCGAGATAAAGAGAAGGACTCAAGGTTTATTTGAGAAATCCACTTTCACATTTTAATAAGATATTTTTTTGTCGCTGCGTGAAAAGGGAAACTTTATAAAATGCTTAAGCGAACTTACTCGAGGCCACTAAGCTACTCAATTTGTCTTTTCGCTGGTGGAAAATTGCACAGAGATAAAAATTTTCAAATAAATTCAATTTATTTGGTTTGTATTATAAATGAACGGATATAGGTCAGTTGCAAATATTTTCTTTGACGTTGTGAGATTCGTAATTGACTAATTGCATATTACCGAGTTTCTCTGACAATCGTAAAAATTTTGAACGATTTAGATTGAATTTCTTTCTATCTGACTGCAAAAAGAAATTTCTTCGTTTTGCGCGATTTTCTCTAAAACTATCAAATCGGTTTTTAATTTTTTTTTGTTTTACAATTTCCATACTGAAAGAAAGATCCAAGTATGATAGTGGTCTAAGCCTTTATTCTCATTTTAATATTTGTGATTCAATAACTGACGACGGTCTACACAATGGAATTACCACAATTGCTATCATTATATTTAATCTCATCTAGTTTCAATTTCATCCCACTATTATAAAAGATAGGTAATAAATGTTTTTCAAATACTATACAAATTGTTTTAGATATTGCATCTTTTAAATCAACTGAATAATTATTTCGATGATGTTTGAAATTTTAGTTTTATTTCATTTTGCACTCTAAATTTGAGCAACTATTTTTACTCCAAATGATTAGACAATTATTTGTATATATTCGTTGCTCGCTTTGTGTTATGAGTGCTTGATTCTAAAACTAGTGATGGTATTTTATAATTTAGAATTAATCTCCATTCAGTTATCGGTTCAATTTCTTCGCATTTTTTGCACCTCTGATTTAGTTTGTGTTTTTATTATAATATTAGCTTAAAGAACTTAAATATTAGAATTATATAAATTAAATCAAATATTAGCTTCAAGAGATTTTTAAGGGAAATAAATGAACAAATTATCAAATTTACGTAAAAATAATAGATACATTTAAATCTTTTCTATCTTGGCATGGAACAGTACTTTTCCGCCAGCAATATTGTCGGTGGTTGCATTCCATCATCCTTCTGACACTTCATTATATATGCATATATTGATTAATAGCTAACTTTAGATATATTCTCCCGTCTAGTCATTTTTAAGTTCCGATATCTCAAGTAGTCAAAGTAATTTCACTTTAATAGGGTTAAAAAACCCTCAACGACATTATAAGTTAATGCTTGGATAAATCAAAACAATAATTTTAAACAGATCCACTTTTAATTTCGTATATGAAATTTATATATATGGATATCTGTTACTAAATAACAGAATATATTTCTTAAAATAAAACACATTTAGTTGATCCATTTTTTAAACATTAGATTTTCCACAGTGCTGTAGTCTTACATGCAGTGAAAAAACCTTCATTTCATTATGGGATAATAATACACATTAGGGTGCTTATCGGAAAACTTTCGTTTGTAATTTCTTAAATTAATTTATTTATTTGATTATTTGTACTATTTTTCTATTTTCTGTACTCATATTGCTTTAAAGATTATAATAACCTAAATATGTGCTAAATTTCTTACAAACCTTTTTGTCATGTGTTTAATACCTCTAAATTAATTTTTAAACATGCAAAAACAATTGACATATATTCTCTAATTTAATCAAACACAGCAATAATGATATATATATCTAAGCTATTAAACATATTTTTCACTCTCCATTTAATGCAACGCGGAAATCATGATAATATTTAATGAAGTCGGTAAAAAAATTACAATCATTCTCGCGCCGAATTAGATACTCGTCTACAATAAATAAGTAATAATGTAAAAAAACGCGATAAAAACGGGACTACGAGTATAAACGCGGAAACGTTACGCACTTCAGTTAGCAATGAAATGAGAGGGAAGTTATGGTCGCAGAATGCTCTGCTAACAATTTATTGCGTAAAGCCTACATAGGTTGTATCTCTCGCAGTCGACGAGTTTTTGACAATTAAAGAATTATAATTCCTACCGCCGCGGGGAGGGAAGATTAAGGAGAGTAATAATGGTTATAAACGGACATTTACTAGTTTCGCTCTGCGTTAGTTTCATTACGAGCTATTCGTTATGCGAATGAAATGATGGAATGAACGCTGTGGCGTTGGAAGCGATATCTCAAACGTAAGTGGGTAGCCGTTACATGATTAAATATACTTATTATATATATATATATATATATATATATATATATATATATATATATATATATATATATATACTGAGTAAGTTTGGTGATAGTTAGGTTTCAGTATCTTTCCTACAGGTAGTAGCTAAAGCCCCGCAATCACAGGATTCAGACAGTCACTGGATTCCAGGAATTTATTCGACCGGATCTATCACTGATAACTATGACGTCTGTAAAAAAAATCGCTGTGTTGATTAGCAATGAATTCTCGTCGTAAAATGTAAGACAATACTTTTATTATTTTGTGATAGCTTCTTCCAAACATGACTATCACCGTTGAATTATTGATTTCTCGAGCTGTGTACACACGGGAACTACTAAAGCTCCGAACATAAGTGAATTCAACTGAATTGAATTAATTTTTGCATTATAGAACATACCTTATATGTTTCCATGAGATCTCTTTATGTGACCTCCGGTTTTCACGCCAGACGTTATGAATCGGCGGCTGCCAATCATCGCATTTTGGTAATACGGTTTAATACGACTACGGTTCTGTGATTATTTGAATAATTCTCATGGTCGTACAAATTCTAGCATTAAAAATATTATAGAAAATCTATTTTGTCATTATAAAAAGCTAATTTTTTTTAGTACTAATTGAATAATTTGCTTAAATATCATCGGTACTAACATGAGGTACTTATTAAGTCATATATTTAAAATAAAATATGGAAAATCGTATCAGCATTCAAAGTATTTTATGTCTTATTTAAAGCAGTCTAAAATTTAGTGTAGATAAATAAAGAAATGTTAAATCAACATTGGAAGGCATCTTACCAAGTGTTGTAACTTTTGAACCAATTCCTAGATGCAAACCGAATATTAAGATAATGTTTTATTTAAAAAAGTATGACAAATTCGTTATCACAAAATGTTATATTCGTTTCGTATCGACAAAATGTTATATTATAATTTCTCGTACTAGGTTCCACACACTGTAATTTTAGTAGATATATGGCTCTGTAACTCGATATATGTTGTTTTTCTCTAATATGACATCAAAATACATGATCATCAAAATGGTTAATAAATAACACGGTAAAGTCGCTCTTATAACTTTGCTCTACTAAGGCAATAATATATATATATGTATGTATATATATATGTATATATATATATATATATATATGTGTGTGTGTGTATATATATATATTTATATACACATATATATATATATATATATATATATATATATATATATATATATATATGTATAATTGATGTATATGACTTATGGCTACGAAAACAATGTCTTACAGCGCTCGATGAGCGGCCGGGAATTAAACTCGGATCCCCACGGCATGCCGTATGCCTTGCGATCAATCCAATAAGCCATAGCGTGTCAATTGATTGATTATCTTTATAACATAAATATATTTTTTAAATAACTATGACAAAACGAAATGTTTTTTTGACCAAAATAAGTGTTAGTTGTGTAAAAAAAGGTTTTTTCTTTAACAATATTTCCTGACTAAGCCTTCATTTGTAACAATTAATACTTATACTTTTTACACAAAGTTTAATTTAGGTTAGTTTTAATAATTTACAATTGACAGAATGTAGGTATACTTCAAAATACTATATACACTCGATGAGATTGATCACATTTTTTATTATATTGCGGGTTAGACGTAAATTCAGGAAAAATAACAAATTAAAAAACCCAATGATTGACTCAATTAAGAGCCATCAATGACCTAAGTCTGATCCATTGCAAAAAGATGGATTGATCAGTTCATGGAAGACGATGGCGACGGCAAGCGTGGGAGTACGGGTTTTTCCCGTGAGGAACAGTCACAGCATTAAAATACCAGGTTACAATAATTCTGATCAAAAATACATAAAAAGTTTCGTCATATGGAACATGTTATTGAGAACATGCCTATATTATGAGGGACTGATGCAAAAGGGTCTTAAGTTAGAAATTTGTTGATAAATATAGAAGAATATAAAAAAAAATATGTTGAATATATTTGATCTAAAATCATGGTTGAAAAATAAATTATTTCAATTAATAAATCCCTTAAAATGTAACATTTTGCGAAAAGTTAAATTGCTCCATACCAATTAACAAAACAATGAAAAGTCAAGAAAAACTTAATGTGCTAAATACATGGGGAATATATCCGTTTTTGTTGGTTTTATGGTTCCGTACCTAAAAGGGAAGACGGTATTCTTACAAGATTACCTGTCCGTTTATCGGTATGTCACGAACTTTTCTCAGAAAGTATTTATCCCAAAAACTTAGAATTTACCACAGTAATAAACCAAATTAAACCACATAAGACTCAAAGTGGTCATTAAAAATATTTTCATCAAAATTTTATAGGCTATTAAGAAGTCAAAATTTTTTTCCACAATTTTTTTAAATAGTACTACGTGGTATAATTTGGTAGATATACTGAAAAATAAGCAAAGGTATGTTCCTATCTTATTTGTGAAAAAGAGTAATCAAATATTTCGCAAAAATTAAAAATGTTAGATATCTGCAAGGTCATAGGAAAATTATAACGGTTATCCTAGATGTTATAGGCTTTGAGATATTCACGATAGAAATATATTCCGCAACTTAATTATATTAGATTCTAATACATATCTATTGTACTAGGAATCCGTATTAATTATGACTTACAATTAAAATATTTTCACTTCTTTAACTCTACCTTTTCTTAACTTTCCATTACGCTGGTTTTATATGCTGGTTTTTATTTATATATATATATATATATATATACATATATATATATATATGTATATATATATATATATATATATATATATATATATATATATATATATATATATATATATATATATATATATATATATATATATATACGGTTTTATTCGTTTTGCAAACCCACAACAGATTATTTTCTTATTTTTTCATATTTTGTAGCATATAAAATATTTACTTCCAAAGTTGTAGTCACTGTGGTATGTTGGGTTGTGCGTAAGACATGCACTGCGACGACTTGGGTTCCATTCCCGGCTGCTCATTAAGCGGGACTGGAGTAGATCAACCTTTCAAAGCTCTAGTAACCATTTTCCATATGAGATCTTCTTTATCACATTTGCACACGACAAGAACTTCCAAAGTTTTTTCAGTACTGACTCCTAACAACACGCACTACTGTGAGAGCCTACGCAATTTATAACCTAAGTGAGGAAACTCACTGCAGTTTTGTACTTCCAGTTTTAGTAGACTGAAAAGTAAGTCTATTTATTTAAATTAACTAAAACACACACTAGCGTAATGAATCATATATTCTCATATAAAATAGGAAAGTGACATTGAAATGTTCACAAAAGCAAGTGACCGGAAAATATTTAATGAAATTAAGTAAAAAAGCTATCTTTGGACCTATATGGATTTACTTATAATTATCTATTTTAAAAAAAAGTTGTTATAAACATTTTATATAGCTTTCAAATTGTAACTCAGCCATGTGCTTATTATGAAATGAAGCAGTCGCCAGGCAAATATAAAAGCATTTCAGAAATCCGAAAATCGTAATATACTTTCCTACCATTTATTAATAATTCACTTCAATAACCGCATTGTAATCGATTACCAAAAAAAAACAATTTAAATTCCGTCCGTCCCTAAGGGGAAAAAAGGGAAAACCAAATATAACACCGTCCTCACCCCGCGCCCCTAACCTCCCTCTCCAAGTCACAATCCCACCGCCGTGCCGTCGTGTATCCATGTACGGGAAAAGCGCCCATGCACATTAAAAGCCTTCAATGGTATTTGAAGAGCATACAAAAATGCTAAATAAATGGAACGCGCTCGAATGTTGACGGTTTAGCTTACGGGTAGGTTTGTACAGTTAGTGTATTTGGAAGACGCACGTCAAAAGTGGTGATTGATACTTATAATCCTAATTTATTTTGTATGTTACGTTATTTTTACGTAATGATTTTATATTTAATAGACTTCTTCTGCGACTTGCTACTCGTATACTTCTGGGACTGAGAAATGGGCCTAGGATATTAATTTATTACCGTCCAATATCATTAGCAAAAAACCACTTTTCCCGTTTCAATAAACATTTCACATCGCTCCTTACCGAGTTCTTATCTCTGACCCATAATGATATTTTTTCTGTAATGTAAAATTTAAGCACCCGACTGTTTAAGTTGCACTCGTATATCTGTGAAATACGCATACAATAAATATTGCTTTGTTTGACATGTATATAGACATGACTAAAGTATTAATTATACTTTAGTCATGTCTATATACATGACAATAGCCCTTTAAAGTTATTACATTTTTTTAATATAAAAAGCCCAAAAATAATGTTAATACTATAAGAAAAAAATGTTTAATTTGAATTGTTTACAATAAATTCTAGTTTTTTTTAAATACATATACATTCTTTTAATGTTTTTTAAAACAGTCAGAAATGATCGAGCACTCGACTTGAAATTCTCGGCCGTGACACACTGTCACGCAGTCTGAAGTCAAACGGGCGCCCTCTGCAATTTACGTCTCACCGGGCTTGGCACTCGTGTCATACGCACTTCCCCGAATTACACGGCCAATTTGTTACTCCGTCTATCCACGTAACCTTTTCTCACCTTAAAAACCTTATTTCGTATGCCGACTTCCCTTTCATTTGTAGCTCGATTTATTTATACTTGTTTTGGAGGTCGTTTGAGACTTGTGTTTGTTCATTGTAGGACGTGTCGGTATAATTGTTGGGGGATTGACGTAAAGGTGAAATAAAGTAAATTTAACTCCTAATGAAATTACAGTCATTTTATTTACATTCAATTTATAAATGAACTTCTGTTTTTATTAATTCCCGATTTTAAAATAAGCCGATCAAATTTCTTTTGAAATAACTAATATTTCACTCGTAAAAATAAAGAGAAAATTTTTTAAAACAAAACAGAAGTAAATTAAAATTAAATATATTAATGGAAACCAGTATTATTGCATGGGCCAGCCTCCAGTTTTGATGACAGAAGTAGTTATAACTCGAGTAATTTTACAAGTAATCAACTTTTGATATAACTTTAGGAAAAGGGGAAAATTTCTCCAAAAAATGGTACCACTTTTAATTTTGATTAAAAGTAATGATTCTAGTTTGTCCTTGAAAAATGACATACGTCTTTGTCCGCTGATCTGTACGTACGAGTATGTATACGAGACGTGCCAAAGATTGCAACTCTTGACCGATTTTTATAACTATTTTTTAGCCATTGTTCGAAGAGAATTGGTTTTCATAGAATTTTGTCAAACAGTTAAATTTTCGTTACGAGTTTTCTATAAAAACACCCTTTTTTGTGATAGCTTTCTATTTTGTGCGAAGCTGCTAGCCCCTACGGGTTGTTCCCTGCTTTTTTAACCTAATTTTTTTTCCAAATTTTTCTACTTGATTTGAATTTAATAAGATAATTTTTAAAATAAATGTTAGAAAAATTTCAATTTATTAACACCAAAAAATCGCGGCGCATGTACGTTCCGTTTTACCAACGATTTTCGTTTTTGTTATTAAATACCTTTATAAGTTCAATATGAAAATTCTTTTACCGATTCCATAGTGAATTAATTAGTTCTTTGAAATATAAAATACAATTAAAAGTCATCATAACTGCAATAAAAAACATTTATTTATTCGAAGGTTGATTTCTTAGACTGTTTATACATTGCAAAAATCCATTTGCATATATTATAATTTTTAAAACACTGATGAAATGTATCAGAGGTCATTAAGAACAATTTAAATTTATTTGTCTAAAAAATTTAGTTATGTTATTAACTGAGTTTAAAAAATAAAATGAAATCAATTGTAATTAAAAGTTTTCTTTTTATTTCCGGTATTAAATAATGTATTTAATAGTTCATGATATTTCAAACTTCAAAAAATCAGTTATTAAATTTTAAATACATCATAGGGATACAAAAAAGATTCGTGGCTCCGAAATAAAGTAGATAAAAAAATGTAAGTTTTAGTTTTCTCCTATGCTAAAATCAGATCGGAGGTAATTTTAGCTTTTCAAGTAAAACTTTTGTTTTGTTTAAACGTTTGAAATAAAGGAAAATATTTACATTTCTTTGTTTATAATAAGTTGTTATAATTTTAAATATAGAAATAACAAACATTGTGAGAAATACTCAATTGATAGGAGGGTGAAGTTGTTGCTTAGCTCAGTAGTAATCGATATTTGCATGCTAAATTGCGATTCTTTGAATTATCTGCTACAATAAGCGCAAATGGTTTATTGTAGCAGATAATTGGTAAAAATACTGTTTCAGGCGTGATTAGAATTCAAATAGTTATAGCTATATATAAGAACCACATTTCTTTTGCGGTCACAATACTATTTACAAAATCTTAGCTTGTCCATCTCACTCATTGTTTATAACACAGGTGTGAGATTTTTGTGTAGGAAATATGTGCTGTAAATAAGTCAAACGGTATTGAACATAAGATAAGTTAACTAATCAATAACATACTAAGACTTGAAGACAGAAGCGATTCATTATAACAGGACATCTGCAGCGACTGTTTACTATAAACCTACTCACTTTATACCTGAGCGGCCGCTCTTAAATAAACTTGCACGTGACCGATCCACTCTCCAATAGTTGGTCGTATATTAGCTTAACATTCATCCCACATAATCTTAGTACTATATTGAGCAATCTTCAAAAAAAAATATGTAAATTTTTGTTAGAAATACTCTTTTAATTTGAAATGTTTCTTAAATAAAAAGTAAATGTGAGTTCGGGCCTGGTGACGCAGCACTAACAATAATTATTAAAATTTCATCAAAATTATATCTTTTGCTTTCTAAATGTTATTACTCCAAAGAATTTTTCACAATTTATAGATGCCTGTGTATACAGCATTTTAAATTTATTAGGAAGACATTAAAAAAATTATTTCTAAAAAAATAAACAACAATATTTGGCTTAAAAAAATAGAATTGATGCTCCCGTACTTTACAGAATGTTGCTTTAGTCAATTTCATGATATACTTTGTCGATCATGTTTAGTAGATATCATGGCTGAATAATTGTTTCATTGCTTACGAGAAATCACAACCTGGTATATTGTCTTCCAATGTTATTATGTTTATTTCTATCGACATTTTTTTAGGTTTAACAGTTGTATTTTCATGAAACTGCAAAAGCGATTTTCACGAATAATATTCAAATACATTGTAATAAAAGTGAAATACTCGTTCATTTCAGTGTTATCCATAATAAATTCCGTCACAAATGACGATTGATGCAGAACAGGTTTTATCTTTCATAAGTTTAATATGTTTACATTTAATTATAAAATGAACTCACTGATCATTGGGGTGCTCCCCGTCGACGTACAAACTACAATCTGGTCAAACTACAATCTAAAGTATTAAAAATAAATGAAAGTTAGCATACGTCTGTGAAAAATAAAGTAGGATATATATTTACGCTCTCATAAATTATTATTTGTAAATAGTACATTATTTTAAATTTGTTATAGCCTTTCAGAACTTTCATACATAGTACCTCGGGGTAAAAAATATTCTCACAATTAAACTTTAACAGGAGATCCATAATAATTGTCAACGTATGTATATAAATATATATATATATATATATATATATATATATATATATATATATATATGTACATATATATATATATATATATATATATATATATATATATATAAATAAACATATACAATTACCATTGTTATTAAGGTGTTACTATTAAAAACAATTGTGAAAACGTAAGTACACGTTTATACATACTCTGGATAATTATTTTCTTTTATGTTGCTATAAAGTTTCTTATGTTTTGACTTCTGTACATGCTAAATGTGGAGACAAAATAATAAATTATTCAATGTGAACTTTGTAAAATTAAATCAAATATTTACATAATTTTCCTAACATTGAAATATGAATAATTCCTAACCTTTCTAAAAAGTAATGAGCTTTTCTTTTTAGCCTCGTGGTGAAGTTTAATACGAAAAATATAATTGTATACTAACTTTCTCTTCACGACGGACATTTGTAATTAGATATGGTTGCCAGCCTATTTTGTTGAGAACGTATAAAATTCATTATAGGCTAGCTTACAAATGCTTCATATGAGTTGAGTGTTTTTAATCCTTGTATTTTTACTTAGGGATATTTTTGGCCTTATTTCTTATGACCTTAATAGAACCGCGATAAGTATTCTAATTAGAAACACGTGTAGCAGAAAATGATTTCAGTTTCCACGTGGACCAAAAAAATATTAAAGCAAAATTTTAAATTACCTAATATAATTCGTAGAATTAGATGAAGTTGATAAAATTGTTAAAGTGAATGGTTGACCTCTTAAATAAATTGAAAAGAATAATTAAAAGACGGATTGGGCTTAAAACTTCAAATTATTTATTGCTATTTTATGTCATTTGATCTTATTTATTTGTTTATACGTTTTAGTTAGTTAATATTTATAAAAAAAATTCAAATTAGTTACTATACTGGTAAATTAATAAATACTGGTCGGTGTTAACATAAAATGTTTTTGTTGATTTTCAAATAGTCAAAAATTAACAATCGCGGTACAAAATATTTTCACTGAGCAGAACATCAAGGACAAAAATACGGGATTATTCAAGATCAAAACGTAAAATGTCAAACGGTCTCTGATTCAAAAATAAGATCCAAAAACTTAAAACAAAGCTAAATTCCAAATCCTACATGTTATATACAAGACAAGAGATTATATAGAACACATGATCAAAATTAACTAATATTTCCAAAAGTAAATAATTACCGCCGGTTACATGGAATTAATAAATTATAGAATCGTAGATTGTGAAGTCCAAGTATAATAATTTTATTCCTATTTTTCAATGCAAGTAAAGAAAAAAAGTGTATCCTCAAATGCGGAAAGCAGATCGTCACGTATCTCACGTAAGTACATTCTGATATCGTCAGCTAAAAAGTAACAAACGTAATATAAATCAAATAATTGGGCTCGTATATGTGCGCACACACACGCAAAATATATATAGTGGAACGCACACATACAAAGATATACGCCCTCATACTGAGCCACGCGCAAGTCCACATATGAACTTAAGTAATCAAAGGAACACGCGTGCATGCAGGCATGCAATCATGCATATACCCATATACACTTGTACGCGCGAGCTCACGCACAGATAATTTATAACGTTAAAAAAATCATTACATCAATAAAATATAAGTATATCATCCACTAAATAAAAATGTAAATATGACTAACAAACGAACTTTAATGATTTCAAAATTTGACGAATGGTATAAAATTAAAAATCCTAGAGTGTGAAAAAAAAATTATTATTTTTCTACATTTAAAAAGCACCTAGCTGGATAATAACTATTTTACCTATTCGCTTAAAGTTACCCTATCTTGTCTTTACATAGAGATATTATTAGAATATTAGTATTATTGTTACCAAGATATGTATGAACGTTTCACTAAACCTACATGGGGTTAATATTGATGAATTCTATATTTTATTTCCACATAATAGAATAAGAAAATATCTTCGAAATTATCAGTTGATATCTTCTAGGCTATTTTTTCGTTTCTTATAGTCTTGGTCAGGACCATTAAAGATTTTGGGTAGATTTCATGGTATAAATATAATTGTACTCATTTATGTCTCTGGGAAATACAGGAAGGAATTTGTGGACATCCCTTCAAGACGATTATTTTAAACTTATTTCATATTTTTACGATACTGATGCACTATCAGACTAAAATTAGAGAAAAAATAAATTTGTTATTATTTTCCACGAACATTGTATAAATGCTGCATGTCTTTACCCATTATATGTCCTAGTATTTGACATTATATATAACAATGAAATAATAAAGTTTAAAAAAGCACAATTCGATTTCTAATCAATTTCAAATTTTTTCTAAGCTCGCATTTAACGTTAGTTTCTCAAAAAATAGCTGCGAAGTATAATCAAAATGTATCTTCAGTACATTTACAACTTCCTTGAAAAAACATGTAATACAATGCTGTGGAAATAATGGAATTATCAACAATTACAACTAACTTGACAGCAATGGTCAATATTGTTCGAAGATTTGTCGACTAATACGACGTTGCAACAAACTTTCTATCTTATTAAATATGAGTAAACCAAAATGTCATCTTTTTCTTCAGCTCTCATAGCCCAAAAATTGTTATAGTCTAATCTTTACGCTAGATTTTTCCTCACTAAGTACTATTACGGGAAATTTTTCCTCACTAAGTACTATTATCGTAAGTTAGCCAATAATTAGGCATAAAATACTTGCAGACATCAAGTGTAGATATAAATATATGAGAAATTAGTAAACGTGTAGAAATTTTTAGAAAGAGATGGTGGTAATGGCATTGTTACTAACATAAATAATTAAAAAAAAAGATATATATAAATTTACATAAACAATAATTTAATATTTATATAATATTTATATGTAATAATATATTATATAATATTTATATATAATAATATAATGTAATATTTTTTTTTAATACTTTGCCATTTTCATTTTTCAATTTACTACTGGATTAATTATCTTTTGCCATGCTTACTTGAAAAAATACTATGTATCATAGTATGTGTGTACTTACATAAACAATGGAAACGAGAATGATATCGTAAAGCAGTTTTAGGCACTTCATAAATACCATTAAAACGTGACTGACATAACTTGGTTATAGTTAAAAACTTACGGGGAGAAATTAAAACGTGCAGCTTTGGTTTTAAATTATCCCCAGAATGTTTAAGGGATTTTATAGAAAATTGACAATAGGGTGAAAAATATTTCCATCTAAATTAGATACGCCAGGGTGTGATTATGTTGCTCCTTTACATTGCGTTTAAAAAATCACGTCAATTCGTTGCTCCGGCGCAATGTTGCCGGTTATTCTATTTGTTTACTTTTCAGTAAGATTTAAAAACAAAAATTAAATTTATCAAAATAAAAGGTTACCTAATTAATTTCCTGATATAACCACAGTCTTTCCTTAAAAATTCAAATTGATATATTGTTTAATTGCGACGAGAAATAAAGACAAACAATCATACTTTTGCATTTATTATATTAATACTAGTTAGGACTCTATTCGTCTTCAGTGAAATAGTGGCCATAGTAAATTTATTAACCTTTGTTAACGAAAAGTTTTAAACATACTTGAAATATTTTTAAGGTAATTAATGTTAAAGATTTTGTTGAAAATGTACATAAGAAATGTCCCTCTATGTTGAAAACGACCAGGGTAAAAATGATAAAACCATAAACGACAATATATTCATCACCAAAAGTTTATTTAATATTTCTCTTTCTATAATAACAATTATTTTTCTGTATAAAGCCGTGTATATACAAATTTCTATATAGATTGCAACATCAAAAATTACCAAATAGAAGACATATTTCCGGGTATATCTTTTATTTCTTTAAGTGTATAAAAACGCTATATATAACGCTTTGTCAAGAATAAGGCAAATATCATGATTTGATGTATTAATCATCATGGGTCATTAATACACATATATGTATATATGTCATTGTGTACCGTTGAAAACTTTCAGTTTTGCTTTAATTTGGTGTTTACTGATATTGCTAAAAACAAACTTCGCGATATACACAATTTTTAATATATATATATATGCTTATACACTACATTACTTTTTAGCTTTATTACAATTTAAAAACATATTTAGAAGACGTGAACTATTCGTGTAGATGGTGAACTATTTTCCTATATATGTATATATATATATATATATATATATATATATATATATATATGTATATGTATATATATATATATATATATATATATATATATATGTATATGTATATATATATATATATATATATATATATATAAATATATATATATTAATTTAAAATCAAAAACGACGAAAAAGAATGACGATTTTACCAACCCTCAGCAAAATCGGTTCCAACATGAGTTTAAAATAAAACAAATGAAGACATCGCTGTAGCGAAATAAATAACGTTACACGTGTTTACTTTAAGAGGTCGCTTTTTAAAGTTGTTAAAGGTATTAACATCTGTGTATATAACAAAATTAATAAAAAGAAATCGAATTTGTATATGTTTTTCATAAAACGAAATAAAAAGAGAAAAATCTTACTTCTTTATATTATTTTTATATTTTACCTTGAACTGGCTTATGAAATCAAATATTTTTTAAGTATTTACGTTTGCGATTATACCTAGACAGTTTCTAAAATTATCAGTTAACACTTTACCTATCAGTTTAAAATATTCAAAAGTTGTTTAGTTGGAAGTGAATTAATATTAGTACAAAATTGGAATTGAAAAGCATAGAATTTAATGACAATTTTTATGTATATAAGACATTTATAAAAAACTTTTAAGTACCAGCAGAATTCGCACTCCGGAGATTGTATACTTACTCAAGTGTAGATGGTATGTATCAAAGGTATAAAAATATATATTATTTCCTTTAAAATATTTATAGATATCAAAATAATGTTTTATTACATAATCCATTTATGATAAATATTTAACAGACGTAGACTGTCGAAAATTTCACAGTTACAAATATTAATAATAATTTAGTTTAAGTAGAGTTGACACCACATTAAGATATACACTTGAGCTACAAATTTCATCCCTTTGCCGCTGAAATAACGTCTAGTAAAAGTCAAAAATCTATAGCGGTGTCGTCTGTGCCTACACACTTAATTTGTCTTATTTCTTTATTTCATGTCTGTGTATACAAATATCGTAATAAAATCTTCATTATCTCCTTCAGGTTAAAATATAAACAATTTTTTTTTTTTAAATACAATGTTAATTTTGCAGTTCACTTAAATTATTGTGTGGTCTTTATATGAACTTTTTATAGACCCCACTGTATTTCATTAATTGATCGAGTATTACTGATAAACTACTAGAACTTACTCAATTGTGATAATTTTGCTTTTAATTTTGATATACATTCTAATATTATGAATAATTGTTAGATATTCAAATGTAGCTGGTTAACTGGAGACACGTACCTCTAACAAAAGTAATCCATTTGAAGCTTAATATCACTTAAAGGGATTCCCGTATCAAACAAGTGTACTTATCATGTCCCAATATTTTTGGAGGATTATATCATAATACTTTATATATAAGGTAAGCGAATAAAAAGAATTCACCCCAAACTTTCACATAGGAGAAGAACTATAAAATATGGTGAAATATGTATTTAAAAGACATATTTGGTTTATTTTACTTTGTAGATTTTACCTATTTTTATAAATATACAAAATCATGTAAAATTTTACCATTATAATACCAATAACCTGAAAATAAAACGGCTGTAGTGCACAAACGGACAGACGAGCGCATAAGGATTCCTAGTTTGGCTACGTAAACAAAAAAAAAGTACGCTGATACGTATTAATATAAGGTTCCATGGCTCACGTGTATCCGTAACCTATATAATTACTGGATAGTTTGTGCCTTGTGGTAAAGTGAGTCACCAACTTCGTAAACTGGTCAAGTAATTTTTAACAGTTTTATAATTATAAAAATCATCTACTGTGAAATTTGTATGGAAATTACTTTATGCCATAACTTGTTTGTATACATATTTATTGTTTATTAATGTTGGTTGATTAAAATTATTTTGCTTTGAACACTTACTAATTGTTTCTGTATTCTTTTTTCAGATTTTAGTTGAACGTGGTTGGAAAGCTAGGCGGGGATGTGTATACCCTATACGTTTTATGTACTTTTATATGGAGTTAAAAATATTGCTACATATTGTTTGAATATATTTTTTACTATATGAAATATATGGGATGGAATATGGATATTTTAAAACAGCTCTTAAATGACACACCCTCCCTCTATTTCCTTATGTTAGTTACATTTATTTATAAGAATATACATATTATCATAAATATCTCAAAAACTAGGATATTCAGAAAAATATTTAATGCCTTCGCATACTCTTTTTAGAATCTTGTTTGTTTTTCACATATTTAGTTTAAGTATTTTTGGAAATAGGTGGTAGAGAAATTTATTTTTTTTATATTTTTTCGTATATAGCTTAATACGTGGCCCAAAATAAAGAAAAAAATTATTTTAAGACCCTTATAATTAGCTCTTACAGCAAGCGGTCTCCAAACTATACTTAGTTGACACACCTCTCCATTTAATATGTAAATTGAAAAAATCAATTGTCACAGATAGCACAGTAACCTAAAACTCAAAGAGAAACCACCATTTTTGCATATTTATACTAATGATCAATTACAAAATAACACTAAACCTAAATGCTTTGTACGTGAAAAAATAAATCGACACAAATAAATGTTTGAACGGAGATTTGAGGAGCATCTAACGGTCGAATAGGCGGATTGGGAGTGACAAGCATTTGTGATTGGAAAGAGGTTTTTCGAAGAAAGGTGTGCTGAAGAGGGTCACTTCGAATGGTTTGACAAAAGGGTTATGCAAAGTAGTCGTAACAAGAGGACTGTCGATGTCACAGAGATATTTTTACGAAATATTATTACTTGCGACTTAACAAAAAAATATTTTAGCATAACTAAAATATTTGCCGAATATTTGTTTTTATGTATTTCTTTAACCAATTATATTAGCGAGCGCGATATAATAACGAAGGTTCGAACAAAAAATATTCAAGTGTATGCTGAATAATTCCCAAAATGAGTGAATCCAACATCGATGTACGTACTGCTGTTTAACTACGTGTAAATGAGTTTTCTGTAGTAATTACGTAAAATATCAAACTATATATAATTTATAAATCCTGATGCCGCGATTATAGGTACCCATAAAATTGAAAGGTAACTAAATAATGAAGCCATCACCAAAAGTTGGACCCGTTATTACGATTCAACTTATGTAGTCTTTTAATTTAAATATTGATAAATATACTTTAGTAATCAATGTTAATTTAAATTAAATATACTAGCAAGCCCAATCACACGAAAATTTCCATGTGCATTGATTGTGCGTACTTGAGTTTTTTTATAATTCTGAACAAAAATGATTTCATTCAAAAATGCTCATCAAAATCTATTTTGGCGAATTGGGAGAGGGGGAGGACATTGCCAAGTATTTAAAGCTTAGTATTTCTTAACAGAGATTAGAAAGTTGAAAGTTCTAAGTGGAATCTAAACTTCATGCAAGAAGATTTTTCTAACGAAAATGCACAACATATTGTACGCTAATTTTCTTATTCTTATTTCTAAATAATAAGGGCCACTTAAAAAATTTAGTACATTTTAATTGATATACTTATCTAAAATATAACTGCGAGGATGTGACAGATAGACGAACATACATACGGATATGAGCTAATTATAAGGATATCGTTTTTGATTACGGCACCCTGAAAATGATACATACATTTTCATTTTATTTACTTGATTAGAAAATATTACACTCATTTATATTAAACCTCGTTTTAGGATCACATAAAACGAATTTAAAAAAGAATTATCTAAATTCTTCACTCTGTCAACTACGTTAGTATTGAATTATATCTTCAAAATTCACGTGAATGAATAGAAAAACATCGACATGTTATTTAATTAAAAAGTACAGCAAAAATATTGGTGTTTTTTAGTTATATAGCTGAATCTTTGCTTAATAATCACGAACGGAGATTTTAAAATGATTTTTCTATATGACAACGATTAACAAATTACTAGGATGGAATATGAAATTGACTTCACGTAACTTCCTCGAGGTCAAGCATACCTAGAAACCTGATTATTTTGTCGTTAAACCTATAGGGAAATAAAATAGTACTCCACCCATATTTCAAAATTCACCTGGACTAAGTCGCGAGTGAAAAATGGTAATCATCGTAACGCCATGTTAATATTAATTACTCGAGAATGGCTTAGTAACTGTAATGTAAGAAAATAATTCTGTGCATTCGATGCAGTCTTTGCTTTTTTGCTGAAAGGAACGTTGCATTAAATAATTGTTTATAAAAACTGTAATATAAAACTGAAAATAAACATTTCCATTTAAAGGTTAAAATAGTGTAAAAATCGAAGTAGTTAGTCAGAATTTGCAACGTGCATAGTATTCAATTATTAGTAGGTCTTAAAATTAATAAAAAAAACAAAAATGTTTACCGACTTACTTTTGCTCTCTTTTGTATCGAATAATTAAACTATATTTCAAGTTAAATCTAAAGCATTTTAAGTTTTTCAGTAAATTTGTAGAATTCATCTGTGCGCAATATTTAACTGCGAACTATAATTACAAAAAATCGTCTTTGTTAAAACTGAAACAAGCATGCTTAAAATTTGTCACGGTCTCGATATATTCAGACTCCTGTACATAACATTTTTGAAATATATATATATATATATATATATATATATATATATATATATATATATATATATATTCAATATATTTTTTAATGTACCTCAATGTTCATATAAATGATTTTTTTTCGCTCTTTTTATGAACAATATTTATACCCATATCTTAAAATGAAATATAGTTTCCATTTACCTTTTTTTTCTATAAGTTCGTCAAACGGGAAATATTGAACTCTCAATTGACGTGAAATGTGTTAACCTAATTGTTTATTTCTGCTCTCTAATTGTTTATTTATAGACTTCAAAAATCTGAAGTACTACCATTCTACAATCCTTCCATTAATTTACATCAACACTTTTAAGATACATAGACCAAAGCATAACCTAATTTTGTGCGTGTTTTCACTCTTGCTTGCATTTTCATTTTCAATAAAATTATTTATATTTTTTAGAGCTTTCAGAGGGCACAACTTAAATATACTATTACAATCACCGATCACATATGAGTGTTATATTTAGGTGCTCCTTAAGCTTGATAACTTGTACTACAATATAACTTGTGAAATTCAGTGACTAGCATTCCCATTTCAGATATATGTACGAGTAAATTAAAATTTCGATACTAATCCTATAAAAATATAAAATTTTCTAAAGAAAGCGCATGTCGGCTCTTTCTACAATCGTTATAGAATCGCTGACAAATTGGTTGGAGAAAACTTATATATTTTATAACTTTTTCAGTTTATAGCACTAGACCGCCTTCGCTTTAAGGCTGTAGTTTATTATTTTACTTAGGGCATATCGCCGTCACGTGTCACGTTCCATAAACATTTGTTTAGCTCTTAAAAAAATAAACGGCCGATCAAACATAAACACACGCCGGCTTCCTCGGCGAACCCTTAGTCAGCTTGTAAAACATTCACTCTCTTACTATTTTGGGAATGGCGCTACGGTGTCCGGTTACACTGGGGGGTGTATATTTCGAAATATTTTTGGAAGTATCCGCTTTTCTTAAGATAATCTTTTCTTACCACGCATAGATTTTCTATAGTGAAGTTAAATTAATCAATTTTATTTATAATAAAACACGAAATATGACCGTGCGGACGAAAGCGGAAAAGTGCGTTGACGTAATAAATATCATTAAAAGAAAGTTAAACCGAAGCATTAGTAAACATAATTTAAAACTGCTTAAATTTATGTGAAAACAAAGAGGAGAAAAATGTGAAAAAGTTTTGATGAAAAATTTTATTTAAATAAAAGTTTGCGAGAAATAATTGCTTTTGACATCTTCACCTTAGAATCGGTGATATATAATTTAAGCAAAAAGTTACATTTACTATTGTAATTAGTGTTAATCAAAGGCCACATATATTTCCATTAGATAATTTTGATTCCAAAAATCTATGTTTTCCTAAAAATGTGGAAATTTTTAATTCACTCATAATTTTATTATTAAAATCACCTATGCCTCTATAGCTTCTTATGTAAAATATCTTCTAATATCAAAAGTATTATTTTTTGCGGAATAATATATGAGTTAAAATTATATAAAATATTTAAACTACATGGAACAAATTAATTGTTCCTTCTGTCGTACCATGACTGAGGACAGTGAGAAGTTACGGATGAAAGCAATTTATTTACACAAAACTTAAAACATTGAGGACGTTTTATATTATTTGAATCACCAAGCTTTGCTTTTTGCTGTTTGGATCCGTTTTGTAAATTATGCACAGAAATCTTTTTTCTTCTATACCGTTTCCTGTTCTAACTCTGTTATCTTTATATCTGAAAATCTCTTTATTTACATTAATTCATTATCGATTATTTTGAACCGAATCGGTTCGTTTATTTATAAAATTATACCTGGCGTATTTGTACAACGTGATATAGATGAATATATCAGGCACCAGAGCATCAGCAAGTCGAAAAGTAGAGTTATTATAAAAACTAGTCGGATCTAGACACCGTGCAGTGTGTCAGTCGAATCCGGAAAACAAAAAGAGGTGAACTCCAACCATTTGAATATCTAAACGAACAATTTTAAGTTAGTTTCGATTCCTCTGTAACCATTTAAGGATTTAATTACAAAAAATTATGATCAGATTGGGTGCCAAGTTCTATAAATATTGCCTGAAATTTACCTACAGATATATATACATATGTAACTCTGTTCATATTATTTATACGAAAAAAATATTAGTTACTATGAAATCTTTAGTTTAATAAGTTTTCACGTATGAGTAGTTTATTTATATACTAAATATAAAATATTATAAAGTGAAATATTTAATAATGAGTAATGAGTAGATTAGAAATGTTATATATTAAGGTAAGTAAATTTACGGCATGTCTAAAAAACTTTGCACCCATTTAGTTATCAATCTTTTTATCGGCGTAGCTGCAAATTCACTAATTATTTTTACTAAATTTGATTACCTTTCCACATTCGTGTTTTTAACAAATCTGAAAAGAGAACCAAATTCGACACTCTGGCACTTCCAAGAATTACAAAGAGTCGTATGAAGCAGACGGGATGTCGTGTTTATCATATTAAATTGTGACCTTAACATAGGTAGGAAACCTATAAGTGTTACTTTATCCTGTGATCATTTACATAATATTTATAATATATCAACTCCTAGTGTCTGTTCAATTAAACTAAAGTCATAGTAGTAACTTGCAAAAACATATCTAGATTGGTGAATTAACATTTACAGTGTAACTTCACCCTTAACAGCTATTGAGACAAGAAAAGAGGGCCATATTTCCATACAAAATGTATAAAACACAACTGTGTCTTATCGGATAGCGGTATTTAATCGCACTCTACCTGAGGAGTTTAATATACAGGCTTCTGTTACTGGACACTTTATACCGGGTGCGTTTCAAACTCATATTGTATGTAAACTGTTGGAACTCAAATATATATGGCATTTTCTTGAATAGAGACTTGAACCTGCGCGTAATACAAATTTCCGAACACACAGTTTGGGGAAACATGTAAAAAACATCGTAAAGACATTAAATAAGAAGAAATTATAATGTCGGTAAAATATAGACATTTGTAAAATTAGGGATCAAGTTGAAACTAAGAGAATAGGTTATGAAACAGCACTTTGCTTTTCGGGTAGAAAAAAGTACTAAATTTGATATAAAATAAGTCTTTCACATTCCATCTAGTGTGGTATAACTAGAAATGTGTTTTAAAATTTGATATGTTAACATTTATTTCGTCATATTTATGCTTCATTGGCCCCTCATTTCTTTCTAATGTATTAAAAATTAATTTGAAAAATCTGAAAAAATCCAGATACAAGATTATTATTTCTTTCAAATAAAATAATTTTCTTTAACCTGCAGGAACAATTTCGAAAGCCCTAAGGAATCCAACTTCGGACATTTCGGAATAACGTCACGTTATAAGTATTATAAGTTTATACTTGATTGTTTTTTTTATATTGTTCTTTCGTTGATTCTATTACCTAAGAAATTTTTTGTATTTAAATTTGTTATTACTGAAATAATATTAAAGAACCTAGCAAGCCAAGCCAAAAAAATACCCTACATTAAAAAAAATTAGTTTTGTTATGTGGTTACCCATACACATTAATGCGCTGAATATTATTGAAATTATTCCTGATACGAAACTATTACTACTGAAAAATACTAACAAAATATAATAACTATATTACCAGAATGTGTTTTGCTTGCTAGTGGAGATCACTAGTATATTAAGGTGAAGTCATGCTCCTTTTCGAATATTTTTCAAATTATTGAACCAGATTATAATATAAAAAATACAATATAAAATATTTTCAATACTAAACAGCAGAAACTGCCATACTCACAAGAAAAATATTTTCATTTCAAATGTATTATGGAATATATACATAATTTAATAAAGTATGACATTAATAAAATGTTGTTCATCACAAAACTATGGAGTGATGACCAACATTTCATTAACGTCTTAGTTTCTTCGATATTCCTCATATAATTGGCAATAAAAAGCAAGCGGGTTTGCATTATGTATACAGATATACAATGCCTTGAAAAACCTTGTTTATAAAGTTACGGCAATTTCTAACCATTGCCTACTTTCTGAGGATCTTCTCATGCTCCTACACAAAAGCTTTTGCTCAATCCTTTTCCTTTATTTTTCCACCCATTAACCCTCTCTAAATACCCGGTAAATGTATTAACATTTTATTATTGTTACCTTTCTTGGTTTTTTTTTTCCTAAATATCATGTTTTGATATGTGTTCGCTTATAATCCACCGTATTTTAATTGACTTTAAGGTATTGTCAGTTCGGTGGTAAGTTCTCCAGATCCAAATCCCTTGTCTAACTTACAAGTTGTCTCAAAACGTTGGGCATATGTAAGCACAAAATGTACAATATTATACAATTCAACGTAAAAAATAATTCATAAAAGAGAGGAAAAACCCACACTAACTCAAAATAGACACAAACTTACCAATTGACAGTTGTGAACTCTCAGACAATTCCATAACCCCATTAGTAAATAGGTCAATTTTAGACAACTCACTGAAAATATATACATATTTAATGCAGTAGGTAAAAATGTAATTAAAATATTTTATTTAACATGTATGGTTGGAATAATCAAAAACTTACTTATAAACGAATATAGAACCATTTGTAACAGTAGTATTCATAGGAAAGTTTGCACATGAAGACTTATATATGTACTAAGAATAAGCTTACAAAATAACGGCAGGTTGTAAGTATAATAATTTACGTATGTATTAAATTTTAAAACAACACCACTTCCAGCAAAAACACTACTCAAACAAAAAGAATTATTTAAGTTTGAGAAAATAAATTCAATCTAAAATCTCTCTTTAATACAATTTTTTTCACTTGTATGTTTGTATGTTTGTGTATATCAAGAAGTGCTAGTTGTAAACCGGCGGTGTCGGTGATGATTATAATATAACTGCACAAACCGAGTTACTTACCTTTCTGTGGATAAGATATTGAAAAATGCAAAGTTAAAGCGTGTAACTTAACTTTTAATTTTGATTTAGTCATTATCTCTAAGAAATTTTCTGTACATACTTATTATTTTATCTGTTTTGTTTTATATCCACAGATATATTATATGATGATTATTATTATTATCTCCGTAGAAATATTACTTTTAACACATTTTATATCTACAAAAAATTGAATTAAACTGATTTGAAAAACATTCCATATAAGTGTGAAATTCTGATTAAAATCGTTTTCAAAAACGTTGTGTCTGATACTAGATTAATTAAAAAATTTTCACAAAAAGATAGGGCGAGAATATTAATGTAACGGCACTCAATACGAAGTATTAATACTAGCCATCGCTTTTACGGTAAAGCCATAGAAATGCAACATAAATCCAGTTCAAAATAAAGCAAAATATTTTTTACACTTTCCGTTGATGATTCTACCATGTCCACTAACTTTTCATCGTTGTTGAAAACTTTATTCACACCCGTAATGGGGAAATATTACTTTGACTATTGGGAATAGCACCATAAAGGGACGTAAAATTTTAATATTATCAGTTACTGTAGTATTTACGTACATACGGATTAAGGAAATACTAAGACATTTTAAATTTATGCATGTGAATTTCCGAATTATTTCAATCAATATATTGAATCAAAATTTGAAGCTTAATTATATCTGTACCACTTTCTCTGTAATAGTTTAACAAAATCCATTACACGATAAAATACACCTATTGATCTGAGCTTTCATATGACATCCAATTTTAGTAGATCAAGAATTCATGATATTAGAAGGATAAACATTTCTAAAACTCCCTTCATTACGAACTTATTCAACTCACTTTTCTTTACTCAGTGGTCTCATAGATATTTTAACTATTTATATACTTGTATTTTACTGACAACTTCTAAATTATTTAGACCGTCAATATGTTTTCGATATTCTATGTATATATTAATTTATATTAAATATTTAGTAGTAATAACAATTACGGCTTCAATTTGAACATTCATAACATTCACAAAATTAATAAAAAGGAATAGATGTCAAAGGGCAGTAAAGGAAAGAAATATTTCCAAAGTAATGACAAAATTAATTAAGCAGCATGAAAACAAAATCTCATAGACAAGGTTTAAAAGAAATAGCAGTATTTAATATGAAGTTACGAAACGAAATGTCTTTGACATAAAGAAAATTATGTTTTAAGTGTAACAAATATTGATATAGGAATTAATGAAATGAACATTTTTATTGATGATTGAACATGATGATGAATATTTTTATTGTTACCATATTTTTAACACTACATCTTGAACATCGCTAAAGATAATACAAAATGATTAGATATAGACTATCCGTATAACGATCGTGAAAACCGTATAGATAACAAAGTTGTTTATATAAGGCTGAAAAATATTCGAATGAATTTTCTGATATATTTAAGCATCTCATTTGTGTTTTTTATTGAGCACAATTGAGGATTAAATTGAATTTGCCATATCTAATTTTTTCACGGTAAACTGGTATGCAACAATATTGTTTATCATATTATCATTTATGAAAAAATATGCAAAAGTAATTTTTCAATCAATTATTTCAATACCAGTTGCCAGTATAAGGGGAGAGTATACTTGAAGGTTAACATTTTATTTAAATATAAAGTGAGATAAACGAGAAGTACTTCACAGGACGGCAAAAAGGTTTAAGAATATTTTTATGAGACTAAGTAGCTATGTGAAGCTTTTAATGGTTTCGGAACACATTACAGATCAATGGACCGCAAGTATAAAGGCCAAATATTTCATTTCTTTGTCGATTCATGAAGTCATAAGTGCCGACATTGGTAAGTAGCAAAATGCGTGAGAGAAATGTTTTTTTTATGTGTTTGGTAAAGGAGAATATTTCTCGATAGTATAAAATGGTAATTTAACGACAGTCCTTATTGCGTGTACGTGGATAAATTTTAGAGAAAATATTTAAAAACATCAATTCCTCATTAAACATACGGTAAGAGCTTCGCGTAAAGTGACAGTCCAAAATATGTATAAATGATATCTATTTATTGGCATAAATAGGATGTTTCTTAATCTTTTGTTGTGTTCCATACCTCGAAAGAAAAAAAAGAATTCCCTCTATTCGTCACAGCGTCATTTTTAGCTAAAACAGTTTGACGTACAAACCTGAAATTTAGTTATGGATCGTATCAATCTATCTCTATCTAAAAAGTTAACACTAAAAAATACTGCCATGAACATTTTAGACGAAAAAAATAAAGCACTTGATTTTTTTGACAATTTCATATATATCATCGAAATATTACGTGAAAAGTATGAAAAAAACGGATACCAGAAATTTAGAGCTACATTTGTAAAGTGAAAAACGCCATTAATACCTGTAAAGGGTTTAATTGAAATAATATGTACCACTAAATATTTATGTGTCAATGTATCGTCCCTTGTGCTAGTTCTGCTTGCATTTAACAGGTTTATTGTACAAGTTGATGAAAATAATTTCTTATTGCAAGTCTATAAAAAATTATCTCTATAATTATTCTTTACTTTTCGGTTGCTAACTATAAATGAAAGGAGCCACGTAAATGTTATAAGTTAGCTGTTCAAAAATAGAATATTATCTAACTTATTCGATACTATGATATATCACAGCAAGTATCTTAAGTTTCGATAAAATAAAAAAAAAGTAGTACCTCTGGACTTTTAGCCTTCATTCTATTTTTAAGAATGATATAAAAATGGAATAATGACATTTTCGAAAAATTTTAAAAATTTATTTACACCATTATTATCCAAAGTCAAGGTAATATTTTTCCAAAACTTTAATATGCCCGAATCCCAACCTTCACAATCTGTTCTAATGGAGTAATCTAGACCATATCACGGATTTACAAAATTTTCCGCCCCATTTATATTCTGCCCGCGGCAGATTTATTTTAAAAGGGTAACACAACTATTTATTGAATGTGACACGTCTATGATATGTTCAGCGTAACGCAATAAGAAATCTTGTGGCTACCTAAGTGCCCTTAAGTAACGAATCTGCTAGGACGTGACAGAACTGTGAACTATTGGTAATCATTATTTGATTATATGACGTTGGGATTGAATTATGATGAGGAGTTTTACCAAATTATCGCTACGTTTTTGATGAATTAAGTTTAGTGATTGGAGTTAGAAATTGCTTTTCCCATTTGCATTCATTCAGTTTCTACTCCATTTAGTCAAGTTCTGTGCAGAGCGAATCGTGTACAATGATATTATGAGACTTTCATTTCCCTTTCAGTTTTTCCTTAACAAATTTACCAAAGTTTGCCCAAATAGTCAATTATTAAAATATCAGCAGTTTCAATAATTACATTTTTATTTGGTTATTTTACGTTTTCAACCACTTTAATTTCATTAATATGATAAGAATAATTTAAAAGATTTTCTTTGTCAAATAATGCAGCTCAAATAATTGTACAAGCTCATTGTTTTTTTTTATTGTATTATTCATTCAACTCTTCATTCAATGATCTCGTGTCATCGTTTTACTCAAAAAATTTTGAATAATTGCTCTTGTTTTCGTCACGAAATACTACCCATCGTCATAATTCATGATAATTACAATTCAATCTTGTATCTTTCTAGAAATTATAAGTACTCCTTCCAAAAACATGGTGACCAAAATTCGCAGATTTAGTCTCCTACGTATCGGATGTGTTTCTACATAATTCCACAATGTTAAAATAAGTCCGATATGTATCAGTTAAGCTTTTCAATATTTATGTCATAAAGATATAATAAACTAGATATTTGTTCAGGTTCTCTTCGGGCAAAAAGTGGCTAACCACTGTTTTTTTAATTATTAAATATTCTTCAGTTTTTAATGTTATTTACGGCAATTTAAACTTATTTATCCTTTACGTCGGTGGAGTGAAGTATTTGACATAAAAAATTGTTATGATGCTTTAATAATAAACTAAATGCACACTAAAATTTTTGTAGATTGTTATGCTATAACCAAATCAATATAGTAGAGTGAAACAAGTATGGCGATAAATGCGGACAAATTAGAGAGACATAGGAGAACCGACTAATACCGAAACTACTAAGATCAGTATTGTTATAGTTCTGGTGATTCACATATTGCTGTACTATATAGAGACGTGTATACATCTGAGAATCGAAAAGAAAAAGTAGAGGCTCTGAAAATTTCGTACTAGGGAAATTTCTGAGAATGTCTTGGACTGAATTAGAACAATTTTGTTTATTTTTTTATTGCTCATCAAAAAGCATCTCCCTAACAATTTTGATATATATCAGCGAAACGAAGACTCCAAGGAGAACCTTGTTGTACAATGTCTATAATTAAAAGAATTCCAGCCTTGCCATACCTTTACTCTATATTTAAAATGATTTCCTTTTTAAATATAGATGAAATATATTGCAAATAAAAAAAATTATTTAAGTAGAAATAGTCTAAGTTGCTTAAAATGTTAAATGCTCAGTACTTGTTCTGCTAATTACTTTCTTTCGATAGAATAATAATACTATAAAACAAACGGCAAGCTAATAGTTTGTATTAACTGCCATGAATAAAATATTGAGGTAAAAATGGAAAGACTATTCTTAACAGAGTAGTGTCTGTCCAGTTTGTTCGATCAGAATTTAAAATAAAAAACCTTTCAGGAGATTCAAATTTAAATTAGGTAGAAATAACTTATTGAGGTAAATATAACTAGAATATTACGTAAGTTTATAATTATCATTGGAGTAATTACAAATTTATTAGTAAACTAATTGATTCAGTATCGACTAGTATTATATATGGAATTATTAAACATAATATTTTTTGTATTTAAAAAAAAGTTTGTCTTTTTTCTGTTGCAAATATTTAGTTGGTAGAAAAGTAATTAACGTTCTTTTTAGTCTCTATTTTTTTCCAGAAAGTAATATAGCTATTGATTTACCCGCTTGTTGGCAATGGATTATAGAAAACAATTATATTTATTATGCGCAAGAGTAACTAATAATGAACTTTAATTTAAAAAAAAAAATTTTCCAATCATAGCGTTCAATATTTTTCTGACAATACAATATAACAAATATTGAAAAAGTATTTAATGACACAAATATTTAAAGTAACAGTACCTGTTGTATTTACTTTTAAGACTTCATCTCGAAGTTTATCACAGATAATACAAATGGCTCTTACGTAGATGATACCAGCTCAACTGTGTTTAATCAGGCATTGTTAAGGAAAAAAAACTATGATAATGTAACATACAATATTTTTTTGCGTTAGTATAATCTGATAAAAAAATTTTAAATATCGAAATTTTTTCAATGAATCCCTGTATAAGTGGAGCTTTGAAGGCTAGTGTATTATATATAAATTCAATGTAAGCTAGATGAAACGTACTTGACCTGAACCGCAAAAAGGTTTAAAAATATTTTTATGACGATTTTAAGTAGCTACGTGAAGTTTTTAACGATTTCGGAACACATTACAAATCAATGGACCGTGCGTGTAAAAGCCCAGCATTTCATTTACACTTTCGACACAAGAAGAACTGAAATTGTAAGTAGCAAAATGTATGAGGGAAAATATTTTTTGTTTTATGTGTGTGATAAAGAGAAGTAGTTTTCAAGAGTATAATATAGTAATTTGAGGAAGGAGCTTTATACCTCATTGATTAAGTTGTAAAAGTTTCACGTAAGCTAACCGCGCATGAAATATTCACATAAATATTTTTTACGTATTGGCCTAAATATGATGTTATTTAATTGTTTTTATGGTTTCATGATTTGGAAAGAAAAAAAAATTTAATCGTTATAAGATTGTTCCCTTCATCTGTTGACGTACCAACTTTAAATTTAGGAATGAGGTATAATAACTCATGAATATCTATGTTCATTTCTTTTCCACCTATATAAAAATAGATAAGAATGTAGGAAATTTAGTTAAATGGAATTGAAATATTATTAAGTAGATTTGAATTTTATTAAGTAGTTTCACTTTAAAATTATTTTTACGATACTTGGTTATAATAGTACTTATTGTATCGTAGGAATGTCTAATTTACCTTATATATTTCATTATTATTTTTAATCGCATAACTATTAAAACTAAAGCTTAAAATTTATTCGTAACCATATTTTTTATTTAACTAGAAATTCTGTTCAATATTTACAAAAATATGATGGGCAGCTATTTTAAGCCGCGGCACCCACACAACTGAATTTAAACACAAAATGGCACTCACACAACTGAATTTAAACACAAAGTGGCAGTAATTACCTCTTCAATAAAATCAATACCATGGCCATTATTACCATCCTCATCTATTTTTTTTTCATTTCAAAGTCTTGTACCTCTAAAAAAATACGCACCAATTGTGTATTTCGTAAAATTGTATTTATAGTCTAAGCCGCAATATTTGAAAATGAACGAAAATAAATGTAATTAAACTTCATATCAAAAGTTAATAAACCTTATTGTTAAGTCCTGTTAGCAATTAATATTCTCCTATAATTCATTTTATCATAGATATTAAAAGTCTATAATTTATGTAAATATTTTTTTTAATTCATATATATATAAATTGCTATTAAAGTAGTAAGTCTGCCATAAAAAAGGTTTGACCTATCTCTTCTTTATATTAAAGTTTCTCAAATTTATAACAAACTTCGCAAAAATAGGTGATTTCCGCCAAAGATATAAATACGCCTTCAAGTAACATTTAAAAACCGTATTAACATTTTAAAGAACTTAAGTGACATATAATCATTCATGAGGCTAACGAGTTATAGACGCGATTAATTTAGTTTGTTAATATGCCGAATGCCTGACGTCGGTGCTAGAACGGAAAGAGAAAGTGTATGAGCTTGAAAATTCAAACCTTCAAGGTAATTTAGAATTGTCATCGCCTTAAGTAACTAATTTACGTATGTTCATCATATTGAATATTATATCGTAATTTTCTCGGAAACCGATTGATGCGGAAATTTGGTATTGTAATAAAACTTGCCAACCTAAACGTATCTCAGTAGCTAACACTCAATTATATCAACATTAAAATTTTAGGGAGTGGGTGGACAAATTAAGAAATAATTTTTTTTAAATATTATGCATATTTTTGCATATCAGAAGCTAAAAGGGTCTTAAAATGTTATCTTCATAATTTTAGATAACGTAAGTTCAAAAACATGCTGGTATTTCTTCGAAACTACTAAATTTCAAATTATGCAAAAAGTAATTATAAAAAAAAGTAACTATTGCGGATATATTCTTCACGTAGCTTTTGGTACTTAAGACATAAGAGTTTGTATTATCATAGTTTGATATTAAATGTTTATAATACGTCTTGTTATTAATATTGACAGAATTTAAAAGGTGCATTTTAACTAAAAAAAATTAGTTAAGTTTAATTTTCGAAGAAGTTCACGCACGAGTGCGCGCAATCAGGCACGTACGCATATACGTGAACAGACACCCACGTAAACACATGTGCACACAAACGCACGCGTACGGTGTACACACGCATATATACATTTATAAACACACATACGCACTGACACACACGCCTCGCGTAAGCATGCATATATTAAAACCACACCTTTTTATCAACTTGCCAAACAACGTAATTAACAGCTTGGATCCGGGATATTCGTTTATTATTTAACTTGATAGCATTTTGTACCAAATGCCAAGAAAACCGAGTAAACAATCGTTCTGCATCATCCACAAATTAAAGGATTTTGGCAGACTATTCCACTATGTGTGTTTTCTGATAACGTCACGAATTAAGCTATCGAAATGTCACAGAATTATATTTGTCCTCAAAATCTGGCTCGTATTTCTTATTCTATATAAGAAATTGCAAATTTTGGACACTTTGATCATTTTTTCGCGTACTCCTATACTTTTTAAACCATTATTATACTAGGAATCCATATTACCAAAATAGAATTGAATTTTACGAGGACAAGAAAATATTGCTTGTGACACAGTTTTCCTAATGTAAATTTTATTTTGCAACCTGTAAAAAAATTCAAAGGCATTTTAAGACGAAATACTAAATTTTATTGGCTAAAATTACAAAAAGTGTAATTTTGAGAATATCCATATATTGACACAATTACACTTTCATATTCATTTCATTCATATATTGACACAATTATACATTCATAATCTTTTTTACAATTATGTTGCCCTAAACCTCGAAATGTTCATAAAATAATATTGATAATGGTATAAGGTCAGTAATTCATTGAGGTTTATTAATATTTTAAAGCCAATACGAGATAACGGTATTTTGTTTTTGAAAATGTGATTAATTATTTTTCAAAATGGGATAGAATATACTATCTTAATCAATATTTGTTAACAAAATAAAAAGAAACATGTTTAAATTTCAAGTCGGAAAATTCATCAAAACGCGTAAGTGGCTAAATCAGGACTGTAGCTTTTGCAATATATATTAGAAAATAAAATTTAAAATGTCACTGTAAGTAAATGATAACTTTACATATACACACAAAAACAGATGCACGTATGCGTCCACACACGAAAGTACGCATGCACTCATGCACGGGCGGTCGAACTTTCGCACACAGGCATGCACGCAATCAAGCACATACGCACAGACATAGGCTTGCATACATACATAAAAAAACGTTAAAATGCGTAATTTAAAATACAACAAAAGATCACCTGATTTGACAAGAAGACCTCAACTACCGTAAATACTCTATTCATGATCTTTTAAGTATAAGATATACTGTCACTAAGTTATTTAATAAATAAGTAATATGATTTATTGACTGCGATAATATTATGAAGTCTGTTAAATTTTAATTATTTCCGTGAAAAAAATGCTCCTTATTATTTACAATAGGATTCATTTGGCAACTTTTGCACAAAATAAAAGTTTTTTAATAATTCATAAGACTAAGTAATACAACCTTGTTATACAGGAAGTGTTTATATTACTGCATATATTCTTAAATGAGGGAACGCTTAATCATCAATAGTACGCGATGTATTCCTCAGAGATTTCTTTCTGAATCTAATATTCTAATTTATTTTTCTCTATATTCATTGATTGGATAACTTAGTCAATATATTTTGTCAATAAAAAATAACCATTTATATATGACAAGAATCTTATGTGCCAGAAATATATATTTTATCTTTGTTAAATTGTTTCTGTGCGCTCAAGGTCTTGCCAAGAGTTGGATGTATAGCCTTATATTTTCGTGGTATAACATTATGAAAATAGAGCCTGAATTAATTTTTTATTTATATACATACATATATATATATATATATATATATAATATATATATATATATATATATATATATATATATATATATATATATATATATATATATATATATACTGCTTATTATATGAATATAAGAAACCAGTGTATCGATTTCGACATATGTTTCACTATTAAGAATATTATTTAATGCAAGGATTAGGTTTTATTACAATAAATATGATAGTGATGTTTATTGTAATAAAACAGAAAAAAGCAAGTGATCTTGAGACTTTCTTAACTTTTATTGAGGTTTAAGTAGAAAGAAACGAATATTTAATCTATAGGAATGATGCAATCTTTATCTCATTTATACATAAAAATGCAGCCAGCCTATATTTGTTCTCGCAAAACTCGAAAACAAGTCGGTCGCTTGACTTGAAATTGTGACAATACGTTGAATTCAAATAGAGATTGTTTGAAAAAAAATTCTTTCATCGTTATTTTTATTATTTTTTAATTATTTTCTATTTTGGAAGCGCCTTCTTATCTGTTTTCTGCAAAATCGTAAATTCAGAAGAATAATTAGTCGACAAGATTATCAATAGCATTGAAACAAATTATCGAACTTACATATGTTATTTTGATAACTTGTTTCGATGCTATTGAAAACCAAACTTAAAAATGTCGACTCACACGACATGAAAAATAATGAAATACAATCCATTGTCTCTGTGATGGAACAAAGTGAAGTATTGAATTTTCTCGATATTCCCAGATTACCATCACACATTATGAAAATAGTAGCGACTATTATATTACTCCGAAATATCAGTCAGCTAAAGTTATGCAATAGCACACGATTAGTGTTAAAATATTATATACAATCTAATTAAAACTGTTGTTAGTTTTGATTGGATCTCATAAAAATGAAGACATATTACTTCAACGAATACCACTCATTCCGACTAACATGGCATTCGAGTCCAAATGACTTCAATTTCAAATACGCCCAGTGTTTGCTATGACTATTAATAAAACGCAAGGGCAATTTTTATAGGTGTGCGGTTTGAATTTCGAAAACGATTACTTTTTTCACAGGGAATTATACGTCGCATGCTTCAGAGTCGGTAAACTGTCTGATCATTATGTTTGTGCAGAAAGTGAACAACCAAAAAATGTAATTAATTCACTAACTTTTAAATAAGAAAAAGGATTTTCCGTGAAAAGTTATTTTTTTTTCTTTTTCTTTCTTTCCACATAGCCACCGGAAAGCAAAGCATATTGAAATGAATGATGCGTTGTCTCTGCGAATCTACGTTTGCTAGAATACTTTTGTTTACTTTCTCATTCACTTCATATCCGACTGAGTCCCAGTAAAGCGTGGACAAGTTTAGCTAGTTTTTTAATATAATCGTAGTTTATATATTAATTTGGATCACACACTATGTAAAATGGAAACATAAGTTTCATAAAAATATGGTTAACTTGTGTGCATAACCCACTTTTCTTATTTTTACAGAAGAACATATGCATTAATATATAGAGTTTTCACACAGTTAATACTTTTTGGAACCATCTAATAATTCAACTAAGAAAAGAAAGCAAAAATATAAACATATATCGTGTTAATGTTATTATGATCGCAGCGAAACCGGTGTATGTTGGTAGTCATTTTACATTTTAATATATGAATGGGTTTATGTCTTTAATTGTCCGACAATAAATTTGCGTTAAATTCTGTATCGTCAATTATTTAATGGGATTTTTCTTAAGAGGGGCTGTTTAGTGAATAAGGAAGGAATAAAGGTTGAAATTTGATAAGTACCCGCATTTTGCCTAAGGGTAACAAATTTTAAGTCATGCTTATTTTTTCATAACAATTTTTAATTCCATTCGTCGTAAATGCAATGCAGGGTTCGGCAAATTACAAAACAGTGTCTTCCCAAAAATATTGTGTGTCGGTATGTGTTGACATATGGACATATACATCCGTTTGCCTAGTGGTTTGTCCGGGACAAATTAAGAAATATAAATTGTGTAGCGCAGTGTATCATACTTATAAGTAGTAATAGAGCACAATATTCAATTTAATTCATATCGATATCTCGAAATGTTTTTAAAAAAGTGTGCACAAAAACAGGGTCCTCCACTGTATGTGGACAGGGAAACAATGAAGTCAACCTAAGCGGGATTTACGCTAAACAATTTTAGCATCAAATAAAGGACATAAAATAAACAGCACTTTTATTTCAAAATTCTATGCTCACAAAGTCGCAAGTGACCGCTGATTTTATATTATTTCACGACTTATCTTTGATTCGCCCAATAGTATCTAAATGTCAAACTTTTTTTATCTCTGCCTTGTCAGCTTCGGGATGTTATTTGAACTAATATTGCAACAAAAAAAAAAATTCCTTTGTTTTGCCCTGTTTCTTCCAACTTGCATTATTTATACCACCTTTCGTGACTGTGTATTGTTCCAAGTAGAGTTACTATTTTTTTATTTAAATATTTTTTTGTTAATTTGCATGCAAAGTGAATTTTTTTGCTGAATGCTAACGGTTCAAATTCACACGCTAACTCTGAATAAAATAAATTACTCTTCTAGCAATAAGTTCATATTATGGACACTTGTATGCAATAAAAAATTAAAACACAATAAAATAACTAAATTCAAACGTTGATTTTTCCTTAACAGTTTAGCTTAATCGACTTCCTCTATGAGTAGTTCGAGTGTTAATCTCTCGAATTTATTATCAAAACAGCATTTTGTTATAATATAACAACCATGTTGACTTATGCTGAACAGCATATCTAGTTGATATTTTAATAGTAGCCACCCTCAAACTATGTTTACATAAAGTTTATGCAAACACATAAAAATGGTTGCATATGAATATGTATCGACATTTAACCCCCAGATATATTCAGTAGAATTAAAAAACTATGTGCGCAAACGATTTAAAATGTTATCCTTTACATTAAGGTTACAGATAAGAGACAAATCAAATTTTCAGAGATCATTTCTTAATAGCCTCACAGAAAAAAAATATTTTTATCATTTTGGATGACAATAAAATTTAGTGCATCTGTACATTTGCACCTTATTTTATTGTTAAGAATGAAAAATGAATATAATAAAAAACTTCACAGAATTAGTTAATTATACTTTTGTTAATAACAATTATTATTAAAACTTATAGATGACCGACTCTTCCATTTCATATCATGCATTTGCAAAGTCATCCGTTCCGTTTATATTCCATCCGCGGCAGATTTCTTTTAAAAGGGTAACATAAATATTTATCGAACGTGACACGTCCGTGATATGTTCAGCGTAATGCAATAATAAATCCCGCGACAACGTAAGTATCCATAAGTAAGGGATCTGCTTGGACGTGGCAGAACTGTGAACTATTGGGAACCATTATTTGATTATATGACGTTGAGATTGAGTTATGATGAGGAGTTTAACTTAAAATAGTTTCTACGGGGAATAAAATTTCCCATTGAAATTCATTTAGTTTCCATTTAAGAACTTCGAGTAAAACGTAAATACGAGATTTGAAATGAGTTTTGGTTATACCTGGAAATAGATGATTTATGATAAAGAATTACATTGCTCAAATTATTCTTATTTTGTCCGAAGTATAAAAAGGATTTATAAATACTTTGTTGTTTTTCAACGTAAACATGGGTCAGATGTGCTCAGAGAAAATCGTAAACAATTATTTTACAAAATGTTAATTTTTTTTGACCGAATTATGATCAAGAAGCATCTCTCTCAAATCGTTGACCATGTCGCAGAGTAGAACGAGAGCTCTATGAAGCATTTTGTCGTGCAGTGTACACTAAAGGGCAAAAAAGTGACTTAATGGTGGTCCATGCAATGGCCTGATCAAATAAAGCTGTTGTGAGTCCCTGTACATGAGTGTACCAGACTAATTACAAACAGAAAAGAATGACATAATATCATGGGACAAGCACTCTGACAGTACCATGACCACTCCGATATTATAGAAAAGATAATAAATATGTGCATAGTATAAAAATGTCCAATAAAAGTAATCAAGGCATATAACAAGTAATAAATAAGGGAACTCTGATGAAACATTATTAGTAACATAACGAAGAAATGAAATTTATTAAACAAATCGGATTAAAGTATTTTGCCATTGAGTTGCTTGGAATTTTTTCGAGCCAAATACCTTTTAAAGTACGTAGTTGGCTTAAATTTTACCTAGGTTTTTTTTCCATTTTCATTTTCCAAAAATTAGTTATTATATTATTTTCGAGAGCACAATGCAGAAAATTTTGTATCGTTCCGTATGAAAAGATAATCTCCATAAATATAGAAAGTGAAGAAAAATATTTTATTTACGTTTTACTTTTATTAAAATTCTACATGTAAATAAGATGTTTAAACGGTAAACCCTTGCACACGGAAATATATGTGGAAAACACTCATTTAAAAGTTAAAAGAACGGAAAGGTCACTAATTATCAGTATTCATCGTTATAATTTCCATTTTAATTATAGATGAAAAATATGGCAATTCAAAAATATATTTCAGTTGAAATTTAAACTGCCTAAAAAGTTAAATCATATCCACAGCGTACGATTTAAATACTATTCTAATGATAACTTTTCTTCGGTAGCAATAACAATATTATAGGAAAAACGGCAAGGGAAGGGTTTCGTATTCATCGCCATGAATGAAATATTAAGATAAAAATGGAAATATTATTTTTGGCACAGTCTAGTAGTCATATATTAAAATACAAGTCTTTAAGGAGATTTAAATGTAAATTAGATGGATACAATTTTATTGAGATCTGATCCATGTACAAAACTAACTCTGATAACTTCTGATAAACTGTAGACTACTAACTAAAAATGTGTTTCAGTAATTTGCAGAACTATAATTAGAAATTTTTAGAAAATGAATATGTTTGGGATTATTAACAATATACTATTGAACCAATAGAGAAGCTTTTATTACATTAATGCTTGTAAATGAAGGCTTATATATGTACAAAGAAAACAACGTACAAAATAACGTCAGCGTGTGAATATGATAATTTCAGTATATGTTTAATTTTAAGATAAATGAAATCTCTTAGGAAAACAAGAGTACTCAAAGTAAAGAATTATCTGACGTTCTGAAATTCGAACTACAAAGAAATATTGCCGGTAACAAGTGTTATCCGCAAAAATTTAATTACATTTATAAATATATGCGTAAAAGCTAATAACGTGTGAAAGAACCATTGATTTCTAAAATATATTTTCCATTTCTAAAATTGAAATAACTTCTTTTGAAATTTTTAAAAGCGAAACTCAACTTCATAAAACATCCAAAATAAAATTAATAAATTTCTTGTCAAAAATATATTTTGACCTGCCATATTCCTAATATCGATTTACTTATTATTAAATTACTATATATATAAATAGACTTTTAAGATACAAATCCCGAATTTTCTCTCACATTACGGTTTTTTTCGCTAAAAGGTAGGATAGACACTCAGTATGAAAAAATAACTCTGAATACAAAGCTCTGAATGGAATATATTTCACACTTTAGGCTGATGATTTTATCACGTCCATGAACTATTATCATCGCTTTAACGATTATCCAGAGGACGTGTTACTTTGATTGTTGAGAATCGCATTATAAAGAGAAACAAAATTTCAATATTAGTAAGAACATTATTATTGTCGTTATGACGAATAATATTAAGTAAATTTAACTAGGTGATGTAATATTATTTCTACTTTCTTTGAGTTCTTTACCCCGACCTAGGTTTCGTTGTTTCTCAACCTCTTTAGGTGGCCTATTAGCAATGACTGTTTGATCTTTGTTAATATCCCACATGAAGATGTTGTAATAAAACGAAAACTAAATCGTCGTAAAGAACTAGAAGAAAGTAGAAATAATACTACATCACGTAGTTTCATTTAATTGTAAATTTTAGATAAGGAAGAAAAATGTTATGAAATCAAGCGTATATATTTAGGAAACGTCTGATCTTATGACCTGTTACAAACGCTTAATTAAATCAACGTTTGAAAATAGGTCATTACTTGTACTTACGGTTTATTTAGTTTATCCCTAGGAGCTAAAAAAATATTTTACATAATACTACCATTTACGTGTCTATTCATTTTAAATGTTATACGCGCGTTAAAGTTTTAATGGAAATTATGATAATGATATTAGAGGGTAAAACTCCACATAACTCTCCCTGATACAGCCTTTTCGCTTAACTTATCATTGATGCCTGGTTTCGTAGATATTCCCCTTTTTATCTATTTTATTACTGGCTTCTTAGTTATACGGGCCATGTACGTAGTTTCCGATATTCTGTATAAATTATTATTTGTGTCAAATATTTATGAGTAATAATAATCGATGAGCTTAACCTACTATTAACATTTGTAACCCTGATAAAAAAAATATTAGCCATAAGGAAGAAGTAGTAAAAGAAAGAAATATTGGAAGTTAAGAAGGAATATTTTAAAATCTGTAAAAACATATAAAACATATTAAAGAGTATAATGTACGTACGAATAAATATTATAGATATTTTATTCTGAAAATGGGCTGATATTTCTACTTATTCGTCAAGCTAATTCTACTTCCAAATTTTTCGTGAATCGCCATATTTAATGCAAAAATATATCGGGCTTGCTTAAGATTTGTGTTTGATAAATAAATTTTAATTTGATACTGCTAAAATAAATTAATTAGGCAGACTGCAACCAAAATTTAATTAGCAAATCGAGTAAATTTAATTGAATTATTTCACGAGCTGTCTCCTGAAAAAATTCAAATCAGTGTTTTAAACGGATTTATAAAACAAAACGTTTTTTTTGTAAAGAAATTTATTTTTACTTTTTTCTCTTGCAAGTTTAGCAGAGAATATAGCAGTAATTAATGAATAGGTCGTCTATTTTTTACGATCTCGTATCGAATTTTGTCACGGATAATGCAGAATGCTTTAATGTAGATAAGCCAAATAAATATTTCGAAACACCGGTATCATATGAATTTCATATCAATTTACAGAATATAATCAGAAAGTATCTCAGATATGTTTAATCGGAAATTGTTATATAGACGTAACATATTTTACCTGAATCAGAAAAAGGTTTGAAAATGTTTTTATGACGATATTAAATAGCTACCTGAAGCTTTTAATGATTTCGGAACACATTACAGATCAATGGACTGCGCATATAAAGGCCCAGCATTCCATTTACACTTCCACGCACGAAGTTATAAGAGCTGATTTTTGTAAGAAACAAAATATTCAAAAGAATTTATTTTTTGGTTTATGTGTGTGATAAAAGGGAATATGACTTGGGAGTGTAATGTGGTAAATTAACGATGCTTTAATCGATGGAAATTAGTCGATTGATAAATGGATAAATTTTAGATAAAATATTTAGAAATATTATTTCCTCATTGACTTCACCGTACATCTGAATAATTAATACTCGTGAAAATTTTCGAGGAGGCAAATAAAGCCATCGATTTTTCTATCATTTCATTCATAGGTGAAAATTGTGAAAAAATACGGTTGCTGGAAATTTAGTGGGGAAATATAGCAACGATTTTAATTTTAGAATAATAAAAAAATATTAAAAAAATATTTGCTAATAGCCCACCTGAAGATGTTGTAATACAACGAAACCTAGGTCGTAGAAAAGAACTTCAAGAAAGTAGAACTAATACTACATCACGTAGTTTCATTTAATTGTGAATAATGAATTTCTACAAAATTAACGCCAAATATATTCAATATTCAATAAAAAATTATTTGCAAACAGTGTAAAACAAATACTAAGTACACTTAATTATTCGTATGTGAGCAGGACGATTTTAGTGAGAGTTCTACTCGTATCCAATAGATTTATTTCCTTTTCCACTGGTAGAGAAAATTTACAATAATGTGAAAAATTTAATTTAATCTTATTAACATATCATTAAGTACGTGTTAATTTTATCAATCAGTTTTATTTTAATTATTCAGATAAAATTATAAGGTTATAAAAGCACTTTTGCGATCTTCGTAATGTCGGATCTACATTAATTATTTCAACAGTATTTGATGTTGAAAAATCATTAAAAATTATGTTCAAATTTTCTAGATAAATTTATTACCGATCATTTTAACATTTTATGTTTTGAATGTTTCGAATTTTTTATCCAGTGTTAGTCTTTAATATATTCGATTATTTTGATGAATTCATCTTTCAGTTCTTGTCCAAATGTATAAACAACTGAATATTAAACAAAGTATTTCACCACGAAGTAAACTGAAGAATCAGTATAAATTTTACAGACTTGGGATTTAGTAAGAAGTTAATTTATGCTTACTCAACGCTATTCAATAACAAACTAAATCGACATTCGTGTCAACTCCCCAGTGAGCTTATAAAACCTGTTCTTCACTTCTTTTGAAAGAAGTTCTGTATTATTAACCTCAATAATAAGAGTTCTTTCTGTATAATTTGTCACATTTAAATGAAACTACGTGATGTAGTATTATTTCTACTTTCTTTAGTTTCTTTACCACGACCTAAGTTTTGTTGTATTACAACATCTTCAGGTGGGATATTAGCAAAGATCTTTGCTGGCAATACATAAGCAAATACGTGTACAAACATGGCAATACATAAGCGCGCATGCACGCACGCATACACGCACGCGTACACCAAACAAACGCGGGCGTATAGCCTGGAACCCGCCTAAGCATAAAAAAAAATCTTGGATCAGGTATATTCGACAAAGTTTGAAATAACAACCTGGTTTTCAATCTTAAATTGAGAGATAACAGAAAAATCCGGAGAAAATCCTGAAAGCAATTATTTGTAAAGCAGAAAAATCCCGAGATAATCAAGACAATTTTTCATAATTTGTATACTATACGTCTTCTATGACAACGTCCAATAAAACCAACAATTTATATCATTTATATGAATCCATAATGAAGGGTGGTAAAGAAGCACTGAAAAAAAATGAATTCAAAATACTTAATTAAAATAGAGATGGGTTTTTTCCTGTTGAAGGCCATAACTTGTTTTGTGCCTCTTTTCGTTACAAAGAAGTTTACGTTTGTCCAAATTCATAAATATATATATATGTATATGTATATATATATATATATATATATGTACATGTATATATATATATATATATATATATATATTTAATTTGTTTGAAATCAAAGCACTTCTTGATCACAAAGAACAAGAATAAAAAAATTAAATTAATTCTAAAAAGTGTTAAAATGCTTGTGACGATACTTGTATATAATATTACTTGAAATAATAATATGATTGGGTGAATAAAATGACATGTGAAATTTACTTTTTGAAACAAGATACAAGTATAGCCTCCGAGCATCGCAAGCTCTTATTCTCCAAATCTTTACATAATACACACAAATATACAATAACCCTAATGCAAATAACACTTACTATACGATCGCAAAATAAACATAGAAATATTTTGTGCGATCATATGACATCCCCGGCGACCTTTCTTTAGAAGGCTAACAGAAATGTTTATTGAACGCGACACTTATGCATCATTTTCAACATAAAGCAATATCCCTTGGCTAACTTAAAGTCAGGGATGAGGTTGAACATGGCGAATGCGTAAACTTATGAGGATATTTTTTTATGCCGTCAAGGTGGAATTGCCGTTGGGTATAGTGGCTAATCGGCCGAATGTATACGGGCGCTTCATTTTACGCTAAACTTACTATTTACGATTTTTTTTATTGTAAAGCGATTTTAGAAGTGCATGTGTATAATATGAATATTCATATTTTCATCTTGATGAAATAACTTAAAATATGCCCTATTATTTTTTAGAGTCTGACGTAATATGAAAATCTTACTTTTTTTCAAGTCTTAATAATTTTTTTTCCACTTAATGCAAAAAAATTTTTAATTATTTTATGTAAATCCGCAAAAAAATTTTTGGAATGCCAAAGATTAATATTTGCCCTCAAAATCTAGCTGGAATTCATTATTATTCATCAAACATTGGAAAATTTGGCGATTATGACCTTTCTTTCATCCACTCTTACGCTTTGAAAATAATCATTATGCTTAAAATCTTCCTTGTGCTCTTAGAAATTTATGCCTTCTAGTTTAGTGGACTACAGTTTAATTAAAATCAAAACTAACTAGTCGCAAGTAATTACTAGTTTAATTAAAACTCGTACGTAACTCGCCAGTGGTCTCTATTTATAAGTGATGTCTATTTAAAACCTACATTTTGTTATAAATACTTTTCGTTATTAATATTTTTTGTTATGGATACTTTTCATACAATATTTATTGTCGTAATAAAATTATCATAATTAGGTATATTCCATATAAGTCTAAAAGCATTGTTGTCGCGTTTTATATATATGATATTTTTTAAAATTATTTGTCAAAACAAAATCGAATAATTTTCAGAGAATAAGAAGAGATTAAACGTAACTAAATTTTTCTAATGTAAATTTTGTGCAATGATCTGTAAAAAAAATGAAAGTAATTTTAGAACAAAATAAACAATTCCATTAGCTAGATTTAAACAAATTATAATTGTGTTAATTTCGAAATGATTCGTGATAATTTTACACGTAATATTTATAGAATAATATTGATAATGATATAAGATCACTAGTAATTAAAAATAAAGTTTGGTTAGTACATGTTAATATTTTAAGTGCAATATCAGTCAAAAAAGAAATTATTCGCGTTTTTAATGTTTTGCTACTAAAAATACGATTAATTTCTTTTTTCACACACACATGCACTCGCACACACACATAAAAATAACCTTAAGATAAGATCGTTTAAAATTTAAAAAATAATGTTTACAAGAGTTTACCTAATTTGACACGAAGGTCTTAGCTACTGTAGACATTACATAAAAGAAGAAGTATACGAAGTAACTGTTATTTAATTAAATTATTGAAAATTAAAATTATATATGATCTGCGACAATATAATAACGTTTACTTGTTTATTTTTCATTATTTACGCGGAAACTATTTCTTATTACAACAAGATTAATTTGAAATATTTTCCGCGAAATTCAAGTTTTTCAATAATTCATAAAGCCAAGTAAAGCAAATTTGTTGAACCGAAAATATTTATTTATAAAAATATTCCTGATTGAGGAAAAGCTTAATCGTGGATATAAACAATTTAAGATCTATTCCTAACATTTCCTTTTGCGAATCTAATAATGCCACAATTAATTTTTTTTCTGTATTCTTCAATTTCAAAGAAAAATCAATATTTATTACAAGAATAATTTCGCAACTTTTTCGCGAAATCAAAGTTTCTCAAGAGTCATACGATCTAGAAATATGATATTATTGAAGAGTATTAATTTATATTTCTGCAAGTATTCTTAACAGAGAAACGCTTAATCATGCGTACCTATAATACATAATCCATTCCCGGCAAAAACATTTCTGAATCGATTTATCTAACTTATTTTTATTTTGCAGTCTTTGTTTGAATAACTAGTCAATATATGTTGAGAATAAAGGGAAGAAATAAATAGGATTCTTCTCTTATGGCGCTTATCCATTTGAATGATCTATTTCATCTCAGTTAAATTGTTTCCGTGTATTTGATACCTAATAAGGTGGGTCATGTGTTTAAAGCTATATGTATTTAAGTTTTACCTTCGCAATTTTAACGACTATCAGTATGTAAACTGTTGTATAGGTACTTATATACATACATTTTTAAGCAAAATGTATCGGCTTTATAAACGCTGTCATTGCTGTTAGCAAGTACATACAAACACGCTCATTAATGTACTCTTATAAAAAGTTTTAAATATTGTTAATATCCATGCTAGAAAGGTATTGGGTATTTCGAAGTGAATATTAACAAAGTTCGTCACTTGGCAGGATAGCCCCAATGTATCTATTTAGACAAAGCCTGGATGGCAAAGTTGATTCTTTCTTTACTTTAACAAGGAAACTTTGTTGAAATACACCTAAATAGTATCAAAGCGCTAAATAATGAACCAGTTATAAATAAGTGCTCACCATTAAAATCCGGTTAATTGATTTAATTATTTCAAAACAATTTCTTTTGTTTTTCATGAAGTTCGAAAAAAAAAAAAATATATTTGAAATAAAATTATATTGTGTTTAATTTTTCCGTCAATAAGATTATAGAAGCAATATATTAATCCTTAGGTAATATTTCATAATATATATATGTATATGTATATATATATATATATATATATATATATATATATATATATATATATACATTCATTACAATATATTTCACTCTCGAAAATTATCGTTATTATTATAAAAGCGATTAGTGCACTAAAAACATGAAAACTTGAAAATGAACATTGATAAAACTAGTATTTCTAAAGTCGACCTAAGGAATAAATAAATATGTTCCAGGTGTGCTTTTGTTAATAAAATGGTATTACAAAATTTTGATGACTATGCCTTTTGGTTTCATATTTTAAATATTTTGATAAGTGTTTAATATACATATATGTGAAATTATCCATTATTTTGTATGTAAAACTATATAATATTACTAAATTATATTTCTTTCCTTTAAATCTAATTTTTTGAAACATCATTTTTTTGTGGGTAAGACTCGAAGTTAATCTTCTTTAGAAGTAACAATATGAAACTTTGCGTTCAGAGTGAATTATGAACCACGATATAAACCAAACATTTATTTTCCTATCTATTTCATTCTAATTTAAATACTTTTGTTTTTGTGGGGAATAATCATTCATCTACTATTTATAATACCAGGCTTTCAATGTTCTCGTCCCGACGTTATGCTGAGAGAGTTTGGATAATTTCTGTTGCTTTACGAAAATTAATTCTATTAAATCTAATTAATTCTATTTCAGTGTCCCTTGCATAAAACAAATAGAATTTCTGAAATATGCAGACTTATTTAGTCTCTTGCAATAAGAATAGTGAAAGGGCTTGAGACAATCAACATTCAATAGTTAGCATAAATAACTACAAATTAATTTAAACCAATCCAGGCACAAGCAGTAAAAAATTCAAACTAATGTAATAAGAAAGTTTTATTCCAAAAAGTACTATTTTTCCCGTTAGGATGGCATGTGGATATGTATAATATCATACCACGAAATCCTTTTCTACGCATAAAGTGAATTTTTCATATGTAAATACCGGGAAAGTAAAATGCGACTAAAATAACAGCAGATAAGTGATAATTTGTGTGTAATAAACGGAAACGCCATTACAATGAGTAGCAATAAATAAACTATTTTTTCAGGGATCGTTCCTTAATAGACTTATTTTCATCCAATTTGATGCATAACGGATAAAAAATATGTGTGAAAATAAAAAAAAATTACTACCTCCGACCTTTTACTATTTATTTCATTTTTCAGAATAAAATGTAAATAAAATTAAAAAAAATTCCAAATAATTTGTTGGCAATACCTTTCTTTACGACATTTAAATTGATATCTTATAAAAAATCCACGATCCAAAATTTATCAATATGGTAACTTCAATACGACCTATTTTCGACCTTCATAATCTATTCCAATATAGTGGTCTAATCCCTACTACGCATTTGTAATATAGTTCACCCCGTTTATATTCCATCCGCAGCAGATTTCTTTTAAAAGGGTAACATAAATATTTATCGAACGTGACACGTCCGTGATATGTTCAGCGCAACGCAATAAAAGATCCCGCGGCAACCTAAGTGCCCTTAAGTAAGGTATCTACTTGGACATGGCGGAACTGTGAACTATTGGAAGCCACTATTTGATTATACGACGTTGGGACTGAGTTATGATAATGAGTTTCACGAAATTCTTCCTACTTTTGCAATAAGTTAAGTTTATTATATTTTTTCATGGGAACTGTATTTCCCATTAATATTTGTTAAATTTCAACTAAATGAAGGTTGGATATTTTTTTTAATTATGAATAAAGGCTAAGTTTCCATATTTCCAATTTCATCAGATTTATTTTGAAACTAACTATACAGGATAGAGTTTATTTCGTATTATCAGAAGACCAGTAAACTTATTTTTAACAAGTAGATATACTGGGAGATTTGTAAATTGTATTAAAAAGCAAATATTTTTTTATTTAATCGACTGCAAAAAAGGAAAAAGTACTCAATTGAACTTCATAGTGATGAGTTTTGTATAGCCAAATGAAACGTAGCAGATGACTATCTATGTATGCACCCACATGTGCATGTACGTTAGAAAGAAAGGGTACGTCTACTTGGTGCGAATGAGAAAAAAAACGTCGCCAATTGCAATAATCTCTAGCATGAGCAATCTTTTATAAATTTATTTATGTTCGGAAACGATATTGTATCTCATATGTTTCAAATGATAACTAATATTTTCTATCATTCATATTTTTCAGTGCACTTGTTAATCTGTGGTTATTTGAAATCAGTTAATTTTTTTTATTAAAAATTTGTTCGTGCATTTGAATGGATTGATAAGTATAAATATGTAAAATCGAATTTTCCGTATTACATTAAAAAATAAAATTAGCTTTGATGAGAAGTCAGAAAATAAGATAATAAATGTACCGTGTTGATTTTTATACTTTATACTGACGATATATATATATATATATATATATGTATATATATATATATATATATATATATATATACATATGTATATATATATATATATATATATATATATACACATATATACATATATATATATATATATAATGTATATGTAGGTCTATGTCGAACAGGCGGTATGAAATAATCGCAGTACATGCGTAAATAGATGGTTCAAATCTGCATCAAAAATTTCGCCGATTCACGGCTTAAAAAATGTCTCATACGGAGGAAAAAAAGAGACAATGTTGCATCTGATTTCTAAATATTCAAGAACTTGTCAAAGATCCCAAAATATCTTTCAGCTCTTTCACCATATTAACCGATTCGTGGTATCAGCATTGAAATTTGTGCTACGTATTTTAACGGCCAAACAACGAAAAGTTCTCATAGAGTCTATACTGGTCTTTTGGTAATTAGGAAAATAGTGAAGAAATTTTTAAAGCAATTTATCACTAATATTTAAATTTAGGTGGCACTCGCAACGTTAATAACGGGATCCAATTTAAAGTATGAATGAAAAAAAATGCGGTGAAGAAAGTACACGTATAATGCAATAACTTTAAGACAAACGTATTCATTATTCCATCTTATTGTTTTATTCAATATTGATTAAATCCTTAAGTAGCTCTCGTACCAATTTACTTTTATTTATATACAATTTTTCCACAAATTGCATAATATAAAATTAACATCTGCGAATAAAAGAATGAGGGGTATTAGTAATAAAAAATCGGGTAAAAACCTTCGACACGTGTAAATAAAAAACGTGTCAAGTACGAATAATAATCGTACTACGAGAGTTCTGTATATTGAATATATTTGTGGTTAATTTTATAGAAATTAATTATGATTTAAGTTTTCAAAATGAAATAAAATTACTTAATATAGAATTATTTCTACTGTATTTCTGTAAAAAAATATTCTTTACCACGATGAAACCTAGGTCGTGGTAAAGAATTTAAATAAAGTATACATAATACTACATCACGTAGTTTCATTTAATTGTGAAAAATTCAATTTTCGAATGAGTAAGAGGTATGAACGTCTTCTTATTATTTCTATTCAACTATTTACAAACAATAATTTTCCATTATTTAAAGATATTGCATTTTATAACTTTCACTAATGTAAAAATATGTAAATATCAGAAAAACTAAGACATTTAGAAACATCGCCGTAGTTTTCCTACAGATCTTTCATAGGTTTCAAAAGACTTTTTTCTTTTTGACGTGAATACATTTTTAAATTTGCTACCATACGGGAGCAATTCAAAAAAACCTAAAGATAACAAAATAGGGGGATACAATTTGGCGTTGCAGTTTCGAAAAAAAAACATACATATATATATATATATATATATATATATATATATATATATATATATATATATATTATACCACTGGATAGCTAAAGGATCAAAGAATTCATTACCATAAACGGGAACAGTGACGCGTCGCGGGCGGTAGAGGGAGAACTACCGCCATTTTGAGGTTATTTGCAATTAGTATAACTTTTGATTCGGAAAAGCTACGATGTTCGTTTAAGTTTTAATCGTCAACTGTCATCAAAATCCATCGATTGTATAATTGGATTCAAGTAGTGACAGCAAATATAATAAGGTGATAGAATACAAAAATATTATCAAAAAATATGATGTGGGCTTATACGCTATTGTAACACAATAATTATATATTTCCTTGCTTTTATCCTAAATACATAAATAAAAATATTTTGTTAAAAAAATATAACCCGTTACATAGACGTATTCACGTACAACACACGGACGCGTTCATGACACAGCCACACCCATTTTTTTTAAATTTTGCTATTTTTTGTGTATCATCTATCATATCTCTGAAGATGTATTATCTAAAATTACAATAGTATTATTTGGACCCTTATAATTAGCTTTTTGAAGGGATACTGCACTTCATCCGGAAATTATATTTTTTTTGAGTACCTAATTTTACCCCCTAATATTTGAAATGAATTTTATTAAAATATATTCTGGTTAAATTTCTGGTTTCCATATGGAATGATTTTTACAATAGTCATATGTGATAGACAGACAGCCACATGTGTTACTTTAAAAATGTTCCGTTTTTTTTTCTTTCTGAGGTACGGAAACCTAAAATAAATGACAACTGTGAAGATAGGGTAACCTAATATTCTTCGATTCAAAATATGGTAACGGAGTCCCATAACACAAAAGAAGACACAATAACAAGAAAATATGCATGAATTTCCTCTACACAAAATTTATAAAATCGTTCCACTTATATTTCATTCATAACACTCTCCTTTGAAGCTGTAACATAAATATTTAACGAAATACCTCTGTGATTTGTTCAACATAACGTAATAATAAATTCTGCAGACAACCTAAGTATCCTTAGGAAATATTGGTTCGATTTTTATATGGCAAAAGTACAATGTATTGACGTTCATTATGCGAATATGACGGAGACTTTTGCGGTATATCTTACCAATTTAGTTGTATTCAAATTATAATTCTATTCTGTGATAAATTTTGTTCAATTTATTATTATTCCAGAATTTTGCTGTAATTCAATATGGAAGTTGGCATGTAGAAATATATTCCACGATATTGTTCATTACATATTTCAGTTATAAATTTTTCTTCACGAGACAAAGGTAGGTGTTCATTCTGGTATATTTGGTTGTAAATAGTACCACCAATATTTATGACACACAAAGATAATTTTAACAATGATTTTCACAATGATTTTAGTATTTTAACAATGATTTGCTGTATATAAATTCTATTGACAATATTAACCAAAAGAAAATTTAAAAAAATACAACCATCGAGATTCGAACTTAGACTTCCATAACGTCCCGTACGTAATCCAGTGTATTGCCGGTGCCACAATGGCACATTGGGCAAAGCTACGAAATAAAAATATGATTAATAACTAGGTCTTTTGACTTTCTTCTGGTTTCGTCAATTTCTACTTAGTACTGTGTATATCCGAATTCGAATCATTGCGCCTTGCTCGACCTACCGTCGAGTATACCCGAAGTAAAATCGCAAATGCTCTTCCATCCAACCGTTTTGGACTTAAAGCTGGACGGCGTAGGCTTAGAAATAGGTTCCAGTGGCACACTTTGGGTACGGAGACCTAAAAGAAGTTATAAGGGCACAAAATATATTTACATCATTCTACTATTTATATATATGGCCAATTTCATGGCATTATTATAGTTATGAGGTTTAAATTATTTATTGTTCCATCTGTTTGTCATGGTCTGAGAATAATTGGTGCAATGATTTTCAGCGTTTAATGTCTGTGCAATAAATCAATATGTTTAACAATTAGTTGACGCTTACTGGAAATGGTCATTTGGGACTGACGTTGACAATAAGTAACAATAATTGGAGAAAATAGAACGTACGATATATTTGATTACTTTAACGTACAAGTTCTACAAAATACAGGCCCTACAAAAAAATCTGATCCACTCTGGCCGAATCTCACCAATTCAAAAGGTATAAGTTAAAACGCGCTAACCGAGAAAAGGATAGAATATGCAACTGAACATGCAGTGGCGGAGACGGCAGACATTTAGTCAACGATGCGCGTCTCGACTTATTGCTGTAAGTCGGTAGAAATTCGTCGCAGACTTTTCCCAAAAAAGTCTTGAATTGTCGACCACCAAATCACTATCTAGAAATGTGCTTCGTTTGCGTTTCGCATTAGGGTATAAATTAATTTTAAGGCTCAGCTCTCTAGCTGATTAGGAATAAAATGAAACTCATAATTTTATTAACAGTTCCTACATGTAATAAAATTTGAATTAGATGTAGTGACAGTATGGCTGAATAGATTGTATGTCGCATTGGGACACTGCTGGTATTGCATTTGTATTCCACAATTTTTTTCACACTTTGTCCCTTTTTTTGTTTTTAGATCATTTTGTTATGATCTAAAAACAAAAAAAGGGACAAAGTGTGAAAAAAATTTCATTACGAAATTCATTTCATTACGATATCAGATTAGCACACTCTTCTTTGTACATTTAGAAATACATAATATTTTTATTAATTTATTTACTAATATCTATAGTACTTTTAAAATAAAACATAGTGAGTTTTTTCTGAAACAATTAAATTTATCCGTAAACTTTAGGTAAACATCCAGTAACACTGCTTTTTCATGATTTAAATTTTACTCATTTTGGGGTTAGAAGTATAGGGAGTTTACCGATATTTTTTTTACTTTTTTTCACCACTATAATTAAAACCATCTTACAAATCTGAAAAGATATGTTATGAATAATGGCGCCCATTCTAATTGATAATTCATTCGATATCTGAACTTAAATTTTGTTTTAACTTGATCAAACTATTTTAATATTTCCAAAAAAGAACATTTCAGTATCAAATATTGAGATGTATGAATGATACAATTTTATAAATAAAAAAGTCCTTAATGGTTTTGGAGAAAAATGACTGATAAAAGTGAATGAAGTTTTCCGTTTAATATTTTTTCTCTTAAAGAATGGAAACCTGAAAATTAATTGAATTAATTGCTGTATAATCATAATTGGTTTACTTTTTTAATCACGCTAATTTAAATTTAGGGTTTGGCTATAAAGTTTCTTAATCAAAGTTTTTAGGACTCTTTAAACTATACTCCGAGTTAAATTGGAAAAAGGATTTTCTAATAAATGAAGTCAATAAGCTTTGAACGCTCAAAGCAAAACTAATATGTCACATGCTGACGTTGCCAAGCCAAACTAAATTTATTAAATGGAGGTATATATTAGACTGGCTATTTTTCTGCTGACTATTCTTAGTTGCAAAGCAGAAACTTTTGGAAAAGGTGGTCAAAAGTTCCAGTATATTACGTTATAAGGCATAATATAATATATAGCAGTAAGCACCAATCCTTCAAGTGCATACATCGTAGAAAATATATATTAATCAAAATGAAATAAGAACTCTCCTTCGGCAAAATTACTCTCTCGCTCACGCTTATTGACATTATAAAGTTATTTCAATTGGCTGAAGCAATTAATAGCTAATGGTAAGGAATTATTTAAATATATTGGTTACACACGTCAACCTCAATGTCTTAGGACAAGAGGTTTGAAACAAAAGTTGCGCAAACCTGAACTGAAGAAAATAGACATAAGTCCACATCAAGTATGGACTTTTCTACCTGAGTAGCTGAAGTTATCAGTAACTAATGATCAGAGGTTATTTACATACGTTAATCACACATCTAAACTCTAATGAGCTAGAAGAAGGCAAACAAGAGTTTCAGTACCGAAACATGAAATGCACATTAGAATGCTAATGCTGAGCTACTAATAAAATACCAACGGGGTTATCCATTGGAAGTTATTTTCAGAGAGGTCTACGAGTAATAAGCGAAAAAAATCATAGCAATTTGATTGACTAATTGACATACTTAGTCTATTTTTTCTATGGTAAAGCCGTGTCACTCACCGCAAAATATACTCGTCGAACGTTATAGAAGTTAGGTCGTCTCATATTAGAGCATCCACGTAATTCACCCTACATTGTGATATTTAATTACCACTTGCTTAGAGCATAAAGTAATTATAAGTGTAAAAATGTGGATAATGGAGAAGATCAACAAAAATAACTTATCAAATTTCCAAAATCTTAGTATCCAGATTGTTGAAGCAAAATTTGTTCTAGCACGCTTTAGTCAGAAAACTTATATGGGAGTACACTGGCAAGAGAAAAGTGGCTGTGTCCTAACATAGAGTCAATATTCGGTACCTGTGCGTCTTTGTTTGTTTTCACCTTCTTTTTTATAATTATGCATTTTCAAACATTTTAAATTAAATTCAAAACATATGTCAGTCGAACGAATTGACTTTTTAAATTTTTTAATAACTGTGTCATAAATCAATATCACATCGTTTTATATGATTTTGCGCAAAGCAAATCATGGAGACGAGCTGATATAAACATAAATTCATCATTTTTCAATATAAGAGAGGTACACAATTAAATGAAACTACGTGATGTAGTATTATTTCTACTATCTTTAATTTCTTTACCACGATCTAGGTTTCGTTGTATTACAACATCTTCAGGTGGGATATAAGCAAAGATCTTTATAATACTACATCACGTAGTGAATAATACTACATCACGTAGTTTCATTTAATTGTGAATAATGAATTTCTACAAAATTAACGCCAAATATATTCAATATAAGAGAGGTAAGCATAATTTAACTTAGCGTTATAAATGTTATTGTCAAAGCCTATGAAGAGAATAATGAATTCAATACATTAATAATCATTTATAAGTGGATTTTTCTCCTTGTTCAGTGTTTGAAATACTGCCATTGTAAGCGAGCATTTTCGATTTTATATAATATGGGTAGTGATTCGAGAAAGATGAGGGAGTGGGAAAAATATTTAAGAAAAACATTTTATGTACATATTCAAATATTTTCGTATAAATCTACATTTACGTTCATATACGCCAGTTTTTGCTATGAAACGTGATGTAATTAAATGTGCCGATTGAATACTAACTGATAAAGTGTACATTTTGTATATAAAGATGTCGAAAAAATTGGCTATAAACATTCAGTTTAAGATCGTTAAAAGTATTTAATAATAAGGTAATTTATAAAAATAATTAGTTAAACATGAATTAACTAATTTCTGTTTTTATGTTTAAATATACTGCAGATTTATTTTAAGTTGTTATTTGAATTATTAATGTTTTAGGGATATTTCTGAAAAATAAAATCTCTTATAAATTAGGTGTAGGGAAATTATATTACACTTGTATCTTAGAACCTGTTGACAATTAACTTACTCTGATTGATGTGTTTGAAGCCGCTTTTGTGGATAATTAAAGTAGATTATATAACTCAGTGACTAAATACAATAAATTTGTTCATACTTGTTTCCTTAAATCCATTCTTATTCATGTAAAATAAAAAATAAAAATGTTAATTAATTTTAATTGTAGCTTCGAATATATAGCGTTTTAAAATGAGATAAAAATTAAAATTTGCATACTTTAGCCAGGAACCAAGAAATATATTATTAGAAAATTAAACCTAGAAAGATATTAGTAGAAAATTTAAAAAAATATAGTTTGAAATAGATTCCTGAATATTGGAAGTGTGCAAAATAATGAATTATTATAAAAGGTCAATATATATAAATATATGTAATCACCTATGGCTGAAAAAAAAAAACTCAACGCAAGTAAAGAAGGAAATTTAGTAGATCGTCATTAAATATTTGGATATCTATCTTTCGGTATTCTTTTGCAGATATAATAACTTGAAAGTTTATCAACTCTGAATCTCCTAAATTTATTTAAACCGTAGCCCGGGGCAGATGCTGTAAAAGAACCATTTATTTTATATAATACCCCCAGTATTATACCAATGTCAATAATGTACCCGGAATAACGCAATAATAAACCCCGTGCTCTTAAGCACGGGACAGACTTGAACACTTTGAAACAGCATTTGATAACAATTATTAATTATACGACGTTGGGCTTGAATTATTTTTATATGTATGTATGGATTCGCGTCACCGACATTCTAAGGTTAACGGTTAGCAATCATAAGGTTAACAGGTGCATGAATCAAATAGCACTTACTGACTTGATGATTTTCAACGCTGGATAAGTGTCGTTAACTTCAAGAGGCTTTGGCTTGATTTTTAACGTAGGGTACGTCTCCTGAAATCCGAGAGGTTATTTCAAAAGGAGAATTAGAATCTTTGACGCCTGACGAAAAAACTCCCCATCCTCCGATATATATATATATTGGCCACTATATAGACCTTGCCGATGAATGCAACTATATGTTGGCTTTACATATGTGTTATTTAGTATGAGCTTACTCCAAATACATGATTCGTTCATTAAACAGAGTAAAAATGACAGCTGATTTGCAATTAATATATTATAATAAAATTAAAATACACGACTTTTTGCATTAAAAACTCTTTTCTGATTCTAATATCTTAGCTTCAGGATTTACTATTATCTTGATGCAACGACTTGCGAGGACTTACAAGTATAACTCTTCTTGCTCCAAATATGGAAAAAGAAATAATAAATATATTTATGAATTCAAACTAGAAAATTCGTTTCATGCAATTTTGTTATAGAAATGAAAAATTTAGTTACAAAATAACAAATGAGTACGCAGTTGTTTTAACAGAAATAATAGAAAAGTTTCCAACTTTTTAGACAATTTTAAAATAATAATTCCAATACTACTTCGAATTACAAGCTGCATATATACTGTTTTACATGTCTTTTACAATCAATAGAAGTGAGTTTCTAAACAAATAACTAATGTAGTATCTTTAGTATACTTTTCTGATAAGCACTAGTTAACTTCTACTAACTTTGTTCACTTTTTATAATTTTGATTATATGAGATATAGAGGTAGAAATGAATTTGTCTCTTAAAAATACTTTCAGCAATATTTCTAGTACTGTCTTACAAATCATTAAAAAATGGAGCTTCAATCTTCTTAACACTCTCTTTTTATTGATATAGGGTATTATTAAAAGTAAACATTGAGTGACACATTACCCATAAAAAATTGCCATGTGAATATTTTCCGTACTGTTTACTACTGAGGTATATGTAGCACACTACATACTATAAAACTATGAAAAACTTCCAGTCTTCATTTTTAATGATTTCTAAGAGAAAAAATTGTAAAAATTTGGGGAACACGAATGATTTTTGGAAGGTTTTGTCTTTTTATTTGAATAACAAAATCTTAAAGAAAAACTGAAGATAAATATGGCAATCCAACTCAAGAGTCTACTCTTTACTATAGTCAGTTGAAAATGTTCCGTGAATGCAGAAAAGAAATTGTTTTCCAATATTGGATAACATACACAACACTTATATGTTTATTTTAAAAGAAATTCATAATTATAAAAACACACACAAAAATTAATTTTTTTAATTCAAATAGAATTAATAATAATTATAAGAAAGACATTCCACAATTATAAAACTAGCGTAAAATCTATATGTTCATCCCTCATATCACCAACATTTTTTTATTGAATATTTTTTTTCACATGACATTGAATTAAGGAAAAAAAACTGAGAACTCCGAAGTGAAAATTGACAAAGTTTATCGCTTTAAAAAACCAGCGAACCGAATCTACTGAGACCCGCCTGAAAGATTTAGGTCGCACTTTTATTGGTTTTGTCACTAAACTTTTCATCAATTACGTCTTAACAATGTATCGTCGAATATTTAAACCGGGGTCTAAAAACCTATCAGTGAAATGACCCGGATAATTCCCTTGTAAAATTAGTCAAGATATCTAATTATACTATACTATCAGCATAATATAACTTCAAGTAACTGTGCAATTTTTCCTCTCCTTGATACACTGCACAAATTTTAGGTAAATTTAGTATCAATCGTGAAAGTTGATATGCTAAACTATAGGTTTTAGGTAAACCGAGTTGAATAAGTTTATATTTATTGTCATAATATTATAGTCAAGTTTTAAAATTAAATATAATTATTTTTAAAATGGAAGCGAATACTCAGCCTTCAATTTAATATAATAACTTGTACATAGACATGATCTGGTAGATGATTGACTTACAAGGGAAACCAGCAAAACAAAAATGGAGGACCACTTATCTGTCAAATAAACTATATTAATATATGTCGAGTGAGCTACTTCATCCTAGTGATTTCTTATAGGTTTTTATTGTATAGTAACTAATATAATTCTATTTATTTTTCATTGTATTCACAAAATTTCATTCACATCATTTTTAACGCGTCTAACGAAGTTTAACTTCAACAACGTTTTTTTTTGTAACGTTTCTTTACACCCTCAAAGTTAAATTTTAAAAAATATAATAAATAAAAATTTATTTCAAACGGAATTTAAAAATGAAGTAGATACGCTTTACATAAGTAAACTGAACCTTTTTCAGTTTCATTTCAAATTTTTAAAATGCTCTCTTAACGTCTGATCTAGTGTCTAAAGATACTATTTACTAAAGCAACCGCATTAAATTCCATGCCAAGAGAAATGACTAATTTTGGTACAAGTTTTCTGTTAACATTTCGATGTTAATATGTTGCATTCTTGCTACATAAATTTAAATATCTTTTGGAAAATGGAGACGATATAGCAAGTGATTTTAGCGCTAAAACCTAATTTTTATAACATATTATACCTTATTTTGATAACTCTAAGATTCAAATACGTAACCACAGAAAACTAGGAAAACGTTTGTTATTAAACCAGCTGTGTCTTCGCCGCGTCCTCACCGAAAGCATACAAAACCAAAATAAACAATTTAGATCTACAAAAAATTAATTAAATATTTTACCATCGCTGTATTTGTTTTTCACGCAGTGTTGCATATCACTTGTAACAAAATTTAATGACTTCAGAAAATGTTTACAAAATTTATAAAAATGTTGATTATTTTATTAAATTATATATTATCATTCCATTATTAACTTACGCAGTGCTGAATACGTAAAATTAAATAGGTGTATTAAACTGCAGCTCTTTTAATGATATTTTTCCAAAATTTGTTGTTTTTATTTACTATATTTGAATTTTCAATATCTATCTTTCTCTTTGCTAAGAAAAAACATTATCATTTTTTCAAAAACATGTAAAAGATAACAGCATTAACGTTTTGAAATATGAATGGTATACCATTCATATTTCAAAACGAAATTTAAAAAGTTATCAGTATAATATCATAACTCAATATCCATTATGTTGGTGAGTATTTATAACAAGGTAATCGTATTAAAAAAATCTACCTATACATATAATAGTTTGCCCATTTTCTGAAAGTTATGCAGCTTCGAGAGCGAAATGTGAAATTAAGCCGCCTTTGAAATTTCTCCCACAAAAGAGCTTTGCCTCTCAGAGCGAGTTATGTAAATTGATATTACGAAATATTTATTCTACTATTCTACGGCGGTTTGTGAAAAACAGTTGAGCTTTTATGAGAAACGGTAATCTACCTATTCATTTTAATATAATACTTCTTGATATTTTATCAAGTTTTGGGACTTCACTTTAATCTTAGCATAAAAAGAGATGATATTTGTCACGAACATTCACTTTCCTAACTTAAAGTCTATTTTTTATAACGAATATTCATGTTCACGTAGAATGCTATACAGAAATTGATTTATCAGTCCAGTCGATACCTTATTTATTTTCGATTTTTTTTAAACAATTTCGCGTCCAATAGCGGCGTTGTGATGAAATTATAGAAAGAGGAATTTTGTATCACGCTCGGGATGGAAAATTCAAAATACATGATATGAGCCAAAATAAGCTGGAACCAAACTCGAAGTATTTTCCTTACAAACAATAGTATGGTTTCCAATGGGAACCAAATGTGAAAAAGGTTGGGTTCCATGCCTTAGTAATACTTCATTCATATGCCAAATCCAGTAGATAAAAAATATTGTTCGGACCATCGATCCAACTTTTTCACATATAATATTAGGATATGTATATATATATATGTATATATATATATATACATATATATATGTCGCCAAATATATTCAATACCTCAATAGTGATAATTCCGTTAAAGAGAATGGTTTATATTTCAAATAGTTTCATATCGCATTACTTGTAAAATCAGCACGCTTCACGTCCACAGCTTTCACAAATCTACACACAGGTTTTAATATGACGAAAGGTAAATTAAAGCGTCCCAATAGTGTTTCTGCAATTGGTGCAGTCTAAGTAGACACCTATGTGTCATTCATTATTATGCAATTTGTGCAGTTTGTGCAGTCAATGTAGACACCTATGTGTGATTCATTATTATGCACATGTATTAACTGTACTGCTGTAGCAACTATGTTGTTCGAAACTCATAAAGAGACATACGTACAGTATTTCCACAAACATATTTGCAAATATATATATATATATATATATATATGTATATATATATATATATACAATCTTTTATCGATAAAATCTTTCACATGCAACATATTGTGAAATCTGCAGCAAATTATGATAATGTAAAATAATATAAAATCTCAAAAAATACGAAATTTTTTGAACTTTCCAATAAGTTTCAGATAAACTGATAGTACTGCGGTTTTTCGATAATTATAAAAAGGTAATTGAACCTTTTTCACGGCATATTAAAAAATTTCTATGGAATTATCTTATATAAAATTGTATGACACACGTAACTATATATGTAGTCTGAGAAAAACAGCTATGACTGATGGCTAGACCGACGGACAAGTGAGTAATTTTGTAAGGATTCCGTTTTTTTTCCTTTTGAGGTACGTACATATAAATAGCTAAACGTACATACAGTAAATAATATCTGAGAAGTTACTAAGACTCTGATGACATTTTTCGGTCACCTAAAACATGGGATCAACTTGAACGTGATCAAATTACTGAACCATTTTTATGTTGTGACGTGAAATATTAAAAGTATAGCCAAGCTGGCTGAACGTGAACAGAATACTATATTCCACAGTTTCATATAAAATCACTTTCTTATCGGGGAAAATAAATAAATTTATAACTAATGCAATTACATTTATTGAAAATACATTTAATTAAAATACAATCATAACATTACTTTTCTTTCATTATATACTCATATAAAGGATGTGTTATTGATTTTCACTACATTTTTGTCAATTTACGTCAAATGCATGTAAATATTCGTATTAAGGGTTAGATAGCTGTCTCCATCCATCTATATTTATGAACAAGTTAATCGAAATATTTTTAATTGGAATGTTTAATCAAATGGTAGCAATTAGAATTTTCTTTATATTTCCAAGCACATGTTCAACCAACATTGCATGTTATTTTGTGTGGTTTCACAAATAAGACTTTGAAAGACTTTGAAGTAAAGTTACATTCCATTAAAAAGAAACTCGTCTCCACTTTAAATTAATTACCTGTATGAAATAAAAATTCACGTATACCATTATTATGCACATTGGCCTGATGAAGAAAATTATACCTTTCCCATATTTTACTCGGAATTTCTAAGAAGACACGAAAGGAAATTTAAATGCAATTGTCATGATATATCATTATAAAAGGTTATGTGATAGCTAAATCGAACTTACAGATAAGAAATATTGTACGGAAATAATTCTTGGGAAATGGTATAACAACTTAAACTGCCATGATTTTATTTTAGGTTGCCAAATTCTTAAAATTAACCTGATGCCATAAGTTATAACTAATAATCCCCGGAGATTTCTCCGGTCGGATATATGGTCGCAGAATTGAATGTTTACGAAAATTTCTTTCCAATATTATTTTATCTCGTTCAAAGAAATGACGAAAGAGCATCTCAGCACGAAACATTATCTTGCATTTCTTCAACTTGATAATGAGTTTGGATGAAGATTAAATTTAGTTCTTAATTATTATCATTCGTGGTGGAAATATGATTAACAAGGTAAAATAATAAATTTGAATTTATACAGTGTAATATAACATTTGCAAATTTAATTATAATATTTTTCTTATTCATAGCCAACATATGTAATTTTAATTGAATATGCACCTTAAATATATTATGAAACTATAACATTAATTAGTAATGGCTACTAATATACGTAAAGGTGTCATCAGATCAGACAGCCAACCATGAAGAAGAAAGCCATGCAGCACATTATGAATGTTGGTATCGAATTTGCTTAAGAGTGATAAATTCATATAATGTATCTTAATGTGCAAGAATAGATGTAGTTGAACTGAATAATTTGACTAGACCGCCGTCTCTTAATACATAATTCAACGAAACTCTCTCAGGCTTTGCCTATCATCTACATCCACAGCACTTTAAGGTTTATGTTGGAGATTGGTTTCGAAATTTAATGTACGTTATATTCATAGCTCTTATTTACAGAAACAAAATACTGTGAGTGGTTCCAATACACAAGAAAATTATATAGTTCCAAGATTAAATGAATTATATTTATGGATAAGATAAATTTTTAGAAGGGTATTTGCAAATAGCTTAAAATTTTTTGGAGAGTTAACAATATAGAATGAATATAGGTGTACTTTGTGTGCTGTATTGATTACGGTAAGAACCCCTTTTTTCAGAAATCATAGATATAGGAGCCATTATTTTGATAATGTTAAATGCGTTAAAAACGTTTTCTATTAAAAAGAAATACGTTATGTCTATATTTTGTTAAGTAATATTCAAGTTTTTTTAATAACCAAAGAAGGCATCTATGCTAGAAAAAAGAAATCTATACTTGAAAAAGTATAGATTTCTTTCTTTGTACTAATTTATATATCTCAGCTGTAACATAAATTTGAAGGTTTACAAGCAACAATTTAAATGCAAACTCGCTATAATAAGAAGTGATATAGAAAGTTTTGGCGGGGCTTTAATGAAAAGTGAAGATGTTTGAGTTAAAGTTTTGCATCTATCACAACATTGGACTTGGCCATATTGGTGGTTTTTGTAAAGGAATATTTTTGACAAAAAAGTTATGCGGAGAGAAAATACTAGTGATTTTACATATTCCATCATAGAGCAAAGAGATAAAGAAATAAAAAGTTTCTTTAATTGGTATGCAATAATTACACAAAAATTTAAAATACATATCTTTTACTTTTATCTTCGACCTAGTATAATTGTTCAAATAATAATGAAAATATGTAAAATTCCCAGTAGATCCGCTTTACGGGTATTTTTATATGGGATTTTCATTTAATTTTCTGACGTTGAAAAAGTTAGTCATTGTATATTTTCCGTGTTATTCGTTTTCTTGTAATTTAAAGAAGTCAAAAGTTATTTGACTAAAAAGATGAAATGGAAATATTTTATATCTTATAAGTTATTTAGAATTTTGAAACATTACACATAAAACTGATTTTCTTTGACAATTTATTTTCTTTGTGTTGATATATCAAAATTGTATATTTGCGGGACTCTCAGAATTATTAACAAAAAAATTTGACCACCTTCAAGCAGCGTACTGGAAAGTATAAAATAATAAAAATACGAGTATTAGTTGAAACTTTTGCGATATAATATAGTTTACGAAAGGAAATAAATTTGCAAAAAAGTCATGTTATTGATTACCAGATTTATGATTCTATGACATCTAACACATTTGTTCACACAATAATTTATTCGTTTAAATCGCCGATTCTAATTGAGAAATTTATTTCAAAAACCGGCCGAGTGGAAGCCAACGAAGCGGTATTTCAATGATTTTTTCCACGCATCTAAGATTCTACGTCCTGGCTGTGAAGAAATCTGTTTTAATTTATTATATTTACTTTTATTACGCACTAGCAGAGTAAGAAGGAAAGTTAGATATATGTGTGCATAAGAACCAAGTTTTTTGCACCGCCTATATAAAATATAAACATTTCCAGACACAAAAATAAAAAAATTGTGCTGAATGCGATGGCATTGCATCAATTTGCTATCACATACTCAAATAACTGAATTTGATTGCCTTTTCCCAAAAATTCATAACTTAAAAATATGACTCATTAAGAAGTTTCTTGTTTATCATCTTTCTACTAAACTACAGCATTCTTAATAATAAGTTTACACTTTCAGTACCAATATTTAATTGAAGTTAGAAAGTATAATTATTATATGGATAATAATTTACTTGCACGAATGATTTTTTTCTGTTTGACTCTTTTTATCTTTGCACCTCTGTCTTTACGTCTGTATGCCTGTCTCGCAGTTTCTCTGTCTTGTTCATTGCTTTTTAGGTCTATCTTGTTCATCGTATGTAAAACCGATAAAATATGATTAATAATAAAACGTTTATTTACATCATAACTTATTTTAAATTAGTATTTATAACATTTCATACTAAAATTTATCAATACAAAACTAAAATAAACAATAAATCAAAAAGACATATCTTGTGATGTCGTCAACATAGATTTATTTTAGCAACATTATTTTTATTATCGTATTAAAAGTATTAACTAATACCAATGTTTTTTCAAATATATCAGATCAGTTTTGATTTAATCGGTCTTTTAAAATGTTCATAATTTTTTTCAAACTTGAAACTAAAATAAATTAAATTTCTAAGTAAATATTAGTAAAGTTTGTCACTTCGTGGATTCAACTCGATGAATTTGAGATCTTTGAAATCAAACAATTTGTAAGTTTAAAAAGATCAAGTCTGATTGCTTTTACAAATTTTATACCAAAACGTTCTAGCAATTACGTACTTTATATCAAAACTTTTTAGAAGTTACATTTTTATCATATCATAAAATTTGTCACTTCGGGAATCAACCCATAGAATACATTAAGGTAAAATATTCTGTAAGTTTTGAAAGCCCAAGGCTGATTTCTTTTACATATTTAATACTAAAACTTTGCAGCAGTTTTATTCTTATTATATTATCAAAAATTTACATATTTTAAATAAAAATAGTTGCAGTTATATCATTATTAAATCATCAAATATTTTAACAGAGGCTTCAAGGCCTTTCAAGGAAATCAATCGATTTAAGACCGAATATGTTAGTCGATATAAAAAACTTTCTAACTTGTTTAACTGCTATTGTTTTCTTTGTAAAATACAACCCAAAATTGTTCGCGAAACCTTCGTGGAAAATCAAAAACTATGGTCTGTTGAAAAACTTACTATTATTACTAAGAGCGAGCTATAGATCAATACTGGGATACAGCTTTAATTTTTGGGAGTGAGTTACGTAAAATAAAATATTTTAGTGAAAACGGTTTCTAGATCTAGTAATTTCATAAAGTATTAATACGAAAAATATTTCTGAAAGTAGGTGTATTTATATTCTATTATATTTGATAACTTTGTTTAAATAGTTGTAATAGTGCCACAAAATATCATATATCTCTAGCGATGTCTAAAATAGTTTCTCTCAAAAGTCAGCGAGAAATGAATCAGATATTAAAAAGAACATTTTGAAAATCAAATATAAATGTAAGTGTGTTTGATAATATATTGGTTGTTATAATATTTTGATTCTGAAATAAGTACACAATCTGCTGAAATGTTCCAAAATAAGCCATTACTTTAATAGACTTAACTGAACAAAATAAGTTGCTACTGCAGCAATATATTTAACAAAGTTATGGGCCCGATGAAAACACAGAATAAAAAAAATCTCTATTATATTTTAGAGGCTTATATTTTTTGCACACAGAGTGGTTAGTATTAACTTTTTAAATATGAACATCATGAAACTGTATAGTGTGAAAACTTCGGTGACAGTAAATGAAAGGTTATAAAGTTCGAGTAATACATGATGATAAATATTAATATGGTCGTCTGTTGATTTTCATGAAAGTACACGGTTCATATCGTTTATGGAGTCAAAGCAGCAAGCAGGTTTTATCGTTTCGCTTTCCGAATTCGAATCCGAAACCTGCGTGTCACACTTTGTTCTTTTAGCAATTATATTGCTCATATTAATCACGTCGACCTAAATATTCATTTACACTCGAAGCAAAAACCTTATTTATACTTAACTTCGGGGAGATCTAGTAAAAAGGCATTAAAATAATTAATTAAACCAAAAATATTTTAATTTATTTGACAGTCGATACAGAAATCTATTATTTTTTCTCATTTATCAATTTAGAACTAGTTTAGTTAGAACTAGTTAGTTTTAACCAGCTTTTCGGTCGATAACCAAGACCGCCCCCCTCACCCCGCCCCCCTCCCCCCGCCTTTGCAAAGCGCTTACCGGACAGCGAGCGTCGCCTAGTCTCTGCCGCACCGCGTTGCTTGTTGACCGCCAATATTTTAAGTTATAAATTTACTATGGCTTATGCACTAGAATCAGCCAAAATTTAATACCTGTGTATGGCATAGGAGAAAAACTTGTTTTCAATTAAGATTTCTTGGGGAACCCTTCTTGCGAACTGAATTTTTGTCTTTTCTGTAGTGATGGAAGCCGTAGTATCACGAACTCTGTAAAAATTTCAAGTATCTATCAGTGCTAGTGATATTATTAATCTCAGTGATATTATCACTGCTCAAAATATACACAGATGGACGGACAAACGTGGCATCTTTTGTTTATGAAACCCTAAAAAAGTTGTCATATCACATTTCTTATGACCATTTTAATATTAATTTTAGCGATATAGCCATTTTATTGGTGTTGTTATTTTTATGAGGTTAAAATGATTTATTATTCCATCTGTTTTGCCATGGTGAGAGAATAATCGGTTCAATGATTTTTAATGTTTATTATTCGCCTACAAAGGATTAATATTTTTAACCATGAAATCTTACTCACTGAAAATTTAAATTTTAAACTAACTCCGACATTAAGCGACAATAACCCGAGAAAATAGACCGTGAAATATATTTGAATACTTTACCGTACATATCCTACTAAACACAGGCTTTACAAAAAAATCGGGACCACTCTGGCCGAATCTCGCCGATTTGAACCTTATGATTTAAAAAACGCTAACGAGGAATAAGATCGAACATGAGATGAAGGAGACAGGAGATATTTAGTCTATAAAGCATATCTCGACTTATTGCTGTAAGTCGGTCGAAAGTCGGCGTAGAATTTCCCGGAAAAGTCGGCAGTTATCAACCTCCGAAACACTATCTGTAAATGTTGTTCGCTTGCGTTCCACGTTAGTCGTTATCGCTGTAGTCTTATCGGTAAACATCTTGTAACGCGGGTTTTCCATATTTAAAGTTTTGGCAAATTCGGGGTTAGAAAGGTAGGAGGGCGGCAGATAATTTTAATTTTTTTCAGCACTATGGCTAAAACCATATTACGCAAAAACGAAAAAAAATATTATAGACAATTATTATTTTTTATTATAGACAATAATCGAATACTTCAGATATAGAATAGGTTCTATATCTGAAATATTCGATATCTGAAAATAATGAATTTTGTTTTAGATTTGATTGAACGGTTTTAATATTTCCAATGAAGTACATTCGAATGTTTAATATTATGGTGTATGAAGGAAGGATTATAACTAAAAATACCCTGTAACGATTTTTCAGAAAAATGCTTGATACACGTGAGTGATATTTTCCGTATATTTTCTTTTCTTTTGAAGCAGGAAATTAAAAAAAAATTAAAATAAATATTGCTATATAACCATCACTGATTAACTTTTTCAATAACGCTAATGAAACGTATTATTCTGGATATAAAGTTTCTTAATTATAGAATCTAAAACACCCCAAACTACTCCGAGTTAAATTGAAGAAATACTTTACAAATATATGAAATTAATTAACACGAACGCTTATAGCAAAACTAATATCTCACATGAATAGGTTGCAAAAAAGAACTCATTTTTTTAACACAAAGTGTATATTGGGTTGGCTAATAAGTTCTTTGTCATGAGTTAGAGACTTTTCGAGAATTATTATCGAAACTTTCAGTGTATTACATAATAAGGTATATTACATACCAGTAAGCACCAAACCTTCACCCTGCACATATCGTAAAAATGTGTATTATTCGATATTAAGTAAGGACTCTTCTACTACGAAATTTCTGTCTAACTCACGGTTATTAACATCACTAGTGATGAGCAATTATTTACGTATCTCAATTACACAAATAAAAGTCAATGATTTATTGCAGGACAAATAGAAATTTCAGTACCCAAATTTCAACTAACGAAAATATAATTCGACATCAAGTGTGGACTCTTCTACTTACAAGTTTTGCCAGGATCACAAGCGTAAATATCAAATTGTTAATTCGAGTGGTTTAAATAACTAGTAACTAATGATGGGCAATTATTTATATACATCAATCACGCATGTAAATGTCAAATTACTTAGAGAAACATAAACAGGCGTTTTAGTATCCAAACTTGAAGTGAATATCGGAATGCTAATGCTGAGCTACCGGTAAACCAACAACGGAGTTATTCTTGTCAGTTTTTTTTTCATATACGGGAATAAATCGGCGAGAGTAAAACGGCTGAGAGTCCTGACAAACTGCAGTGTTCAACGTACACAAGGATATATTGTACGTCTTGTTTTCTTTTTTTCGATTATTTTCACTTCTTTCTTTTGGTTATTTATGTATTCTCATGCATTCTAAATTCTATGAAAAATATACGTCACTCCTGCGATTTGATTATTTTAAATTTTTAGAATTACGGTTTTATAAATCGACATCGATATCATTTTATATTTCTAGTGATTCCGTAATGTTATTTCTTGTGCGGTGGTATAATCTTTTGAAGTATATATACGGGTATAATAGATCCGTATAACGCGCTCAAAAATTTAATAAGTTTCAATTCTGTTGTACGCCCTCTGACACATTCTTTTTATCCGGCATATTGTAACTGTCAATCAAATGGCGGTAAATCAAAAAGGAGTATACTGAAAATGTAATTTGATTTCTTTGCGATATTGAGATTTCAAAATATTTTATTTATTAAAACGTATCAAGTTTACACAATTATTAACCAATTCAACAATTTGTCAACTTAAGATATTGACATAAACTACCATAAAGTAATAGACTGGTAACAAATATTCTAAATAATTTTGAGTTGATTTTGATGACATTGTCATTCCAATTATGCTGATATTCCTAAATTTTATTGATAAATTAAATAAAGTAAGTCCTATTTTGGCGCATCAAGTATTTACCGGGAAACTTTTGGTAATAGGCATCTAAAATGGTTCCATGTATTTGTAAGAAAAACAACATTTCTAATATTCTTTAAGCTTGAAAATAAAAGTCGTAACTATATATCGATATTAGTTCTGTGGAAATTCAAGCTTATTCCTTGATTCTATTTGTAATATTAAATCCTCGTAAATAAATATAAATCAAAAAGTAATATGGTAATATGGAAAACATTTCTCTTTAAAAATTGGAAATAATATTTTTCTTTCAATATGAAATAATATTAAGTCCGATAATTAATAATCATAAGTGAGAGCATTTTTCTTTTAATCGCATAAAATCTTTCAAATATGGTTTTGTTCAGTTAGAAGCAATATCTATAAATTGGTCATTATTTTACCATTATAACTATACTGTGTTACTTTCCTTATTAATATAAAGAGTAAGTATCATTCTTAGATGACAAAAAATAATTTATTTATAACGCACGTCCCATATATTTTATATAAAAATTGATCATTCTACCACAAGAGGAGCGGAATTGGTTTCAAGATAATTTAACAATTTATCGAGACAGAAAATAAAATTTAAAACCTATAAAAATAACTAAAAATTATATAGATTTTGTCCATGAGTTAGTATAAAACTAAATAAAAGAAATGAGATTAAAAATAGAATTTAAAGTGGATAAAAGGAAATGAAATAATTTGAGCCTATATTATTTATTAATATTTATTGTGCAGTGTATTTTGATATATTGTTTTACGATAATATTTTTACAACATAATTAATTAATTAATGCCAACCAAAACTTTTACCCCTTGATAAAAGCCTGCAATAATATTTTGCGGCAATGAAAGTACCGATCCTGCTCAATATTAATGTATTCCACGTTCAACCAAAGCAAATTTTGTTGGACCATCTTTGTACACCGATATCTTTCAGTTGTTTTGTTAAGTTGCTTGTATAATTATATTCAATGTTTTTATCCATAATTTTCATGAAGAAGGAGGTAATTTTCTCCAATCGGTATTTGACGAATAATTCATAATTTGTTATTTAAACTTGTAATTTAATTTTTGTTTAGATCTGGTTTTGAAGGTTTCCTATATAAACACAGTTTTCCTGACGAGGAAGTGTTTCTCTATAATCATTTACTTTGTAATGTTTGATTTAGTTTCGGGCTACCTAATTAGTAAAGCGATTATTGTAATTGGCCACAGATTGAAACAAAAATTTTCGAGGACATTTTGACATTTGCTCCTTTATTTAAATGTCTGTTGTTGGTTATTTAGGGTTCCAAATCTCCAAGGTCAATAAACAAAACCGTTTGAAAAGGTTTGTTCGCCTCTTCGTCTATTTTTAGGAACCGTTTTATGTTAAAAATTAGCATAATGATAAAATGTATTAATCGGAAAATTTTCAATAATTAACCTTTAAATACTTGGATATAGAATTTTTTCAGGGGATAAATTATGCAATCGGTTTTCTTTTAAATTGAGATTCTATCTGAAAGAGCATTTCACAGTTAGTACAAAATTAGTTTTTACATAATTTTTTAATTGCCAATTTAAAGATACGTTCTCTTGAAGATGTGGTCAAATAACAAAACCTGGTTGTTAATAATTTAAATAAAGTAGATATAATTCTATATCACGTGGTATTATTTAGTTCTGTATAAATATTAAGATATAATGAATTTCTACAAAATTTGCGCCAAATATATTCATTCTTCTCAACGTTATTTAAGTCCGAAATTTAGGAGGTGGCTTTCTTAATTTTTTTAGTACGGTAGCCAAAGTGTATTAATAAAATATCTTCGTATGTATATTTAGTTCGTTAGTATTTTTCACAGAAATTTACAGTACCCTTGTTACGGAAGTAATTTTTTAATACGGTTGTTATTTTTAATGATATTCTCTAACTCAATTGAGCGTTTACCTTTATTTAATTGCTCTTCATTTAGAAAATGATTTCTTGCTACAAGTTAAATGTCAACTAACCTCTTATAATTCAAACGTAAATTCGTTGTTATTTTTGCTGTCCTAATTTCTTTTAGGTTTTCTTTGCACGTCACATAACGAGCATCATTTCCCATTGCAAAAAAAAATAAACAAAAGCTGTTTCTTGTCGTCATAGATCTGATGAAGTATAGAGACATAATGGAAGGAGGTATAGTTTAGAATCTATGTCCAATGTACTATTTGCAAGAATGGCTGATAAAATTTCGAAAAAAATTGTATACGGGGACAACAGTCCTTATGATAAACTCAAAAGTTTAATTTCGTTTAACATTCACAATTAAATGAAACTACGTGATGTAGTATTATTTCCACTTAATTTAATTTCTTTACCACGACCTAGGTTTCGTTGTATTACAACATCTTCAGGTGGGATATTAGCAAAGATATCTTTGAAAAGAATAGAAAAAATTAAATAATAAACATTTTGCACCATTTATTGGTTTATTTGGTACTAAATATTTATTAAGTGAAAGATACCAAACTTAATTCCACAGCATTGTGTTATTTTCGTGTTAAAAATGATAGTAAAAATAAAGATATATATATAAATATATATTTATATATATATATATATATATATATATATATATATATATATATATATATATATATGCATATATGTATATATATATATATATATATATATATATATATATATATATATATATGCATATATGTATATATATATATATATATATATATATATATATATATATATATGAGTCATAAAATGTGATATTACTTGGTTCACAAACAAGTGTTAGAATTTTAAGCGTGACAAACCACCAAACATTAGCGTATATACCATTACTGGGATGTAGTCTATACAGACGATTGGACTTAACTGAAAAACTGTATCGAATATCTGAATAATACGTTGATGGAGTTCTAAAACTTACGTGATGAAGTTAGACAACAAAAAGTGTTAAATCTATTTAGTATGCTAGTACAATAGGACTCCATCGTAATATCTATAAACCTGCAATGAACAAGATCACACAATAAACTTGATACACTCGGCACAACAATTCTAACGTTAAAACATCCTCTAAATAGTTCATGAAATCTTTAATTTTATTCATATTCCATCCACGGCCAATTTGTTTAAAGAGTAAAATAAATATTTATGGAATGTCACACATTTAAGACTGGTTTGGCGTAAAGCAATAGTAAATTTATCAATCCAAATGCCTTTAGTAAACATCGGCTTGAGAGTGTGCAGCAATTCTACCAGTACCCCTAGATAATCATTATTTTATTACATGATTGTAACGAATTTATACTAATCATATTGCCTTCAAAACAAATATGAAAATTAATGGCATGTTTGCTTCAATTAATTTTATCTTTAGAAACTACAAACTGATATTCCTATACTGAGGCTGGGAAAAAAGTTTTGAAATATATTTTTGTCATCTGTTGAAATAAACTACCTATAATCATTAGACCGCTAATTTTTCCATTAATAATATTAATATACTTCTCCTTCGATCTCAAAAACAATTCGGCGAAAATAAAAAAAATCCGAAATATTGGCTAAGAAATCCATTGACTCAAATGTTTTACGTCATAGCTAAATTGCTGACATAAATATCTTATACTTCTTTGGCCATGTTCAACCGTTACGGTATCGGTCTCCTTCAGCTTATACCATCTGTTTTGATTTTGGATAGTTTTTATCAACGTCACACCAACTGTTATCTTGATATCGTAATACCCACTTATCAGTGGTCTTTTTACAGCTGTTTTTCTCCTCTTGTTCTCTATTGCACAACTGCCCGGCAACACGAGCTTTATTTACAGGCAACTTGACCAGCACACTCCCATTTTAATTTCGCTGTCTGTTTTGTAACGTTTTTAAACCTTGTTGTATTGTACGCCAAGCAATACATAATTGTTCCTAATGCCTATGTAACCAAACCCGATCAAAATAAATACTACTTGCCAAAATTAAAGAATTGTGATTTCACTCTGTGTTAGATTAAAAAAAATTTCCAAAAATTCATAAAGCATATTTTATGAAGTATTTTAATATTTTCTCATTATTTGCAACTTAAATTAAGCTAAACTACTTATGCAGTACTCACGGTATACCCAATTCACGAAAACGTTGAACTCACTATTTGTTCGTCCATTAACAAAAATCTCTATGTGAAGTAAGGGTTTAAGCATTCATGTCACTCTTTTGAATGTCGTTGGGAATGATTAGAAGTAAATAGATAAAAAAGAAACCAAAAAACGAATGATTTTTTAGGCTGTTACCTTCCTATTACTATTCGTATAGAAAATATTGTTTGTTTAGTTTTTCCTAATATTTTTACTTTATTATCAAATAAATATTTTTTCTCAGTGGTTGCTTGAACTAAATTATTAATTTTAAATCTGTAGTTAAATTTGTGGAATAAGTAAACAAGAATTTGAAAAGAAAGTCAAAACTTTTGATTAATTATCGAGAGTAAAGCACGGTATACTCTACAGAATTTGATAATCGAGGACATGGTTATGGTACATTTGCTTTAAACATAATTAATGTTGTTTTTTGTTTATATCATTATGAGCTGCTTTTTACTTCACAAATATGCATTATTTTTTCTAAATTAGTTTCAAATTACGACAATCTTGAAACTTTTTTTCCATACTAGTGTAAGGCCTCAATCGGTTTACTACTTTTTGCTATTTCCATACTTGTCTCTCATCAGTTGTTTTTAAACAGAAATAATACACTTTCAATAAATGTGTTAATATTTATACAAAAAGCTTAACTAAGAACAACATTCACTTAATTTATTACTTACACCTGAATACTTTACATTGTTCGGTCTCACATAATAACATAAATTTAATTTATTTTTCACTACCTGCACACTATATAATTGTAAAAAACTACTTGTGTAAACCTTTATTGTTTTGTATAATATTTAAATGCTGTTGGAAGTTTCTACAAGTGAATTCCTTCAAATTAGCTACCTGAAGATGTTCTTATACAACGAAACCTACGTAGTGGTTAATAATTTAAATGAAGGAGATATACTACTACATCACGTAGTTTCATTTGCTTGTGAATAAAAATTAAGTGATGATGAATTTTTACAAAATTAACGCCAAATGTATTCGATATGAAAATTATGATTAATAGGAAATGGACAATAATTATAAATCGGCACTAAATATTTACCGATGTTAAAGTGTAATGCACTCCATTCCCTTTCAATATTTTATCATACACTTGCATTGACAAACAGCTGATGACTCACAATATCTCAACATACAGATTAAGGTCATGAAGATGAATTACATAGCTCAGTTTATTTACCGAGTTAGTAAACATATCTGCAGGACCATTGAACTTTTCCATATTCTGACTATGTTACATATTAGTTTTTATTGGCAGTTGTTAGATCTTACGTATAGGGCTATATCCGCTAAGTACGGGAAAAAAACATTAACAATGTCGGTAAGTTTTAACTGTTGGTAATTGAGGTTAGAGACTCCACTAAACATTCAAGGTGTTGTTGGTTGTAGAACATTCAATGCTAAAGTTCAAATGCATGCCAGCTATCTAATTGTCACATGCTCGCGCATCCTTGCCATAATTCAGTGTTCCAAAATATTAACCAGCGCACATAAAAAAGGCCGGTAGCAAAAAAAAATACATATATGTGCTACCCATGTGCGTTTCATTAAATTCCACAGTATTATTTTCGTCACTGATTTTTGTAACGTTAATTAACTAATTCGCAAATTTCACAATATAGCACTTAAAAAGTCTACATTATTTTCCAATTTAAATGAGAAACCTATAAGAAGCACACATAAGTGAAACCAACCTAACTAAAATATATTACTATTCAATTTCTAATCTACTTTAGAATAAATTTAATTTAAAACTAACAATAAAACAAAAAATTCCAAGGGAACGGAGTTTTCATTACAAAAAATTTTGTAATGAAAACTCCGTTACTTTAAAATATTTTTGGTCACTATCACTTAATGCTATTTGAAATGTCTCGTTCTAATATTTTTTCACAGTAATAATACTTTAACTACAATTAGAACCAGTTTTAATAATAATATATTCATCAGTCAGCACAAAGACATTCTGATCACGCATACCCGCCGTAATTCAATCAGTCTTCCGAAATATTCATCATCCTCATCAAACAACACCCGTAGCTAAAATAAATTAAAAACTTCGATGTGAATATTGGCAAAGTTCACCGCTTCAAAAGACCGACGCGATGAATCTATTAAGATGCATCCAAATGCCTCAAAGTTCTTTTGTATGTTTTATCACAAAACTTTTTAACAATAACGTCCTAAGAATATTTTAAAATATTGTGATTTTAAATGAGTGTTAAATATCTATTCAACGAAATGGACGAGTAGAAAATTCGTTACACTAGTCAGTGTAATGAAGCAGGCTTTGGAAACCCCTAATCAAATCAATTTATTTTTTTTCCTTTCTATGAAAATTGACAACCATTTTCATGACTTTATGCAACTTTTACTATTTAAGCTGCTCTGTTGCATTAGAACTACGTTTTTAGCGCGAGACAAGTCATAGAATGAAGCCGGTATAAGCATCTATTCAATACTTTTCAACATAAGGAAGATAGACGAAATTTGCCTGAATATTTGGAATGTTTTCGCCAAAAGACTATTAAAAAAATAAATAATTTTCTGATTAGCTATTCATGTTTTAGAACACATTTCTTTATTCCGTCATTATAATCTAATGTAGATTCTGACTCGACAAAATTATGAACGTGGGAAAATGTATTTTCTGTCCAGAGGTAAAATTTTAAATGGCTGTAATTTATAAGATCAATGAATTATTTACATGTTATATAATTTCCTTAGTGTTGCAAACTTTTGAAATTTTGCACAAAATTATTTTTCTTTAGTGTTGCAAACTTTTGAAATTTTGCACAAAATTATTTTTCCTTAGTGTTGCAAACTTTTGAAATTTTGCACAAAATTATTTTGTCATATGTCAAGTCATACTTTAATAGTAAAGTATAATTATATAATCGAACATTTTTTTACAAATTTCTGTATAAGTGATTCAATTTATCGATTGAATATTAACTGACAAAAGGAATGTCTTCCATATGGCGATGTTCGAAATATTGGCCATGACCATCCATTGTAAAGTCGATGAAAGTGCTAATGAGGTACATTTTATATATAAATAGTAAAAATATGGATTAAGGATAATTTTATTAGGATTGTTTTTAAGTTGAAAAGTATAGCAGAAATCTTTAAAAGTATTGTTGGAGTTATTGTAACTTGACGAAAAATTCCACAAAATAAATATTTTTGCTTAAAATTTTACCTCTATTTGGTGTAAGAAGGTGGATATTGAAAATATTTAAGATGGTCACAACTGAATATGATCTACAAAAAATAAAACTTTTATGTTAGAACCTGCTGAGGATTAAATGGATAATACCCTTACTGCGATTGAGGTTTTTGAAGAGATTTTATAGGAAATTAAGTTAGATTATTGTAAAATGTAACTACAACCCATTGCCAAAACCGATTAAATTTGTTCATATTTGTTTCCCTAGAATATTTCTAAAAAACTTAAAATGATGTTTGAGAGCAGGCACAGAATAAATTGTATTATATATACAAATAATATAAAATACATATTAAAGAAGCGATATTATGAACTTGAAGCAGAATCCAGAATATTTGAAAATATATAACACGAGAAATTATCATGATAGATTGAGGCTTCCAAAGATTTATAATAATGTCTGGTTAACAAAAGTAACTCCGTATTACTAAAGAAGAAAATTTAGTATTTTATTATTAAATGTTCTGATTTGAATCGTAAGAATTTCTTTTGTGTGGGCAATAACTTTGAAATTATTAACTCAAAACCTCCTAAATTTTATTCAAATCCCGCGCAGGTGATGTTATAAAACCGTTCACCTTATTTATATTCCACCCACTGTACTTCTTTTAAAAAGGTATCGTGAATATTTATTGAACGTAACACGTCCATAAAATCATATATAATAAATCAATAATAAACAAGTTCATAATAAATCTCGCGAGCCAGGCTTTAAGAATGGAATAAGAGTTGAACGCAGTGAAATTGAAAATTATTGAGGACCATTATTTGATTTGCGGTACCCAAGCTGAGTTATGATGGGAATTCGGAATTTGATAAATATCTTATTGGTTTCCCCCGGACATAAAAGCAAACTTTTATTCCATGAACTTCTTGAGTGGAAAAAAATTTGCAATGTTTAAAAAAAAATCGTAAAGCTATTTTTTGCTTATTGTTACATTAACGTACCGAATTTAGTAGAATGATGTATTTCAGCAATTTGAATTTCTATATAATTAAAATTAAAGCATGTTTAAATAAAGTAAAATAAGTGTGTAATTTAGGAATTTCTTTTGAGCATTTATATATTATAATAATATTGATTTAAGCAAGTAGTTCATTGTAATAAGCCATTTTTTGTATATAAAGTTCATTATTATAAAGTTTATTAGATATATATAGTTCATTATTTTGGTTAATAAGAATAAGTTTTTTAAATTAATTCATTTTCTTACTTCCCAAGAAGTACAAAAGAATATTCATAAATATCAAATTAATTCCTTTAAGCCCCAAGATTTAATTGAAAAAATATTTCAATTCATATATTTCAACGCACATCTTGTCTTGGTCCCTTTTGTATATATGGTTCCCCATAAAATCGGGTTTCAAATTTTCCTCAAATTATACTACCAATGCTTTTTGGGTAACAAATTTTTACAAAAGGGCTATAATCATAAAAGGTCGTTTAAATACTTTTTTATTGCATACATTGTATACTCTATAAGTATCCTCAGATCTGCAAGTGTACCACTCGTAAGTTATTGGACAGATTTTAATAAAACTGCATATTTATACATTAGAGCTTGGTCAATATCTACAACGAAAATTATCAAGATGATTGCCCGATTAATTGAGAAATAATTGTGGGAAAAACTAATAAGCTTGCATATTGGAGACGAAATTTTTGTAAAGTCTTAAATTGTACTTCAAACCAAGACGATAAAATGACATAGGAGGAAAGGGATAGCGAACCCTTTATTAGCTCAACGGAACTGACAGTTGCAGAAGTCTATTTGGCTCTAAATGAAATTAAAAGTGAGAAATCTCTGGAACTAAATAAGACTCCACCAAATGTCTTAAAGATTGACTTTGATCTATCAGCTCGTACCTCTTTTTGAAAAGTATGGAGAGAGGGGAAGGTGCATGCAGAATTAAAGATATGACTTATTAATAAATTGACAAGGAAAGAAATAAAAGGAATTGTAACAACTAAGAGATACCCTGTTGTTAATTTCAGGCAAAGTATTCAACGGGATGATTTTCATTTGCGTCAGCGGTTCCATCGAAAATAGATTTCGATAGAAGCCTGCTGGCTTCCAAGAGTCCAACAGTAATTCAAAATTTGTTTCTTTTAAAAACATCGTCAATGAGTAGTTTTACATTCCATCACTGAAAGATGTAAATATAATGTTTTACGTATGTTTTCAATTCAATAATTTATTTATATGTAAGAAGGTATTAATGACTTCGCAATACCAACTTTTCACATCTGAAGAAAGGGAAAGAGAAAAAAGGAAGTAGACAAAGAGCAAAATAATATAAGTAAATAAAAAAAAATGATTTATCACCCATCAAGTGGCCTACACTCACGAGGCTAATGGAAAAATAACTGGGGTTTTCTTTTGTTTTATCAAAGTTAAACGAAGGAAATAACAAATTATTGTGGAAATAAATATCTTCCAAATCATTTACTCGCATGCAAATACTGAATGTCATTTTATAATCAACAATATTGTGCACATGTCGCATTTAAATCCGATAAATTCTTGCAGCAAGAAGTTTTCAGAACTTTGTAAAAGTTTGCTATTGATTTGATTTTTTTTTATATTTCAATTAGTCTTTTAGGCATATAATATGAATGCATTTGATTTGAATGCAATTTTTGCAGCAATACTTGTATTCCTTTGATATTATTTCTTCAATTTATTTTACTTTACAACTCACATTTTATTGCGAAAGAATTGTTTTTATTATCAAAAGTTTTTTTTTCTTAACGACACATAACGTCGATAAGAAAAAAAAAACTATTGATAACGACGTATAATTATAGTAGTCAACGTTAAATAGCGCAAAAACAAGACTACTTAATACATAATTTCATCCACAGATCGGAGGAATCTCTTTTAAAATAAAGCTGTTTACTTAACACATTTCCTATATACCTTACAGTTTGTTCGCCCTTGCTGAAACGTGACTCGATGACTTGGTTAATGACGAATAATTTTTGCCAGCAAGTTTCTGTGGCATCCATTGATCGAGCCCATGATTGCTAAGGGGGAGAAGTGATGCTCTGGGGAGGTGCCCCATTTTAACCGACGATAACAAGTGAATTTTTATGTCATTATTTCGCCACTCGATTTTTGTTGTTATTTTTATTATTATTTTAACCTAATGCCATAAACTTATGTTGGCTTCCTACTTACTAAAAATGTTCCTTATTCATTTAACTGCAACGGTAAACCAACCGGCCATAACTCGTTTTAACCTGATTAAGTTGGCGACTTATAACACCCTCCATTTTACGACTGATTTCTGGAATGTGATAGAAGTTCCTAGAAAATTTGTTGTAGGGTATATGAAGAGTGCGGCATACAAACTTCTGTTAATTTTGCAATTAAGTAATCGGCAAGTAAAGAATAAATTAAAAATATTAATATTTCGAAATAAACTTAGAGGAGAGTCCTCTTCATGCATGTCGTTTGGGCGGAAAACCAACGAAGCATCACGTAATATATACACAAAAATAGGTGAAGGTATGCCATCTTACGACACAGTCAAGTACTGGTTCCAAAGATTCAAAGAAAGGAATTTTAGCTTATCCTATTTTAATAAATCTCATCCAAAGCAACATACAATAGATTTTGAAAAATTTGAAAGTCTTATTGAAAGAGACTCCAGATTAAGTTCTCATTGTTTAATAGAGATTTTGATGTACTTACTCTACAACTATGTACAATTACAGCTAAGATTTATTGTGAATAATTGAACAAAGTCACCGCAAAACTTCCTTCAACTCAAAGGAAAGTAAATTTGTTTAATGAGAAAGCTTGATCTTTGCCATCTAAGTGCAATAGCGAAACGCATGGTGCGTTTCGCTTTATGTCTAATAATTTACCTGACAGACAATTTAAAGACGAAAGTTATATCAAAATTGAACTTCGCCCGTTCTTCAGTCAAAGGCCCAAAGATCTACAAGACGCGTCATTAGTTCTGTCTACACGTTGGCGACAATTGTTAGATACTAACGGTGTTTATATAATTAACGATTGATTTTATTGACTACATCTAAAAATAGAAAAGTTTGTGTGCATAGATTAAGAGAAGTTGCCGACCTAATACATGCATAGTTATATATATATATATATATATATATATATATATGTGTGTGTGTGTGTGTGTGCATTGGGTTGTTAAATAAAGTTTTAACTGTGGGTGGCTGTCAATAATTTTTATTAAAAAAATTATATTTTACTCTAAACTTAATTTAAGTACTATCTAATTATCTATCTAGCGCCATTACTATCTACTACTTGTCACCATATAGTTGGCTGTAACAATATGCTTTTCTAGTAAAATTCCGGTAACTTTGATTCTAAAAAATCTTCTTTTCTCTAATCTATGATCTTTTACGTCGAATTTTTTTTCACTTAAATGGTTATTTAGAGCCTTGAATAAAAGGTGATCAGAGGGCGAAATGTCCGGAAAATATAGTGAATAAGTGAGTAGAACCCAGCCGATCTCCTTTAATTTATCACAAGTACGTTTTGCAACATGTGTTCTTTCATTATCTTGTAGGAAATAAACTCGATCCTGTTGACTAATCAATTTGATAGCTAATCGGTCCAATTGTTCACAGTAAATATCTGCATTAATTATAGAACCTTCTGGAAGCAACTTCTAATAAATAAAGTTCTTGAGATCCCACCAACTGCTAAGAATCAACTTGTTGGCACTTATTTTAGGCTTGGGTACTGAAACTCCGGTTTCTCCAATACCAAGCCATTGACGTTTGCGTGTATGGTTAACGTATGTAACCCACCTCTCATCGTCAGTTTTTAACTGATTTAGCCAGTCGAATTTACGTTTAAATGTTAATAACTGTTAAGAAATATTAACTCTGCACTGAAGGCGATATGATGACAATTCGTGGGGTATCCATACATCGTAATTTGTTTTTTTTTCCAATTCGTGCAATGGTGTTTCTATGTCACCATGACTGCAATGTAGTTCATCAGCCAATTGATGAGTCGTTAGTCGAGGATCCACCTCAATTATGTGTCACAGTCGTTGCAAACTTAGTGAACTAAATATGACTTTTTTTGCTTATTATTTCTATAGTGGGATTCAGTTTTTTAACGTTTATTTTTTCCCATTGGTCTATTAATTCATGTATACCATAATGTCTTTTTCAAACAAGATATTGCTATTTACATTTATGTAAATATCAATCACTTTAGCCATCTTGCAAAATAGTTAAGTGAAATTTGCAAACCGGTATATATATAAATATAAGAAAAACGTTTAAATTAATATACGGAAAATTACATTTAGAAAACATAGTAGTTATAATTAAAATCTTTTAAATGTACACTGTTTTTAATTAAATCTTTTAAATTTACACCACCTGAAAACGGTTAATAAAAAAACCTATTAATTATCTTGAGAAAAATCGACACCGGAGTAACACACGAACTAATTTCTTTCTCTTGTGTGCCACATTTATTCTCTTATAGTACAACCATTCAGTTATATCGTTAAGTACTTTATAATATCAAGCTGTTTTCCACAGTAAATGGATACTTTCAGGGAGAGAGGAAGAGTTTTAAGAGCGAGGTACCTCATAAAACACCGGTGAAACCTTAACTGCTCCTGGAAGCAGAGATAAGGAGGGCTATGTTCAATGCGATTACGTAGACCGGAATAATTTGTATGGAGATTAAATATAAACCCCTCTGGTTCTTGGAATTTTTGTATTTGCTTAACGGCCATAGGCTCAGTGCAAACAGCGTTAGAAGTGGGATCGTTGGGTCTACCAGCGATCCCTTGTATATTTGTATATTTAGTGTAATTTTATTAGTGTAGTTATCGTAGTGTACTTTCAATAGTTCATTGTATGAAAACGAAATACGAAAGTTATTTAATTCACGCTCTTTGTTTTTTAAACATGGTACATCTCTATAAAAGATGAAATTAAATGTAAAAACCGTACTGAAACAACTCATGGGTTTTTTTAGAATGTTTCTGGAATGGTAATAACTTTGCGAGATACGAAATTTTAACTAAACTAAGCAGCCTCAAATTTATATTTATTGCAGACATTAGGAGGTCATATCGATCTGATCTCAGTTTCGAACCTTCACTAATTTTTCGGTTTTCGTGAAAAATTGTGATGAAAAGGTAAAGTAAAAATTGTGTTGCTTATATCGAGCAGAAAGAAAAAAATTAAATTGACAAAACAAATTGAAAAATTACTTTGAAAGCCAGAACATATTGGAGAGAATATAAGAAAAAATAAATAAAAAAACAGTTTATTCCCGATGGGTCAAAAAAAAGGAAAATGAGTTCGATCATTACTTCCAGAATTTGTCCTAATGCTCATGTCTATATTAGTTTGAAATTATATATATATATATATATATATATATATATATATATATACACACACACACACACATATATATATATATATATATATATATATATATATATATACACACATATATAGATATATATAAGGTCCTATTGTATCGTAAATTAATTTTTCATATTTTTACCCATTCAGAGTTCTCGCGTATATTTAAAATGTTTAGAATAAAACAGGCCTTCCCTTGCGGCCATTTAGATTGAGATGAGGTTTTTTAACGAAAGAAAGGTTACTTTTCAATTTATAATTATATAAAGGCGATGAGAACCGTTTTGTAACGGTTTTATTTGACAGGAATGTGGGATACCGATAAGATACTAGTAATATTTCGGAATTTTTGATTTACCTTGCCTATTCGACTTACATGAAAAATTAATTCGTCGTGAGAGGAAGGAATGTAAAATTATTTTTATATTTCAAACACAATGATCAAAAAAACCACAATATTATTCCAACCGTTATGCATTTCAAACCTCGATCCATATATTTAACTGGAAAATTCCTAAAAATCCAATAAATGTGCCTATATATTCCCTTATTTAGAGATTAGAGATTATGAGATTAATACATATTTATAGGATGATTCTGCAAACTGAGGGCACGTGTAAGCCATACAAGCTTATTCAGTAAAATTAGTAAGTACTTTCATATCAAACTACAACTATAGCCACTTATTATCTATGTTATGTAAAGTTCTGGTAAGGTAGGAATATAATGTACCTAATATTTAAATTAGTACCTTTGATCATATTAAGCACACTTCATGAAAAATAAATTTAAATCCAATCGAAATATATTTTATTCCATTATTTCAAGCTACACTGGCGCGTGTTGTTCTTTCTAAATTAAGTAGATACATTATGAATAACTTGTTTTTTATTCCTGTATGTTGAATATAATTTCATAGATGGCTAAACAAACAAATTGTTCACATTTTTTTAATTCCTAATTGTTATTCACAAGAATCGAAAAAAAAGAAGTAAAGGGAATAGATCTTTTCTGTCAAAGGGGGCACGAATATAATGGAGAATACAGGAAAAAATGTGACGATAATTATGTCTAAATATATATAATAATATTTTGATTGTGCAAGTAAGTTGATATATATATAAATTTAATTATGTACAATTAAAGAAAAAACAACTTCTTCAACGTTCCGCTAAATATCAAAGTTAAGTCCACGAGAGCAGAATTTTTGATTCTGTTATTTCGGCGATACGTAATGAAGGGCGCCAGTAGAGACAGCGATACTTTAATATCTATAAAATTACACCTTAAAATTGTCAACATGTTAGATATGTTAAGCTTAATTTGCCAACAAAAACAGAACAGACTCACTTTTAGTTTTTTTCCCATGTGCTGTATTAATATAAAAAGAGATTTTCTAGAAAATTTTCGTTTTTACATCCACCAAAATATACAAAATTATTCTTTTAATTTTTTAATATTTCTCTTTTCAGAGTGTTAAATAGATTTTGAGTTTGAAGTAATGGATTAAATGTATTTTCATCTGAAGAAAAGTTATGTGCACTTTGCAATTCTTAAGGTAATCATCTGAATAAAAGACGTACCTAAGAAGTGTAAAGTCGTTAGGTAAAAAGAAAAGAGCCTACGTTGCAATCGATTGAAAAAAAAAGTTCGTATTAATGAATACACGGTAACATTAAAACATTTTGCCTTGCCTACCTTTAAAAGAAACAGTAAAGTAAAGGGTGAAGGCACATTTGTTCAAATAACTTTATTACGTAGAAGTTGCAGCAAATAGAAGAAAGTTTTTAAATTCGTATCAATATAATTGCATGAAAACACAGTGTGCGATTGCATAACACCTAAATTAGGTAATTAATTTAATTATAATTATTAATTAGGTTAATTATTGAAAAGTGTTTTTTTTATCATCGTGATGGATACTTGAAAAATACCCATCGGATTGACTTATTTAATAACGTGAAAAAAATATTTGGTCTAACTTTATATTTAGAAGTGATATAATGTAACTTAAAACTACGTGTAACAAATTTTTTCTTCCAATATGGTTTGCATTTATTTTCGAAAAGGAAATCCAATTTAACTTTAAACTAATTGCACAATCGCAACATTTATCTACAAATAATGTTAGATCCTTAATATATACATGTCGCCATATACTGACGTATTACAGTATTTGCAGTACTACAATTTATTATTGAACGTTGCTATACTACAGTTTCATCCTATCAAAATAATATAATTTCTCAGTTTCAAAATGATCAATATGTTAGTTTCAGTTATCAGCTATGTCTTTGTTAAATTTTATGAAAATATGCCATGCCATTTAGACGTAATTGAGTAACAGACGTCAAAATGCTTTTCGTGATATTAATATTTTTCCGTCACAGCAAATATACGCATGCCACATAGTCTTTCGTTGGTTGATTGCAGAATCCTTATGCATAAACATTCAACCTTCCGCCATAAAAATATTAATGGTATATAACATGAGGGGCACTAAACAATATGAACATCCAAATACAAAGTTAGATTTAGAGTTAGATAATAAAATAATTTTCTTTTATAAAATGAGGCAGAAGACGACTAATTAGTTGAAAAATATTGTATTTCACTTCACTCTAATCTTCATACATTACAATTCAGTGATTATTTCTATAGTAATTACAATGCGGTATAAATTTTCATTTAACTGCTACTTTTCGACATATTCGAAGGAATTCCGTTTTAAGATTGTCTTATTTAACAAAGTGGGTGGTTGCATCCTTAAAGCGAATATTTTTAGCGAAGTTTGCAAGTGATTACCGACGCAATCTGCGCTCATTAGGCCCGATCTCTGCTATTATGGTCTCTTGGATCGTTACATCGTCCGGTGGCTTCTTACAATAGAGGGGGAAAATATTGATGCTATGAGTTAAATTTTATTAGTTTAATCTACTATAAGCAACTTAAATACCGATGGTAAAAATACTGTTGGCTGTAGGAATTTTATACTTAGTTTAGTGTAGTATTAAAAATACTTATACATGCAATTCAATCTACATTAAAATATTTCCGTTATTTCACAAAACTTAACTTCTAAAATAAAGACATATTTAAAAATTCAATTATTATTTATTAAAATTATATTCGCAAAGAGTTAAGCAATCCACTAGTTGATATAATTTATATTATTACATGATGATAATTTGTTAGGATTAATTATCATCATGTAATAATATAAATTGTATCAACTATTATGGATTAAAATTAGAAGATTTACTTTTTTTCATGTAAGCCAACGGGGTAACTAAATTAGGCTAGCCGAAACTCAAATAACTTTAGAAATGAATAAAAATTAAAAGTATTTTATATTACGAGTCATGCAACAAAATACGATTCAAACAACAAAAGAGGATTCAGATTTCAGGAAAGGAAGTAATGGAAAAGCCAAAAAGTTGATCTAACCAACCAAAGAAAATTTAGGTTTTGTTCAACCCACAAGTTAACATAAATCACTATCATATTTTGTTCAACCCACAAGTTATCATAAATAACAAAACGATTTTGTAGTCTCGTTAGTTGGAAGTTTTTTAAAAATAAAACACTACAAGTTCGATTCGGTTTTGTTAGTAGGTTAATTATGGGTGAAAAACAAAATTATCGCGGTGCTAGAAGAAAGGTATGCGACAGCAGCCATCTTGAATTATGGCTTTTCACGAAAAAAAAATATTTTATGTTGAAACCTAAAATTATTTTTATTTCTTAAAAAAATAATAAAAACCCAGTCTCTATTACAAAAGCACTGCAAAAAACTTAAGTCATTCTTCAAAAAAGAACTTTTAATTTTTATATATAACAAGAGTTCTTCGACTGAAGAAAGTTTATCTTCACTTTCCTTGAAGAAAGTTCAGAATTACATTATGTGCCAATAAAATTCAGAACCGACATATCTTTACTTTTTGTATAATGACGAAAGGTTAAAAGTAATTTGAGATTTGTAAATTGAAATATTTTAATAGTTATTTATTTTTTATATTTTTTATATTATTTTTATATATAGATAAATAAACATAGTACTTATTTTTTAACATAACAATTTCGTAGTAGAATAAATATTATAATAATATTCCCAGCAAAATTTATTTGAACTGGAAATTGGATCAGTTTTACCTTTACATGTGACTCAGTTCATAAGTATATTCACTCAAGAGAGGTACAGTTTATAAACCTTAGTGAGTAAAACAAAATTGCTCCCAAACATCAAGATCGTTTCGGACCTTCCGGGAATTAATATCAAACCGTTTTTCTCATAATTAAACTGCGCGATCCTTGAAAAGCCCTACTATAAGTATTTGCTCAAAGTTTTTTGCTATAAAAAATATTAAAACTCCACCTATTGGCCATCGAGGATACACAGCAACGTATTAACTAATGAACCGCCTTCCTCCGCTGACCGTAAGTTAGAAATAAAAGAAAAATATTAATTTTACAAAATTTTAAATTGATCAATTTAAAAAAAGATATTCTTAATTTATGAAAATATTGCAGGAGTTTTAAATATACGGAGTATTCCATAAAAATACGTAATTTTAGTATTGCAGGAAAAATATGTAATTTTTCCTGCAATATTTAAACTGTATGTTTACCAACGTCCGTGAGGAAACTTTTATACACGCGCAAAGTGGGTATTAATCAGGTGTGAAGCAAGTGTAAACTTAACGTCAACCTCCAATCTCATCGTTTGTATGAACCATGCTACATAGACAGTGGAATAACTTTAAAAAGACGACAAAGTGTTTAGATACTTTAATTTGTTTCATATAAATTATAGTATTTTCCTCTTGAATATAGAAATAATCAATTAAATTATAATCAGCGAAAATACAACCTTCCAAAAAATGGTTGTATAAATAATTTTAAAACTGTTTCTTATTTTTTTAGCAAAACGGTATAATATTTAAAAAGTGGTTAGTTAGTTAGTCAAAAAAATTAATATATTAGATGAATATATAACAAATAAGTTAGGTCCATGCATAATTCAGATAGGTCTCTAATTTTCGATGCTTCAATACGATTTAATCGTTATTAGTTTATATATATATATATATATATATATATATATATATATATATATATACATATTAAAAAAAACAAATGAAATAAATAAATAAAACGGGAAATATGTAGAATTATTGGGATAACTTGTTTTAACTTTCAGATACCCTTGCTGTTGGATAAATATATTACTGAGAATAACTTCTATTTAATTTTATTATATACACCGGAACATTTGCATTGTATAACCTCATAGAACAACATCAATATAATTTATTACGCTCACTAAAATACTTGTATATTGTATAAGTTTCCTAAATATAATAAAACCTACACCGCTCCCCTACAATAAACCCACTAACGTAAGCAGTGGGAAAACCCACACAAACCCGGCTTCCGCTATTGTTTTTGTAATATATAAATAATGTTGGATATTCCTGAGAGTCAATCTATGCTAATAGCCTACCTGAAAATGTTGTCATACAACGAAACCTAGGTCGTATTAAAGAAATTATAGAAAGTAGAAATAATTCTACATCACGTAGTTTCAGTTAATTGTGAATAGTCAAAAAATATCAAATTATGTACATATATATTTCTCGAATGATTATTATTTGTAATTTATTATGACAAGACACAACGTACTGATTCGTTAAAAATATTTCCTAAGAAATCACATTTTTGAAATTACGTATCCAGAACTAAACATCGCGTTATAAATTAATGTACTTTTATTTTACTCATAAGTTCAATATAGCCATCGACTTTGTCTTGAATATCAAAATTTAGTAACTTCAATAATAAATAAGAATTAAAACATTGGCTTGCAGTTAAGACAGTGCTGAGGTATATAAAAGAAACAAAAGGGTATAGATTATTATTCATTCAATAAAGAAGAATGAAGGACGTTTGATCAGACTGAGTTTCAGATATAAATAGCGGGAGATCCTGCTCTGGCTACATTTATGTTTCAGAGTGCTGTAGTATCACGGTTTTCTAAGCGCAAAAACGCTGTTGTCTTATCGAACATATAAGGACGATGTATAGCATTAGCTACTGCGGTACAAGAGTTAATGTGGTTGCGATACTTTGAACGTGAATTGCATCGAAATATCAAATCTGCACTTTCTACCATATTTTGTAATATCAAGAGTGTCATCAAATTCACAGGTACTGATGCTTATAGCTCACGTAGTAAACATATTCATAAAAGACACCGTCTTCTTTGACACCAATAAGCAAATTAAATTTAACTATGTTGGGACACAGAATATGATTGCTGACATTCCAATGAAAGTCACCTCAGAGAAAAAGAATGATTGCTGCTACAGAACAATATATTTGCTCTTACAGTGAGGATATTTAAATATTAAATGCAAGCTGAACACCGTGAGGAACACGAGTTTCGATAATTAAATTATCTATTATTAATTACTGACCTCTAAACCAAAAAGAAAATGAAGATACTAGTCACTGTCTAAAATTCTTTGACGTTTCAATTCTTTGGCGATTACTTTATCGAAATGTTAAATTATTATTTTTTGCTAAAATATTTATTAAAATAACATCATTATTAGTTGCAAGAACTCGAATCTATCATGCCTGAGCATCTGAATCTAACATGTCCCAGATAAGTAACTTTACAAAAATTTCCGTTTCTAGTCAACTATTTGCAATGACTTTCTCATTAGCAATTTTCTGTCAATGTCAAAATGACACGCCTCGCAATCGACATTGACCAGATGGAGGTTGGAAAATATATATTTTAATTGTAATTTTAAGGTTTAAATTGCAGAGTGTATTTTTCATTTTTCCAAAGGTGCTAGAAGCATTGTTCATACGAATTTTAATTTATATCTCACTCTCTTAATTTTGAGTAGGCCATGTTCCGATAAACTTATTTTTTTTTTACTTAATATTACATATCATATCATACTTAATATCACATATCATATTACATATATCATTGCCATATGTAGTAACGTGATATTTCCGTTATAATAAATAATACAAAATTTCTTTTAATCTTTTAATTCTTGACAAATAAATTTTTTTCATTAGATGCTTATAACTGCAAATGAAGTGTTTTTTTCCATCAAGGAAAGCAAAATGAACCAAATGCTTAAGAATAAATGTGGAATGTTATTTACAGACTTTACTTTTCGGGCAAAGAAACATGACATAGAAAGACAAATGCAAATGGTGAATAACATTAACGCATACTCATAAAACAGAAAAAGAAAAACTATCTATACGGATGAAATTAAAATACACAGAACGACCCTTCAACGGCGTAAAAATTTACGAGAGAATAGGGTGCGTAGCTTACTGTAAATGTTACAATTATTCGTGCAAGCTAACCGAGCTAATTGTAATTGAAAGGTCTAATGAAACGAGAGTGTTTAAATTTTTTTTTGTATTTGTAAGACAAATGCTTAAAATATTAGTGAGAAGGGGAATATTGCACTTTATTATAAAACTTTCGCAGACCGGACCTAAAATGCTTGAATGAACAATTGAATGGACTTAAAATACTTTTTTTCTTCATTATGCTAGATGTTAATTAAGAACTCTATATGAAACATTCACTTACATATCTAAATTTTATTTAGTAAAAAATTTGATTTAAATTTTATTTTTTTTATTTCACCGCAAAATCCTAGAAAGTTATGAAATTAAATTGAATTTTAATTATTACGGCACGTTTATGTAAAAAATCACTTAATAAGTTAAAAATATAGATATTGAACTTATAAATAAGATAAGATATGTAAAAATATTTGTATTGAAAAAAGTACATAAATTTATACCTTGATATTTAGTTCCGGGTACGTAATTTCAAACATATTCCACTTCCGATAATATTTTTGAAGAACCAATGTCGTGTATCCTGACGTATTACGTTGTAAATATGAATCATTGGTGAAATATTTAGGTATGAAATTTTATGTTTTGACCAACTAAGGTCATTCGTCGAAAAATATATCCCTTTTCAACTATTATGCCGTTTTGTTCAAAGAAACGATGAAATAAATACGTATCATCTCGTGTTTTTTCCACTTTATAATCAATTAGGATAAAGATTGAATTTTTGTTGTAATTGTTGACGGTCGTTTTCGAAATATTCATTATTCATACGTCCATGAGGCTAAAGTCTGATTTATTTTATTTACTTTATACCAAAACCTTGTCGCAATTATATTTTATGAAAAAAATTAACACGAGTTTTAAAACGTGGTCAAGAAAATCAACTAATTTAGAACCAAATATAATATTTGATATATAAAACTGTTTAATTTGGTTATTATATTTACTATTTCCTTTATGAGGCAATATAAAGTCGGCTAGCTCGTTGGCTAGTAGGTAAAATTTTGTCAATCATAGTGCTGAAATAAATATAAAAGTCTTATAAAAACTTTACTTTTATCACCAAGTGCTAGGTGCAAAATTGCGATAAATTTTCAGTCTTTTAGAGCGAGTTATGTAAAGTAAAATATGGTATATTAGAGAAATGGATTTCCAGATTTCATGACTTTATAAAATATTAAATTGGAGATTGTTTCTAAAATTAGGTCTTACATTCTGTTCTTTTTTCATAATTTTGCATTACTAATTCTCACTGTTATGCAAAACCTCATAGTTACCTATTTTCTTCCATACATTTAGTTTTAAATCTCTAGCCATATCTAAAATATTTTTTGCCAAAAATTCACGAAAAAAATAGTAAAAAAACGTTTCAGATATCAAATAATAAACGTAAATATTAAATGAAAAGTAATAAATTAAGCTATATAGAAATAAAAAGAAGAAAGGACTATAACAAATAGTTTTGAAAAAAATTATTGATACATATTTTTAATTTCATTTAACTTTACTTTTGTTGTAATCGACCCAGGAAAAACTAAATAAATTTTAATAATATGGAAATTTATCCAACTTATACCATTCATGTAAACTAAATATGTCTCTGATGAGCTTTGTTAGTGAGAAATAAATAATAATAAAATTTGAATACATTTCTTTTTAACTAACATACGTTTCCTAAGTTGGTCATTCTATAATTAAGTCTCAGTTATTGCAACGCAAGTTGAGTATTTTAGTTGCACTGTAGTACATAGTAAATAATAGATGAACTGAATAATATTTATATGTATTCAAAGAGAAATCCTTCTTTTATACGGTATTGACTTAAGTCATCAAAATGTATAGTTTATTAATTAATGTATTTCAGGCAATAATTCTTTTTTTATAAACAGATGTTTTCAAATATGTTGTGTTGTAGAAAGTATTATTAAAGACAGAATTCTTGAATATTGCAGTATTATTTAATACTACAGCTTAAACTACAGAAGTATAATTTTTTAAATATTTATTAAGAATAATATGTACATTACTTAAAAATGGAGGGTCATAAATTATTTTAACAGGAATGAAAATATTTCCTTTTCATATTTTATTTATATTATAAGTTTTTGTCTACATTAACAGTAATATGAACAAAATGAGACCATCAAACTTTAGTCACAATGTTCATAAAACTTCGCGTGTAAATTAATATAATCTGCAGAATCATAACACGTAGAGAATAGTTTTTCATTTGTATTTTACCATAAATATGGAATCAAAATTTTAAAATAAGGATTACATGTGAATATTATTCTTAGCATTTATTATAACTTATGTAAATATAATCAAATTTAAAATTAAATTTTTTCAAAAACGGTTGCATTAAATACATAACTATTTTTTAATTTAGGCCTTTTTTGTAAGCATAATAATATATCAGATTTTATATCTACTTTATTTTGATGCTAACACAAAGTTCTGCAGCATTCCACACAACATATTTTGATAGAGGATGTTTAAGTTTAATACAAGAGAAAGCTCTTGCAGGAATAAATTTGCCAAAGGTTTTCCAATTAGAAATATAGACTAAATAAATAAACCCATGTATAACTTTTTTGGATAATTACATTTTCTTGGTACGGAGAAACGCTTAAGATTTAACAACACTTTTTAAACATGTACATTTAAGTATGTACTGTGAAACCTACCGTATCTGTAAATAAACACAGGCTAGAGGAGTGCACGTGTAAACATTAACACAATTGACTCTTGATTTACGTGAAAAGTGCACATTTCATAGTAAATATGAAATAGCGAGCCAAGGTTTCCATCGAGTTTATGACATGAGTTAATGGAAAATTGTGTATTAATTAAATACAGTTTTCATATTTGCAAAAAGCATGTAATATTATATAAATATTTTCTTAATTTTTTTAAACATGCTTCTGTAGTGTAATATAGTTTTGCAAACAAATACATGTTATGAATTTCATTAATATTTTGATGATCTTTAGTAAACAGAACACCAGAACATCAAGTACGAGGGTTTCGCACCCACGTTTGTAAACATTCCAGTGTACTCAATATTGCTATTAAAATGTTTTGAATATTAAAGTACTTTTTTTCCGTATAAACATATTGTTTATAACATATTTTAAAGCTATTAAATATCGTGAACTCAAAAACTTTGAAGATTTGAAACCACTCTATAAGATTTAAAATACTTATACGTCACTCTGTTAGTTTTATAATTTTAATTTTAACACTTAAAGATGCGGAGGTCCAGAACATGTTTTCTTTATATTTTTGTTTTTTTTTCAAGTAACCTTATGAAAAAATAGTTCTAGGAATCCTGAAAATTTTTCCATGGATATTTTATCTAACAATACTCTTTCAAATTTATTTAACAATACTCTTTCAATTTTCCATCCATTTTTCAAATGCCTGAAATGGACAGACCGATGGAAACGTGAGTGATACAGACTGATGGAAATGCGAGTTTCCGTTTTTTCCATTTGGGACACGGAACCGTAAAAATTATATAAGCAAATTGTTTTGTAATCGTTATCTATAAATTATTTTTGCTGTGGCTCGTGAAAATAAAGGCTCTAGATATAAAACTAACTAATCTTAATTTCCATTTCACTCGATACTCATAAGAGTAGTAATGAATATAAGATGTAGTTAATGACCGTCGAACGTTCGATGAAACATTTATATCGTGTATGAAAACGTTGCCAAGCAAAACTAAATTTATCAATACAAATGATGTAATAGCTAATAAGTTTTTAAATGCAAGTTCGATACTTGCCTAAAAATTATTTATTTCCTGCTTTTGTCCGGAAAGATTATGAATTTGTTTCCGGAATGATGCAAAGAATTGTGATTTCCCTCCAAATAAAAAGCCGCGAATAGAAATAGTTCGGTCATACGCATAGAACTAAACCATGCCATGCAGAACTTTGTATAAATTCCGAGGGAAGGGTCCAAATCAAAATTGACAGCAGATTTTGCCAGCAGAATTGAATAGCATAGGGAAAACCTCAACTTAAGCGATGCATGATCTGCTAGAGCGGCGAAGTACTGTCGATATCGTTTATATTAACCAAAGGATACAAAGTAGGAAAATATATCTAACTATCCACATTGTTAAAGAATTAGATTTTAATTCTATTGATTGAAAGATTGTTTTATTTTAAAAACATTCAATATTCCTTTAAGAAAATAGTAAAGACAATATGGGAAAAATGTATAATTTGCCAAGTACTCGCCTAGTAATTCGCCAAAAATTGTGTACCCGAAATGAAAATTATTGACGCAATATAATTTACTGAGATTTCAATGTAATATATTTCAATACAATCTTCTACCTAAATCTTCTAATAATATTTTAACATAATTAATTTACAGATTCCAGCGAACACTTTCACTTCTTTTTAAGAGCCTGAAATAGTATTTTTCGATAACGAAAGCCCGGTTCCATTTCAATATTAATGTATTCTTCGTTCAACCAAAGCAATTTTTTCTCGACCATCCTTTCGTAGACGGTGTAACCGATATTGCTCAGTTATTGTGTTAAATTTCTTATATAATGTTAGTGAGTATTTTTATTTATTGATTCAACGAAATAGGTAAAGAACTTATCCGATTCAAGTTTTTTGAATATTCATATTTGTTTTTTTGTCTATAATTTCTAACTTAATTTTTTGTTACTGAACTATACTAGAGAACTAATATTTTATTATATGAAGCCGAGACTGAATACTTACTAGAAATCAATGCTATAATAGCCGTATGACATAGCCGTTTACTTAAAACGTCTTTCTTAGTCGTTTTGCTTGATTTAGAAACTTGATATGTGGCACAGTAATAAATCATGCTGAATGACACACATCTCAAAAGATAATATTAAAAAATGTTTATATGGAATTGGGTTATCTAGGGGGTAGGTTTCTGAAAGCATTTCAAAAATTCGAATTTGAATTGTTATGACATATTTTCAGATATTATATATGATAGATACATGAAAAATATGTAAAAAATACGTTCTTCCTAACCCACTTATTTTCGAAATTTTCGACCCTAAAATTATGAAAAAAACAGGGCTTTTAGAAGCCTACACAAAGCCACAGTTAAACTATAACGATGATTTTAGATGTCTACTTTACTGATATATTCACTATTACATACATATCCTAGTAAATAATATTTTTATAACATTGTTATAATAAAAAAATAGATTGATATATCAAGAAAATTTTTAAGTTTCCATATCCTAAAGGCTTATAAAACCCTCTTCCGGTCGTATGCTAAATAAATCCTTAAATTGCCGTCTTATCTATTTTATCACAAAAACACACGTCCAGGACATGTCTCTAATCGAATCGTCTGGCGTTGGGTAAATTGATTATGTCTAATTGTAAATATAATCCTCATTGATAAGTAATTAAAACCCTTTAAAGAAATCAAATTATATTTATGGTATTTATATTTAGTAATTTCTAGCCTGCTTAAAAGTTACACGCAATGTTTAAAAATAGCGCTTTTATTAAATATTCCGTTAAGTTCTTTCACCCGAATTCACTTTCCAATAATCCGTTTAGTTTGAATTATTTTAATAGACAACAATTATTTATTTCCTGCTTTTGATACATTTTTCAATCCTTTATTTTAGTTATATATTTTCTGCCGTAATTGAGGAAAAGTGATAAAAAAGCAGTTGTTAGAGCGGTGATATTTTGACAATCTAAGACATTTTTATTAATAGTCTATAACTTAAATAAAAGTTAAATTCTGAAGCTTAAATTTCTTGAACGTTAAATATTTCGTGTCTCCTTTTAAATTCTAATATCAAACTTTTTTCCATATGTTCTAGAGAAATATGAGCAATACATATAATAGTCCTGTAGCACCAGATATTGACACGTGGTTGTAAAATATTTTTGTTAAGACGTAAAACACGGGCTTTTATCTTATAGTAATTCTGTTATTTCTCAATTAAAATCTGACCTGCATCTTAATTTAAATCTTAAGCTATATCTATATCAACTACACTAAAATCTGTTCAACTGTTAAGTGTTGAATGAATAGCGAATACCGAGACTTTTGTATTTATAACATTAACGTGATATTGCCTGTGCAGAGGATTATATAAATTATGCAGCGATATTAAGAGACGATGGAATTTTAACATTTACGTGATGACGTTAGATAGAAATTATAACAATAAAGGAGTAATATGATAAACATATTTAGTATGGTCCGAAAATGTTTACCATGTTACTATATCTACAGTTACAAATGCGATGGCACGGTTACCTTGACACATTCAACTATGAATCTCGACACCCTAACAATGAAACATATTCCACATAGATTTACAAAATCTTTAGTCCAATTTATATTCCTTCGATAATATATTTTTGAAAGTGTAACATAAATATTTATTGAAGGTTTGATATCCACAATACGCTCAGCAAAGATAATAATAAATTTATCAATTGCAATACCTAAATTGGCTCGAATGGAGCAAGACTTTGAACCGATGAATGTCGTCATTGCATTATACGATTTTGTGACTGCAGTGCGATTCGACATTCACTGGAGAACATACATGTACATTTGTGATATCATGATGTGTTAGAATATAGTTCTTACATTACTTTCATTATATGCACGGTACTTTTCTTAATATCTTGAAAACTATCGGTGAAAAATTGTATTTATTGCACTAGGAAGATCATAACATTAATGACTTATGATAAATCATTTCATTTAAATCGATGTGAAAACCTAAAATGACATTTTTTTATTTTCATATTTATTAAAATTTTACGCTGAATAACTTGTTTTCTTTTTATTTTGTCACGTGTTTAAACCTTTATGCATCGACCCAATGTTAGAGAACACTAGCCAAGCGTTCGACTTGAATTAGTCGATTTAACTTACCTATAAATTGCCATGGAATTGACTCGTGGTCGTGTTGCGTGTTCGCATAATATGAATATACATGACGTTATGTGACGTTATTATATATAGGTAGGTATATAACAATTAGGGAAATTGAGTTCATTCGTCTCACAACTACCTCTATTTTAAAATTCTTAATATGAGTTGTACTTATATGTTTAGTTTTTATTTCTTAATTGGTCTGCATTATTTATTTGTCCCAGAATGATGAAAAGAATTGTAACTTCCCACCAAATAAAAACCCGTGAAAAGAAATAATTTGGTCATATGCTTGGAACTGAACCAGTCCCTAAAGAACTTCGTATACATTCCGAGGGAAGAGTCCAAATCGGAATTGGCAGCAGGCTTTGCTCGCAGAATTGAACAGTATAGGGAAAACCTCAACTTAAGCGATGCGTGATACGTTAGAGTAGCGTTTGATCTATTGGTTAGCATTGATATCATTTGTCTTAATAAAAGAATATAAATTAATAAAATATAAAAACTTTTCACAGTGTTTTTGAATTATTTTACTAGCTAGCCTTAATATTGATCACAGTATTTCTTTGTATATTACTCCAGGTTTTCTTTTGTACTCTTAAAAGATTATATTTAATTTTAATACAAGAAAAATTGTTTTATTTGTACAAAATTTAATATTTTTTAACTAAAAAGGTAGGAAAATATGGGTAAAGTTAATGAAAACTAATTTAAAGCACTAAAGAGGTAACGACGGTATGAAACGTTCAGAAAAGTTTTGTGCCCACTATTTGCTCGTCCGTTTTACATTTTGGAAAGTAACAATAAAAGATCTGTCCTTATTGAAGATATTTCATTTATTGAACTCAATAATAATAACAGAATCGAATGCTATTGACACTGACAAGAAATCAGCTTAACGCATCTGCTCTTTTTCGTTCCATCATGAATGTGACGTAAGAATTTCGAATTTTTCATACTTAGTGCTTATTGAAGTAGCTAATTGTTGTTATTATATACAATATGTTTTATTGTGAAACATTAAAAAGGAGATATTTCTTGTTTCAGATATGATTTTTTTAACTTATTACTTTACAAAATAATGTTAGAGGTGATGATGTGATCATTGTTTACTTTTTGACTGTATGCATCTTTAACATAAACATGAATATCATTGAATTTACTGACTCATGAAAAAGCCAACAATAACGTCCATACAAAAAAGCAGGTTCTCATAAATACAACTCTGCTTTTTTGAGCGTCTGCCCCTGCGCTTTATTAATGATAATAGGAAAAGCTACCTTTATAGAGAATTGGTTTCTTGTAATTTGGATGCATGATTGGATCAGAAGGTTTAAGATTAATGTTAGTTAAACAGATGGATAAAAGATGGCGTTATTTACAATATAAACACCCTTGAAAGAAAATACAGAGAGAATTAAACAAAAATCATTATTAAAAAAATTATTTTGATTTTTTTGTTTATTTTCCGCCTATAAAATTTAACTATTTAAGAAAAAATTAAATTCAATTACAAATTAATTTAAAAATTTGTATTATTCTAAATATTTAAATGAATACAATAAATCGTTAAATTTATTAAAACAATCTAAATAAAGTTTAATTAGTAATGGAAATAAATTAATATGCTGGAAATTTATTGTATTTAATTAATTTTATGTATTTATATTTAAAAAGCTCATGTTAGGGAGTCCAGTATTGAACGCTCGCAGCAGCTCTCTAGGTAAAACATTAGAACATCGCAAGTCCATGCTAGGAAATATAGCTGTGAACGTTCCGAGCGTCTTGCTAGCCATAGAAAGCATTTCTCAATACACGTAATAGGGAATCACCGATCGCTCGCAGTGCCCAGCAGCAGAAAGAAAACGGATATCTACGGCTAGGGCGTAATTGAATTGTATAATTCAAATATTGCTCAGCATAACACTGTAAAATTTGAATAAATGAAGAAAAGTTGCCCGAAGTGCTTTGCTAAACAATGTAATGAAGTAGCAAACGGTATATGTTGTACTGAAGGCAAAGTGGTTCTCTTAAATATACAGGAACCACCACAATCAATAAAAGATCTTTTGTAGGACAATCATCTATTATCCGCACAATTTTTAATTAATATATGCAGGTATAATACAATGTTTCACATAACGTCATTCGGTGCTAAAGTAACTCACGAAGGAAACTTTAAGCCTACATTTAAGGTAGATGGGTAGGTGTACCTTTTTATTGCAAAAAAGATTTTTGTGATAACTTCGAAAAATATTTTTTGAAGTTATTACAAAAATCTTTTTTGCAATCAACAACTAAATCAAGATTTTAATTTACCTTTGAACGATGATACGTACAACGAAGTTTTATTACAAATAGAAAATAAACTATTTGAATTTAATGAAAAAATTTTAGGTGATTTTGGATTACCCTCTTCTATTCGTCAATAAAATGATGCGATAGATACCATGCTGGTACATCAGTCCAACGTCAGTAAGTGGATAGATTTTGTCAATAGAAATTTGCAAAAATTAGTCAATGATTGGAAAACTGCACACACCACATTAAAACTTTCATTATCAGTATCTCTAGAGCAACAATTCGCATGCTCCATACGCAAAAACAGGCCTCTTGGAAATTGTTAGAGGACGCATGGTACATTCGTCTTACATTGATAATGTAGGACGTTAGTACCATGAGTCACAGAGCCCACATTCAAATTGTGAAAAGAACATTAAAAGATCTTAGAAACTCGAGCGCCAATATGGTGGGGTTACATTTGTGTTTGCTGGTAATTTTCAGCCGACACTTCCTATAGTTGTAAAAGAGACGTGTGCCTCCTCATCCTCCCATATGGAGTTCCATTTAAACCCTGTACTTATGAACTAACATGAGAGCCTATCTTTGTGGAGACCATCATTACGACTTCCCTCAACAATTGATCAAACTTATGGTAAGAATTTTTCCTTCTCCAAATTTGAGCTCTGGGTGTGCGGAAATCATTCTAAATGACAAATTAAGTCGGATCATCTTGTAGATACATTATATCTTGACCGCAAAAATTTACCCGAAAAAGTCTTTCATTGGCTACGTTCAAGGACAATAATATCGCCTAGGAACGACACTGTCAATGAAATCAATAATCTGATAATAATAAAAGCCCCCGTTCAAATCAAAATTATAAGTCGATTGAAACATTTACTAATATCGAAAATGCACAAGCATTTTTAAATTATCTTAATCTTTCTGGCTTATCATCTCACGAACTACTATTAAAAGTCGGGACACCTATCATGCTTTTAAGAAATTCAAACTCTCTGAATATGTGCAATAGCATAAGCCTACTAATCAAAGATTTAAAATACAACCTAATTGTAGCAACCATCCTCTCCGGCCCTGCAGCCGGCCAGCTGGCAAATATCCCGAGGCTTCCAATGATTCCCACAGACTTTCTGATATTTTTCAAACGGCTGCAACTTTCAGTGGAAACTTCGTCTGTGATGACTTTTCATAAATCCCATGGACAAACCTTCTCATTAGTTGTAACCAATCTATGCAAAGATCGTTTTCTCCAGGACCAACTATATGTTGGTTTATCACGAGTTTCCAACTCTTTCCAAAACTTTAGAGAAACAGTACATTTTACTATCAAAAAATAACACGATGTCAAACATTGTGTGCAGAGAAGCTCTAAGCCACTAATAAATTTAAATATGGCAACTAACGATAAAAACAAAAATTAAAAAATGCAGAAGGGTGCAATGTTAAAATTATTAAATAAATATTATTAAAAAAACTCGGAATTGGTAACGAAAAGAGTAAAATAAAAAAATGAAAAAATGTTAAAAATGCAAAATAAATATAATAAATGCAAATAAAATTAAAAAATACAAAAAACCTAAAAAGCAATTCCGCGAATTTCATGTACGCGTTAAAAAAAATAATTTTTTTTATTTTGGGAGAGTTATAATCACAAACAACATTTTACGCTTGCAAAGCCGCGGGATATATATATATATATATATATATATATATATATATATATATATATATATATATAAACATATATTAATTTTATTCAAATACGTTCTTAAAATTGTAATGTTTAATACATGAAAAACCAAAGAAATCAGGTGGTTTTAAGCGTCATATAAGTAAACTAATCATTGGTAATTTATTCGTAAACACTACTAAATATTAATATGTTACTAAACATTTTTACTGAACAATTTTTATACCATTAATAATACTTGTATTTGTTCATCTTTAGCGATAAATCATTATGAAAGAATGTACTAAATCTCATAATGGTCATACTCGTATTCTTACAGAAAAAATATATTTCTCAAAGCAGGCTACAACCAAAATGTAAAAAAATTCGTGAAATTTTGTACTCACCTTTTATTTATCTGATAACGTGATTTTCCGGCCGCTATCTCTGCACAGTAGAAAGTTTTCATGTCACATGTCGTTTGAAGCGGTCAGGAGCAAACAGGGTGAAAGGGCGATGAAAAAGAAATAACTTCTCAGTTATTTAGCGTTTTATGAATATTTTCCTTTTAATGCAAACCTTTAGTCATTTCTCCGTGGCCTTATTCCATTTGATATTTAATGGCTATATCGTATGGGTAGAGGTTTGAATAAATATATTGGGTAAAATACGTTTTTTCAGAAGCAGCTTCTTTAAATTTTTAGTCATTTTCCAAAACTTATGTTATATCGTTATTTATTTCTAGTTCTTTTATGTCTTTTTGTTTCATTTTATCTTGCCCTTTGCACTATTATTAAGTTCTGAAGTTGTTTTGATTGGACAAATATAAATATTTTTTAAGCAATTTTTATTTATTTCATATTTTCATACAAATAAAAACAAAAGTGGCATATTACTGTATCTGTATTAATTTATTTCAGCCCGAAATATTATAATGTAACATTTTAAAAAAATGTTATAGAATTTTTCTAATTATTTTACTATTTAATTTTATTATTATATTCAGATTTAAAGGCAGCTTTAATCATCTTCAATCAAAACGGTAAATTTATAGCTTTAAATAGTTTTACCTATAATAGCCATTAGCAATTTAATATTTATAATAACTTTTTATAGGTTTAGCAGGTTATGTAATATTTCCTAATTTAGATAATACAATTCATAATTTGAAAAAATATCCTTCATTTCATTCAAATCGTGTTTACTATTGGTAAATGCTGTAAAAATATTTTTTGTAGATAAATAAAAGAGAAGAAATAGTATCTCTATTTTATGCATGGATATATTTCTGGTAATCCTTCAAACAATTAAACTCTTGGAACTAATTTATATCATAAATATATTTAATTTTTAATTATTCTATCCTTACTCACTGCTTTGTTTCCTTTATATATATTAATTAAACATTTTTTTCATTTCTTTTTATTTCAATTTCTTTGTAATATATGCGAAAATAAGATATAAGAGAAATATGCGTATTGAATAACAAAGAACATTTAAATTATTTATTTTTTCTCAAACTATAATTTTAAATTATTCCTAAAATGGCATCTGTAAACGTTGTAAACATTTTTTATAAAATATTATATTAAGACTGATTATGTATCTCAGATTTATTTGCGTTTAATTCTGGTTCATAATTATGGGGCTACTTTTAAAACACTTTTTAATAAGACTGTGACCCGCGCGGCAGGCTACTTCACTGACTCCACCCTTATTCCCTGCGGTCACGAAAAGTTCAATTCGTTTCCTTAAAAAAATATCGGTTGTCAGGTATATCGGCGGGAATACTTAGTATGATCTGTCAATTATTAAGCGGTATTTTTTACACTAATTCCTTATTATATTTGAAAAAATACTTTCATAGTAATAACATTGTTGTCGTACTTAGTATAACTTTCAAGAACGGTAAAGATGGAATCACATCAGAATCTGCCCATTCGGCAGAGTGTTATATGTACTTTTCTTAATGGACTTTTGACGCCTAATTAAAATGATTGATTGCAAAAAGTAAGACAAAGAAAAGCATAATTTTTTTTTAAATATAGGACATTAAAGGAAAGCTCGGTAAACACAGCTCAGATGTATTCAATATTATTTTCTTTTAATAACTATGTATAAAAAAATGTGATAAGTAAAATATAGAATGTCGTTTATTACGTCTACATTCATTAAAAATAAATATTCCTCATGAATTTTGTATATATTTTTTTATGTGTAAAATAAAATTATTATTATGTTAAAACACAAAGGTATATACGAACACTGTAGACTTAATGGGTACTTTGGTTTTATTTTTAGTTGGTTGCTTAGGAATAACCACACAAAGCTAGCTGGAAACGCCCAAATTCGGTTTACACTTGGTGAGTGGTATTTTTAATATACTTTCTAAGGAAATGTGTAATTTACGAGAAAACGTTACATACAAAAAAAAACATGAACGTCCTTAAGGGAGTGATTTTTAAACTGATATCGAACTTTTAAAAGAGTATTTATTATTATTAAGTACATAAAGGTATAAAAATAAATAAATATGGTAATTTAATTTATATTAAATATCTAAATATCTAATATTATACAGATTCCATTGAAATAGAAAATGGGTTGAGATTTGGAAGAATTTACTCTCAAATCGCTGAGCTGTGATCCAGAATTATTTCTAAACAGGAAAAAGAGGCACGAGCAAATAACTTTAGGCGATTTTTTTTTATTCTTGAGGAAAAAACATATATGATTCATTGCAGACATTCTAGCTTGATTCAGGTAAAAATGTTTAAATCGGATAGATATCTTTTCTAGATGAAACATAATTTTTATTAAATTGTTTTAGATAGGAAGTGCATGAACTATGAATAATTTTACAAAAAATACAATTATTGCTCGCACAAAATCTGTTTTGAAATAGCAATGAGTCAGATATTTCCTGTTCTCCAGAATTCCAATTTCTAACCCTGTAATATTAAGAGAGATTCGATTGATAAAAAGACGAGTAAAATATTTTTGAATAATTTAGGTAACACAAATGAAGGGTTGTAAACAGAAGCAAAACAACAACGCTTGAATACATATCTAAAAACCCACTCTTCGTCAGTTTAAATGGGGCGCGTACTGATAGCGGCCTCCATCGCAACAGTCGTCGGTTCGATTGATGAATGCCACAGAGAATCTACCCGAAAACAATTCTACGTCATTAACTAGTCATTGACACACGTTTCGACGAGAGCGTACTAACTGTAAGGTATAACGAATAAACGTTATGTAAAGAAATTTAATTTAGAAAATAATCTTCCGATTTTTTTTTTTTAGAAATTATGTATAAAATATCTGCTGCTAACACCTTTTAGCATCAAGAAAAAACGTTCATAAAGGTAACTTTATTATTTTTTGAAAGTTGTTTTCTGGATAAGCTAATTCTAAATTCATTAAAATTGAATTATAATTAAAAGAAAACGTGAAAAAAAGTGTAAAAGAACGCAAATTTTACTGCAATAGGGCAATCCAATCAAATATTCATTTTACGTGCCCAAAGAAAATTAATTGGTATGCGAGGGAAATCAAGACGAAGGAAAACTTTTATGAAGCTCTGAAAGCTGATTGCTGCAACTGAATTTAACGCGTTTTACCTGATATTTATTTATATTTGGCCTCCCTTTTTCTCGCTCTCCTTCCTACCGTCATGCTTCCCCCTTTTCGATCTCTCTCGATCTCTCGATATTCGCAGGAAAAAATGGTTGTGCTGTACTTCAAATTTCTTGATCTCAACCTGTCTTTCTCCAGGTTGTGCGAAGGGGGCGAATAATAATTAAAAACAATAATTTGGTTATTAATATATAAACAAATAAATGTTTATTACATTTTAAGACACGTATTCAACCTAATAATTACAAGAACATATGTTCAACCTAATAAATACATTCGTAAAAATAATAGAAGCAAAACGAATAGAATTAGATGACTGCTCTTTTATTTATTTATGATATTGTACATACTGAAATTTTGTTAAAATACGTCCAAAATTGTATGAGTGATGCGCGTACAAAAACGGTCCCGCCATCACCTTATTACGTGTTTGGATTGCACAACTGTTATCTTAAATGCTTCGCGAAAAATTGACGATGTAAGAACATAAGTAATTTGGAGAATTTCTAAAATTTGGGTATTTGAAGAGTTACGGGAATGTAAAATATTGTGACGAAGTAAATATTGCAATAAGTGCAGTGAAATATTGTCAGGATAGAGTAGATGTGGTTTAATATAAGTGTTTATCTTACCTATGTGGAAAATAATAGGATAACATAGACTGATAATTAGAAATATTTGACCTATTACTTATAATTAAAAATAGATATTTTATGACATTTAAACAATTCTAAACGTGTTGAAAATAATTCCGCACTTTATTATAACGGAATTGTAATATTGATCTGGGTACTTTTATAAACCTAATATTCAATAATTTAAAATACATTTCTAAATTGTGTTTACAACATATACAAGTTTTAACATATCGTTTAAGTATGCCTTAATTTAAATTAGGAAGAAAGATAAAATGCTGAAAAATGTAACAACAACATATATCATTTTTATCAACATAATACATCCATACAATACAAACAGGTAATAAATACTCCCAAGGTATGTTTCAAAATATTGAATAATTTTTCAAAACAAAAAGTTTAAGGAAAAAAAACGTTATTCTTAAGTTTTAGAGAGCCGTGCAATGACATTTGCATCAACATACCCGTCTTAACGCAATATCGGTATCGTATAATAAAATAATGGCACTCATAAGTTTGCAGTTTCACCGCATTTAGTCCAAATCTCACTTAAGGCACTTAGGCGGCCCTCGGGATTTATTGTTGCGTTATGCTAAGTATATTATCGACTTATCGCGTTCAATAAATCTTTATATTAGCTTTTCAAAAAAGCTTTAGCGGAATATAAACAAAGTGAATGGTTTTATAAAACTATCGACACATTTTGGAGACCCAGAGTTAATAACGTCAAAGTTATTGTACCAGCCAAGAATAGTGTGGTGTAGATATATTCATCAATGTGATTTGTTTTACTGTTGTATTTTTCAGTACTTGACCTTTTTCCTCGTCCACTTTAAGAAATGCTTATAAGATTTAAAATAAGTTTATAATTTAGAAATTTATTTAATATGTAAGCTATTACATATAAAGATTAAACAAGGGACGCATTTCAATTTAACAATTTTTTAATTGTAAAAACCATACGTTTAGTTTTTTTAAGTAATGACTTAAAAAAAACTAAACGTATACATATATATATTTGCACATAAAAATATTCCATATTTCTAAATATAAAATCAATTGCCATATGGATAAACCATTTCTCATTTACGGCAATATTTCACATCATTTAGTTTAACACATTTGAACAGATTTTTGTACTTATGGCTCCTCATATAACCAAATTATAAATAATAATCAAATTATCCAAACTGAGAAACATTTCTCAGTGGTAAACATTTTGCAAAGCTCCTAATATCATGGAAGACCTTTGGAAGGCTTCTACGTAAAATAGCATATCATCTCTGTGCATAATTTAATGGTGACGACGCATAAGACGAATTTTAATGCAACTGGAAATGTATACATTAGAATTTGGTCTATATCCGTGATAGAAACCATTAATATCATTACTTAATTTATTAAAATGGGCACGGATTTAATTTACAAGAATCATAAATGAGTACTTTCATAATTAAAAATTTTAACAAATCGATTTAATTTAATTAATTATTTATATATTTAAACAGATTAGTCATTAGGTTATTATCTCTGTTTACTAGAGACTCGGTGTCTCAGGAGGAAGATACTGAGTCTAGTAAACAGAGATAATAACCTAAGAGACTGACCTCCTGAGTTCAACCCAGAAGAAAAAAGTTTAAAAATCCCAAAATTTGTAATATAGTATATTTTTTCCATGCAATGTTCGGCAGGCTAAGATAAAAAGAGATAAATAGAGAGACATGTGAGAGGGTAGAGGGGAATTAGAAGAGGGAGAGGGAGTCAATTTATGCAAAACAAGTCATATATAATACAGAATATTCATGACGTCTTAAAATACTATTAAAAGGAAAACGTTATTGTTGATCGCCTTCCACAAATAAACATTTTTGACGCTTTACGTATTCTATATGAGCATCCTTTGTGTTCTCAATTCGATCAAAATCTTAATTTGTTGTCGGTGTTTATAATATGATTATTGGGTTGTATAAATTTGGATGTTACATACTTTATTGCCCATAAATATAATGAAACCATAGAATTAGCCTCTCTATGTATTAAAGGTATTAACCAAAAAAAATTATTTAGGCGAATGTAACAGAAATAAACAAAAACTAAATTATAGTTTTTGAATAGCTAAAAGTTTGTTTCTCTGTAAGTATGTTAATTCATTCGTTCTTCACGCAAAAACAGCTAAAGCGATTTTGATGAAGTTCTCATTGGTAAAGTAAATTAATTTGATTTGCAGTAGCATATAAGTCCTGTCTCATTGCAATCGACCGACTGACAATGGACAAATATAAAATAACAGAATTAATGAATTCTAAAATATTTGACGTAACATTGTTATAAAGTTTTGTGATAAAATTTATAAAAGAAACCAACCTTGAGCCACTCCGATGAGTCACAATAGATTCTTCGCGGCGGTTTTCTGAAGCGGTAAACTTTGCCAATATTCACTCAGGTTTTTAATTTTTTTTGGCTTCGGGTCTCGTTTGATGAGAATGATTAATATTTTGGAAGACTGATTGAATTAGGGCGGGGCAGAATATTATTGAGATGACTAATGAATTTATTATCATTAAAAATGCTTTGTTTTTTAACACAAGATAAATATTAAAATAATATATTGGTGACCAAAGCATCATTATTATGCAGAACTGTTTTTTTACAGAAAATATTAATTTTATTGACATTTGAAATCTTATTTAGTGATATTTTCTAAATATATTCAAAATAACAGTTTTTCCAAAACGCAGTTCTATTATATGTCGGTAATTTTTTTTTATTCGCTTTGAATTTATTTTATTTCTTTCTTAGTTTTATTCGAATGAGAAAAAAATAAGTAGGGAAGTTATATATTTACTTTCACTTTATTTCAGTCATATGTAAGTATTAAAAAAAATTCATTTTCGGTGCACTGTGGTCTGAAAGTTTTAAATAGTTTTAGGTAGCCCCATAATAATCATTTCGGTACACATGTTATCCTTTTGCTTCGGGTCTTCTTTAATGGCGATAAGTGTTTTGAAATATTAAATGAATTGTGGTTGCTATACGCTAGCATAAAAAAAGCAGCGGCTGAATAATTTTCATACATACATGCAACTCAACTTCTACGTAGGACGTTCTAAAACTACCATCATTGTCGTAAGTTGTTGTTTGCTACATATTAAAACTACCTTGCCTATTTAGTAGAGTATCAGATGTCAGTTACCAAGACATTAAGTTCTTTACCGATATTTTTACCGATATAACTTTGTTTTACCTAAATAGAACGCTCGTACAATATACGCTCGTTACCTTGTAGAATATACGCTCGTACATAAAACTAAAGATCTACCTATCAAGGTAATACCTTGCACGGTTGGAAGTTTGTGCATGGCGTTAAACGACAAAAAAGCGAGTTAAAAACTTCGGTGAATTTTTGATACCATCATTACAGTTTAAGCAATTTAACATATATAACGATAAAGATAGTGAACAAGCTCATCCGAATGGCTAAAGCCTGACTGCTTTTGTACTGGTGTATTTTCACTTAGTGAAATATGAATATCTCCCATATTTTCATGATTACCTAATTGATAGAAAAGTGATTTTTTTATTAACAAAACAAGGTTTTAAACAAAATAATTGAAACATAACTCTTCATTTCATTAACTCTAATCTTAAAATTAATTACGGAGGTTGTAATCCGAACAGCGATGTGGTTTTATGCGTAAAACTAATCTATTCCCATTAGTAAGTTTTTATTTTGTGGGTAATTGAAATTGTTTATATCAATCTGTAATGATTAAAAAATGTAGGAAAAAAGCTTAAGTGAGAAATAAAAGGGATAAATTTGTCAAAGGGAATTTTAACAAAGAAGTAGTTTGGTATCGGGCGAGCCCACTAAACTTCCGCCTTTTTTATACATGTATGACAACTTCGCACAAAGCCATGTGCTTTTATATTAAGTGAATGTGCAATGCCCATTTTAAACATTCTATGATCATCTAAATGTAAATGAAATCGTCTAATCCAAGTTAAACGCGTGATTAGTGTCCGCTAATATTGTATAGACACATTCAGTTATAAAACGTTTCGTGATAGTCGCAAAACCTTTGAATCTATAGTGTTTGTATTAACGATATTATGTTAATCTAATACTTTATAAAATAGGAGAACATGAAATGGAAAAAAGTGGCCAGGTGCGATTACGGCTCGCCCATCGAGAGTTTGGTTTCATGTTTTAATTGAAATAAGTTTATTTTTGTAAGGTATCATAAAATAGGTTTTCTATCACCTGTATATTTAAGAGTTATAAATATTTAATTATTCTTAATAAAATTAAGCAGAGATACGCCTATTATCATAAATATTTCATAAAACTTGACATATTTCGTATCAATTCAGTACAAAAGCAAAGTTAATTAAGAAGGAAACATGTGTATTGTGTACAACAATTTTTGAATCGCTATTCTCTTTTATTAAGTATTTATATTTGTGTTTAATTGGGATTTCCCATTTGCAATTTGCAAAATAATCTGCGTTCTGTAATAATCTGATATTCAATAAATAATTGAATAATGTTAAAGAAAATATTTTGTTTTTAAAGAACATTTAAATTAGAAAATAACTAAAATTACTTGTTTAAGAATTAGTAACTATTACAATGAGGATTAGAGTATTTAATAATACTCCAATACTCATTTTATACGATATTTCATTGTTTCCTTATGATATATATTTGACGTTTTTATAAGAATGAGACATTAATTAATCCGTTATCTCGAAACACCTCATATACCATGCGGCGTGATATTACCGTATGTCCTTCTTTCTTTTCTTTTAATATAACTTAATAATTTATAATACATAAACGTATATTTTATTCTGCATAATAGTTAAATCATTGGTAAAGTCAGCAATGAATTTAAATGTCAACTTAATTAGTAATTTTAACCAATTTTAGAATGCTGCTTGTAATAAAAATAGTGAAAAATTAATAAAGTACGCTTTTTCTTTTATTTTTACTTTTATTTTTTCTCCTGAATATTTTACAATAAAAAGCCATAATGAAAATATTGGCCCCTTCCAAACCTATTGCTATATTTGAATAGTATATTTACTTCACTATAAATAATTTATTAACTTTAACATACAGACACTTTGTAATTATTTTTGACTGAAGTAACAAAATTTTATTTAAAAATTACCAGTAAGTACATATTATTCATCTAATTATAAAGTACCATATATTCTTGTCATCAATTAGAAGATAAATCGATTGATAAAGTTATACCGTATTAAAGTTAATTTGATTCAAAACCATTCTTTACTAATTTTTTAAATATGTGAAACAGGATGAAAATTTAACAATAGCATCGCGTTATTGTGGATCATTGCCAGACATTTTTTATACTAGTGGAAAAATTTAATTACCAAAATGGAAAAGAAATATAAGACTGTAAACATTTTGTACCCTAGGTATATTGGTACTAGCATTAAAAATTAGAAAAACCTTCAATACACTGAGAAACCGTATTTAATATACCTTATAAAGCTCTTAAAGTGTTCAAAAACCAAGGAGGATAACTTTTATAATTTTTTTTTAATAAAAAAGTTCCTGAAACGAAGGATATTGTATTGCTCGAAAATTTATAGACATTAGTTTGTTTGGTTACCGACTGTTGGCTAAAATGTACTCAATCTGCATGTAAATAATACTTTGTGTCAAATACATAGTACATAAAATATGTGAGTGACAAAATAATTAAAACAGAATATGGTTTACAATCTTACGAAAATTATATTTCATAATAACAGTAATTGAAATTAAATTTGAACGTAATTTAATCTTACATACATAAATCGTCAAGAAACATTTTAGTTATACACCTTCACTGCCCAACAATAATTAATAAACAAATTTAAACATTATCTTACCGAAAGTTTGATGCTAGAGGAAAATTCGAACTTAGATACTTCTTTTTCCTTTGTGCTAAATTTTCCTATTTACAACTTTCCCCTTTCAGTTATGTCGCCAAGTACTTTACCAAGGAGCTTCACAGCATGAAGTGAATGCTTTCAGAGAGAGCGGAAGAGTTTTACGAGTGATATACCTTATAAAACACCGGCGAAGCCTTAACTGCTCCAGGAAGTTGAGATAAGGAGGGCTACGGCCGGTGCGATTATGCAGACCGGAATAATTTGTACGGGAGATTAAATGCAAACCCCTTTGTCTCTCGAAATTTTTATGTTTGTTTAATGTTAGACTCTGTACTTAGTGAAACCGGTGTTAGAATGGGGTCTTTGCGCCTACCAGCTACCCGAATATTTTTGTAGTTGTAGTGAAATATCAATAGTTCATTGTACGAAAATGGAATACAGCCTTTATTTATTGAAATAAAAGAAAGTGTGAAAGTAATATTAATCGACATTGAAATAGAAATCAAAATTTTTATACAATATTTTGAAATTGTCTTCGATCAATATATTTTTTAAAAATTTTTTACAAAGGAATTTAAATATTAATTTCCATATTCTACCCTAATTAGGCGAATATCAAGTGTTTCAATATTCTGTTCATGTACCATACCCTAAATATTTTCCTGTTGGCATATCATTATTCCACAATGTGTTTCCGTTATCTAGTTGGTTTTTAAAAATCCAACTCAATATATATTAACAATTTTAAAAGTTAACAAAAAAATTAATGTACCGTTATTCATTTTAATAAGCATTAACTACCAATTCAAACGAGATTGTTTCTACACTGTCAAGTATGCTGATTCAGATACATAAAGTGATTAACGACATTTCATATTCAAATGGTATATAAAATGCTTTTTGACGAAATATAATGCAAAGGTGACGCTGATTAAATTTAATTAATCACAGACGACAGGAAAATAAAATTATTTGACTATAATACGACAATAGTACTCCAATCCTCATTGTATACGATATTTCAGATCTCCATATTTATATTCAATTATAAAGTAGCTAACAGAAGTATAATTTTTTAGGCCTGCGCCTTACGAATATTTTTAGATGAACACCTTCCTTATTAAAGATATATATTTGTAAGAAATTACTGAATACTGGCAGCAAGTGAAAGCTAGACAAGCCAATCCTGCAAAAAGTTAGCGAGTGGCTTTACCGTCAAACTACAAGTATAAATCGAATTGGGTCTGTGTAGTAAAATACGGACATAAAGAGAATATAATATGCCTCATATTACCTCTGACCCAACTTAAACTTCCGTAAATTTGAGTGTGAGTAAATTATGCCTAGAAAGTTATTAGTGTTAAGAAATGTTTATCCAATTCATGTTGTTGCTTTAAATTAATCTATTCCTGGGTCCCTATTAGTTTTGATGCTGTGACTTTTTAACAATTTACCTAAGAATTTTCTGAAACTAAATTTAGCTTGATAATCACCTGTGCCCAAAAATGATACTCGTGTATGTAAGGGTACTGCTTGTATTATGCCAAATCTATCTGTTTAAGAATAGATCATATTAGAGAAAGGTAAACCCACCTGAATTTCTCAATTCACACTTAATTAAACTTGGATTTTGTTTTTGATTTTAATTTTCAAAACTATATTTCTCTACATAATGATTTAATAGCAATTTAATACCCGCTTTTTTATTTCCAAATCGATTGCAGTAAAATAAAAACTGCAATTGATGACATATGAAGCTACCTCCTGAAATATATATTAAAAATAAAAATATAATAAAATATCTATAACTGAAGAATAATTTCAGAATAAACTCTAGCAGTCCATACAGTTTCATAGCGCTACGAAACCCATTTTAGATCAACTTTAATTTTATATTATGCTTAATAGTATATATCCCCATACTTTGGTCACGTGGAGCTTGAATTAGGACGATGATTTTTATAACCCAGTAACATCATTCCAAATTCTATCTGTAATCAATATTAAATACTTGAAATATACATATTGCGTCATTTATTGACATATTGCCGAACAAACATTTTATTAGTGAAGAAAAACACCTAATTTCATTCCACAAAAATAATATTATTTTTTCGATAAAAATTGCCTAGGATGTCAGTTCGTAGAGTTTTGAAAATCTAAAGTGCAGTTGAGACGCGATTGTGTAATAAAAAATTATATACAATTAAATGAAACTACGTGATGTAGTATTATTTCTACTATCTTTAATTTCTTTACCACGACCTAGGTTTCGTTGTATTACAACATCTTCAGGTGGGATATTAGCAAAGATTATAAAATAATAGCTTATATATTACTCTGATAAATGAAACATTTTCTTGAAAAATTCGTTTTTGACTTTATGCTTGGTTACAAAGTTATTGGGAAATAAACATCAAAACTTTCATTTTCTTTATCATCCAGGAGGACTTCTAAATATAAAATCACACAAAACATCCTTTATTTTTTATTAAATTTCTAGTCGGTTATTGAGCTCTTTTAAAGCATTCCATCACGTATTAAATTCTATTTAATCCACTTCTTTCTTATATAGATAAGAAGAAAGCATTTAAAGAGCCTGTTATTAACAAAGCAAGTGGTTCCACTCGGAATGCGTATATTATTAGAAGAATTCGCAAGTGATTATTGACGCAATCTGCGCTCATTATATCCGCTCTCAGCTATTATGGCCACTTGGATCATTACATCGTTCTATGGTTTTTTACAACAGCGAGGTTGTTTCAATCTTATAGGTTAAATTCTATTGAGTAAATGACCTTATTACGTAAACGTGATCTTCTATTTCTGTAGGATGGTTGTTAATTTTACATATTATTAAAGTAAATACGTGAAAAATGAAACTGAAACATATTCGTTCCCTCACAAAACTGTATTTCTAAAAAAAATCTGCAATTCAATATTTGATAAAACATACACATTTGGATGTTCAACCTTGGACATTTATGAGAATTGAAGTAGATAATTGACTTTTGTTGCGTTTTAAACAAACTTTTATGAATACTGTCTATTAGATATTTTTTGGTCCTTTTAAGTTACTGTTAAAGAATATATAGATACCTAATTATCTAATAGAAATGTCATCAGAGCAGTTCTGCGGCTTAATTTTGTTTTTCAAAAATACTCAACAACGATTTTTTTATGGAGATTTATAAGTTCTTTAGTTTTTCATTTGAAAAAGTACAAAACAAATGTGAATTTTTATTTTAGTTGAAAAACCTTTGTATTTTTTTCATAAAACCAATCATTCTCAAACTATTGGACAGCAGCCCAATGTTATACTCATTTTGGTTTCATACTGGTTTTGTACCCAAAAAGTTCATATGTGAGCAAGCAACTCGGATGTGCGTGCGATTTAAATATATCTCTTTCTTCCTTTGTTCAAATGAACTTAAACAAGTATATTACAATATTACTGTATAGGAGCCTAATTTACTCCATTATAATTTTATAGTGAGAGCGAATATTTTAGTAATTACATGTAGATGTTGTATTACATTAACATGGGGAAATCATCTATTTTATTTTTGTACTCAAAAATTACTTTGATTTCCTGGGAAAATAACAATCACCTGATTTCAATTCCATGAATAATAAATAAAAAGAACACATTAGTATTTAAAAAATAAACATTTACTTCACAATATGAGAAACTTATCGATTGAAAAAAAAGTATCTTCGTTTTCCCAAAGAAAACTACGAGGAAGTATTATTTTTCAATACAATTCAAAAAGATTTTTTTTCTAATTTTTGGTGTATAACAAAGAATTAAAATTATTATTATTAAATGAATTATTTGAGGATGTAAATTTATATATTTAAAATACAACATTAAATACCTTAGATGCAAAAGTGTTCAATTTATGTGATAGTTACACATTACTCACTGTTCTGTATAAAAAACCTGTCAATTTCGAGTAGAACTCGTACTATGTGAGTTTCGTACAGATTTAGGAGCTATAATAATAAATAATTAAAAAAAATTATGAAAAAAAACAATTAAAGATTTCATAGTATTGCTATTAAACTATTTACAAGTAATCATTTTTCTCAACTTAAATATGTTGAATAAGATATCTGTAGCTGTATAATACGCCGCTATTACGAACCAAATAGATATGAATTTTAAAAAATAAAGGTAGTTTTGCAGTCGATTTAAGTCACGCAGATTGAGATTCTATGAACTTTTTACGAACAAAACTACGGGTCACACCTAGGTCGATTATTACTTGTAAATTAGTAGAGCTAGTTTATCAGTGACAATTTTCCTTTTAATTTCGTTATGTAATATTATTGGGCATATATTTAAAATACTTAAAAAAAGGTTTAGCTACCAGGGAAAGGAAAATTATAAGTGTAATAAAAACTAACAATTTAAAGCTTAACATTTAGAAGCCAAATTTATATGAACAAGAAATTTTCTGAGTTTCATTTTCACGAGAGCCTCAATTTAATTTTAATCGAGCACCTTGAAAATTTGTTAAGACGTTCACTCAGGATAGACGTGGTCTATAAACCTCAGACGATTAAAAGATAATTGTTCTCAAACGCCAACAGGGTTTTGAATTTCCGAGAATGAATTTCAAAGCGTCGTTCTTGCAATCCAAGTTTCAAATCTTTGTAAGGCTTTACTATAACTACCCGGTAAAATTATATTCAAATAAAAGAAATTAAATCTTTTCTGTATACAATCACGTATTTTATTGGTATTCTTTATAATAAATGGCAATTTGTGTGTATATATTCATTTTTTTCACCGACATACCTTTAAGACTAAATTTACATAAAATTCCTTCAGGAAAAAATTCGATATGGGAACTCTCAACGTTTTATCAAATGTATATCAGCATTCAATTGCATTCGTTGATCAGCTTTGAAGAGAGCCCTGGAATTTGAACACTTTCCGACGAAGGTTGTCCATAAGGTTCAGGTGATTTACTGCGTTTCAATAATTAGTCTCCGAAACTATAATGTGCTTTTGGAAGAGTTTTTAATCAGAACTGTATTTCGACTGGGCATCATCAAGATATTTTTTCCCTTTAAAATTGTTATCGATGCAACCACGGAAATTATTCGATGATTAACGAAGAGTACGATATAACACGAAAAATTCCCTGGCAGATTGGCTCAGTTCAGCAAGGAAGGCCCTCTATGGAATCATTAGCATTACCCTACTTCAAGATAAACACAAACAAAACCAAGGTTAAATTCACAGATGTGTCACGTGACTCTTATATGGTATTTGAGTTAGTCCATATATTTTTACACGATATTTTCGAAAACACGAACGAAACACGATATTTTCCAGCATTATTATAAAATTACTGGAATTATTTTACGTTTAAGTTCAAAATATTGGTTTCTTTGCATATAGGTAATTGTGTTTATTATTTAGTTGCACAAATCGAAAGTGAAAATTATGTAATATTTACAATTTAATTTAAATTGTAAAAAAGTTACGGGTAGGAAATTATTTTGTTAGATTATTGTCTGCAAAATTATGGACAGCGTAAAGCATGCTCTATGAGTATATTTCTATTAAGTATATTAAGTAATATCTAGTATAGTCTCTATTAAGTATATTTCTTCAAAAATAAGTCTGCTAGAATTATATTATTAAAATTATTCCCAAATGCCACTACAGTCTTGACCCTTTCGAAAGTTAATATACTTTATTCTCATTCTTATAACCCAAGTTTACAAACTTTAAAACATCTGATGTGGGTTTGTAACAAAACTTTTCGCAATAAAAGTTATTAAATCTTTTACTTTACGACCATATATTCTTGTCTAAATGATAAACTAATATATGTGTACATATATATATGTATATATATATATATATATATATATATTCTTTCGGCTCTTTATCTTAGTGATCAAATTTAAATAAAACTGGTTGAGAAACGAATACCATATTTAAAAGGTAATATCATAATTTTTATTCGCTTTAAATAAAGATTTAATCTCGCTAAATTCAATTTATGATGAATCCTGAAATTTGTAAACCTGCTGCTGAAACTTGTCCAAATTCTTCAGGTGACATACTACGGTTTAATTAGTAGTATCTGAATTTGAAATAAACTTTGAAAGAAATCAAAACCAAATTTCGCCAAAATGACATAGAAGCTTCCTTATTGTTATCAAAGCAATTTTTTGGAAAGTAATTAACTATGTACAACACGATACGATGTTTGCCGGCGAAACCGCAATTATCGCCAATTTAGTTCCTTGAACAATAAAAATCTCCACTGAATCACCATCATTATCTAATCGTAAAACTTCAAGGTAAATACAGACCAAAACGCAACGTAATATCTACAGATAATTTCCAGGCAATTTACCTAATGAATCCAATTGGAACAAATTGATAAATTCAAATACTCCAGTTGGTGTAGACGAAGAAAAGTACTGCTACAAACAAAATCTGCGAAAGAGTTGACTCTTTAACTGTAGCATTTACGAATCTATGTGAAACTTGGTGAAGAACATTAGTACTACGTGAACACGTACGCTGAAGAACATCGATTAAAATGCGTAGAAAGTCTTCTCGCTACAAAAATAATTTCCTTTTTTAAAATAGTATTTTATTCATTTCAAAGTAATTATTCGTTGTCAGTCAAGTAACTAAACCATTTGTATTTACGTTGTATATTGAAAAAAAAACATTTTCACAATAAAAGTGTAGATCAATTACAATGGCGAGAACCGCCTAGCCACAACCAATACCGATGCTGGCAATCTAGGGCGCTGAATCGAGCGGCAATTTCCCGTACCCGATATGGCGGACGTAAAAGCTAGATATTTCCGCTGAGCTTAATGAGGCTTTTTGCAACATTCTAGTGCACTTTGTTCGTCAATGCTCTATTAGGGTTTCTGTCTATTGGTAAAAAATTCCATATGTTTATGTATACGTTATTTTCATTTTTAATGGATTTTTTAATGTAAAGAAAAATTTTTGAATGGGTCCTCAGATAGATGATGTTTTTTGTTCTTATCTCTATTAGCTGTAATATTGAATAAGCCTATATAACTACAAACATTAGTTTATAAGTACAGTTTTTAAGATATATTTTGGTACATTTAAAAACATCGGTTACGAAAATAAACTACGAGTTAATGATAAAAATATTACACTGATATAAATGAATTAAAATAGTTTAAATCTTGAAGATGATAATTACCCTCTTGTTTGATTAAAAAAATATTATTCTCTTTCACTAAAACATAAAGGAATAAAACAGACCAAGTCCGTGTCGAAACACTATCTAAATAGGATTATATAATAGTCTCTATATTCTGAAATTGTTTATACAAATTCAGCAAAATTATTTAAATTAAAGGTTCTGAGCAAACGAAAGTATCTAAAATTTTTTCGACTTTTCTTATTCATGTTGAAAATTGAGCGAGGGACGCACATTGCATATTACTTTGTTGTTTAATATTTTGGCAATTCTGGCTTAAAATGGAAAAAAATATGGTGAAAAGGAAAGTAATTTCGCGCGACAATAAATTTTTGCTTTTATAGGTAATTCAATTTTAGTCTGGAATATCACGATTGTCAGAAATATATACATATATTGGAGTTCTGGTTAAAAATTGTTTTCGTGTTTTAATTTTGTAATGGTTTGTGAATTAAAGTTTTATTAGGGAAACAAAATTGGCCATTTATTGAAACGTTATATTTTTAATTAAGTCTTTCGTTTTAAAGCAATTTCTTATAGTACCTACAATTGACTTTAGAAATTAACAATATGCTCAAATTAATAGTTCCTTATTAGTTTGTGCAATTTGGAGTTCTCTCATATAGTAAGTGTTTTGTTACCGAATTTCATCACAATTAATACTCACAATTAAATGAAACTACGAGTTGTAGTATTATTTCTACTTTCTTTAAGTTCCTTACTACCACCTAGGTTTCGTTGCAATATCTTCATGTTTATTACATCTTCAGGTGGGTTATTAGCAAAGGTAGGTGGTAGCTAATAGCCCACCTGAAGATGTAATACAACGAAATCTAGGTCTTGGTAAAGAACTTAAAGAAAGTAGGAATAATACTACGTCACGAATAATGAATTTCTACAAAATCAACGCCAAATATATTCAACAATTAACACTACTAAAAAAAAAAACAAACAAATATATATATATATATATATATATATATATATATATGTAATTAAATTTGCTATTACGGAGAATTGGGTATAAAGGGATTTTTAATTTAAGGAAATATACTGTGTATGTTGAACATCCATTAACTCCGTGGCCTTGTGCTACTAAATCACTAATTGTGCCCCTTATTTTTATTTTCCCCCAATTATCTTAAATACGTTGCTATTTTCTTACTGTCACTAGTCCACTCCGTTCGCTAAACGACATAAATTTTTGGTGTCGCAGTTTATCAGTGAAAAAAAATAATCTGGTCTACTTCTACCTTCCATCATTTAAGCAGTGCCCCCCATACTTGTGTTATATTGTTCATTACTATTCTGGACCTGTTAATCATAGCTTGGTGATATATCCATCATAGACAATGTCGAAATGAAGTTATTATTTTATGACAAATTAGAACAATGAAAAGCATCATACTGTAACAAACATAAATACTTCTATTTCATACACTTGAATGCCACAGATTTTTTAAGCTTTTCTCATTCATAGTAAACTAATTTGAAGATGGATAAACTATATTAAATTTAGAGACAATAATATCGCTAAGCACACCACTGACTTACTGTAAATTAACATTGCAACCAGTCTTAAGTTGTACTATGATACCATGTTTTTACTGCACGAGCAGCTTGAATATTGCACAAAATAAAGCTGTATAGATGATATTCATTGTCTTCTGTACAAAGTTTATATATAGGTGATGTATTTTTCCAGGCAAATAACAATTTTGTTTGTTAATATGGCCCTTAAGATAAAAATTGATTGGCTTAAAATATTATGCAACGTGGTATTTGACAAAACTTCAGCTGAAAATTGGCATCATTTGGCTATAATTTTTGGACTATCTACATTTTGAAAGCCTTCAATTGCAAAACGCATCTCAAAATCTTTCTTCAATTTTTTCTCTCGATGCCCAAAGTCAGGCTTTTCTATGAGTTGATTATAGTAGATTTTGTCTGCATCATGACCTTGGTCGACGACCTATCGCGTCTTTATAAATGACGGCCATCGTTAATTATTTTGCCTGAGGATCCGGTTCTTTGGACTATTAATACCAAAATTTCCAATTTTGTTGATTAACATTGAGATGAAATCTTGCTTTGTCACTAAATATCACATTCAAAATATGATAATCGTAAAGTTTCAGCTTAAAATTGGCATTACTGGGCGTGTCACCACCCGATAGCTCATTGTCATATACATAAAAATATAATTCTTTTACGATCGGAATCTTGAAGACTTTCAAATGCAAACCGCATATTAATATTTTCTAAAAATATTTTCTTAATATTCTCTCTAAGTTGCACTGTTGGTGTCCAAAACCTAAGTTTTCTTACAATATGATTATTATGGATTTTATCTGATTCAGAACTTTATCGACGATTTCTGACATCCTTGCAGGTGTCGGATGGCCTGTGTTAATTATTTTGATTGTTTATACCCGGTTGTTTCTATTATTCATATTCATTTCTAAATTGGATTTTAGTTTACATACGTTAGGGCTTAGACCCTTCCAAATATCTCATAAACCGTATCCATTTACATACATCTGCCGCACAACGGTTAGTATTTCATTGTTGTCGTAAAAGTGTAAATATGAAGTGTACACTTCGATCCGGTAACCGGTATCTTGGAATTGGCGGGCCTAACAATAACCAGCGTCGAGCGTCTGAGCGTTTCTGATGAAAGAAAACTGCTAAGAGAGTTAACGTTCATCGTGTATATACGCACCACTTTCACGACATGAGATTATGAGAAATTATAAGTTTTGTTTTTGGCCTTTGGCACATTACCGTAAATTTTTTTACAAAGAGCCAGTTAAATTGAAAATACCACAAAATAATAGAATCGTGCAAACATATTTTGTACATTCAATACGAAAAATGTTGAATGATATATATTTTGCGTATTATGCGTTTTTTACTTTCAATTGCCAGTACTCTTTGCTATGGAATTGAAAAATTAAGAATAAAAGTTTCACATGCCTGGAATCAATATATTGAAAAAATATTTCATAGATTCATGCAAATTATTGGTTTTTATGCCAGTTTTGAAATAACCAAATAAAACACAATTAATGGACCATGACGCAACATAAAGGTTCATTTTTTTAAAATGACTATCTAATTTTCCCGCAAATCGTATAACTAGGTTTAATGCTTACATATGTTTCTCTTTGGTCGAAATAGGGAAATAATTGATCGGATAAAATAAGTTATGCACCTAATACTACGTATGTATTTGTTTAAATCTATAACCCGCTATATCACCCTCATACTAACCATCAGTAACACACTTTCATTTTAATATATCACTCACTAGCTTCACATCCCATGTTAACATGTTAATTTCCGCAAAGAAAATATTTAAACCAAAACTTTGAAAATATTTCCAATATAGTCGGCTACGTAATATAAGTGCATGAAAATAAAATCAATATATATGGCGCCTTAAATATCACTTTTTTGTTCAAATGGCTTTCCGTTAGCGTGGAATTCTTGTTGGAAAAAATACCCTATATTAATCAGAAAATGATTAGAAAGTGACCAACAATTCTTTTAAAATCATGGCAAAAAATTGGTGCTTTTAATTTTGTATGTACTTGAAGAATTTGTCATATCTTGTTTGAAATTTGACAAAATGTTGGTAAATCAAATGATTAGTTCGTTCGGTCATATATTATTCTAGAGGCTTTTGTAATATATTGTTATTACTATGAAAAAAAATTTAAAAAATTTCTTTGTACATTGTTTGTTGATATTGGCCTAATGTACAAATTTCAAGTTTTCGGATACAGCGGCAGAGTGGGTATGTGTATGATAGATACTATATTTGTGAAATGGAAATTAGGCATATAATACTTCGTGAAGTAACTTATTGACATATTTCGATCAAAGTCAAGGAAATATGTCAAAAAATTTGAATACAAAACAAAAAATTGATAATTTAATTCCGATTTTTCCAGGGAAAATTCTTAGTACTTTCACATGTTTTATACCTGATTTTCTTTTACTTTCCATGTGCTCGTACATGGTTTTAATCTTGTGCGTACCATTTCCACACAAAAAACAACGAATCGAATTATATACACTTACAATAAACATAATGGCGAAAATATGCCAGGTTATATATGGTTGGCTTTTTACATTTAAAACGAAGCGAATGGGGTTGATCGAAGCTTATCAATTTACGTCGACGCTTATAAAACATCGAATCATATGTCTTACTCAATTTGATAGGAGAAAGCAAATTATTTCCGAAAACTCGACAAAATAAATATATTACTAGTCGAATAATTACCACTAAAACAGTCACAGTTTAAAAAGTAATACCGTTAACAAAATAAAGAGAAAATTATTAAATATTCAATACTTAAGATAAACGTTTATTAACCATACAAAATTAGTCTCACATATATATCTATATTGATAAATTGATAATTAGATATGTTGGGTTCCTTTCAACTCAAATAATTTTTTTAAATCTATTTTCATAATGAATAGAAATATAATCAAATATTTGCAAATTAAATAAGATATTATTTTTAAAGTATATAATAAACACTTATACATGACTTGGGTGTTTTAAATTAAAACTCATCTTCGCTGCATTTCAAAATTTTAGATTTTCAGTACTATAAATTTTTCTTCGACTAATTTTATATAATTTCCCTGCAAAAATTCTGCAGTGTGTTTATTAAATAAATGAAGAACTATTTAGTTATCAAAACCTGTAGTCACTTACCAATTTACATGTAATTTAGTCCTATGAGAAAAAAGAAGAAAATGGAAAGAAAAATTGATAACACTTATCAGAGGTGTGTAACTTGCACTTATTCAGAGGTTTATAATGTGTTCTTCAGATCGCCTCTTAAGGCAATAATTATAACTAGGAATTAAGATTATATTTAATATATTATACTGTGCTAGTTCAGGAGTTGACATATAATTTGACGTTTTGGTGCTATTGGTTAATAATATAAGCCGTAAGTCTGATGTAACAAATGGAATAAAAACTGATGAATCATTAATCGCATAAACGTGAGTAGTGAAAGACAATTCCAGTCAATCGTTTTGTTTTATTTAAACCCATATTAATTAATATTTCGTTATTTTTTATACGATAATATTTACCTAGACCGCCTCTTTTGACGATTTTGATGGTATTACAGTTTCGTAGAAAAGTGTATGCAAACACCGACTTTCAACGAATAAGCGCGATTAGCCAAATGCTCCGGAACAGTGAATTATGAAACGCTTTGATCTTTGATGTTTTCAAAGAAAAAAGATTATGAAAAATATTTTCTTTGCTCTTATCCGCGGCGAAACGAATCGATTTGTCGGAGACAAAGCCCAAGATTGTTGGCCTTCTATGCTGGATTACCTTTGAAACGATGTTCAATTTTAAAAAAATGACAATTTTTATGATTTTCCTTGTTTATAATAATTTTAATGCCCATAAATATAAGTGTTCAAGGAAAATTTAAACAATTATAAACCCATATTATATTTTTAGAGTTGCGATGGAATTCCTGACTTTGGAGCATTTATCAGAGTGTAAAATTTTAAACTGGGTACGACATGGTGACAATACTATCAGTCTAATGAAAAAAATATGTTTAAGGAAGACATTTAAAAAAACTTTTAATTCCACTTTTATATGACAAAAAACTGATGTGTTTAGAGATTCCGTGGAATAAAAAATAATCTTAATATGATTATGGACAAATTAAAATTTTGTGGCAAAATAACTTCTCTTATTCTATGAACTTCCTCTTAATTTATTTGAATGGTGTTCACATATCTCCCCGAAATTCAGGTCAAACTTTGCCGCTTGTCGGTCGAGTGAATGCATTATTCCTCGAGGTTTATCAATTATAAATATGGAACAGTTCCCCCAAGATGACAGGAAATTGGCACGGTAAAATAAAATAACTTCCATATAAATTTGTCAGAAAATTCTTCCCAAATGTTTATTCTATATCGTTTTTTACTATAATGTATATTAAAATAAGGCAGATCTTATTTGATTTAAATTCTGGGAAAAATACCTTCGATAGTATCCAATTGTTATGTTTGTAACTTTCGTTTCTAATTGTTATACTCGTATTTGTATCGTTATTTTTATAACACAAGTAACATGTGTTAACTTGTGTTATTACATATAGAAATCAAATAAAAAATCCTATTTTTATTTACAGTTTTCCTTTAAAATTTTAATACAGAAAGTGGTGCTTCGTATTAAACTTCAGTTTTATTTTATTCGTCTGTAAATTTAGGTTTCGGGAAAGAAAATATAATTGAATACGCTATTTAAACTTCCGTGAAGTGAGAAAAAATTCCTTAAAAATTATTTTTTGTTTTTTTCGCCAGCCCGTTGTTTCGAGTATCACATAAAATTCACTGAAACCATCTGAATGGAATTGCAATAATGTTAATGTTTAAACTAAATTTTGTCCCATTCGAATATTTCGCAAATATTACTTTAAAAACACGTCTTTTTTTATTTACATGTATTCCTGCTTTTTTCAACATCATATAAAAACTAAGAAACCGATTTGAATTAAACTTTTGCGATATTTTTGAAACAAACATAAAAGTTTACATAAGTAATATAATAATAAACACTTTATTCTAATGTATATTTCTTTTTAATAAGTTTTTATTAGGTTAAATTAGGTTGGGGTAGATAAGATCGGGTTAACATTTTTATAGTTTAATGTATTTATCGAGTGTAGCATGGAAATTAAAAAATATTTCCTTCGTATGAAGCCCACATCTCCGTGGTGTAAGATTTCTCTCAGGAGGAAAAGCTAACCTTCCTATTTCTTCCCACTAAAATCTGGTTGCATCTTTTTATTTTAAGCTTTGATTTTATTCCTACCGAGGGTACTTTTGGAAGTAAAAAAATAAAACGTTTTTTTAAAAAATCGCGAAAATAGCGAAAAAAGTCGTCGATATTATTAGCGGAGATTTTCTGCAATTAATATAATTGGCTTGAATTGTGTATTTTTACGTCATAAAAATGGATTTATTTATAGAAAATTGTACAAAATTTCAAGTAAAGTGCTTCATTGGTTTCTTAAGATTAAATCTAAAACCTGAGTGGGAAATATTCGTTTTTATGACCAAATTCTTAATAGGATTATTAAGTATATTATCTGAAAATAATCTACAGAATTTTACAAATATTAAAATTGTGATTGAATAGAAAATATTTTATTTACACATACTGCTATTTACACAAATAAAAATCTTAAAATTCCTTTCAAACTTTTAAAAATCAAGTCAATTCAACAAATTAACTTGATTGCCTAATCATTTTATATGAAATTTGCAAATAGCAAATCTTTAGTTTTTAAATTGAAAAGATCCACTCGAGACGAGCATAGCTCAGGTAACAAAGAAAAATATAACTTATAATTTAGAGCACAGAATAGAACGAAAATTTCCTAATTCGATACACTGAATGCTAAAAGATTTTTCTTGTGGGCGTAATTGATGACTGTTTCGATTATCTCTAATTAGGAACTTTTTTAAAAGGATCTGAACCGTAATCATTTTGAAACGTATAATTTTTCAGAAAGACACGCAGGAATTAAGAGAATTATTATTATGTAAAATTCTAGTTTTCCGTATGAATACCCAATACAACGAAATTAGTTTTTAATTAAATTTAATATAAATATATTAGAATTTCAGTTCAGTGATACATTTAGTGCTTTAATCAGGTTATATTTAATGTAATATAGTTATTTTGGAAAAAAATACTGATTTGTTTATAGCAGTTTGATATTTTCCTTTTCTTCTTCCGGTTTAATGCAAAATCTTAAAAGAATAACGAGCTTTTAATTGCTATTCGTTAACATTGAAAATTAATGATATGTCAATATGAAATGATATTTAATACTTTCTGCATTTTTTGAGGCTTCAAGCACAGTTTAAATTTTAATATTGAATATCGTAACAACAAAAATTAAAAAAAAATATTCATTAGAAGCTCAACAAAATCTATTAAGTACAAATAAAACTCACGCCACGACGGTTCACATCTATAGAAAAGTATTCCTATAGAAAAAATTAAAAATATTAATTTAATTTTTTAACTTGTAAATGGTACATTTCTAATAAATGCAAAAATGTAGTGAGTATTTAAAAAAAATATATAGCTTGCCGATAAACGTAAGTATTCAATAATTTCTCTAGAATATCTTATAAAACGTTCTGAAAAAGCATTTTAGAATCCTTTCAATTTGCGCTCCTAATTAATGCTTCACAGCATACCTGCAATTGATAAAAATAAAATACTTTGCCAGATCCATCTAAAATTTCCATATGAATACTTTAGGCCTTTAGCTATTGACATATTTGATGGTTAATATGCTTGGTAAAGCCAAACTTTTTGTTTCTGTGTCAAACAGTGTCTGACAAAAATGTTTATTAAACTCCAATTACATTTAAATTTTTTTCCAGGTTAATTTAATATAAAGCCAAAAGGAATGATTTAAATACTAAATAATTACGTGGTTTATGTCCCGCGGAATAATAAAGAATAATAGCACCATCTTTCATAATATGTACCTATACATATATATATATATATATATATATATATATATATATATATATATATATATATACATATATATATTCATATATATACACATATGTATGTATTTAATTTGGGGCAAACTATATTCATAGAATGAAAAAATCTTCAATGTCGACGAAAGCCTATGAAAATTAAAACTAGCCAAGTGCTTGTCTAACCCCCGTATCGAGGATCGTTTGAATTGAAATTACGTTATCATAAGTCATTTCTAACATGATGTTCTTCCTGGTGCAATAAAATGAAGTAACATCCAATTAAACTAATTAGGTGGGCATATCGACCTGATATTACAATAACTGTTTAGAATTATCACTATAGTTTTCTTGTAATCTTTCCATGGCTATCCAAAAATCCTGTTTTCTCATAAATTTACTTTCAGTAGTTTTGTTAATAAAGAAATATAAGGCTTTTATTAATAAGTTTAAGTTGTTTTCAAATAATCCGATTTATTATTGTATATTTTGTATTATACTTCTAAAACATGTTACAGAAAACATGAAAAAATATTCTATTTAAATACCAAATTTATTTTTGGAAAACTACGTTTCCCAACCCCTTTAATGTATAAAGTTTTTAATGTTAGCTCTTAAGTATGTGTGGTTAATAGGCCAGATTTCAGTTTAAAAAGATTTAAAAATCTCAGACGTGCGCCTGACGAACATATGAATGATTTCATATGGGTTAGGATTCTTCTTCCAAAGCATGGAATACTATAAAAATATTCATCCTCAAATTCGATACGTCTGACGTATATCAAAAAATTTAATTTTTATTCCATTTCTACCTATTCACCTAATTCTACTTAGCTTCCTCGTCAAATTTTATCGCAGTTGTTCTTAAACTCAAAGATTCATTATGATTCAGATGAACAGACTATTATACTAGAAAATGTTTCTTGTTTTTTATTTGGTTACGGCCCAATAAAAGTAAATGGCGGGTTAATTGAAAATATCCGGAAAAACGAAACTTGAAAAACTAAACAGAAGGTATTATACCTTCAAAAAAACTATGGAACACTATATGAAAGCAAGAGTAATTAAACGTATAAGCAAGTATCACGTTGAATTATAGCTATTCAATTCTAAAGGTACGGAAGCGATTGAATCTGTGAACCGAAAAAATAATAGGGAGAAATTCCATCTGCCTTAGATTAATATTTTCGAAGTCATTTTTATAGTCTGGTTAAAATTGTTAATTATGTAACAATATTATTAAATATTTTAAACGTTAAGAAAATCAATAAAACACGAGATACAAGGAAAATCTTTATTTTCCATGTCACTACAAAATTTTCTGGTTACTTGTCAGGTTCCATCAAAATTTTCTGGTTATGTAACGAAAATAAAGCAAATTTACACTTATATTTGATTCTTTGTTATCGGAAAAATGAAACGATTGACAGAGTAAAAGTATTGATGCAATTATTACTAAGTTATCAGTTTACGCAATTATAACCAAATGATAATTAATTTACTTTCGCAAAGAAAATAAAGCAACCAACAATTTGCAATGTATCCTTAATTAAATACATCATACCAATATATACATACACCTTGGCTGATAAAGTACATGGCTTAGGCATTTGGAATATGATATAATACAGCGTCTTAGGCATTGTTTTTTGTTTCAAACGAATCTGCCTGAAATCCTTGTTCGAAAATGAATGTCAAACCGAAAATTGTAAAAAGATCATCAAGAAGCATTTTTGAAACTGGCAGCGTCTCATGTAGTCATGTTACTAAATATTAATCTTTAAATTTTGACTATACTTGAAGAATGATTGGTTATCTGATTCTTCATACGTCTTTCTCACATTTATATTTATTTTACTAATAAAGTACTTTGACTATTTACTGACCATAAACGTAAAATAATTGTTTTTTGGTTACTATATTTCAAGTACAATTTTATAATTACCAAATATTTAGTTACTCAATATGTATAAAATTGTTTATATTAGTGAAATTAATGCTAGACTTGAAATATTTTTTTCAATGTGAAGAGCGATATATTTTTATTTAAATAAAGACATTATTTTAAATAATTGCCATGGGAAATATCTAAATGAAAATCCACTTTCTTTTTCTCAAGAGGAATCAAATCAACAGCATATACCTGCGCACTTACCTGCTACTTTAAAAATTTCTTTTACAATTAATTATTATTAATTGTTAAATTTAATTATTATATGTAATTTTACGGTGAATACATGGAATATATTTTCTAAAATTTATAAGCGGATTTAGTGACATACCCTGGTAACTTACATGGTGGTGAAGTTATTGTTTATTTACCGGAGCTATTTTCTGTATTTTACTTTTATTTATTCTATGTCATGTCAGATAAAATTAAAACCATTGAGTGCTACACGCTGGTGATATGCATGATGTCAAATTATTATTTGTTTACAGAAAGTATCAAGTAAACTAAGCTCTTTGAAACAAGTAAGTATTAGTGCGTATGGAATATCGTTTTATGCTTCGCATTTATCCAAAATCAGTATTGACAGTCATCTTAAGTTATTGATAAAGTCAGGAAAAAGATTATGAGAATGTATGATCTAAAGAATTTATGTTAAAAATAAAATGAAAAATAAAATGTCGATTTGAATTGAAGTGTATAATGGGTGCTATTCAAATTTAGAGCAACCCTAATAACCTAACAAAGAAATTAGTGTTGAATACGTTGAAAGTTGATCGGTGAAATGGAACTAACCAATTTCACATTTTCTTTGATGTTTCACTTCCTAAATATTTACTTTCCCTTACAATGAAAATAGATACGTTAGTCCGAAATATTTACATGGTTACAGGAATTTAAAAGTCGACATTGGTCTCCACTACAAATAATTTTTTTTAAATTTTGATTGTTATAATTACCTGAAATTTTTCTGAACAAATTTTAAATCAAATTTTTGCCCAATAAATTGTTTCCTAGTATTTTAACTGTCTTCCACTATACATATTTCAACTAAAAAAGAAAGAAAAAAAAGTAGCGCGTAAGGTCACTACTTTGAAAGTTTATATATTTCGGTAAAACAATGTATCCCATGTTTATGTTAACTCTAATAAGTTGTGGGATCAGTTTTACACATAATTCTTTAATATTATAAGGCGTAATTCTAACTAAACAAGGCGGAATAAAAACTAAGGACTTCTTCTAAAAACTCAAGTTTATTACTTGACGAAACAGTTCTATTCAGTGGTTCTGTTAAATTCAAATCGACATTAATTACTTCGGTAATTCTTTAAAACGATATACACTTATCCCTTGAATAATCCAAGCATTTAAACGAATGTAATGGGACAGAGAAAAAACCCTTTGATATTTTTATGGTTTCATGAAAAGAGATTATGACAAAGATTTGTTTTTCCTTTACCCGCTGTGAAACGAGTCAAGTGAATGGAATCAAAGCCAAATATTGTTGGCACTCGATTCGGTATTACATATAAAACGAGGGTATTCATATATTGCGCCAGAAGATTTATCAGATTAGATCATAAATATTTCACATTTTTCCTTATTCAAGATATTTTTCATTTCCCGAAATATGCGGTGTAATCGTTAAAGGAAATATTAAACTGATATAACCCCATTGTAAATATTTAAGATTGCTAAAACACATTTGCTTACTAAGCTTTTATTAAAGTGTGAGCTGATCTAAATGTGGTGAAAAGTGCCATGATTAGAACATATAATAATTATGTATTAATCATAATAATTTTTAGGATCAAAAGTGATAATCATAGTATAAGATAATTATGCAAAATAATAATCACAGCATAATATATTCATCAACAGTTATAGTCGCAGCATGAGGTAAACATTATAATTTTCACTCGGAAATATTGAAATGTCTAGATAGAGGTTTCAGTAGTATAATGGAATTTTAAAGTTATTAAATGTATTATTAAGTAATTTGTATAGGTATTATATTTTTTTGAAAAGAGTAAGTGAGGAAATTGTTCTGGAGAATCTTATTAAATTTGAAACTGTTATGGTAAATGGGATTGGTTTACTAAATGCTATTGGAATACCAAAGAAATCTGCCTATGTTATTTATTCCACAATTAATAAACAAAGTTAATAGGGATGAAAAGATGCCCCCAATTCCTTATCTATTTTCCCCTTTTTAGCATTTTACCGGCAATGTCAGAGGAAATAGAAAAATAGTTCGTAATTATTTAAAATTTTTTTTTAATCAATAAGTTATTCTGTACTCATTCTAGTTTTTGCAGAAACATCCGTAGTTTATTATGCATCCCAAAAAATATTTTCTCGCTGTCTGATAAAAATTAGAATAAGACGAACAATATTGCAGGCTATTTAAATGCTTTTTACAGCTTCAGTTTTGTATAATCCGTAATTAAAGTACTCTTACGATGTATCAGATGCTACTTATCCATGTGTATGAAGTTATTTTTATCAAGGTTTGTCCAGTGTTTTAAAGATTACATGATGAGTGTGCGCAAGTTTTTTTCAACATTCCGCACAAATCTTAAATTACTTCATATTTAAATAGTAACGGGGTACCCAGGATGACTAATTGTCTTATGCAATGTGCGCTTAATCTGATTGACAGATTAGTTAATATGACATTAATTTTTCTGTTCGAGTAATTCACTGAATCTGGAGCTGGTCTCATTCATGTGACGCGAGCTACGGAGCAATTGTCGATTATATCAGAATATTTAATAGCACGTTTCCGTGACCAATTTACATTTACATCCCCTGGGTTAAGTAAATATGGAACATCACTAATTGAAGTAATAAAAAGTCAAAGTTTTCAAAATTATGTTCAATAGCAGTTTCCTTAGATGTAGTCGATTTGGGAAAATAATGTTAGTAATATATACTTCTATCTTATTTATAGTATATTATAAGAAAAATAATTCAACAAAAGCATCGTAGAAAACTAGTGACTAATTTTTTAAAAATTATCAGACACAAATATAAAATATTTTAATCAAAAGGAAACGTTAATATTGCAAAACACCCTTGCCTTTTATTTCCGGAGGTGTCATGAAACGAAATGAATTAAAAAATTTGTTTAAATACATTTTGTCTGCACAAATATTCTTACTTTTAGAAATATACAAATTTTTTTTTAATGTACATATATTTAAAACGTACATAACTCTTATGCTTACATCACAGAAACCTGGACCGTCTGATTAAAAGATAGCAATGGATGTGCTAGAAATGTGAAGCTTGAAGCGTATGCTAAAAACTCCTTGGATCGCTTTCTGTATCAATATATACATTACAAAAAAATGAGAATTAGAGAGAAAATTTCATTAAATGTACAATTGGGAATTCTTAAATTCTGGAACATACTACCAGAAAATGATTTTCAATAGACCGTAGTGGTGCAGGGACATGTTGAAGGCAAAAAGCGTCGAGGGAAGTTTCTAACCCAGATTGTTTTAGAAATGGGTAGCATTTTTATATTGAACTGAAGTAGACGCAGATGGAAATGCATTGTTAAAGAAGTGATCGAAGTCGAGAGAACGAGGATGAAGAACAACCATGCACATCACCATCGAGGCCACGACCACTCTGACAAGAGTGTGATGACTATGGAACAAGATAGGGAAAAAAATAGTTACTTTTGTAGTGAGAAATGTTCGTAAAACTTTTTCTCTAAAATTAATGGTTCAGCCGTTTCAAGGATATAAACAATTAAATAATTTATGAAAATTATTCTGGTTAGAATATTTTAAAACTGATAAAATTTAATAAATCTATAATTTAGTGATTTAGAGTAATACTAATAATAATACAGAATCCCACAAAACGAATATTTTACAGACACGAAGATAAATATTTTTTGTAGTCTTTTAATATGGCCTTATAAAATATTCGCTTAATCAAAAAAATATTCAATTAAGTGTATTGTTCGCCTAAGGTTGTCAGCCCTGTATAAAATTATAATATTTCTCTATTATAAACGACATTAATTCCATTCTCATTTAAATATGCCATCAACTCGATGATGACTAGTTAAAGTACTATTTGCATTGAGTCATTTGTTCGATGTCATTTCAATAATACCTATGGAATGATTTTTTATTTTTTTGTTTATTATAATGGTTACGCATCTATACAGTATAGAAGGAACCCTTACAGGACAACTTTGTGTTCCCTCTGTCTCTCTGTCTGTCATAGCCCTTTTTTCAGGAACGCGTGGCGGTATCAAGTTGAAATTAATTTAAACTACTTAGGTCTTAAGTTGGAGCTCTAAGAAGGTCAAGCTTTTAAGTCAGCGTAATAAAAAAAAACCCTAAAAATAGAGCCATTTATTCGATATTTCGATAGTCGCAAATAAATCGAAACCTATAGGATAATTTCCTTTGATCCAGAATCATGAAATTTGATAAGAAGCAAAAATCGGTTATTCGTAATTACACTACTATATTTTTTTTTAAATATTTAAAAATCTATAAAATAAACTGTGGTATAATATTTAAATTAGGCAGTGTAGATTGAGAGAAGTTAAATTCAAAGTGGCGTTCTTAAAACAACTTTGAAATCACCTGTTTTTAAAAAATGCACTCTTTGAAATGACAACGAGTCTCATGTCAGATTGTTTCGACGCGCTGTGAGCTTTAGTTTTATGCACTTTAAGCTTAGCCGAATTTACGGAAAATATTTATAAGGTATTTTGCCGATTTATTTTGTTCGCTATGCTCTCATAGGAAAAAATCCGTATTTTTAAATTTGCATGCCTTCATTAAGCTGCAAATATATGAATGTTTACAAGGTTCCATCCCTCAAAATGAAGTAAGACCCTTATAGGGCCTTATAGGGTTGCTTTTCTTCACCCAACAAAAAGATATGTCCCTTTGGTGCATATTTTTGGTATTATTCTTACGGTCATAAAAAGCTACAGTGAATAAAAGTACAATATTAGGAGTCGGCAAAATGGGAAATCTTATAGCAAAATTAAAAGAAATAGAACTATATAAGAAGGAAAATAAACGGTTCTCGAATTATATGTGGAAGTATACATTTTCTTTAAATGTGCGCCTGTGAAAGACATAGTAGGTGATATATATATATATATATATATATATATATATATATATATATATATATATATATATATATATTCATACGTTTTTCTATATTCGACGTCGATTTTTTCAGAAATTATGAGATGTAGAAACTTGAACGGTAAAACGTATCCTAGAAATAAAGATTGACATAGAAATAAGACGTACTGATATATGTTATTAATCTAGTATATGTATTTAGTAAATATGAAAGGAGGGGTAAATAAAGGATTTGGAATTATTCTATGTCATAATGCATTATTGGTTAGTTGATTTCAAAAGGCTTTTTTTGAAGGATGCAAAATAATTTTATAATAATTTTGAATTGCATATATAAACAATTCCCAAATTGTTTAAGGTTAGGAACTAATTTTACGCCCTTAGTGATTTAGAATAACGTGCTATAAAAAAAATGATATTCAAACCACATAAATTATTAATTAAAACTTACTTCTGTTAGAGTCGAATAATTAATCAAATAATTTGATAATTTGTAAAAGTAAATACAGAAAATAAATAACACCGAACTTAAATGTCACCAAATGGACAAACTTTGTAAGAATATCCACTATATATTTTAATAAATGTTCACAAATACTAGGTATAAAAACGTCAATAATAGGAGAAAACGTCTATCGGTATATGCATTTAATTTCTACCGATGTTATTTATTTCATTACTTTTTAAACAAAGACATTTACTAAGCCTTATTATCAAACGTTGTGATGCTATTATTATGTTTATGAAGAAAAGCGTGCTGTAAAACTTACCTTTGAAGAATCCGACCATTTGGCTGAACGTCCCGGAATGATGGAAAAACGCTTTGATCTCTAATATTCTCAGAAAAAGAGATTATGATCAATATCTTATTCTCCTCACCCACGGCACAGCGAATCAATTCAGTGAAATGGAAGCATAATATTTCCGGTCTTCAAAGAGGGAAATTTCCATTAAGAACGAAAGCATTCAAATTTATTTTAGTGAAACGACAATTGTTTGACGTTTTCCTTTGCTTACATTATTTTTAATTGCCGGCGAAACAAAAAAATACAAACTTTCAATTGAATAAACATAGATTGATATAATTCCATTTGATATTTTCAACTTCGCTACTTAAACGCGACCTTTATGCTTTTATAAATTTGTAAGCTGTACAGTTCACAAATTGTTAAGGTGATGAAAACATGACACATCAGTGCAATGGCAATAACATCGTTATAATTTTAATGTGAAAACACGTTTAATGACGTGTCAAGAAAATTGGATACAAAAATGAAAATTGGATACAAATCCAATTCAAAAATTTATTTTTTTCATATCTTATTTATTTTCATGAAAATATTGTACGCCACATGTTCGTTTACTTTTACCTATGGCAGAGTAAATTTTTCAAATGTTCCTTTTTTTTGTATATTGATTTCTTTATTGCCGATTTTTTACATTTTAATGGATACAGTAACTAAATAAGTTGATACCTTTTAAGCTAAGTTCTGAAGATCCAAACGCAAATACGGTGTTGTTTATAAAAATTGGGGAATAATTATATCAGTTTTAAAGAAATATTTAAACTATTTACTGCATAAATAACTTCTTCAGAAGAGAACAAATTCCAGCCTTTTATATATATGTACAGTGGATAATATTTTTAAATCTGATTTTAATTTTAACCTAAACATTTATATTGACAGTTTGTGCGTACGTTTTTTTAGAAAATTTTATTGTGGCAAAATTAAGGATATACCAGCGTCATTATGAAGAGCCCAATGAAATTTCTCTTTATATTACTCAACCAGCACACTGGCATCTGCATGAAATTGGGCTCACGATTTTATTGGGCATATATCTACGGATTGCCAGCCGAGCGAGCACAAATAATTACTTGAGGTTTATCAAAGTTAACTGCGGGACTATCCTTGCGGGACGGCAGACGATTGATGCCGTAATAAAACACAACAAATTCCAAACAAATTGCCCAATCATTCTTATGAAAATGTCAATTTGTAATATAACGAACGAAAGAATAAGACAAAGTTAATTTATCTGATTCGAGTATGATAATAGAGTTTCTTTCACTAAGATCTAATTGTCATCTTCGTTCATAAATATTTTATTCTGAATCTAGATAAGAGATTAAAATTCATTGTACGTATTACCAACTTTATATTACGGTTGTTTTCACATATACAATATTTTCTACTTTTTTGGCTAAGTAACATTCATTCATAACAATGATTTTAATTAGTAATCATGATAAAAAATGTGTATGAAAATATCTCAGAACTTAAAGTTCCAAGGTTTTATATCCTTTGGTGTAAGGACAAAACCATGACATATTAAAGATAAAAAAAAAATTCATTAGATATTTCGAGAAGCCAAACCCAAAAAAAACCCAAAATTTTTAAAAAGTACATAAAATTTTCCAGCCGAACATCAAATATTAATGGATAATTTGAAGAGTCAAAACGCGAAAAAGTTAAAAGTATTATGACCAACAATGTTACGCACGAATATAGGATATATATATATATATATATATATATATATATATATATATATATATATATATATATATAATGCAGACATATAATTTATAAATCTCACACTGACGTACCGGACAATTACACCAAAATAGAAATAAACAATAGAAGCCTACAAGATAGTGGGCATGTAAAAAAATTAAGTTCACCATTAACCCCTGAAATCGAATTCTTCCTCTAAGGATTTCTCAAGGATTCTCAGAATTCTCAGGGATTCTTAAGGATTCGGCTAAATATCGGCATAATAAAAATTTCAATAAGATAAATCTTGCGTGAAACATTTATGAATTCATTTTATATTTCTGACCAAAAATATGATACTTTATGTGATATAGCATTCTGGAAGATATAGATGTATCTTTATAATACCAGATCAAACATCTACTTTTCTATACCACTAAATGTAAAATTGCGTCATCTCTTGTTTTATCTTACTCTCATTTTCAAAGTTTTTTATGTTTCAAAATTTTTCAGACAAATAAATGAGTACAACTGTGCTTTAATTTACTTTCTGAATTATTAAGCATTCGTCGAATTCTTGGAAGTCGTTGAATTTTAATAGTAATTTAATTTTATGGAATTATAGGAAATTTTTATTTTCTTTTTTGCGGTTGGATCTCCCTCAAACGGGCGACACCCTTTGCGGACCGCGTCCGCTACTCCAAACCCTTAGCTACGCCACTGGCGTAGATTAATAATTTAGAAAATAATAATTTAAATTTTATGAATCATAACGCGAGAACAAATTTATAAGTATTGGAAATTTTAAATTTTTTCAGCAACTTCTAATAGACGAAAATATAAATTTAAACTTAAATAATATTTAAAAACACCGTCAAATAAAGTTACAGCAAATTAAATTACAGGTTATCTATGGGATACATTTCATTGTCTTGAAGAGAAGAAAATTGTTTCAAATTCATTAATAAATTTAAAATGTATGAATGCATTTAAGCAATAGCCATTTAAAAAAATTTACAAATATATTCTTGTTAAGATATTATTCCCATTTATATTAGAAATCATAAAGGAATGGTTAGAAATCATAAATGAAAATGGTACCTTCATGCATTAGAAATCATAAATGAAAATGGTACATCAAATATTAAGAATATTCTTGTCTGTATCAATATTTGAGATATGATGGAACCATCTTGAAAACATTATTCTCATATATTATGTGGAACACGTACAGAGAGAAAAATTTTATCCAAACCGGTCTCACGTTTTTTTGGGATATTTGCGGTTTTCTTAATTAATATTTGAATGAATAATTGAGAAAATTTCGTTTTTAATGTAACGAGCAATATGTTAAGTCGTAAAAATGTAGTGAAATTAAATACCATGAATTAAAAATTAAGTGATTGTAATTCATGAAATTCAATAAAATAAAATATACCTCGCATTTAATATAGATGTTTTTAAATATATTTTGTCTTAAAATAAAATTTTATCATCAAAACAAAAGATTTTTAATATTATTTCCGGTAACGATACAAGGAAAATAATTTCCTACTTTGTTATTTACTGTAGTTGGTTCAGAGCGTGGGTATTATTGTATGTAAAAATGGAAGAAGTATTCAATTTATAAAATTGTATTGTAAATATATTTCAATACGCACACCCTTATTTCGATTTACGAACTGTTGTAATTCTTATTATTTAATAACAGAACCTAATCGTATTTCTATATCTCAGAATACTGTTGCTTATAAATTTTATTGTTACTAACGATTGCCTTTTTACAACAGCAAATTTCTCATGGTTCATAGCAGTAATCAAATAAGTAAAGTATACTTAATTTGTGTAACACTATCTTATCTGATAAATCGATGTAATTTACGCAAATAAATACGAAAACGAGCAATTTATTAACTACAGAACTTACTGACAAATTATAAATTCGAGGAACGGCTTACCTTCAAATATTATGAAACATGAGAAGAAATTGCTTGAAAATCATGTTTCCAGCTTTTCTTCGAAAATAATGGTGAAACTTTTTAATTGTTACTAACTCATTCTTTAATAACATCCTTGGTAAAGTAAATTAGGGAAAAATTGAAAGTTCTTAATTATTAATAACTCATTCTTTAATAACATCCTTGGTAAACTAAAAAAAAATTGTAATTAAGGAAAAATTGTAATTTAAAACTTTACTGATGATGTCTAGTATATCATGAATCACTACTTCTAGAATATTCTAGTATATCACGAATTGTCTAGTATATCACGAATCTCTACTTCTAGAATATTCCTGCGTTGTAAATTATAAAATTGGGTTTCCTACAAAAAAGAATATATTGTCACGATTTTTGCCACTTTTAGTCAAAATGCCAGACTTAATGAAACTTAATGAACCGGTTTAAAACCTAATTAAAATATATTAGATTATTTTGCTGCAGTTTAAGCTGTTATTAAAGTTTAAAAACATTACATGAATTTTATAGTAGTGAAATATTTATCCCCTTCCTATCTTTTTAGATTCTGCTATTAAAAATCAGTCATTTTATTTCAAAAAGCATAGCCATTTACGTAATTTTAATTAAAAACTAAGTAATAATGGAGATATGTCATCATAAATAAGGTTAGCCACACCTCTAAACAACAATTGAACCCTACATTAATTCAGTAAATTGTTATTTTTAATGAACTTTGAATAACTTTATACGCTACATTTATTGTTCCATTTTCAGACATAATATAAATAATTTGCCTCTGCTGTTGAAACGTGAATAAGCAAGAAATATTTGTCTATATAACAAACAAATATTTCTTGTATATTGTTTTGCCCTCGTGTCAACATAAGTACTATAAATATTTTTACAATTTAAATAAATGTATTTAAATTATTGTGTATAAATATATATATTTACATATATATATATATATATATATATATATATATATATATATATATATATGTATGTATATATATATATATATATATATACGTCAAAAAATTATGTCTACAATAGACACCCTAATTTCCAAATCAATAAAATAAAGTATATTATAACAAAACTTAAATTTGATGGTCTATTTTTATTAATTAAAACTACCTTTGCTAAGAGATACCTTTGCTATGAAATTAACAAAAAAAATTAAGCAAATTTAAATGGGTAGGTAAACCATTTCAAATGTATAAATGACAACATGTAAAGTAACATATGACAATGACGGAATAATGAAAGACACATACACCTAAATAATTTTAAATAGAATGAAATCGTTCATCAAATATTTGAACAGACCGCTGGATAATCGAATGTACTCCACGCCGCTTCGTGTTACTGTGACGCATGCGACGCTACAATGTTTGCAAGAACGCCTGTATTTCATCTCTGTGCGCGTATACACCTTATCGAATATAAAAAAATGTGCATTATTACCTTTTTTAACTTTCACACGTCTTTTCATTTCTCTTAAAGTACAATGGCAATTTTTAATTAAAGAAGACACTTAAAATATCCATTTCACTTCTTTTGATATCGATCAATAATTCAGTCTAAATGTCATCTTAATTTTTTTTTAATTTTTCGTATAAAACTTCCTGTATTTAAAGCAGCTGCCTAAAAAAACAATATACGATATGGTAAATTTTTCTATAGACATTTTTAAGCCTTAAAATTCTTCAATGTCTTCTTCTGTCTTAATGACAGTGTAATTGCAATAATTTTGGTACCGTTTGTAAAGAAAGCGTCCAGAGCAGCGATGTTTACTCTGACAATGTTGATATCAATATCTACGAGTACATCTCGATAAATATAAAACATGTATACATACGATACACCTATGGTACTCTGGCAATTATAAGTGTTACGAAATTTGGTGTCGAATAAATAGTTTTTTGCGTGAATCCTTAAAAACAGAATAAAAACAAAATTTTCGTCCTTGTAATATTACTGAGATAAATGTTTTGGTTTTTACCGTGAATTGCAGTTTAAAACTGAACTAGCAAGGATTCAAATTTAACCTAAAAAGATATAAGAATTATTAAGAAAAGAAATTTCAGCTAAACTTCTATTATTATGGTGATTTCATTGTAAACTTGCAATTTTTTAAATTTCGTATCCGAAATGAAACTAGGAGTCCATATAAAACCACCCGCGTATCTGTTTGTTACTGCCGTTTTTCTGAGAATCTACTTTGTATAGAAACTTCAAACCTGATATATAATAAAATATATTAAAGTGAACATTACAGTATATCCTCGGAGATATATTAAATAGTATCCCTTATTTTTTAGAAACACAAACTAAAATTATGGAAAAGTAATTTTTTCCGAAGCGAAGGTTTAAGGAAAACTTAAACAATTATACCAGATCTCACAATTTTTTAAACTTGCACCGTGTTTTAAAGCCAGTGAAAGATATAGTAGGCAACAGGTATAGTTTAATAAATATAACATATACCGCTAACCGTACATGACATATTTTAATTTTTTGGTCAATTAGGATTCTTAAATAAATCTTAAGCATACAATTTATTGACTAACATTACTTAGTTCTTATTTCCACATTAAAAACTATTATTAATTTACAAGTTATTCACGAACTCTCTGTGTGAAACTACAGTAACGGTCGGCATCGCATAATTACAATAAAAAAAATATGCTTATTTGGAATGCAAAATGAAATTGGCAACATTGGAATTAAATAGTTAATGTTGCTAATTTACGTAGAGTTTGTTTGATAGCTAGTAACACGCTTTATTCATCAATGTCCCAGAGGAAGTTTTTCAAAAGAATTAGTAAAATTATAACTTTTACATAAGTTACTTTTTTGGATAGTGTATACTTAAATTCAGAAAATTTTGATTTCCTATAGGAATATTGATATTAAGATTATTCAATATATTTAATTTTTCAATAAACTTTTCACAGTTACACAGTAATTAAATTTGAAGAATTATGTATGTTGAAGTTCTCTATATTTAATTACTCTTTAAATATAATTATTATTGAAATATAGAATAATTTTAATAATAATATAGATTCGCCTAAAATACAGAATGGGACATTTTCCATTTAAATTTTCATTTTAATTACGCTTCTTTTATTTACTTTTACATATTACTTCTTCATAATAAATAAATAAAAATTCGAGGAATTTTGTATCCTGAAAGTGTTTATGCCTTGTGATTGAATGTTTTAATACTATAATTTTTAAATACAAAACTGTATTTAGTGTTTTCGTAAGAAAGTAGCAAAAAATATTCAATATTTCTTTGGTACGCACAATGTATTTGTTTATTTGGTATATAATTGGAAAGAATCACAAACATCTGGTCAAAAAACTTAATTTACTCTTTATGCTATTTTACTGGCAGGTTCCCAGCGAAACGATTAAGAAAGCCACGCGCGTACAAAAAATGATGACTATTGCATTACTGCTATTGGTACGGTTACGTTTTAAACTATTAGATATTGATTGCGTGATTATTTTGATGAGATAGGGTTTTTGAGTGTTGCTCATAATTTAGTTATTTCAATGAATTAATTTAAATTTCAAAAAGAGTAAATTTTATTTTTATAGCCCAATAGTAAGCGATAGCGAAAAGCGTAGTTTCTATTTTAATGATATTTCGGGGAAAAATATTCCGTTTGGCTATACTCCTTCAACTCCTAAAAAGAGCTGACGTACGCTTGAAGCATTGAGCAAAAGTAACATGTGAAGAAATATTTCAACTTCAAAGGAATCCCTGAGCGATCTCGCTTGCCATTTTTTCCAGAATTGTTTTTCTACGGAATGACCAGTTTCGCTCGCCGTTTAATTATTTATTTTATGAATAAAGTTTCCGTAAGACTTAAGTATATTTCTGGATTAGAAATTGAAGGTAAATTTAATCGTTCTTTTTAAATTCTCTGAAGTGTTCTAATTCTCGAATTATTTTTACATTCTGATTTGTATAATTCAAAAATATTGATTCTAAAATAGGCGTCATTATGAAAGACCGAACGAAGTGTTAGAAGAATAGATATAATCAAAAGGTTAACTACAAATAGAAAGTGAAAACCAAATCCGGTATTTGAGCTCTGTAAAAATATTTAAATATATATAGGAATAACTTTGATTATGATACTTTAATGAGAAATTTTCATCAAATTATAATATTGAAAAAACGAGATTACGCCATATTTTCTGCAGACCATAACATACTTTCTTTTATTTGATTTAATATGGAAAGAGTAGTTTCACAAAATTACATCTAGTTATTCTTGAGTGGAATTTTACTGTGACAAAATATTTTTGTGGTATAAGAAATATGCATACCAAACTTAATTCGAAACTCACTTCCTTTCCAATGGTATATTTGTGCTTCTTATATTTCATACCAGCTATTATTTTCAACGTTTTTTGCTTGCAATTAAAATAAAAGCCAACAGCAATTTATTTCTTTTAACTACCATCTCAATTAGAGTCCATTTACAACTAAGTATCTGCAAACTTGGCTACATTGTTCGTTTTTAATTACGATGGTTTTGTCCGCCTTAAGGTCGCTGATTAATTAGTGGAAAAAATGACAAGTCAACGATAATTAAAGGCAGAATTTAAGTGGTACCATTTTCTATAAACAGTATTGTTTTTTTTATTACAACTAAGAAATTTAATCTAGATTTAATCAATGTGTTGGAAAACACTAAATAAAGCAATCTCGCTATATTTGTATTCGCTGAGCACTTTGTTAAAATACATGATATTAGAGAACATAATATAATCCGTGACAGTTTACAACTCAATTTAGACATTTCTAATTATTAGCGAACCTATATTTTATCATTTTACATAACACTTATGTAACTTACGTTTAGTTTTAAAATTATTTCTATTATTTTTAAATTTTTTAAAACTTAATTTGCGAAATATTCTCTGAAATATTTGTGTTGTCTAACCAATTTTTACCAGTTGATCGGTGCTAAAATAATGTGAAAAAACGCTGTGAAAATAGTGTTCAGTGAGCATACTTACTTACGAACACAGTTTACCGTTTTGTTGTTATGTCAGTTATTACTGTTTTTCTGATCGTTTTGGTTTGCTTCAATCGTGTTGCAATTGACTGATTTTTTTTGCAGATCTTTCTAACAATACTCCATACGTAGGGTTGACAGAAACTTTTCGTTTTACGCATATACGTAGAAAACGATAAAAACTCATTTGATGGATCAAAGTGTAATAATTTGTCGTATACAATAAAATTTCACAACATTTGATAAAAATGAAATGGTACTTATTAGCAAAGTAATAAAAACTATTAAAAAATTTCCTAATGAAATTTCTTATGCTTAAAAATAATTTAATTGTTTCATTTATTTTAGGAGAATTTTAATCAAATTTACTGTTTCGTTATGATTTTTGATCTATGAACTGCTAAATTAAGCGTTGAGCCAAACTATCAAAAGCAACATACACACACACACACACACACACACACACACACACACACATATATATATATATATATATATATATATATATATATATATATATATATATACATTGGAAAATTAAAGTTAGGTTGATGAAATTATTTCCTTGATATCTCTATTTACATTAAATAATAAGTATTATTTTCTGTTGTGTTTTGATCATCGTCCAGCAAACAAATAAAATTGGATAATTTGAAAATATCGCTTTAAAAATAATTTAAGTGTGCATTGAAATTTATAACATAAAAATTATATTTATTTATTTAATAAGAACTGTAATTGTAAAAAAAAATTAAATGTCTGTGCTTATTTAATTAATGAATATCGGAATATTGAAATAATAAATTAATACTAATTAGCAATAATTTTTCTAATAATGCATAAAAAAATCGAATAATCGGTAAATTTTCAGTCATATATTATAAAATCTTTATTGAAAATAAACTACGATACAATTCGTTTCTTTTGGATCTCATAAAAACAAGCATATTTCGGAGATGTTATTGCACTAATTATTGTTTACCATGTTTATTACACACATTTAACCCTTTGCTTGAAAACGATGATCCACTTTTTAACTTAAAACTAAATATGGTCTTGACAAATCAAAACAATTTCAGATTTTGTGTATTTGTTACATTTTTGATCTTAGAAACATATGAGCACATTTCGAGTTGAGATCAGGATACGATTTTTTACTTTACCTTGTCGATGTTGTTAACTATATACCTCTAATAATCACTTTGTTACTTTGTTTAACTGGGGTGATGTATGATATCCACCTCTTTGCTGAGCATTGCCTTAAAAATTACAATTCTATCATAATTTTTTAAATCAAAAGGATATGTGCAATTTTCTAAGTTGAGGTGAGGGTTCCTTTTTTTTACAATTATTTTCTATATTTATAACTATGTAATTCTTCAATAATCTAGTCACTTTTGTGACTTTTCTTGACTACGGTGATATATGATATTTACATCTTAATAGGAATTGCGTTAGAAGTTAGAACCCTTTAGTAATTTGTGGATCTTGTATATTTTTGAATTTCCAAAGATGTAAGTGACATTTCTGAATTGGGGTTAAGACTAATTTGTTTAATTAATTCTTTTTAATATTTATACTTTTCTCTACCCTTTAATCACTTAATCACTTTATTGAGTTGCCATCGAAAATATTTGACGCTAATTTTTGAGCAGGCACTCTCCCTAAAGAAACCTTTTCTGTTTAAACGACAAAACTCTTAAATAAAAGTGGATCAGAAGATGGCCCTCTGGATTATTGTTTTTTTTATTTAAATGTCTTTTTCATTTTGTGAACCTTGAAAAACTTATTCGTCAAAATAATTTAGTCTCACATAAAAAAAATTTCAAGCTATATGATTTTACCTGACTCAAAGAGATTGCTCATGTAGAAATAACTCCAACGTATGTATTTATTTAGGTGAACATTAAAGTTTTTAAGTTAAGTAAATAAATTCAATAATTCCGAAAACACTGCAGATATTTTAAAAGATAAAATTTACTACTTATTTTTTACAATGCTCACTGATTTACCCAATGATTTAAACAACATATATGTATCAAAAGTGCATATAGTTTAAAAGCAAAATATAATGAATAAAAACGTAGTAATTTAAATTAACATTGCTCAATCATAAAGTATATGTAATTGCAGCAGTGCTTTAGTAGGGGAAAACATACGGAGTGAATCCAGCAGCTCGCAGTATTGCATTGATAAATGCAAAACCCTTTAAAGAAAGGTAAATATTGGGTAAATGCTGTGTTGTGTTTTATCTTTTCTTATCCTCATAACAGCCAGGAGCATAAAGTGCTATTAAATTTAATGATGAGGAATTATCCACGTAATTATTCAATGAATAGACAATTTCAGTAGTAGTTAAAGAGACGTACAATTGATCATTTCCATAATAAAATCTGAAGGGATAAAGTCACACAGATAATCCCTTCCTTTGCAAATAGAATTAGGCCACACATTTAAAGTGTAATTAGCGTGCTCTCAGAACATTATTACGGCTCGTTTAAATTTGCATTACCACTTTTTCATAACTTCAAAATTAATAAGATTAATCCTCTTTACTTTTTCGTAATTTATTTTTACTTTATCACATTCAATATAATATCATATTAATAATTTATATTAAAATTTACATAAGCTATGTATGTTTTTTAACATTTATAATTTTGGTATTAAATGCAACGCAATTATTTCTTTTAAATTCGTTTATGTTAAGAAAAAATGTATCTTTATGACTTTTTACCCACTGATATATTATTAACTTATATCCAAGATAATGAATTTGTAATAAAACAACAAAGAACGATATACAGAAAAATGTATGGGGCAAGGGAAAGGTATATTTTATTTACAAAAAGGAAAGTATAAAAAGTTATATTTGCGAAAAGTTAATTAAAAACTGATTAAATACTTGAAAAAAAGCGGAAACATTGCAAAAATGAAACACAGAACCGTGTATTAAATTACTTTCAATATCACGCCCCTGAGAGCAATGACATCAAAAGTTAAAACAAAATCATTTAACTTGAAAATACATAACTTCAATATTTATAACGAATTTCCCTAATACTTTAAGCAGGTTTCGTTTCCGAGTTTTACTGAAAGCGTCTAAGTTTGAAACAAGAGTAAAGTTGAGTAGCTTCGTTACAAAGGTAATCCTCCCTTGAGTACCAACAACACCGGGCTCTGCCTTTAATGAATTGATTCGTATCTACAATTGGGAGGGTGTCGAACGTGTTTATTTTCACTTTTCAAGAATAGGTGCATCATTTTGTGCGCACTTGGCTTACATGCACCCATCACTTAGAGACAGGTGTAAACAAAGATGTTCGAATTCAAATTAAAAATTGTATTATTCGATAGGAGTTGGTGAATCGATTTAATTATAATTGGATAAACGTTTTTATAGAGGAAATAAGAGTATTAAAATGTTTTGTGGAAACTTGAGCCTTTCGTAGAGACATTCCGTCTGTTAACAAGTGAATGCATATATTATTCTATTGATAAATTAAAATTTCCTTAAGCACCATATAAATTGAAATTATATGGCACAAGAAAGTTATACGTGTCTTATATCAGTCAGTATTCGGTGTTACCTTATAAAATAATGTAGCTGATAATTGAAATATTTAGGTAGTCAACTAAGCTAAATTATTAATTATCACCATTAAAAGTAATGAGTACATCTCTACGATTGACGTGATCATTTTTTCAGAAGCTGCACTTTGTTAATTACATTATTGGATTGAAAATATTCAATAAGATTATGTTTTATAAGAAAAAAAATATAAATCTATTTTTAGTAATATTAATAATTAATAATAATATTAAAACTAAAGGGATGATTCTGGATGTCATAATCAAATAAACACCGTGATTTTACGCCTATGAATCTGTAGTAGGCAATATATTTAAGTTTATTTGTATTCTCAACTTATTTTTCAGGATCCATGAAACGAAAAAGTTTTGAAATAGTAATGAATCTTATTAGAAATTTGCCTAAATTTTATAAATTTTTAAATATAAAACTTAAATACGGGCTAAATAAAAGCCTTAATTTATATTAATGTTATATATTTTAACGGTATTATTTGCTTATGAGGTCTACAAAAATATTTCAATATTAAGTTTAATCGCATTACTACCTAAAAATGTATTCGTATTTTTAAAACGCCTCATTATCATCACTTTCCATTTTATTCTATTTATTCGACTATTTAATACGTTTGACTTATTTGTCCCATTGAATTATTTTAGTAAGTAAATTATCTCGTCCAATCGTTTGTAAGCATTGGTTTGAAATTCGAATACAAGCAAAACGAATGAAACGCCTCGAGTTCTGATTTTTATAAAAATTTCTAACTATTATCCTACGATAATAGTAGAAATAATATTTATTTAAATTTTTATAAAACATGTCTTAAAGAAGAACCACTTTTGTCTATAAATGCTAACTTTTACCCATGGCTTTGAAACATACAGCACCATCTAAAGTGATTTTAGGATATTAATACTGTCTTTTCTTCGTGTCTTTATATTAAAAATAAAAATATTAAGGTTATAGTAACGTTTAAAAATAAATTGAAATTGTCTATTCTTCTTAGATAACGCATCCCATAATAAAAAGTGCCCTACATAGAATCATATGGATCCTTGGCTTTGTTGCAATATGAAAGAAGAGCAAACAGGCAGACTTTTGCATTTATAATATTATTTAGGGTTATGATTTTAGTAAGGATAAGATTTCCTATGTGATTTTCCGGCTCGCTAATTACTTCTGTGAAAATAATCACGACGATCTGTTGCTCCGTTGCGACGGGAAAGAAAGTCCAATAAATACACTTTTACATTTATAACACAAGTTAGGATTATAATATTAGTTGGAATGAAGTTTTCTGGTACAAAAAGTAGCCTGTATTTCCCCGGTATGTCAACTATTTCTTGATCAAAAATTATATCGATGAGTTGTTCAGCTGTGACGTGAAAAAAGAGCAAAAAATACACTTTGCATTTGTAATATTATTAGTAGAACTCTAAATTAATAATTAAACCGAGCGATTTCCTTGCTCTTTTATATTACATATCTAACTTTTCGAGAAATCACATTGACAGGTAGCTTCGTTTCGACGTTGTTTCCCTATTAGATTTGTATACTTTTAATTAAAGCCTGTTTATTAGTTCAGGCACCAAGAAAAAGTAAAGCTAAAAGAATTTTGATGAAGGTTTTACTAGTAGATTATGTTGGCTCTGAGGTAACATACGGGATATATTTTATCGAATTAACCAACTGAAGAGACCCAACGTTTCAAGGAAAAAGTGATAAATCAAAATTGTATACTTTAAAACCCTCTTTAAAACATTTTCTCATATTTTTAACACAAAGAGGTAAATTAGCTTATTTATATATGTGGAGTAGCACATTTATATTATTTATTATCGAAATTCTACTATTTAATTTTATAGCGGTTCAAAGAAGACACCAAGCATCCAAATTTTATTTTTATAGTGCCAATAGTCTCCGAGTAAAATGGCTGCGACATTTGGGCAGACAGAGGGACAGATAGACAGATAGACGGATAGACAGACAGACGAACAGTACGACGGAATGAAATTATAAGGGTTCTATTTTTGCCATTTGGCTACAGAATTCTAAAAACCTTTTTAGCAATATTTTTTATAATTAGTTATGGCATTGATTGATATATAATTAAATATATTGATATACGGAATGACCGGTTATTAATAGAGTAATATTAAATGAGCAGTAAGTATAAATAATTTTAGATTTACTGCTCATTTAAATTCAGAAAATACTTTAAATAAGTTTTAGGAAGAAAAGTTTGTTTTATTTTTCTAATTAATTATTATGATAGTCTAATATTATATAAATAATGCCAAATTAGGTTTAAAGCTTATTTATTTCACATTACATATAAAGTATTGACTCTGAATTCAGCGAATTTTTGAATGTGCGTCGTTTTTATATTCTAATTATGATAATACTAATTATGAATTTTAGTACATTTAGCTTAAAAATCTCAAATATGCTTTAAACAAATTTGAACTTTGGGACATTTGTGTTATGTAATATATAATTAGGTGCGTCTTCAAATACTGTTTAATTTCTTATCTCTCAAACTGTAAAAAATACTTTATTTTCATATTTTACTGGCAATATTCTAATAATCAATATCACCACCAGGAAGCAAAGTTTCTATTAAATGCTAGTTCTAAAATTTTTAGAAAATATTGGTCACTTATGAACTAAATTTAACTAACTTTATAAATATCTCATTACAATGTAACACAAACTACTGAAGGATTTACTTTCGTAACTTCGTGTGTCACAGAATTTCTCTTAATTAGAATTACCTAATTAGTATAGTACATAGACAAATTTTAAGTCACTAAGTGAAATAATATATTCATCTACGTAATAACTCTGCCGCATCTCTACAAGTATTTTTTTCAAATTAATGAAGACAATTAAATTACAATTTCTTGTCCATTACTATTTATAACAATTTTTTTTATGAACGAGTTTCTTCATTTCACAAACTCACCTGCCTTTGAGCAGTTGAAATATGTGAATCAAGTGAACACAAAATGAAAGAGTAATCCCTTTGATCCGTACTTCAAAAGTGATTACAAAAATGTTCGACGTCCTCTCAAGGGTGGGGATGAATAATTTCATGAGAGACAGAGTTCGGGGTTATTGGAACTCAAGGCGGGATTACCTTTGTAATGAGGCTACTCAACTTTCTTTCCACTTTCAAACTTAGATGCTTTCAGTTGAACTCAAAAACATAATGTGTTTAAAGTATTAAGCGAACTCATTGTAAACACTCAAGTAAATGTGTTCAAGTTAGATGATTTTGTAATTTTTAATAACTTTTGATGGCATTGCTCTCAAAGACTTGATATTTATTGTATATTAACCGACCGCCCTATGTTTCGTTTCTGCAATGTTTTCATTTATTTTTTAAATAATTAAACTAGTTTTTATTTAATTATTCGTAAATGTAAACATTTATAATGTTTTTATTCATATTTTCAGTAATTAAAATGTACTTTCTCTTATCCTTCAAATTTTTCTGTACATCACATTGTACATCATTCTATACATCATATGTTTCTGTACATCATATTATCTATGTGTTATAAAATATCAGAAAAATGCTTATAATATTCGTGAAATTTTAAGTGGTTAAGGAGAATAATCACACTCTACGATACGCGCAACTATTTTATGGGATCAACTTAGATAAAAATCTATAGAAAATATCCTGCACGAGAAGGAAGTAAATGATATTAATAAAAGCTTTTTGGTCAATATCACTGCAATGAAACGTAACTTTTGAAATATTCACATCCAAGGGCAAAAAGTAAAAATGACATTAAGAATTAAATGCGAAATATTATTGAAATTAAAAATGTCTAGATGTTATGCTTCCATTATGTAATTATTTTATTTCACTGACATTTATTTGCTTTATTTAGCATTCTTTACTTTCATATTCGTATTAAAGTCACCTAGTACATAAAGAAAGAATGCAGTATAATATAATCTAAACCATATATACCACATGTATAATACATGAAAAAAATATATATAAACATATATAATACGTGAAAAAAATATCAAATTTACGTTATATCTCAATTTAAAAAGCAAGGAAAAACAAAAACTTCGTACAGTTTTCCTATTTTTATTTGTATCTGGAAGTAAATCCATTTGTACATAATATGTAAGTAGAAAGCTTGGTGGTATGGCACTTAGCACTTGTTTTTTTCTAATATAATAAACTGCCTTTACAATAACGTCACTTTATTAAATTTTTAAATTTTAAAAATTTCGAATTTTGCTGCCAAAAATTCGAGTTTTTCAAAATATTTCTCTCTTAAGAGTATGTACTTTAAATTTATTAAAACCCACATTTTATGGCAACCATTGACAATATAATGAGGTATTCACATAGATACTAGCAAGTCATATTACAAGAACATTCATGATACGACGCTATGACGATACTACCAGCAAATGATAAAAAATCACGAGCGCGATACATAATTTCTTAATTTTAAAAGAATATATTTATTGTAAAGGTAATTTTTTTAAAATAACTTATGATTAAATGTACGCTATTTTCAATCATTAGTTATAATATTTTTTTCCCAATACAACAAATTGGGTACCATAGATAATATATATTCTGTTGTATTTCATTACTGTTACTTTATTCGATGACACTTGAAAATCAATGGATTTTAAACTTTTTATGTCTTCATAGGAATAAAGATTCAAGTTTTTTTACATTTTGATAAGACTAAACCTGTTTCCAAATTGAAAAATATTTTTAAATTTATAAATGTTTATAAATTTATTGGCAGGTTTTGTTTAACGAAATTTTGATTAAAAGTTTCTCCATATATAATCTACACATATATGCGACGTCATTGTAGAAGATGCGCAGAATGTATACCACTGCAGACATTATACTGAAAACAGTGAAGACACCGAATACATTGCACTGAACGTAGCGTACGTATCTTACGACGATATGGTACTATGATAATGGAATAATATCTTATGATTATTGATTACTTTGATCGAATGTAGTTAAGTATTTGATATTAAAGTTGCACACACTCGTGGATGTGTGCTCCATTAGGTACTAATTTCTTATAATTTTTCATATTGTATAAAGGAAACAGGGCGTTGACCTAATTTTTGCAACGATTTTATATTTGTATTTTTTTCGTATCACTTGTCTAAGTAATAACTTTGACCGTAATTAAAATGTTGTTTTCATTTTTCCCGTAAATTTATTCCAACCGTCAACACAAAATAATCCTATAATAATATTATATTATTGAACGTGAGCATGCACTCCAATGAAACCTCAAAAAAATCTGAAGCTTTTGGTCAAACGCGCAGGGATACAAAAAATACTTTGAAGTTGACATAAAAGGGGATAACTTCGATTGAATGCGACAGACTCCTCAAAGCAGAAGCCATTTATTTATTGACAAAAAAAATAATAGATCAAAGCATAAAATAAGTATCATTCAATGAGAAATAGGTTGTCTTTATAATACATTTTTTTAACTATAATTTTTAATGGTAAAAAATTTTCTTGCGACAAAAGTTGAAGAAACTTGGCGTTAATTTCGTAGAAATTCATTATCACTTAATTTTTATTCACAATTAAATAAAACTAAGTGATGTAGTATTATATATACTTTACTTAAATCGATAACCAGGACCTGTGTGTTGTTGTATGACAACATCTTCACGTGAGCAATTTGAAGAGATTCTCTTCAATTGACGAGATTCTGGGATCCACAGTCGCAGAATTTGGCACCTCTAGAATCAATGAACTTCATCCATTGGTCAAACATTCTAAAAGGTAAAACTGTTACTCCTGTTTAATATTTTAAAATTGAGAAATTATGGGAATAGAATCTCGATTGAATCTAATAAACCTTCGGGATAACATAGCATAGAAATATTTCACACAATCTACTAATGAGCATTTTCCATCAGCCTTCTTTCTGTCGGCATGATTGTTTTTCCATGTGGCAGACAAGAGTACGGCTGAAGAAATGTGCTCATATAATTTTTAATATGCTACACAAAAAAGGTCCAATAAGATCAGCAATAATAACCGACCATTGCCTTAATTTTTCATTCAAGCAAAATCTAACTGCAAATTTTGAATGAGTGCCTCAAAATCTTCTTTGAGATACTCATTCAAAATATGCAGTAACATTTTGCTTTAATAAGAGAATGCGCTTGAACAGGGAGGCTACCCAAAGGAAAAGGTACCCGTGAACATATTCTAATAGTACGCCATATTATTTCGAAATTCAACAAATCCACCTTTGTTGACTTTTCCAACGCATTTGATTCGATTAAATGGGCAAAACTTTTTGAAACGCTATTAGAGATTGATATACCGAAATACTTTTACACCTACTCAGGCGTCTTTATAAAAATAGAAGCCTCATTCAAAACAGACGAGGTATACAGTCAGCCACAGTCAGAATATACCATGTATTATCGAATCACTTCCAGCCCAGTGCAGGGGTTCATTAAAGGTAAGCGAGAAAAAAATGTTAGGTCACCTAGAAATGTGGTGTTCTAACACACAACAGAAGAATGCTTCGAGTATTGCGAAAAGAGTTACATGCTAATGCATTCATATTTCAAAAACTCATACACTCTGCGTTTTTGCAATGTTGTTCCAATTATTATTTTGTTTATATTATATTAATTGTAATATTGTTCAATATACAAAATATTAAAGTTCTTCAGACATTTGTCGCGGCGTAGTGACGATACCATTGAACACCTGGTAAAATTGAGCAAAGTAGAACGTATCAGACCACGTGGAAGAGCACCGTTGAGAATGATATATTGGGTCAAGGCCTATCCTTATACCATTACTCCAAGGGAACAGCAATTAGAGAAGATCGGCGGTGTATTCCGTGGCACATCATTTATTTCCAACGTATTTGATACGATGATCAATATCATTCTGCTAAATATATAACAACTAAGAAGAAGAAATTTACTATTACTATTACAAGTACTAAAATACAATATTATTAATAAGTATTTATTTAGCAAAATAAGACATTTTACAGACTGTGCAATTCTTGATCTATAAAAAATTTTAAGGTTGCTTGGAGAAATTTACATGCCCATAAAAATAACCAGTTCTCTGATTTATGATTTAGATCGAAAAATGTATCTTAAAACCAAAAAGCACATTGAATTGGTCTGTCCTTACACAGAAATTAACTATAATCGTATTTTCTCTTCTGTCGATCCTAGTAAAAATACACCAGGTTAGTGACTCTCCTTATGAAGGTTTATATGAAGATAATTATCTTAATATTGCAAAAGCGGCGTGGACCAGCCATGGTCTTATATGAAATGTCTATGATTATGACAACAACACCAACAACGCAGTAAAAAATTTAACTTAAAAACTAGGTCTTTTTAAGGAACCGTCAATAAAAAGTTCCAGACCAAACTCTACCACGTATTTATATTGTGACTTCTGTAAATGATTATTCTACCCCCCCAGAGTAACAGGTGATTAAATATTACGTTTACACCTTACTCGAGGTATAATAGTGTTTAATCATAATAACAATGTGAATACAAAAAGTATAGTCTCTATTAAACAAGTACAATAGCATATCTAAATTGTTAACTTGATATGTATTATCAATTAATACAAATCTATTTCCATAAATAGGATGTTTGAATTATATCCATCTTCTTATCACACAGATATATTAACCTTTTTGGGTCCTATACCTCAAGAGAAAACATTGTTTTGAGATCATTTACCTGTCCTTATAAGATTACTACGTGTTTGTCACAACTGTTTTTTTTCAGAAACGGGCTTGAGGTAGAGACTTTAAATGGCAGCTAACACATAAAATATTTAAAAACATATGAATTTGAAGGGAGACGGGAAACAAATTATGTAATCGAAAAACATGTTTTATTATATGGTTTGAAGAGTCTTAGAATCTTAAAATTTATTCTTTCATTGTCAGAGTTTTTAAAAGTTTTTAGGACAACTATAACGATAATCCTAAATTTCTTATTTTGTTTACATATTAACAATAATACGGATATTCCATTTTTTAACTAAATTAGATATTATTAAATATTTATTATGCTATAAAGGACATATTATAAATGACTTATCGCAAATAAAGTAATGTCACTTCAAAGAATGTACTCGACCACTGATCTGCCAGCCAATCGCGTTAAGTGTCCAGTTTTTATGAGATATTGTGTCCCAAATGAACTTTCAGAGAAATTTGGTTTCTGTGATTGAGAATGTTATAGTGTCAGTACTCACTGACGATATTTTTAATTTGAATAATATATTTATAGATATATTGCTGTCATAATATTCAGCTGGACGCCGGTTGGTTTGATATGGCGCGCCGATCGACGATTTCCGGAACTTGACGTGTTAAAATCATAAAGCTCATACTTGGACTGGGCTTTGAGACACATTATGGACTGATATTTTTCATTAATAAATATTGTGAAGCAAGTTTTCTTAAGTGATATTTCATAAAATGATGAGTTTCTGGTAAAGAGAGAGAATTTAACCGAGTTTTTTTTATTTCAAACTGGAAACAAAATTCACTTCCGGGTACAAATTAATTTATGTGATTCGCGCTATTATATGGAAATTAAGAAAAACTACACTAATTTTTAACGGATATGTTTATCTTAAAATGATAAAAGGTTGGCACGCTGTATCGTCCTCATTTTTTGTCCCTCTCTCTTCATGTCTCATCGTCTCCGAGTTCAGTGCGAGTATACTCCTGACGAAGATACCAATGGGGCACAAACATTTATAATAATTGAAACTATAGATTAATAAATAAATAAATAATTTTTGCTTACGACTTGAGTTGTAATTTCCATTGTTTTTATTTTAATGTTTAATTTTACTATTAATTTAAAAACTTTCTTTTTTATTGTTTAAATATAAACAAAATATAAACTTTGCTTACTTTTATATGCCTGTAACAAAATATGTAAAATAGTTAATCCACGATATTGAATACAGTGGATTATCAATTTTATATGACTTCTCTATATTTCTTCTAACGGAATAAAAATTGTTAGGAATTCCTATTTTTATGATTTTAGTTTCGGTAGAATATGTTTTGTTATAGTTTTCCTGAATTAAGGTCAATTTTATATAAAGGAAACATTTTCGAACTCGTAAAATATGAGGCTAAATTTACGCAATAAAATAAATTTCAGTATTTGATAGCATACTAAATATTGAATGAGCCGTATATATTTAGGTGTATAAAAAAATTCAATATATAGAGACGCAAAGTGTTTGTAATGTACTATTATTAATTCGAATTGTTATTATTTTCCTTTAATCTTGTAGTACATTTACACCGACTACGTTTTTAACATTTTTGTGCAGTATTATCAAAACTAGGGGGTGTTGGGGGAAGGGGAACTCACTTTTATACACATTTTGGTGCATATTTCTGAGTACCTGCCACTAAAAATTTTTAAAATTTTTCATACAGTTAGCTCTTACAGATGACACTCCGTGATATATAAAACTAAAAAAAAAATATATCGAATAATTAGTTGGCCCTTTTTAAAATCATCACACAAATATTTAAAGCATGTGGATTAATATGATGTATTAATATATTTAGTTACAAGTTCATGTATCAAACATTTCTGAGAAAATCTGTTATGACAGGCAGACAGATATACGAGTTTGAGTGAACTTATGAAGATTCCGTTTTCACGTACATCGTGTGAGTCTAATATTGAATATATTCGCAGCATTGCTCAAAATATATTTCAATTAATAAGCAGTTTAATGAATATATTCAACCGCTAATGTGAATTTACATTTTTAAATATTCTTAATAAGCACATTAAAATAAAAATATGAGAGGAGGGTGACTTTAAGTCTTTAGATTAGTCAATTGAAAATCATAAGTCTTGCAGAGTTTGTCACAGTCATCGTCTTTAAAATATTCGTGAAATCAGAAAAAAGTATCGTGATCAGTCACTTCAGATCAAAGTATCGTGAAATAATTTGTGTATAAAATTCATATTTGTGTGCAAAAGATTCAGCTATTCTTTTCTGCCTTGGTGCTCTTGACAGAGTGGTTGTGATTGACACGTACTATTATCAGAAACTGATGTAACGAACGCCTTCCTGTGTCATGCTATATCTCCCTGCTTGCCGTCAGTTTGGTATACTCGTGCAAGGATTTTGATTGTACAGTATTTTGATTCACTACAGTAGATTTGATTTGGTCGGTCTAAAAACTAAGATTTATCCCACGTGGTGATAAATGGTTGCTGAACACTCATATTTTTCACATTATTTTTTTAGGTTAATCTCATGTGAATCCGTCGGTATGTGCATTGCTAATTATTGAACTATAGTCAATAAATACTGTCACGTAAATAAAGAAACAGCAATATCTCATCGACTGGCAATAGTAGCAGAAATATACATTCCATGTGCAAAATCATGTATTTTACTCCATATTATGAACCAAAAAGCAAGTTTAATACTAATGCGGATACAAATATTACATCATTGTGATGCTAAGGAGTTAAATTGTACATAAGAAAATAAGCAACATAATTATACGGGGCTTATTCTCACATAAAGCACCATACTGTGAACTGTAGGTTAGTGGTGGCATGAACTACAGTAAAATAGAGAATGATAAACCATCTTAAATATCATAATTAAATACTCTAATAAATTATAGCGCCACCAAAAACATTGTACTAAATTGCTCCTCTAAAACTAACATAATCTAATTTTAAACTGAATTATGCACATATCAAAAGCCACAAGCATAACTTTAAAAATTCAAAAATTTTTAGAAATCCGTTTACTGAAATATGTTTTTATTAAAATCCTACAATATTTTTACACTAAAATACAACAGTCTATAATGTTATGCACTTTCCTGAATATATCAAAGATTTAAATAACCGTTTAAACGCTCACGCTAATTACCTCAATAGCAACAGCTTTACGTGAGTGCAAGCGTATGATCCCTTCCTTGTATGGAATTAATGCTATTCTTGTAAGACAGCTGTTAAAAGGCAGGAGTTCCCGTTTCCCATCGTCGTAAACAGCTCGTGTTATGGGCGAATATATTTGTGTTCGTCTATACTTGATGCAAGTAGATAGAGAAGTAGTGAAATCGTCTTCTGTTTTCTTCGTGTTCTTGAAATAGATGGCCTAACTCTCTTTTGGATTTATTTCTATAACTTTCTCCGTAGCTTCTTTAAATACTAAAGAACATATGCGGTACTCGATATGGATTAAATTCACCCTGAGAAACGCGTGACATTTGATAGAGCTTGTTGCCAATGTGTAGCTACAACGGTGACTTTAACCAACCCTAGGTCTAGTACTTTATATTTCTCATTGTGTTTATTATTTCCTTTTTCACTAGACTACTCCTCTACTGGTTTTCATGGAAAACCGTGTGTACGAAACTAAAGATATTTAGAGTAGAAGTTACATATGTGACAAGGTTAAATCGGCGACATTATCAAGTGAATTCATCAGTCTTCATTTTATGGTTTCCGTTTCCTCGGACGTCTGAAGGATCGAATCTGAATCGAAGTAATTGATTGCCTTCTGACATCAAAGTAGCATCGACCAACAAATGATGACTAAATCTTGCTAAATCTCTTCTTAATCTTGCTAGGGCTCGTCGCCGGAGGCTCCATTAAAGACTGGCATCAGGGAATTGATATCACATTGGATCAGCAATCTTTACATGATAAGAAGGCCCTCTATATGGAGGTCCTTTGACGTTATTCGAAAGCAGCGCTATTTCTACTCCGCACAAAGGCGGGTGTGACTTGTCATGAGGTCGTTGTTAAATATATTTCGTTACTGAATCTATCTTATTAAATTTGTGGGTGGATCCCAAACCCGTGACGGTGTTTCATCTCACTCGCTCTCGAATTAGCTGCGCTAGTATATCACTCTCTCGCCTGCGTCTATGTACGTCTGTTTGGTTCCAGTACCCATGGCATTTTTATCTCAGTCGCTCTCTTATTAGCAGCCATAGTTTATAATCTTCGCATATCATATGTGTCATTATAGCGATGTCGATTCTTTCATGATGCTATCTTCTTACTGGTAACGGAATATTAGTCGGTCAGCGGTAGCGATCTATTTTCACAACGCGCACACGACATGACAGTCCCGTATATATTGTCGTTCGAGGTGACCGCCACAGCCGTGTCCGCACTGGTTGCTGTAGCTAAACTTCCTCTTGCCCTTCCGCAGTTCCATAAGATCGATGTAATAGTGTTTAAGATATCATTAGTCATACCGATTCCACACACAATTTCGGCATTTCGGCATACGCAGATTTTTTATGAATCCCAGGAAGATGCAACACCTCGCCCATGTAGAGTTTCAGCGCATTAGTCATTAATCTATGTCTGTATCAACTTTTTAAAAAAATCTGTCGCACTTTTAAGTGTGATAAAATAATAAACATTTCAAAATTCTTTTCACGGTATTTCGAGTAATATTCCACTTGCTTAAAGTCGCGGATGAACATAGTCCATGTATAACTCGGCTACGTGAAATATACGCACGCCAAATTGGGCAGTAATTGATTATCTACAAACATCCAAACTTACACAATTATGAATTACATGCAACACCGGAAGCATTAAAACAATTTAGGTGCACCTCTTAATATTAGGTCAAAACAAATATATTTTTGTGTAATTAAATGAGTTCATACAATGACTTTTTCAAGTATTTCATCTTGTTAATCGAACCACAGGTTTGAACAGATGACATATGACAGCTTGACAATCGTAACCAAAAGGCGGAGTCCAATATTTAAGCGTGTGGCTTAACGCAGTGGCTACAAGTTTGTGATTAAATATTTATGTACAATCATTTAAAAGTAAACCTTCTTTAAACTTACCTAAACCTTTATTTGAATTTAAACCGATTCCAATACCATTCGGCATCGCAATCACACGATACCGACGGGCGCTTCTATAGATACGGTATGTCATTCGTTATGTCAGTTACTATTTTCCTTTAATTTTTAATGGTATATTTTGGACTTGGTGTGAGTAAATAAATGTGTGCACGATTATAGTTAAAATATTTTAAAACTGCAGGTGGACATTTAAATTTTATTCATCCGATTTATATAAAACAGATAAAAGTCATTGTAGAAAGGAGAATAGATATTTAATAATTAGATATTTAAAATGTCTAACTGTATCTTCTTATGGTTGAACTTTAACTTGAAAGTGTTCCTATAATATAATTCATTTGGCTGATATCAAGAGAGTAGATAAGGAAAGGAAATAAATTTTAAAGACGGAAAACCTGAAAAATGATATAACGGACACAATTTTACATATCTTAAAGTCCAAATCCACTCCATGTTTTTATTACAAAGTTAACAAAACCCAAAATTAATATAAATTGGCAAACCGCTCTTATAGTAGGACAGTCGTGAAATTTTTCAAAATCTTAATCATTCACGGAATTATACTCATATAAATATCTCTTCAACTTTATTAAAGACCAAGTATTCTCACATTATGATAAATTGCAAGCAAAAGTACAATACCAATAATTTTATTTTTGTGGTAAAAATTCACACCACGCCTTTGAGTTTATTGGGAATCGGGAATATATAAACAATTACATAAAGTTTTGAATCTAAAATGCTTAAAGAATAAAATATATGAAAGTGTAAAATACACATTTCAAAATAAATCATGTTAAAATTGTAACATGAAATAATTAAAGTCATATATTATATGTAATTGTAATGCAATACGTAGCAATTGTCTGTGCGAAGCGCTATTACATTCGACAATTTTTGAATATATAATTTACGTAAATGTTTAAATTACAAATAAAACATCAAACTCCACGTAGCTGACAATTCAGCTTGTCAATGTGGCATTCTTGTCACACACAAAAATAAGGCGTGGTGACAGTTTCGAATTAAGGAAACATGAAACAATTGCAATCTCGCTCACACTATTACAAGTAATGGTTAAAAAAATAAATGAATGTATATCAGATGATATAATTTTAACTACATATTGGTCGATTATTTAAGTGTCATCTGCTTCTTAATATTATAAATCTGTAACCGTGTAAAACTTTTTAATTCAACTCTAGTACAAACGTATATACATCAGTAACAATTCTATAGTAGTATGTCGATTTATGTGTTATTTATATATTTTTTTATAACTGTAGTCAACTTAAATCTCACTTACGGCCATATTTCCTAGTGCTGCTAGCAGATGTTGAAACGACACAAGATTTTTTATATGTCGAAAAAATAAATTAAAATCAATTAGTATACCACTATCAAACAAAACATGTTTTTTGAATGCATTTTATATCAGTATTGATGACAAAAACGAGGAATATTTCATATATTATCCTTGAAATTTTTTAAAAATTATATCCTGCCAGAATGTTAACAAAGGAATACCATTCCTTGTCGGTAATTTCGTCTATTTATATGATTTTGTCATATAAAATGTGTTACGACTTTATAACTTACAATACGTGTATTTACTTGAAGCTGAGATACATTACAAAATCAATTTTATTTTTCAAACAGGAAAAAAATAAAATTAAAACATCAAGAGATGTCCCTCTTTGTGCTAAAATTATTAATATCTTTCCACTTTCCATTTCCTTAACACTCAAAATTTCTTTGAAATTCCACTTTTCAAGTATTTTATTAAATACAATTACTTTTGAAGAAACGAATTCAAGTTTATTTTAGAAAATTATGAAATTACACGTAGCATTAAATTTGTACGTATCTGCTAAAATAGCCATTTCAAAAATAAATTATTAACTTGAAAAATTCGAGAAGATATGATATAAATAAAATACTATTTCAGATGTATTTCATGTATCTAAAATAAACATTTTTTTATTATACCTAGGAAATTGAAAGCATAAAAGAAATATTTATAGAATAATATTAATAAACTTGCTTCACCCACGACTTCGTTCTCGTAAAATTGGGAATGAAAAAGGTTATTAAGAATAATGAATACTGTTATTATTCCGCTTTTTTTTCATTTTTGCGCTATTTCTAAGCATAAAGCTAATTTACGGCGTAACATCAATCAAGTCAGGGGGATTTTAATCTCTTATATCTAAATATATATTCTATATTGTACTCGAAGGTGTAAATTATTCACGTACCATATTTCATTACTATTCATTCAGTAGATCTTATGTGATTTAAGAACAAATTAACACACACAAGAACAGAAATGTTAAAAAAAGGTTTTCTGAATTAATTTATTATTCGCTACGCTAAATAAATTATTCTTTTTAAAATATTTTTGATGTACAGAATTCACTTTGTTACAACTTTATTATATGTATAAATTTTATTTTTATTGAGTACAACCAATGTTTTCCAAATATAATCGTGGGAATCAGGCTTTAGTATACTATTGTAAACCAACCGTCCAAATGTTCTTTCATAATTTTTTACGTATTGCTGTTACAGAACTACAAAAGGTACCATGTAACCTTAGTCAAATATATGCATTTACGAGTTCATAGTATTTCAATAAATTATTTACCACTGTAAACTTTAATTTTCTTTATATTTTTCACTAAATATAAGTGAAAAAACAAGAATTCGATAATTCACAATTTTTCGAAACCAAAGCCTATTATAATTAGAGTATATATATATACACTATATATATATATATATATATATATATATATATATTTTTATATATATTCTTTTATTAGTTGTTTTTTAAAGTAGACGGAATTTAACTTACAATGTTCTATGTAACCCTCTTCGAGATTGGCTATCAAAATACATTTAAAATTGAAAGGTTAGAATATACGAAATCTTGGTTTTTAGTAAAAATCTTTAGTAGAAATATAATAATTCTTTAAGAAATCCTGTGTTTCGTTGGCTAGCATTAACACTTTCCTTATAATCTTCTATACTAGGAGTAGTTTGCATTCTATACTAGGAGTAGTAGTCCAACCAACGTTTGCACTTAAGTAATTTAAAAATTACGCTATAAAGATATTGATTTTAATTTAATACCTAAAATCGATACCTTGTAAGCATACATAAAAGATCGCTTCCGCTAATTTTAGATAATAGAGATTTATAAAAATCTAAGATGCAAATCATTATAATTTAGAACGATTAAAAATTATTTAAAAATTTAAGTTATCTTCAAATAAACACAATGTACATTTTTATTTTCAATAATAACACTATTTTTTTTATTTTACTTATTACTTTACTAAGTATTCAATTTTATTATGTTTTTAATTCAAAATAAATTATTTGTACATGTAGGTTCCAGTATTGGCTGCTTAGTTAAAATACAATGATGCGAATCTTACTGATTCTCTTTTCTAAATAGTTCACAAATTTCAATGAAAATTCTTTTCATTGTTTTGCTGTTATCATGAGTTTATTACTAGTGTTAACATCACTTCATCACGCATGAAATTTTTAGGAATGTCAAGAGTCAACGAAAACATATTAGAATGACGAAAGAATTTTAATTGGAATTTTCCTTTTTCTATTTTTCCTTTCATATCCTATTTACCTACTTTTTGCAATAATATATATTTTTGTTCATATTTAAGTAATTACGTATTTATATAGGTACCTTCATATAGATGTATAAATGAGAGTATTATAACAATGTATAACCATAAAAAGCATAACTATTTTATATAACTATAAAAACAAGAACACGTTCCGAATCAGTAAGCATAGATCTGGATTATACAGAGAATCCTTTACCGTATATATTGTGGACTATTTATTTAACTAAACACAAATATGCAAAGCGCGTCCTCACTCTGTGTCTAAACATCATCTGAAATCGTATAACGTATTATAAATCTGGAAATCGATACCCATGATCTATACCACACTTGCCTTTTCTCTATCCTTCACGTGTTTTTTTTTTGTTTTATATAATTTTACATTAATTTTTGTTTCCTCTTATACTTGATACCCTTATTTTGTGGCAATAATGTTTATTGATGCAAAATATCTAATCATTTCCAGACTACTCATTATTTGTTTTTCTCACTTGTTTTATTGTGGTTGTCTGTAAAAGAATGCTTATGTAGAAATAATTTCACCACTTTATAGTTGTGTTCTCCTCTTACAGTGAAGTTTTATGAATAATAACTATTTGCAAATTTAAAAAAAAACTTTGTCACCCACGTTCCCTCATTCGATTAGTATTTAATAACTTCATTTACTATCCCATTAGATTCGGTTAGAAGTAAGAAGTTGCTCTTATAAGAATGAATCCATCATATTTATTAGTTTTATACATAAAAACATACAATGCTATCGATTTAACGCCAAATTCTTTGTTTGCCCAGTCACTGTTGAAAGTGATAATTATGCAGAATTGTGTTGGCTTTTTCTTATTTTTCAGCCTTTTTACCATATATTTCGTTAACCTGTACAAAAAAGTATATTTACATTCCTTTATTTGATATTACGTAATATACAATAAAATTACATTCTAATATCTTTGTTTGTGATGTTACCATAGAAACATACAGTCGTTCATCAAGGTTTAAAAAATGATCTGCTTCTTTACTACACACTGTTCTCATAAACAATTGAGCTTCTTTGTACACAATTTTTATAATATATATATATATATATATATATATATATATATATATATATACGTTTAATGTTTTAATTTTTTTACCAAGGCATTTACCACACGCTGGTTAAAGCAAGGAATGCGGTCTTTCAGAATGTGTTGGGAGAGGATGTGGTAAGAAAGGGAGTCTATCGATCTGCCCTAGAGCTTCTTAAAAAAACTCTTTCAAAGACCCCTATTCACCATTAATAAAAAAAATTCAATCAACGAGAATCAGGGAAAAACTAGCGTCATGCACGTCCACTCTAGACAAGTGTAATGGAAGTATAAAACTGACGTAACTTTTGAGATAGCAGAAACGCTTATTGAGTTCCTTGGCAAGCGGCTAAGAGTCAACGCCATATACTATTTCCAGTAACTCAACGAAACTAAACCGTCCTTTCGGCGAAAATTGTGAGCATGCTTGTCTGGAGAGTAATCCTTCCTTATGGCCATGCTTATCCACACAGAGATTTTTCGACTCGAGGAATAAAGTCTTTGAGAAACGTTTGAACATCCATTTTATAACTTAAGTTTTTCCCCGTATGCGGAAGAAGAATTCGTTTTGGCGGCAACAAAGATGTGATAACGTACTTTCACATTTCCGCTCCTGGAATTTCACACGTCGATTACGTATAAAAAATATGTTATATATATTATATAAACAAGAAGAAAATGTTGGAAATAAATAAAACGTTTTCCATTTTTTATGCGATGAAAATATTAAAAACTAAAGTACGATTAATGTTTGATAAGCTCTTTTATATATTATATTAAACTTGTGTGATCCCATTTTTATATGATAACATTAATATTTTGCTTTGCTATTATAATTAATATTCTATGAAATGTGACTTAGTAATAGTCTCTTAAACAATTTAAAATTTCGTCATAAATTTTAAAAATAAATAAACACCAATAATTTCATTTTTTATGCAGTACATGACCAACCAAACTTATTTAAAACAAATTATTGTCTGCGACGTGAGGTTTCAGTTATGGGCATATTTCATGGATCAAATTTCATTTATAAATATCAGGTTATTTCCAAATTTCATTTATATACATTATAATTATTATGAATAAAAAATTTAGTAATTTTTTATTGATTGTTGTCCATGATTTTTGTTACTAGGTTTTTAAGCACAAAATTATAAAACGAAACTCATAATCTTTAAATATTGATAATAGTTTTATTTGTAATAATCAGAGCAATCAAAAGTTGAGGAAAAATATTCTCCGCCCTAAACATAGTTATATGTATGTATATATATATATATATATATGTATATATATATGTATATATATATATATTTATATACATGAATACACACACATATATATACATTACTGATAAAACACTACGAAAATTCAGTTAACTGCCTAGGTATAACCTATATAACATCTTGTCAAAAAGATATTCTTTCTAAATTATACAGTTTTCTCTCAAAAGGGATGAAAGAGAAAGAAAACAAAGTATCGTCGTCGCAAGGGTTTTATAAAATTAATTACCCAATTAGTATCAACATTTTTACTCCGCCGGGACGTACTTTAGAAGAATATTTGCATCGTATGCGGAACAGGATGTCGTAACGAAATGTTTAATAATTGACATGAACCATAACGCAGAGCGACATGAAAAGGGGACGCAGAAATTCTCAAGGGACAGGTGGCCGCTCGCTGCTTCCAAAGCTATGTTAACCTGTTATTATTTGGAGTAATTGTCTTTAGACTTTTGATTTTAATCTTGTGTAAATATTAAGGTGTCCCATATTTGTTTAATGCAAAAAAAATTTTTCATGCCTACTTATTATTTTTATTTAGGTATATTAAGTATTTAAAATAAATTTTAGCTTATTCTTGAAACGGGAACTCGTGCTGACTTGCTTCTAAACAAGTTCATGAAAATTGCACAGAACAAGACGTATATGCACGCGTAATTAATCATTGTGGGATACATTTTTGCCTACTATTTTCTTTCAAAATGATGGTAGTTTAACTACAAATTAATCAAAAAGACATTTAGTAAGAGACGTCACTTATCAGATACCGGGTGCAAAATTGTATTAAAATCTACAAATTCTTGCATTCTTGTTTTTCACTACACAGCAAGTTAACTAACGGTAAGTGTGAATACTAAACTTGTAATTCGTGAGTATACAATCCTTCTAATAAAAGGTAAGAACACGAATATAATTAATTCTAAACTGTTTTAAAAATTTATGTACTTTTATCTAATTTTGCGAGATCTGGAGTAAAATTGTAAGAAAACCCAAATTATTTACGATCACCGTGAGGAGAAATTTAAAATGGATTTAAGTAATATATTTGGTAATGCATATATTAATAACCTTTATAAAATTAAAATAGGGGAGGATAAAATACTTTTAAACGACATATAGAACAGAGTAGTCCAGACTTCCTTGCAGCGCTAGATAAGAAATTAGCTGAAAAAGAAGAACATATTCGACAAAGAAAAAAGTAGAAAAAACAGATAAGATTAAAATAAATGTCATCAACGACTGAAGCTTTTTTCTTCTGTGATATTTTATCATCTCAAGCTCAAGAATTATGTTGTCTATTATTCAAAAGTTCTATCAAAAATCTAAACGTGCTTACTCCGCGAAAACCTCTCATACTTTAATGAAAGCAGGTAGGATTCTATTAAGCCAAAGTTAGTTGTAGCTTTAGATAGAAGTCATTTGATAGAGATACCGTTTTTGATCTTCACACTGTAGTAGAAGCACTTGGTCTTAGAAAATATACTCGGAAGATGAAAGCATAGGCTATGAAAACTGATTTTTAGAGAACTATTCCCAAATTCTTGTCAGACCATTAGAATGGCAAATGATTCCATAGTCTGGAAGTCAGATGTGTAAAAGGAACGACTGCGGTTTGCTATCATTTATGAATATTAAAAAACAACCTCCCGCTATTCCAAAACTATACGCTTCGTCAGGAAAAGAACAAGCTTTAGCTATTTCAACTTAAATGTTGTGGTCTTTGTGACAAGGTACACATATTATATTGCAATACGACGGCTTCAAATACAGGTCTTTTAATGGAGCTTGTGGTCTCTTGAAAAAAAACCAGAAAGAGAGTTATTACATTTTGCATGCGGTCATAATTTCTATAAACTCATTGTGAAAAGTGCTTTAAAATGAAATTCCTCAAGTTACTACTACCTAGATATATCTCTTTTTAAAAAGTGTGGAGACAATTGGAAGCATATTGGTGAAAATATTATTCAAACCTATACCTGCATTAATTTCAAAAGATACATTCAAATGAGAAGGAAATTGATGAAATTGTAGTTTTGTAGGGAGGAACTAACAAACATTCGTAAGAAATGACTATCGTGGAATTTTTGAATTGTATTTAATATTTTTGGTTGAATATTATGAAAAAAAATTAAATTAGGCGTCCTAGCGCCATGCACCAATTAAGATGGATATCAAGAGCTATATATTCTTTAAAAATATGTTTGTTACAGCAAATGTCAAAGTCAGTGCGTAACTAGGATTGCAAGACATGTCTTCGTTCATTATAGTAAACACTGTTCTGTTATAGTAAACACTGCAATAGTTAAACACTGGCTTGGATGCAGATTATCGGATGGAAAAGCGCTAAATCAAGACTAACGTTTTTTGAAAGCTTCAAAAAATATAAACAAATTGACAAATTAATTTCAAGCAAAGCTTTGAACAAGTTCTGCCGATACTTTTGGTATTTGTGTGATGAAATTTTAGTCTCAGTTTTTTTCAGAGATCAAGTTGTTACCATATGAAAATGAAAAGTGATTTCCAATTTAGAATGTGAGAAATCGCACAATGTTGGTAAGACATACAGCTCTTCCAACGAAAAAATATTAAACTTGTCTAGTTAATCAACTTTTAAACCTATATTTTAAGTTTTAATTTCATAAAAATCATTGGACGATGTACCGAATAAGGGTATAAACATATTTTTATGTGAAGATCAACAACAGTTTTTTGCAAGAAAATTTTTCTTTGTAGAAAGAAAATGCAGCCTATTCGGAATCCCAGGAAAGCAAAACCAATTTCTGCTATATATATATATTCATATATATATATATATATATATATATATATATATACATACATATATATATATTTCGAGAAAGAACACAAAAAGCCGTTTCCTGATTGTAAAAAAAAACGACTTTAAGTAGTAAGTATTAGTAAGAAATTTGTATTTTCTAAAAACGCATTATTTAAATTTATTTTAACAAAAATATTTATTAATTCGATGCTATTTAACGTTTACTTACCTGTTTAATTCACTTATTGGTACTCGTAATATGAAAAGTGTTTTCATATAATCTTCTAAGCAAAATTTTGAAGACAAGTCGGGACAGTTTCGCATCATCATAAAACCTGAAATTTCTCATATAACTATAATACAAAAAGGTTTAAGGGGTATGCGTTTTTTATTCATGTAAGAGACGACCTAGTAAGCTTGTGATTGTTTTGAAGTTTCGCAGATAAATTTCTAATGCTAACATTTTTGTCGAAAAAAACTTGTTCGAATTTTTTATAGATTAAGAAACATAAAAAATGTTGATAAAAAACATATCAAGCACGAGTGGAACTAGCACTACGAGAGGTTGGTAAACATTTCGTCATTTATAATAATAATAGTTCTATTAATTCATTCACAAATATTAAATTCGCACTACTATATAGTTCATAGGCAACAAATTGTTGTGGATATTTAAAAGATTATGACAACTTATAGCTTGATTATAACAAGATTATGGTACCCTTAATTTTCCTTTGAGTAGTTGAGTATCGAAAATAAGGGGGTGAAAAAACAAATTTTGTTTTTGCATAAGTTTCGGTGCATCTCTAAAGATAGAATACCTAAAGTTATGAAAAAATGTTTTTGAGACCTTTATAACAAGCCTTTTCAATTGATACCCCGCAATCAATATTTACGGAATGATTTTTTTTCGATTAATTAATTTGCTCTCTCTAAAATTTTAAAATAAAATTTTAGTTTTGATGTATATGTGGGTTCATATGGTTTATTACTACACCAAATTTCAAGTTTCTACGTCAAGCGGTTTCCGAGAAAACGGCTGTGACGGACATATGGACCGTCACATGAGTGATCTTATAGGGGTTCCGTTATTTCTTTTATCTTACGGAACCCTAGAAATAGGTTGACAACCTGTCTTTCATTAATTTAACATAAAAAGATGATTGAAATTAACAATTAAAAACTCTATCGAAGAACTTAACACTATTAAAAGCATGTGTTTACATAACGAATTTTACATAGGTTACACTTCAATCAAAACTGGTCCTTGCTTTCACAATTAGTCTATTTATTACAGCTTCTGCACGCAATCTAACTCGCATAAGCTATATTAATGTAGCCAATGTGATAATTTACCACAATTTTAGTTGTTTTGAAGTCGTTTGTGTTCAATAGTAATGTTGTAGTAAATTTTATATTCTATCCCAAAGGAAAGCTTGGCTTTGGGAATTCTGGATACACGGTATGAGTTAATTGATCTTAATATGAAACTTGAAAAACTCTCCTTACAACCATTACGTGATAAAGCAGTAACCTAATAAAATACATAAAACTTGGATGCCATTTCTCAGGAACTACGTGCCACTTTAGGATGTAATATTCTGAACCAAGATACAATCTATTGAAATTCCTGCGTCAAATTTCGTCTAGGTCAAAAATTACTGAGTGTAACAATCATTTATCCATCTGCAAAATCTTTCGTCCAGTTTTTTGCATTATGACGTTTAAAGTTTAAAGTTTATGCAATAGAAATACATTTCTTATATTCGGATTGAGTTTAAATTCCAATGATTTAATAAAGTGGAAGGATTTTTTTTATACTTGAAAAATAATAACATGAAAACGAGAAATAAATGGGTTTATTTAATTGTTTTTTTGTGTAGATTAATGTGTAACAGAATAGTGTCGACGTTGCCTTTTATCCAAATTCAGTAGCAGATAACGTAAAAATAAAGTGAAAAATACAATGGGAAAAAGTATTTTTGGTTGTAACTTAAGTTTGAACGTTCATTGCAAAGCTTTTAGATCAAATATTACTTTTCCTGGACCTCACACCCAGTAATGTAATAAATAAAATAACTTAATATTTGTATTATAGATAAATATCTTGTCAAAACCAAAAAATACCAATTCTGTCGATGGTTTTAAGTTGTTATCACAATTTGTAGATCCAGTAGAAGGACGTCGTCACAATTTTACTATCGACTATGGAAAACAAAACTTCCCTTTAATACCAATTATTGCGCAGTTATTTTCTGTCCACATTTTTTAGCCTCGATGACAGTCTGAGTATGAATAAACGAATTCTCGTCTTCTGTATGTGACCAGTGTTCGGAACCTCTGTGTAGTAGTAGACGACAGCCTCTTATTTTATGATTACATAAACTTCATTTTGAAAATACTCGAATTTGCTTTGCGGTACACTCGAAAATTACACAATACCGAGAGTTTTAAGCTTTTGCATAATACTGTCGTTCGGAGCAAACTAGAAACTTTCAGATATTTGGTCTCCATGTGAGGATAAAAAGAATGATAAATCTAGGTTTACATTTACGCAAATCCTTAGCAGTGAAAATCTATAAGTTTCTCTGAAAATAGGTAAATTTTTCATATCAAATACAACGAAGGGGTACACGGTGTCAACTTCCATGTTCACGTACAAACATCTCACTGCCAAGTGTCCACACGCTTATTTTACTTAATGTCGGTTTGAGTCAAGACTTCGGAGTTAAAAGAGAGAAATATTGGCGTAGTTAATTTCATATATAATATGGAGGTATAATTGAAAAAGCGAGTCATTACTTCCATCAGTCTCCGAAAATGCCTAAGTCAAAATTAGAAAAAAGAAACATCATTGCTGAAAGTTTATAAAAAAATGCTTACCTAAAACGTTGATAATTTCAATCGATTTCGTTAGGAAATAATAATTAACATGTATGATTATATTTAAGCTCTTGACCAGAGTATTGAAAATATCACCGTCAAATAACTTGAAAATTTGGTTGTAGTTAAATGACAAGTACGTGTTCTTTGATGATGTCCGTAATTAATACTAATAATAATCAGTTTTAAATATAATAATGTTTAGTAAAGAAATAGACAAAATATTTTAATAATTATACAGTTTTATATTTAGAAGTAAACAAAGGAAAGGTTATATAATTAATATATTGCGCAATATTGTGTTTAATGAACCAACTACTGCCATATCCAGCCGCCATATTTCCATATACGCACATAGGGCACACCATACACATTTATAAAATAGGTAAACATTTAATTTAATGTTTGGTGAAATGACCATAAAATGCTAATTAATGCGTGGTCTGATACACATTTAAATGTTTTATTTTTGCTATTATTTTGCACAATCCACGACGGTCTTCAAATTACTGCATGGATTTTGATGAAATTCGGTATTATAATAGTTTACACCCTCGAGCAACTTTTAAGATATTTTTATCTCAATATTACAAATATAAAAAAACAAAACTTGACTTGGTGAATATTACGATATGTGTACTGCCAACGACATCTATTAACGTTTAAGTAAACTTTACGCTCATAGAGCTCTGAGAGAAAAAGGAATACTAAAGACACAAACAAATTCCTAATATTTTTTTACCGAATTCAAAGCGAACGAAGTCGTGTCGTTACACCTAGTACGTATATAAGAGTAAAATATGCAAAAATAAATTATAAAGTTATAACAAGTTTCAAAATTTGTGCCAAATTTACTTCCTAAACTTTTGTAATATCATCGGATTTCTTTTTATTAAACAGCATAACTCGTTTCATTTTGTGTAGTCTATTATGTAAACATATTTACTTTATTGGCAAGTGTGTTCAAATAAAATTTTTTATTCCACAGTACACCTAACTGCCAGAGTAAATCAGAGGTTACAAACTACAGACACATTGCGATTCTTTCTTCCGTTAATACGGTTTACAAATTAACTGCATAGAAAAATGTATTGTCTCTACTGAAATCGGACGAATACTCCACGATTTCCACATCAGACGTTCTGCAACTTTCAACCTTGCTTGTTTATTGGAGTATTCTGCGCAAAAACAGTATGGGGTTGATAAAGTAGTATTCGTTAGCAGACGTAGCTAGTATATGTATTTCGTAGTGAGTAGATGTATTTCGTTAAGTTGACGTAGCATTATTTTCATATCGTTCTAATCGACCTGGAAAGCTAGGATTCTTGTCGCATTATTAACTTTTTCCCTTTATATTTGGCGGATAGGCGCAAGTTCGTTAAGTTTAATTACGAAATCGTCCAAGGTCAGAACTAAAGATGTGTTCATTCTTTTATTTACTAACTCAGGAAATGGGTTGAGCTACATAAATAAACGGACACGCATGTTACGTTCTCTAAAAACTTTAATCATTATATTGAAGTCTCGTGCATTGCCAAATAATAAATTTCATAGCGTTACATATATGCTGGACTAAGTTGTGTGGATTACAGCTAAAACCAAATAAATGTTGTTGAACTATAGTTGAACTTACTTTCCTGTTAGTCAGAGTTATTATAGCAGAACTAATTTACTACTTCGCTGAATTAACTTAGGTTGATATTAAAATTATGTACTGTAGTGAAAATTTAATATAGAGTTTTTCATGATCACATGGCTATTATATCCCGGTCATCCCTCCGTGCTGTCACATTTATACTGCAAAATGCGTGCCGTTTTATGATGATAACGTCTATTCGCCTTTTCTAAATGATAATAATACCACATATGATGCAATTATTAACTGTTAAATAAAGTTATTGGAAAAATATATATGTGCCTATGCTTGAAAGAGGTTAAAAAATAATTTTCTCCTCTACTTTTTTCATTCTTGGTATGGAAAACTTCCATTATCTTGAATGTCCAAGGGATTCAACATTACTCGTGTTCACTTTCTAGCTATTGTGCAGGAGAATGTCTGTGCCATATGATTATATCATACATCATTTTTCCTCAAATAAATATATCAGAGCTCGTGAACATACACAGTTCACGTTACCTTCATCCCAAACCGGTAAATGTCGTAGTAACTCATTTTACCGCGTTATGAATTTTGTAAACTGTCTCCTCATGAACTGATATGAATGAAAAATATTTGTAGTGAATGAGAATGTAAAGTCTTATTACATCAAATTCTTCTCATTGCTTTAGATTTAATTTTATAAAAACGTCTAAAAATTTGTAAATCTTTTTTAGCTTATAAATTAAAAAAATGAGGTACCATACAACTTGGCGTTAAGAGCTCAATTAGAAAGCTGACCCTCGCTGTGGTTGCGGCTTTAGTTATTTCACGTTATTTCATGAAAAGTGAAAATAAAATATGAATGTACATATATATGTATAAATTTTATTTTATTATAAATATATATATATATATTTATATATATATATATATATATATATACACATATGTGCGTATACATACATATACATATATATAATCGATGGAATTAGATCGAAAACGCTTTTGATAATCGAGAGTTTTGCTACTGTACTATAAACGGCGCCCTCTAAAATTATTTTTACCATTACACCACAGAGAGCGATCTATGGAATATAACCGAAAATATAGTTATCCTCTATAAATATGTATATTTCTAAGAAACTAATTATATATTTATATATATATATATTTATATATATATATATATATATATATATATATATATATATATATATATATATATATATATATATATATAATTCTATACGGGAAAATTTCCGGATTCCGGTAGTATTTTAATGCAAATTTGACCTTCAATAGATATAGAGTAAAAGTTGGTCAATGCGTATGTGCAGGCAGCATAGCCTCGAAAAGTAAAAGTATGTAAACACGCTTCGCAGAATCCAAAACTACCCTAATTATAAATTCAAAAACATTAAAAATCGCAATGAAATCAAAACTAAATTAGTTGCTCCAACTTATACGATAAGACCATTTCGTACAACTGATAAAAAGCATATTTCAAAATTAGATTTATTTCAATAATCAAAAATGCGTACGTTATTTATCCGTACTGATTCTATATACTGTTCATATATACACCCACACCCCCACTTTTTCGTTTTAAATATAAAATTTTTTAATACCCCCAGATTTTCCTAATATGTAAATATGCTTCTAGCACACGCGTGTACAATTTATTTCGCTATGTGGTTTATATTATTCTCAATCAAAACATGTGCACGAAAATGAAGTTCAATAACTTATACAAAATTGCTTGCATACAAAAAACGTTCAAAATGATTAATTACAGAGTATTTAAGCTATTACGGTTTTCCTTTGATTGATAGGTTACAATGTTCAGTTTGTTGGCGTAAAAAATCGGGTCAGAGAGGTTTTGCGGAGCCGGCGGCAATTCCGATGCTATTTACGATTACAGTCCATCCATCTATTCATGATGGCAGTCTGACAGCCAAGTTACGATCACGTTCCTGAAGTGATTGACTTCGAATATACCTACGTACGTATCGGAGAGAATATATTTATGTAATGAGTAAAGATAATGAACATCGTTGTACATTGCTGCCGCTTAAAGAATATTTGTTAATTGTGTCTTTTGTAACAATTTTCTTACGTAAAATTCTAACAAGGTGCATTGAAAGTAATATCCGTAGCATGTTCAGTGATAAAGAGATTTATCTCAAGATATCAAAAGAATATAACAATGAAATGGTCGTAATTATTACTCAAACACGCACGCGCACACACACACACGCACACGCGCAAGCGCACGCGCACACGCATACTCGTGCAACAACACTAGGCACACATATGCTCGTATATCATAAATGCTACATTCAGCATGTTTTTTTCTTTCTTGCTTTCCCGTTTCTACTATTCGATTCATCTTCATGACATTTTGCTTATATATGACAGAGAATAACTAAGACTATTTTCAAATCGAAATATTATTATCATGGCTATTAAAAAAGCATCCGATTAAGTATATGGGGGTAGGTACATGTAGGAATGTCATTAACGTAGGTACTTGACAATCAACAAGTGCAAGATATCTGCCCATTACAGGGTACAAATCTCCTTCTAAAAATGCATTTCGATCCTCTGAATCTCAAGGTGTTAGGTATTTCTAATTACAGTATTAAATATTTTTATAAGACCATTATTTAAAAAAAAACTATAGCGATGATTCCGTACATCAGAATTTTTAAACAAGCACAATGTTTTCTTTACACCTTTTAAATACATAATAGGCAATACAATTTTGTTGTGAACAATTTATATCTGAAAATAGTTTCATGGAAATACTACGTATCCTTAAATATTTATAAGGCTCTAAATATTTACGGGACTCTCATAATGTGAATATTATTCGGGCTTTTCGATATTTTTGTTTCTATTAGTTGATCAGAATGACGGCCTCCACGTCTAGACAGAACGCTAGGAAATATTTTGCGAAAGAGAAAAGACTAAATAAATCTATGGTTTCGAAATATTAAATAATTCGAATGTTTGAATAGCTAATGGGATATAGGATATTTAAACTTTTTTGTGGGTAAATAAAATGAATCAAAACCACAAGCGGAATCATGTTTAAGTGATTTATAATGTTCTTCTAACAGCCATTATCCTTTCAGATTAACTACAAATCTTCTCATCATATTTAAATTACAAAACAATACAAACAAATTTATCATGATTAACGAAATTTACTTCGGGATAATAAATGAAATATTCTCTCTGCTTTATCGGTTGAAATTATCTGCCGGGATTTTATACCGTAAGGTAGATGCCTAATAACAAAAACATGGTCATTATTTGGATCAAATAAGGAACTGAAAGTGAGCAAAAACAGAGTAGCTGAACTTCTTATAAGATTATGGCGTTGAAGAAAGATTTAAAACGCGAGTGGTAGGCAATGAAATAATTTATAACGTCAATTAATTCCTCATGTAATTCAGGGCTTTGATATACTGGAGGAGATTCAGAATTATTTTCGATCGTGACATATTTTACGTTAATGCTGTTTTTCGACTTAAGTAGGTCTTCTAATCGATAATGCTGAAGAGGAAATTTTAGTGTAAAATGATAGCCCTAGACCATTTTATCAGTGTTGCTAAAAATTGCGTAATTTATATAAATTGAATTTTTCTGTATAAATCAGGTAGTTGACATATTGGAGGAAAATCAGAATTACTTTTTTTACTTTAACACTGCTCTTTTCGTTAAGTAGGGCTTCTGATTGATAATGTTAAAGAGGAAATGTTAGTTCGAAATAATGCTTCTGGACCACTTTATTGGTATGGGGAAAAATTACGTTTAAGGTAATTATTTCCAAATGATATATGAGGCTATCAAAATAAAGATAACTAGGAATCGTGAAAAAAGGAAAAACCAATGCAAGCTTTTGTAATAGGTAAAATGACATATTTAAGATACAAATCTCCTTTAAAAACAAAATTCTGTTAAGTCATATTGTAGCAATCGTAGATTTTTTTAATCAAATGTAAAACATTTTCCTACTAGAATATAAAATATTCTAATGAAATACATGCTAAGTAAATGTAATAAAATTCAAACATAAATGCGAAGATAACACTTTCCCTAAAATTAGATCAAGAATTGTTAAAAAAAATTTCTTCCACAATGAAATATGATTATATTTATAAATACAGGCCACAGGAATAAATTGAAGTTCATAGTCAATGCTGTTTTCAAAAGTTTACACTCATTAAACCTTTCTATGATCTATCAGCTCGGAATATAAGTTCACGCTCCATTAACGTACTTAACCGCGACAATTGAATGCGTATATGAAGAAGACTTCCACACAATATAAAGCTGTTCAATAAGTTATTGTCTGTCCAAGCTGATAAATATAGGAATAAATTTTACTCTAAACCAAGAAAAAATTCTCTCAAAAATTTTCAAGGATTTCCTGCAAACATTTTAAACTTCATAATCTCCAATGACAACCACCTTTCATCTTCTCTCCCCTTTCACATAACAAATATTATCACTTTACTTATATTATTATCTCGGTTTAGCATTCCGTATCCGTAGAAATTTCCGTATCCGTCCGCCGATCTGATCTTTCAGTCAGAAGCCACTAACTTCTAAATGAAGCAAAATATAAAACTTAAAATTCATGTGCAATATGCAGCAATTGGCCAAAAACTAAAATGTTTTTTAGCATAGAATAATAAATTGAAATAATATTCTATTAAACTTCTCAGTTTATTTCTTAAGATTTCGATTTTGCAAGAAAATTTAATATGTCCCTTTTTTTCTAGAATAATAAGTAAACGTAAAATTTCTTTTTAAATTTGCTGATTATGAAGTAAAGCTAGATGGAACTCTCATTAAAATTGTAACTAATAACGTTCAGTTTAAATTTTAAGTAAGTACCGAAAAAGAAATGGTTTTCTTTAAAGGTATTTCAAACTCTTCATGACATAAAATAATAATTTAATAAGCAATAACTGCCCAACAAACAATTAATTTTTTTTTTCATGGAACTTGAAATACTTTTTCAAATTTAATTAAAATATGTGTGTAAAAAGGAATAGCGTGCAACTTATCCAGTTTCAAGTAAACTAGTTTACTTTTAGGCTTTGTAACTTACATAAGTTTAAACCTTTCGGTGGCATAACTCAAGGGCTGAAAGTTTATATATTTCGATGATTTTTTGAAAGCGTATATGCGTACGTACCTATATATATATATATATATATATATATATATATATATATATATATATATACACACAAACTACGATATTATTCATTCTTATTCACTAATATTTTCTTTGAAAATACATTTATGTTGAAACTCTTGTCAACAAAAATAAAGGAAGAATAGATGGGGCTAATGAAATGAAACATTTACAAGTAAATATCTCAGAATCTGCAACTTGCAATTACCTTGTAATTAAAACTAAACGGTTTGCATAAACCATACATATGTCTTTACTGTTACCATAAAGCATATATATGCCATACAAAAAACATAAAGTATATATATGTCTTCACCATTACCACCTTGTTTGTCTCTCTTCAAGCGGTATTTTAAACATACTAGCAGGGCGCAACATTCCTCTCTCTCATTGTCGTGTCAGATATTTCTAGTCGACCATTAAACTTAGTCGCATACTTGTCATGCATCAGATTAGTAAATATACGTTTATTTCGAATCATCATTTAGTCGTATTCTAATATTAACACATCTATAACCTATGTCTATCAAAAGTGATCTTTAAAAGGGTGAAAAATATTTTCAATGAACCCTGCTGTCAAAACTCTTCATGTAATTTTTAAATAATTTTTGAAAATAAAATATTAAACTAAAATATGTTTTATAATCGAATCATCTACGAATTATACATATTGCATCAAATCATTTATAAATATTTAAGCAACGAAATATCATTTAAAAGGAATTTTCAACGGGTCTTTGCTGGGAATCTTCATGAATATATTTAATATTTATTAATTAAAATGTATCGATGTCGGCTCTTCTCTTGAGAGTTTTACGTCCATTTTACGTCCACAGATTTCTATTGTTACCATGGAAAATTCGTTTAATTATCATTAATACAGGAATTATTCTCTCCTCTGAAACATATATATTTACGTGTTTTTTCGCCTATTAATTAAGTAGAAAACAAAAATGAAGGACTCTATTTAAAAGTCCTGATTATTGTCCGAGACTATCAGTTGCTAAAAATTTACTAGGATTATACAGCGGAACAGAGCTAGTCTATGACATTACTGTTTGAATTGGGAATAAACATTCGCCGCCGGTAAATTATGGGTACTAAAGTGATTAGATTCCAATATTTTCAATTCTATATGATGATAAGTACTAACAATGCAGTCAGCCTTTGAAAATACAGCTCAATATTCAAATGTTTAAAAAAGTTATCAAATATTAATTTAAAAAAATATGTGATAATTTTCTTTTGATAAGGAGACTTAAATAAATGATAATTATTTTTATATTTAATACCTCGACAATATAAGAGAATAACGTAAGAAATATGATTATGCCAATATTTGTTTCAGGATAATCTGTAGTGTAAAAAAAAATGGAAACGTAAATGTGTAGAATTATCGGATTAGGTAAACCAAAGTTAGAAGTTAAAAATAACTATCACTTATTTTGTTACATCCAGATATATTTTTAATACTTCTTTATAAATAAAGAAAAGATCCAATGAGTTAAAAAAATGCAGATGCTCCTAATCTTTATTGCCCGAATATACCCTTCTGCCACGCAGCTTTATTTTTTTTATGTACTTTAATATATGTTATTTATACCTATTGCGGATTCATTGCTAAGAAAGCAATCTCTTGTAGTCAACCAGAACACCAGTCCAGCCCCGCTCGACGACCAGCCGGGAATCGAACCCGGATCCCTGCGGTGCACCGCTCTGTCAAATGCCACATGCCTTGCGATCAAACCGTCGTTCTTTATTGCCTGCATATGTACAAAAAAATTATCATAAGCAAAGTGATTTTATTAAGTAAATAAAAGAAAATTTGATTTGTAAGTAATTTAGAGTTAAGATATTTTCTTAAATTAATTTTTATGTAAGTACATCTTAATTTACAATACAAATTATGCAACGAAACATTATTGCACAATGTTAGAACTATGAAAATATCTAACAGTTTATTTCATAATTAACTGGGATACGCTGAAAACGTTGCCTCAAGATATAAAATCATAGAATCGACGGTACATAGAAACAAAAGTCGTTTTAAAAACGCGTTCACTGTTTACGAATATTATTGAGCTCAAAGAAATTTATCAGACATATAATTTTCCAGTAAGTAACTTGGATTTGTATTAGAGATAGAATCTTTCTTAAAATTTCAGTATTCTTTCAGTAAAACACAAGAATTTCCACATGCACATGCACGTGAAATTTATGTACAATTATGTCCACGGGAAATAAATGAATACCTTCAAAACTATTTGCAATCATTTTTTGTCAGTGCAACTCACATTTCCTCAAAACTTTTATAACAAATGCTGAAATTATTAATTTTGAATTATGGTTTGTGAAGAATTTCTCTATTGAAAATTCTCCGATTATTCACTTCGTTACTTTTAAGAGCAACAAAAGATTAATTTATCCGTAGGTTTTGAAATTTGATTTTTTTCACTCCTATTCAATTAAAATAATTAAGCTTTCATAATTCTTTTAAATACTTAATATTTCTTAGTTTTTATTATTTCGATCATTATCATTGAATATTTATTCATCGAATATTTATTCATCTTATATTTAATATTTTCTAGTATTTATTATTATTTTCGAGAAACATTTATAGAGATTGTCAATTAGTATTTTCCTTCCTCTAATTTTTTAATGTTTATGAATAAAGAAGTATTCATTACTTATTTTATAAATTTTGATAATATTTTTAAATTTAAATTACGATCATTACAAAAATAATTCTTTTTTCGAAAAATGGCTGTAATAATTTTAATTACATCTACGTAAATTGTGACAATAATACTTTAGTTTTCGTATGCTCTCCGGGTTTCAAAATTATAAAACGCATTAGACATTTCCCTTAATACTCGACATGAAAAAAAGTTTACTGAAATTATTAAATTAAAAAAATTCTCTGGAGTTTTTTATTATTTTTTTCTGCGCCAAAGCTGGCATCGAAATATAATAGTCGGAATTAAATAAAAAACGTAAATGAGAATTTAATAGTAAATATAAATATTTAACCATATTTTATCTAGAAGATATCAAATATTTTAAAGTTGTTTAATTGTTTGTTATGGATGAAATAAAGTTAGAAGTTTTTTATTCATATGTAAAATTAATATTCTTTCACAATGTTTAACTGTTTTCTTATTTGCTGCTTTGAACAGCGAAAAATACTATATTTTTTCGAACTATTTATAGCCCTATCTATGAGCTATATGGTCATTACACATGGATAGCTTAAGAATATGAACATTTTGTGAAATAGTGCAAATTTACAGGAGAGCTTTTCAAAGTTTAAAATTTCGAAAATTAGTTAATACAAAAAAAAGAAATTGCTCATCATGTTTACGTAATTTTTCCTTTAACAAAATACCTTGATTTATATTGTTTCTAGAGCTAAGCAAAATTATAATAATATTATATTATAAATAAACACCAGTACTGTTTATCATTAGCGGAAAGCAAAACGAGTTATAACGCAAGAAATATTTTTTTAAGTGCTGTTTTGTCTTGTGACAAAAGTAACCGAAGAGTTTAACTTTTAGTTGAAGTTTTAGAAGAAATAAGGAAAATAGTTTAAACGACATACATTATTCCCAATTAGTTGTTTTATATTCACGTTTTTCACATTTTTTAAAGATTGATTAAAACACAAAAAATATATATGGATTGGCAGAAGTAGCACAACTATTTTACGGAGAATGATATAGAAAAAAAACTACAAATTGAAAAACACTCCAGGAATTCTTCACACACCTAAAAGAATTTGAATGGCAGATTCCGAAAAATATTTTTTACAGACATAACGGATGGTAACTTTATGGCGTATCTCAAATCGACCCATGTGATCAAAGAAATCTCGATATACTTAGAAAAGGCACGCATATTTTTTCTAGATCAACAGCTAACTCATTTGATTTCATTTATTGCATGTACTACATTAAGTTTTCTATTACAATTACTTTTTCACTATCGGTTACATTGTTTCGATCGGTGATAGCAACGATATAAATATACAAAACTACCAACAATATTATTAGCACAATTTATTTCTGTTAAAAATTTTAAAGGGATGTAAAAAATATATATATCACTGAAACAATTAGAATCATAACATTTTCCCAATATACCCTAAAACATAATTTAAAATGACGAAACACTCCATATTTAATCACATAATCCTGGCCACCATACAATAAGCTATGATTAGAGAAATAGAAATGTTTTTTTTCCCCTTCAATTCATTTTAAGAAAATTTAATTACCTATAAAATTTGTGTACAGCAAGTACATCTTTGTGTCGTCGGCCTCAGAAAATACGATCACGCGCTCGTATTTTCGAAGATAAGATTTCGGCGCCACTTTCCAACTATATTGCTTATCTTTGGAGCATTAAATAATCTCCGCAGTTTATCTTATCTGGACATAAAATTTAATACCCCGGTCTCAGATTACGATTTAGAAATCTCCTGAGGCTGGTTGCTTTGAAATATAAAAGGTCCTTAAGATATATTATGTTTATCGTGTGAGTTGTTATGATTAGGTAGATTACATTTTATATCAAAAATATTTACTTAACGAGTTCTCTTAGAAAGTGCCACAAAAGTTTAAGATTTTTTTCTTATTTGGTATTACTGATGAATTGGTTGTTTCATTCGCATATTAAATTATTTTTGCGACTTTCGCTTTCCTTTAAATAACGATTCTGTTTATCGTCGTCTTCATTATTTTGGGCTTAAAAGAAAGTTCTTTAATATTTATCCGAACTTTACTGAAGCACCGATAACGAATCAGCAGCAAGTACAAATTTCTATTCACAACAGTATAAAAAAATATGGGATATTCATATTCATATTAATTAGCAAACTGTTTACTTAATTAAACTTTTATTTAATTAAAAAAAAAAAAACTCTGTAAAAATGAAAAGTAGTATAATACCAATCCAAAAATAAAGATATTTAGTAATTTTCATTTCAGCATTTCCAAAACAACAATAAAAATGTTCATACATTTTTTTAATTAATGAAATATAAAATTTCAGTGTGGAAACCTAAGGACCTAAGATCGATATCTAATTGACCGGTTAAGTAAAATTCATTAATTGTATAACAGAAGTGAAGCGCACTATAAATGATAAATTTACCATGTCCAGCAAAAAAAGACATCGCCATATAGGAAAGCAGGATATACATAAAATCTATCCATAACCTTTTTTCACCACTATGCAACGAATGAGAAGGAAGAGGAAGGAGGTACGAGAAGATTGAAATAAAATAGAAAAAAATATATTTTTGTCATGTTCGTTTATTTGTAAAAAATATTGATTTTGATCTTAATATTTAAGGTATAAATTTGATAAGTTTTTGTCATTAAAAATACTGTTAAGAGGAAGTGACGATCTTTTCGTTTATTTGTGAGCTTTACATTATCGCTCATGAAAAATCTTGAGGATTTAATATTACTTCCGCTGCTATCTTTTATAATAATTGATATAAATATTAATTCCTTCTTTTTGTAGAGATCTATTAACAGAAAATATACTTTCACTCAAATTTACCAAGTTCAATCACAATTTTTATATCAATGATTTTAAGATCAAAGGTCTCGGGTTGAGTCAGTCAATGCGTCAATGTATAGATCTATTAATAAACTTTATCAAAATCTACGCAGCTTTTACTGACACTTAAATATTTGTTCGTTGCCTTTACTAAACTGACTACGACTATCATTAAGCAATATCGCACTTTTAATTTGTCTGTCGAAGACCTAGGCCTACTAATAGATGAATATTTTCAAAAAATTAATATTTGCTGCAAAATTTTCAGCTAAATACCCTTTTTAAATCATCTAAATGATATTAAATTAAATTAATATCTGACGACGTTAAACGTATTTATTGTTTTTGCTTGATGTTACAGAGTGCTAGTTGAATGCTAGTAAATGCTTTTAATAACACCTTCAATATAAAAAGTGACATAAGCCTTCAATATTTCCGTTGACAAAGTTAAAATTTCTATATTTTATATATTTCTGGTCTCTCGAAATTTAATCATATTTATAATTTTAGGTCGTTCTTCAACTGGTTATGGAACGTGTCTTCTTTTCAATGTGCCCACTGGAAAGACAGAAATCAATTAACGAATTATTGTATTATACAATAAAGTACATTGGATGGGAAAAATAGTAAACCCAAATAAAAAAAATGGGTTCGTCCGGGATTTTAACCTGACACCTCTCGCAACCGAAGTGAAAATTATACCACCAAACCAATGTTTCATCTGTTTTACATGGTCAAATAATAATTTAAATTTTTCAAGATTTACAACTGGGTACGTATATTTTCACATTTAATTATCACAGGGTTCCGTATATCAAAAGAAAAAAAATTAACATCACTCACGTGTCTGCTCATCTGTCCGCCATAACTGTTTTTCTCAGAAACCAGTTGACGAAGAGACTTGAAATTTGGCATAGTTTTACATATATCAATCCGCACATATCTCAAATATTTCTATGGAAATTTTAGATGTGGCATATTAGGTACTCACAAAATAATTTTTTTTTTATTTCCATGTATAGTTTGAAATATCATCTCAAAAAGCGAGTTATGATGGTCTTGAAATATTTTTTTCCTAATTGTTATTAATGTAACTTCAGAGATATATTGCAAAATATGCGGGTCCTCTCCTTGTTTCTGAAAATAATTACCCAAGAATTGCAGAAATACTGCAACTGTGATACTAGATGACATAATTTTTTAGGCATGCACCATGTTTTCACCGCTTTGAAAGTTATAGTTTGCAATATATTTGTGTTTTCCGTCGATTAAATATTAAAAAAAACCGTGCGATGCAGGAGTTTGAACTTTAGCGTAGAAATACATATTATTGACCTATATATTCTGCATTAGCTAACCTTTAAAAAAGGTTCGCTAGTAAAATATTAAAGAAGGGGTAATTAAAGGTCTCAATTTTTTTTCGTTTCATACACTACGTTTCATACACCATTAGTAGATAAGAGAGGAAATAAGCTCCTGTAATTTACAGTTATATTTTACACAGGACATTTCCTATTTTGGTCATTTAATGCTAAATAATAGTCAAATTTGTAAGAGTTATATCTGTAAACATTATGGTCATTTTATCGTAATAAAAATAAATTTACACATTGAATATATTTGGCGTTAATTTTGTAGAAATTCGTTATCCACAATTAAATGAAACTACGTGATGTAGTATTATTTCTACTTTCTTTAAGTTCTTTACTACGACTTAGGTTTCGTTGTATTATTATATTTCGTTGCATTATTGATTATCTTCAGGTGGGCAATTGGTAAAATCTTGCTAATAGCCCACCTGAAGATGTTGTATTACAACGATGCCTAGGTCGAGGTAAAGAACTTAAAGAAATCTGAAATAATACTACATCACGTAGTTTCATTTAATTGTGAATACTCAAATTATAAATTGAAAATTAATTTTAAAATAATGATACTATGAAAATATACATTTTTATTAGCAGGCTACCGCAAGTTTCAAAGTTTTCATTTACGTAAGTTTTTTTAGCGGTTCATACTTCTTCAATCTCGCTGAAAATCGAAGAATCCGTTAATTTTGTTTTAAACTTTGCATATAAGAGTCGAGTATCTTTTGGGTCACGTTTTAAAACTTGTTAGTCCTTTGTGTAAATATTCATTTATATTTTTAACTTTACGCACATGAATTTAGCAGCGGTAAAAACGACGTTTATTCGTTGAAATATTTCCTGACAGCGATAATATTTGTCGGATTAAAAAAATATTTTTCTCTTTATTTTAAAAATATGGTTTTATAAATAATAATGAATACTACTATGGAATATACTATTTTTTTTCTTTCAACTTCCTTTTCTAAATGAAGATATTTTCCTTAAATATTTCCTTTCCTTAATAATTTTATCACATGCATAAATATGAGCACAAAAGATCATAAGTTGTGGGAATTCTAAAGCTTTAACCGGAAAATACGCGAATATGATGGAACGTTTAAATTTCTGGAAAAGAAGAATCTTTCCCAATGAAAAAGTTCTCCATTATTATATTTCTTAAATTTATTTAAGCTGGGATAAATATATCAATTTTGGAAAACTAAAATTGACGTGGTTAAACTTTTGCAAATATCATTGTTCATCCCAGGCACTTAAATTATTAAGGTAAAATCTTATACGGAAGTGATATTAAAGTAAATTATTTTGCCCATATCAAATTTTATTAGATTTATTGAAACATCATTTTACATATTATTATACAGAAAACATGCATGAACAGTATTTTTTATCAATTGCAATAAACCTTTTTAATTCAAATTAAAAATTTTATTGAAAATGATAAAAGAATTGAGAAAACGGTAACTTTAAAAATTAAATAAACAACAAAAATAAACTTTTCTTGGTCAAATTTCTATATTCTTCCCAATATAATATTAATAGCACAAAATATTTTTTTATGATTACTACATTTTTTCTCTGTTACCACCCATTTATATACAGGAATTGCTGTTCCTAAACTCATATATCTGGAGCAATTGCTTCAAGTTGATAGTTTACCATGCTAGTCCTAATTTTTTTGTCGCTTTGTGTGAACCAGTTTGACAAGTGAGTGCGTTAAATGAGAAATTACTGTTAGAAATTTATTAACAATATATAAGACAATACATTTACTTTAAAAATATATAAAACGATACCGACATTTTTAATATATCTCATGCATTATAAAGGATTGTTTATTGCCCTTTATGGATACTAGCCGCAATTATTTTGTCCCCTTCTATAAACTCAATTTAAAAGCGAGTGCGATAGGTCCCTCCTAACACACTCGCTTTTAAATTGAAACAATTCAATATAAAGAAATTGATTACAAATTAACATGATATTGTGATCCAGTATAATGACGTTTCATCTAATTGTTTTAAAAAAAAATTCCACTGACGCAAATTCAACTCACATAGCACTAGTTAAGTTTACGTTCAATTTAGACTCAGAAATTGTAGGTTTTGCAATATATTCTTCATAATCCAAGTCAATTGTGCATTCAGAAATATATTTCAAAAAAAAACGTTTTTAACCTTATAATTAAAAATACGATATTGATTAAATCCAAACACTATTGTCATCAAATTGGGGCAATGAGTGAATTACACTAAAAAACTATAACACAATTAATTGATATTTAATCAATCAATGATTTATTATATAACAAATATAGCTGGACCATTTGGCGTCAGGAAGAGCGATTTATAATAAGAAAAGATTAATCTGTACAATCTGGTCGGACAAACAATGTAACCTTAGCAATGACTTTAACGAGGTAGTCATCTTTATTTAGCTCATGCGTGCGGCTTGCCAGTACTTTCGGGTGTACGGTAATGAATTAAATTTTTCTTCTTAAATAATATTTGCTTTAAAAACATCCTTCTTCCCTTTCTGATACCCGTCCCTCATGGACCTAAACGTCATACTTGCATCATTTTGATAAATGTGAAAGAAATATAAAAATATTAAAAATATTGTCCATTTACTTCACAAAAATTGCTTACATGCTTAAAACTTAAACGAATTAAGATTTGTTTATAGGATGATATTAAACTTAGGTCGTAAATAACAATTAGGTTTAAGAGATTTTTTTAGAATATAGTTATAAGTAAATATACAAATGTGTATTACTCTAGAAAGGTTTGTAATTTGTTGTTCGTGTTGTTTCTTTAATTAATTTTTATTCGCATTGTTTCCTGATTTAAGGTATTTTCAAAATTCAGAAAGACCAACAGACATTATGTATTATTTTTTTCTTGAAAACCCCATGCCCAATTTGCAGTGTTCCCCAAATCACAGGGTATGTGAAAGAACATATAACAAAGAGTTATAAAACAATGACGAATAGGACGATACACTCACGGAGCAAGTGCATACAATTGAAAAACGAATACACAGCAATTTGGATAAATATCATCTAGCAGTCAGTCGTAAACTACTAAGCAGCTCTATGACCCCATTTGTGTAGCGGTCAATGGAGCAGAAAAAGTATCCAGGATGAGTGCATCTTGCAACACTCCGTGGAGCAATGTGAGCGTACGTAAGACAGGCGGACGATGTAGAATATTCGTACGCGCTCTATGGTTGTAAAATAAACAATTACATCGTCCATTAAGAGTCACTAAACTCAGGATCGAAAGGTTATCAACATAATACAATACATTTCGATTCAAGGAACCATTAAATTTGCATAAAATATAAGTTTTTATTTACTTTGCATTAGAGTAGCAATATATTTTATTCTTATTCCATGATCAATTTTTTTTATTTAATAAGAAGATGAGATACATCAACTATATAGAAAAATATTCGATGCATCGTTTACGAAGTTAACAGATAATTAGTAAAAGAGATTAATGGTTATTATATTATGTAAACCCAGAGTACAACCTAATCAAAACTACGATGAAATTTAAATAATACGGCTATTTGAATATCACCCGTCAACTCACATCATATTCCATCGTCATAATGTAGTCTCATGAATTATGTAAATCATCTTTCGGACTCAAGTTAATTAAGTTACTGTGTGATAAAAAAAACACGCGTAAAATTCTGACCGGGATTGGAAACGAAAATATAGTTTTCTTGTATTCATATGGCGTTCATATATTACTAGATATATATTTATTTATTGCAAATATTTCCATCTATTTCTTTATAGTAATTTAAATTACGTGACCAATCACTCGTTACTAATATTTAAAAGTATAGTATACATTTCTTTGTGTACTATACATTTTATTTGCTTCTTAAGCTTTTGTGCCAAGCGTTGCTTAAACATCCAGAGTTCCAAGCTACTTATTAAATTGTTTATTTTATGCATTTTTAGTAAATCAATTTTATTTGAATATTACTTATGCATATTTTGTATCAATATTGATAGTAAATATAAACATTTTATTACATAATACTATTATGATCATAATTAAATCAAAATAATATTCATCGTTTTTTTAGTCACTTACGAAATATAAGAAACTAAGAAAAGCGCGTAGTTTCTTGTATTTCATAAATTCAACAAGTTCCATTAAATATTAAACTATTTCAAAATCATCTACGATCACACTTTCCCTAATGTGACCGTTTCCTATTCTTAGAACCCGAGATCTATAGAACTTACTATTATTCATATAATTACCACTAGGAAAACTTTGTTTTTAACAGGTAATTTAATTCTCTGTATCTATTTTCACATGTAGGAGTTTTTCCAAATTTAAAACTTATCCTTTAGTTACAGGTATCTGTCGTTTCTTTTTAATTGCCGTTATTCCATCATAATCGAATTTTACGATAAATAAGTCCGTGAGTGAATCAACAGTTTTTACATACAATTATATTCAAAAATATTATATGTATGTGGGAATAAATATTTTCCGCGATATATATATGTATATATATATATATATATATATATATATATATATATATATATATATATGTATACACACACATATATATGTGTGTTTATATATATATATATATAAGACATTGTAACTAAGATAGAAAATCGTATTCGTTTACAGCATTTTTCACGCGCATTAATACACAGACCAAATAGTGATAAGTTTAAGTAATGAGCTATAAAATAACAAAAAGGACCCTCACTAAAAAAAGCTACTTAAACAATCTTCCAAACAATCACGTGATCGCAATCAGTAAAGTCGTAAAAACTTATTTTCTAACCAAATTTCCACATCGGAAGTATTACGAACTTCATTTAAGATCACCGCCCAACGATTTCGATGCATCGTTGTTTGCGCGTATTCCATACATAATGCAACGAGAAACGACACGACGATCATTTGGTATTCGGGTAACGTTGTGGGCGTACTGCAAATTTCAGCTGGACCGACTCTCACACACATATATGTAATGAGATAGTGGCTCTGTGAATATCAAGCAGAATGGGTAGATGGGTTGGTCGGACATGGCTCATTTATTAAGAAAGAAGCTTTCCCTTAAGAACTGTAAAGTTCCCGTTTAGAGTTTCAATATATATAAAACATATATTAGGGTTCCAACGCATTGATGAGAATCTTTCGTAATTTTCTCTATCTACTAAGTTTTGAAATTTTCATCAAATTCTCTTAAACGTAGGTTTATAAGGATGTAAATACTATAAGGAACTATCCAATCCTAGGTACGTACTTATCAAATATTATTTACCAAATATTTATGAAACGTCATCCGACACCATCGTTGAGTAACCTAGTTAAGTTTTAAATTCAAATTTTCAGGTTACTAATTGCGTTCTTACGCATATAGTAACCTGAAATCATACTTTTATAAAAACTCTGATGTGATCAGTACTTATCCAAAAACTTTTTTTTTTAAGTAAATACTCTTCTGTCCTCACTTTAATTGAATACCGGCTCGGTGCTAACGCAATGCTTTCATCATTTCAATAAAATTACAATGGTTAAACGATGTATTAAGCATTTATCAAAATAATATTCATTTGATTATTTTTGGCTTACAATAATTATAACACAGGAGAATACTATAGATATCAAAACTTATTTTTTCTACTTTATGTTTTCTTGACCCATGGTTTAATCTTTTAACCATTGTAATTTTATTGAAATGATGAAAGCATTGCGTTAGCACCGAGCCGGTATTCAATTAAAGTGAGGACAGAAGAGTATTTATTTAAAAAAAAAAAGTTTTTGGATAAGTACTGATCACATCAGAGTTTTTATAAAAGTATATAGGTACGTCAGTACGTACAAGTATATTCAAAGCTTTATAAAATCAGAGGGCAGTATCCGTTTGACTTTGAATTATGTTATTGATAAGTTAATACTTACATCCAAACAAAAATTAGAGAAACTAATTGCTCTGAAACCGAACTAATCTCAGGCTAATCTTATTACTTCATGGATAGTACATTCTGTATTTAGTTATAATTGAAACAATATAACCGGAGGAAAAAGCAAAAATTTTACTTTATTCCCTATTCTGGAAAGCCATGGCAGAAGGCGTGCATCCCATAGAGAAAGTTATTTTTAATTGTTTATAGTTATTAATTATTAATATTTTTTGAGGTGAATAATACGTCGAAAAGTAGTTGTGCCTATAATGAAAAACATTGATGTTTAGACATTCTAATCGAAACTTTATTACCGGCTTTGGGATACATGCATTACATGAGCTTCTCTGTAGTGTTTTTCTTGCAATATTTAGCCTATTTAAGTCCATTGTTTTCGATAATATTCAATAGTATAGCATATGTAATTACCATTGCAATTTCATGGAAACCTAAAATATACCCTCAATATTATTATAATTGAATATATTTTGCGTTAATTTTATCTAAATCTTTCTGAATGCGAATCTGAATCCGAATCTGAATCTTTGCTAATAGCCCACCTGAAGATGTTGTAATACAACGAAACCTAGGTCGTGGTAAAGAACTTAAAGAAAGTAGAAATAATACTACATCACGTAGTTTTATTTAATTGTGGATTATTATAATTATTAAAACTTTTATTTATTTCTTATATTTCCATTGTTATATTTTCCAGTAAACACTTAGAGATTTTTTTGTATATTTTATTTGTTGTTTACATAGTAAGTATTGGTTTTCGTTTCTTATTTATAGTTTTATTATTTGTGGAAATAAAATATACAATTTTCTGTTATTTCACTTTGACCTACCACAACATTGTCATACAATGAAGAGAACTTTATTCAGAACCATTGGGTTATAAGAAATATAAGCTTCGACAAAATCCACCAGGCTACCAATGCTCACGGCTGTTGCATTCAGGTTTTACGGTGGAAATATGACGGAGTAATTACGGGCAGGGACTGATCAATTTTTAAGTAAGGAAACCGAAGTATTATATTAATTTAAACCATAGAGAGCTGCCTTTTGATTATTAAAATGAATTACCTTGACTAGGAACATGGACTTTAAATTAATTACCTATACTAGGATAAATTATATAATAATGGCATTTGAAGGAAAATTTTAAGGAACTATGTTATGCTTATAAACTATTTACTTATATAACTATTAAAAGAACCTGTTACAGCTATTAAAACTAAAAATCTATGAGAGAAAATGTTACGAATGAAATAATTCCGAGAAATAACAATTCTTTGTCGTATTATGAGTACATATTACAATTTAAAAAACCATCACGAGAAGGTAGTAAATGACCAAAGATTTAAGAAAAACTATAATCGACACTTTGTGAAATTCAGAAAACCTGTGAAAAAAATTGTTTAAAATCCAAACTCATTAACTCGATCTTTTAAAATGCAATAAAAACTCCACTAAAAATAACAAAGAAGCCATGAATCTAAGGAGCCGCGTGTACAGCGTTTTTCAATTTTTGACAAAATTTTTTTTAAATTAATAAAGGTCACACTTAGTGCATACACTTCAGCAGAAGCAAACTGCTTCCCTTTTCGAAAATATATTTATTTCTTTCGCGCATGCCGTCAAAAAGTGCAAAAAATATAGCCAAAAGGCATGTGAACTTAAAAAGATGTCTCTTTTTATAAGTAAGCCTCCTTTTAAGGAATTTTTTTAATAATATTTAAATATATATATATATATATATATATACATATATATATATATATATACATACATATATATATATATATATATATATATATATATATATAAATAAATATATGTATATGTATATATATATATATATATAAATAAATATATGTATATGTATATATATATATATATATATATATATATATATATATATACATATATATATATATATATATATATATATATATATTTATATATAAATATATATATATAATAGAGAAAAAATGTAGTACATCCAATATAAAATTTTGAACTTCCCAAATGGAACCTTTAAAAATACTTTTACAAAACCTGTTCAGAAGTTTAAACAGAAAATAGAAAATATTTCATTAAAAATGTAGACGGATATTGATTGTGTCAGAAATAACTCAAATATTTATTTGCATTGTTTCCGACAGTATCGATATGATCTACATTTTAATGAAATTTGCAATTTTAACAGACAAGTGCAAAATTCTCCTATTTTATAACAAAATGTTTTTTTTTCACATTGAAATTTCAACAATCTCACTACATCCGTCATTTTGTTAATCCGTATAATTAAATTGGATCGATTCAAAAAAATTTGTGAAATAAATTTCAGACATTAAAATTGTTTAGAATGGTACAAAATGAGTTATTCACCTCCTTAAATATTTAAGCCCATTAATTGTAATATTTAAGTTTGTTCATCGTTTCAACAGCCAGGATGAATGAATAGGTATTTGCTCGACGAAATTATATGAATACACGCCTACTTATACTATTACTACTGTACATATTTTAACAAAAATAAGGACGTGAGTTTTTTATGGAAGAAAGTCAAAAAAATATTCCGCTAGCAAATTACATTTATAACTACATCGGAATGTCTGCAGCCATATATATATCTGCAGCCATATATATATCTGCAGCCATACACATACATACAAATTACATACCGCCATCTAGTGGAGTATTATTAAGCTACAAATCATTAATGCAGGTTTGTAGAGGAAATAGATGACGCTTTAAATAAATTAAGTACCATAAAGGTATTGACATTCCTTGAATCTCCTCTTGTATGTTTCATGTACTCAAAAATATTATTTCTTTCCCTGAATATCCGGATGGTGTTCATGCTGCAAAGTTATGGAATGAACTTGATCCCAATATCTACTAGAATAACTTTGATCCCGAAATTACACTTTCAATTCTTAAATTAATTCTTGATTCATTAACAGATTAATTAATTAATTAATTTATTAATTTAATTCGATAAATACGTACACCTAGCAAACTTATCGCCACTGGTGCTAACTCTTGCAAGTAAGTAAAATCGTAACGTATTTACAACGTTACTAGAAATATAATTATATGTGATGGTAACAAAATATGATAAATATATATTTAGCAAAATATAAAAAACAACAAGACCAACGAAATAAAGTATTCAAAAGTTGTTGAAAAAAATCATAACTACCCTTTTTGACATTCCATGAGTAGAGCATTAAATTGTGATGAATACTGAGCGTAACTAACAATAGTTTGCTTGCAACATGTTATATATATTTTATATATTCTTACATATTATATATATATTCTTTATACAATCATACAATAAACGTATTTGCAAATTAGTAAAAATTGTATACTGATGTTTCCGCGAAACAGATTCGAATCCTAATTCCAATCACAATTTAAGCAATTCGTGAAAGATAAGGGACCTTTCAGATTTTTTTCAATATTACTTCATAAATTTTCAATATTTGAAATGATATTGATAGGTTTAAAAATTTTTTTTTTTACCCTCACTATAAGACCTGGAAATATATTTCATTTTGTCATTGAAAGTCTCCCTAAGTTTCATTAAATTTTTAATTCGAACATCGAGTATTACATCTATTATTATGACAAGTGGCCAAAATTTTTGCACTTGTGTCATTATTTAAAGCAAAGTAGGATCGCGTAAAAGACACTTCGCAAAAAAACTAAGCCCGAATTCCAAAATTGCCGTAAATTATCCAAAAAGGTTCATTATTTGGTTTATCAAAATAAAATTATATTTCTAAACCATAAAATATACCGCGGCCAATTCAATTCGCAAAACCGATGTCAAATATCTTCCTTAATTGCGGATATTTTTTATTTAACTTCCCTTCCCGTAAATTATTTCTGCATATTTTATTATCCCGAATATGAACCTCAATTACGAGTAAGCCAAAATAAACCTCGAACAGGCCTGACACAGAATTGTATTCAAAACAAATACATTGTGCATGTCTCCGCTCACTCAAAATGGCACGTGCGCGCTGGGACGTTCTGTTTACTCGAAATTTGTGACAGCATCATGTTGGTAAATAACAAAATGAAACTTAAATAACATTTGAAATGGGTCGGTATAAAATCTTAGATATTTCCATTTTCAACCGTCACTCGGATGTTCGTAAGTTATGGTGATGGAATGAAAAGGGAAATTAAGTGACATATATTCTGATGTTATAAGATTATGTAGATAATTCTCATATTAATGAAAGGTTTTTGATCATTGACATTTTTTTGGTAAAGTACTAATAATCGGGATAATTATTTTGCTTTTGGTTTTGGATCGTAATTTCAATGGCGACGACTTTCCTTTTAAACTCGATCGTTCTTTTTTATTCCTTTTTCTTTTTTTCTTTAAATTTGCACTGAATAATAGTTGCAATTTCGTATTACATATAAGAGTTCTAAAATAGAAAATAACTTGGTGCTAATGGCTTGCAACACTAATGAGGTATATGTCGGTATCATTGTAAATAGCAGATTATTTTCGCAATCGCTTTCATTCTGTAAATTTTTAATCTAACCACGAGTTTGCTGAGTGTGCACAGACTTAGCTTAATAGTGATACATTAAAATCGAAAGTAAATACCTTCCAAACTATAATTAAACTAGCTTAAATTATTATCAACATGATTTTAATCAGTATATTGTAATGAATCTTGTGATGAAATCTTGAGTCTTGCTATGATTGTTTGTTGAAATTTTTGGCTTCAAGCATTCAGTATAATTAAAAATAATGTAAGTACAGTACAATATAATTGGATTTTAAATATATTTGGCGTTAATTTTGTAGAAATTCATTATTCACAATTAAATGAAACTACGTGATGAAGTATTATCTTTAATTTCTTTACCACGACCTAGGTTTCGTTGTATTACAATATCTTCAGGTGGGATATTAGCAAAGATCTTATCTTTGCTAATACATATTTTAAATAAAAATATAATAATTTTAGTTATATGTTTTCAGCCGTTTTCACGATAAATAATTTCATTTTTATTTTTTGAGAGTCAATATTATAGCACTATTATGTATTGTACTTACGTATCCATTAGTACGGTATTTTCTAATCTCGTGGAAATTGAACTTTCCTGAATATAGTTGGCCTTTTTTTAACGCAATGTGCCCCTAATTTTCATAAAAATGTAATAACTTTTACTTTTTTCCAGACGTATTTACGACATTTTTTTGACAAATTACATTTTTACTTTTAGTTTTATCTAACAAAAAGTTAATAATAAACCCAGTTCTTTAAGTCAATTAATTTAAAATTAAGAAAAAGTTAGTGTTCTTAATATTGGTTATTCATATTATTATAATTCAGAGAAACCTTAGAGTCAATTCTTGCAGCAATGTAACGACATGATCGATTTATTTTGGACTTCCGTCTTTAAACGAATGTTTATAAATAGCGCTTATTTAAGGTGGTAAACAGAAATTCAAAGCAAAGTTCGACATTTGATTGCTGATAAATGTCTTCATACCTTCCAAAAAGTAAATGCAAATTTACATTTACAATATTTTGAAATATTGGGAATTGAAATTTGTTGTATATTACCTCATTTTGATACAAAAAATGTACATGCAAAAACTTCTGAAGTATGTAAATCACTGAATTATGTAATTACATACCTGAGAAAAACAGGGCATTAACAATAAAATATTGATCAACTACCACTGCTCGTCATAAAACTTTGGTGTTTTTAAAATTTCAATATTGACAGACTTTATAATCGGTTTTTCTATTAATAGAAAAGTTTTTTTCTTTTTTACACATTACAAATTGGAAATACTGTATTTTGAAAATGTCAACAAACATACAAGGACCTTTTTATTTGCGCACTACGAATGAATAAAATGATATAACATGTTTAAATTATGCTTTTGAGGATATACGGTGTAATGCGTAGCCGTTTTCTTGTTCACACATTTCATTATCGTGTCATTTACATACTGAAACGACCTACGCAGATGTCACAATCAAATTTAGAGAGCGGGTAGACGTCGCTTGCCTATTTATACTGGCCGGTTGATGTTGTTGAATTGCTTTTCTTGACGTTTTAATATATCGATACAATATTATTTTCCTCATTCGTAATATCACTTCTGCAATATGCGGTTTTAATCACTTATTTTAACATTGCGTTATTGTATGAAGAGTTATGGTTTAACGATTAGATTTTTTTCACTTAATTAAATACAATACAGTTGAATAAATTCTAACGCATTGTCAAGAGCGAAATTGAGGCGAACGGCTTCATTAAAGGAATGTGATAATATTATAATTGTATATTAATGTTAAAAAATAACCTTTAATTGTAATTATATTTTATAAAGAAATTTTAGAATCTAAAAATGTTCAATGGCAGAATTCGTATAGCTCATAAAATATTGACAAAAACCTATTTCAAAAGTGTTTGCACTAGGGTTTTCTTTCTTATTGATGAAATTCTATGTTTGATGAGTGGTACATAATATAATTAAATTTTATTAAATTGTGTATTATATTACTGACTATGAAGTTGTTGGGTATTTATTTGAAACTACGGACCATTCTCTAACCAAGCCGAAACCCACGGAAGTCTTATATCTGCGCACTATATAAAATTATCGTGCGCCGTCCAGACGGCCTTATCTCTAAGAGTATTTCAAACAAAAAGGGAAAGGGGGAAACATATAGTGTGGACTATTTTCCATCTATTAATTTTGTTAATACATTCATAATTTTAGTAAATATAAAATACTTCGATATTTTAAGATTTGTTCAACGGCAAGGTCAGTCAAGTGGGGCCTGATAATAAAATATTTGTTGATTTGAAGACAAATAACTTCAGCCTCCATATTTCTAAGACCGATCATTTGCTCAACGTAAAATTGGGATTAATATGCCATCATAATTAGTAACTTGATATAAACAACATCATAATTAGTAACTTGATTAAAAAAAAAAATATTTCACTCGAAATTCAAGAGTACAAAAACTGCTTATTTCTAACTTATTTCTTAATTTCGTTCATGTAAGGTCTGAAAATTCGACCTATGTAAGGTCTGAAAATTGGGACATGCCGTCATTATGACAGATGGACAAGCGACCGGCGGAGTGACATGATGAAATTATAAGGATTCCTTATCTTCACGGAACTTTATTTTTAAGCTGTTATCCTGTAACGATTTTAATTAAGCTTCTTGTGAATATTTAAATCAGCGGTGGTTTAAAATAAAATTGCATTGTTTTCCAATTTTGAACTTTGAAGTTTTTGACACTTGATTCACAATTAAAAAAATGTATCGATTTTACCTACTCTAACCCCTCTCCATGTTTCAACCGACACGCCCCTACCGCTAATAGCCGTGTGCTGACCTAACTGAGCGCTCATGTAATGATAAATTCCTGCACACGCCCGTGGCTTTACATTCACAAGCCCTCGCCTCACGGCGCATACTACGTGAATATGTAGGCAACGTAGACGGCCATAGATACGGTCGACAGTAAGATGTTGTAAATAAAGCTATAGGGACGGAATGTGAGTTTAATTTATTTGTATTTGCTATAAATAGATTATTTCAATATAACAAATTTTAGTATAGTAAACACTACCTCCTAATAAAGACATTTTTTAATACACTCTAAACCCAAGAAATGTGTGATGAATTTTATTTAATTCTTGCTTTTTGTATAATATTAATACCAACGATTTATTTCCATTTTCATTACGGATTAGACTTAAGAAGATAATAGTTATGAATAATAATTTTTTAATTTAAATTTTACAGAAAAACTAATTGATTATATTAAGAATAAATTCGTAAATTTAGCATTTCCTGCTTAAAATAATTTAATGTCATGCTTCTTCAAATTTTGTCTGTATATCGCAACAAAACACTTCAGGGCGTCTCAAAGGGGAAATAATTAAAAAAAATTGCATAACCCTCTGAAAATAAAATGAGCTATTAAAAATATTAAAACTTGCTGGATAAAAAATAAAATCAACAAAAGCAGGTTCTGAAATTATAGATGCTAAAGATGAATTTTTTTTATTTAAATTAAATATTGCCATGGGTTAAAATATATTATTACTATATATCAAAACATAAGAAATTGCCTAGGTGTTGTATTAAACTAAAATATACTTAACGAAGGAAATAAAATCGATGACTTTCCGAGGAAACAAATAATAAATTATAAAGTTTTATATTGAGATTCCTTAGACTAACTTTGAAGACTTGCTCTCGATAAAATAAACTAACAACAGAAGTCAGACGAGCGACAACTTGTTATGTTGAATTCAGAATATATAATCATTCAGCCAATAGTGTAGCAAAAGTTTGAAGGGAGGAGGATGCTTTAAATATACACACTTTGTGTACACTTTGGTCACTTTAGTAGTGACACTTAAACTTTGCTATTTCTTTAATTTCTGATATTATTGAATTTCTCTGGCAATAAATAAATTAATTTCGTTGATATCCGACTGTGAGAAAAAGATTAATAAAATAGTCATTTCCGTCAGCCCTTTATATATTTTTAAAATTGAAACATGTATTTTTTCATGTTAGCTGACAACTTGCAAAATTCTCGCTTTGAGACTTCACGAAATTCAGTGAAGTTGTGATTTGAAACTCCTTTGCTTATTTTATACTACATTTATAACGTGACGTTTAGGACGGATGGATGGACGGAGGTACGGATGCATGACTATTTGTTATTTGGAACCAAAGTTTTGATTTACAACAAAAAAAGAAAACTATCTCTTTTTAGTGTTCTGAATTTGTGTGCTTATCTGTCTATAGGAGCAAGTAAATATGCATTATGGATTTAGTCAAGAAAAATTGTCTGTCAGTAACATTGAACATGCCCAATATTTATACTTATGTACGTTTAGAGGTAATTGTACGAAATTCCTATCTATATTCTTCCTGTTCCTCCTAAGAAAACAGTTGCGATTAAACAGTCACCCAATATAGAACCTTTGCTGTCAAACGGAACTGGATATTGAAGACTTTAATATTATTTTTATGTCCAAAAGAACTGATATCCAGCTCAAAGATTAGAAAACTTAATAAAAAACAACTGTAATCGAATGTGTACAATAATGTTAACATGTGACAGTTGTCAAATGGATACCGATTAAAAGATCATTTTCTTTAAATTTTTTATAAAAATATGCATGTGTTATAAATTTTAAGAACTTTGTCACTTTTAGTTTGTGTACATATTTAGTAATAATCTTCTCAAATTTTTTTAGTTTTTCGATATAAAACAATCGATTTTTTTGATCAAAAACTAAAAGTTTGAGACCATTGAGCTTCCAATTAAATGTCTTTCATTAGACAATATTCATTGTCAAAGATATGTACAGTGAAATTCGCCTATAGTGAACTAGTTGGTATTGTAAGTGAAGATCAGGTGAACTTCCCAATTTTCCTTCATTTCCTCCCGTACTTTTTTCCCACCAATATACATGGTTGAGTTTGCGCAATAATTTGCTCGTAAGGGAAAAATTCTCTGATGGTATACCCATAAAGTTTGTTACGTTATGCTTTGAGTACAAATTTGTACTACGAAAGTCGCTAGTTCACTACAATAATTATCAATCAATAACACATTAATAAATTACTTTAGAAGGAGCATGAATTAGGGAATGAGACCTAAATTTCATTTTAAATGAACCGTTATGTAATAATATTTTATTCGATGAGTTGGGCGAATTCAATATAAATTCAGGTATATTATAGATGGATGGACATTCTTTTTTCGCTACTCAGGCCACTTCTTAGTTTTATTTATAAGAAAATTTGGTGGACACTGAAAAGGTATTTGTTTTTTTTATTTTTCACTTCGTTTTCAAAAATAAATTTTTCCGAAATATAATAATTTTATATTTAAATACGAAGCAACAACTCACCTTTTTTAATTTCATTTAATGTTTGTTATTTAAGATAACAACGAGAAAACGAAGGATTCTCATCGTCATTATCAGAGGACTTTCAAATATGTTATCTGATTGATCCCGTGATATGTAAAACATAAATGTATTTTGGACGTCTCTGAAGTACATAGGTCTATTCATAAAAATCATTCGTTCACGTCCACTTTTAAACATTGGCGCACATTTTCCAGGAATATGATGACGATAATCATCTGTATAGTAGACGTTTAAGAAAATAGGTGTACTCCTTTGCTGTAAATTTGCGTGTTATTGAGATACTTTTGGAAAATCATAAAATTTCACACTGATTATATTTTTCAGTTTAAAAAATGTAAATACATTTATTAATGTAGATTGCGGCTCAAATGGATTGATATTAGTGATCTACATTACCATTCTAGAAAGTTACTTTCTAGAAGACTATAAACTCTAAGTATCAATATTTACATCTGTGAAACACAGGAAATATATTTTCCATCAAGAAATATAATTTCGTTTACAAGTTTTTTTCTGTTCGAGTAAAAAGCATCATCCGATTCATCTAAATTTTAGCTTGTAACATAAAATTTGTATATAGGCGAACACTCTATAATTTTCAAAACCAATTCCATATGTTGCAAAAATCGTCAGTAGTCAATGGAATTACATATTACTCTACTTAATTAAATAAAAAGATAGACGCGAGGAAGAAGTGAGACGACGAACAGGGCTGTGAATCGCTTAAAAAATTTCGATGATCAGAAATATCTTCAGACACACTGAGATATTTTTGGTGCACACCTTGATTTTGCTTTCTTCCTACCATCATTCTGTATGGCACTGATTTACAGATTCTGAATAAGACCAATTATGAAAAATTAACACCTTTGAAATCTAGAAAAAGATGCTCAGCACATCACTTAAGGAACCGTGAATTAATTTCTCGATTGTAAAAGAGCTTGGAATGAAAATGATAATATTTAAACTCGGTTTTCCGAAAACTTTAAAGTAATTTTGTTACATTGCATGAAAACTTCATTCAGCATTGATAATCGTATTGTCGCCGAAACGATAAAAAGACGAAGGTCGTAGGCGTTCGACGGATAAAATACGGTAAACGCTTGGCGGTTTAATACGAAGTGCCTGAAAAAATGCTGAAAATATAAAAACATGGAGAAACGTCGTAAAAGGAAAAGTAGAATTAAAAGGGAGTCTAAAATCTCCCGCAATGAGGGATCAACCCAAGAAGAAGTAATTAGTTGAAAGATTGGTACAACGTAGTTTAATATGATTACATGTACAAAAATCGATTCGAAGTCTAGGCAAAATCTCCTTTCTTTCTCTAATATTTTTAACTGAAATTATAAAAATTTATTAAAAAAAAACATGTGTTCCCGTCAGCAATTTAACTTAGTCGGGTTTTAATTTTTAGGGAATTTGTGTTAAATTTCAAAGTAAAAATTGAACTTCTCAATAGATTGCCATCTGTTATTATTTAAGACTTATGTATAGCTAGATGTACTCCAGAGTTCGCTATTCTGGAACAAATTAAAAACTGGAAATAATGAAATAGTGACACGGTATACCTCATCAATTCGAAATAATAATGCGAGAATGTTAGATAGAACAGGTAAAGCATGGAAAAATTCGTTTTAGTTTTAAATATTTTTTTTTCAATTTGAAAAGGTTTTTGTCGGAATTTTATTAAAGATAGTTTTAGAGATATTACTGAAAATTGCAAAAACCATTCTTTCCTCGACTTGTCACTTCTAAAACTGCAAAAATTAAAATTATAAATAATAACAGTATTATAAAAAATGTTTGCTAATACTGTTAATGCAGTTTAATGGAAATGTTGCGTACCATAAAATGACTATTTGTGTCTAAGTATTTGCGGAACTCTCGTAGGGAAAGTCTTGCTTTTAACAATTTTTTTATATCCTACATAATGTTACATTTACAGTTCGTTATAAGTAATTACTAAACAAAAACATTGTAATCACAAGTTATCAATATAAAGAAGTCTGCAAAATTCATACATTAATTAAATAATTTTTTAAAATTAATATAACACTTTCAAAAATGAATTAGTATATCGGAGGAAACATATTATAATCAATTATAATCAAAAATGAAAATTGAAAAATGTATCTAAAAAAAATTGGTAATTCTATATATTTTTGTCACCAATTATTTAAGTTTTATTTCTACATAAGTTATTATGTATTATCTTCCTTGCAATACATGCCATTCTCTATTATTTCTGAAAATAATTAAACATTTCCTATAACATAAGAAATACATTTAAAAACCACTTATCCAATATCTAAAAAAACTTTATTTCTTTGTCAAAAAATATTTTTTGTCATGTATTTGACAAGCAAATAACCTTACATATCCTGTGAAAGTCTTAAAGTACCACCATGAAATGGAAATATGACTGTTTGTAAACCAGTTTCTAATATTTATACATTACTTAAGTGTCATTTTGTTATTTACCGAGATCTTGTTGTTAGAGATTCCATGAGCAAATAGACCGAAACGGAGCGTACGTGCCTTTTGAGAGAACAGAGATATACACGATCTATTTGTTTAATTTCTAATTTTGTGATTGAGGCTATTCGAAATTTATTTTTAAAAAATGTTCATTAATATAAGACGCAGCATTTGTGTGGATAAAAATAAGTGAAATGTTATTCTCTAGAAGCTTATAAAAAATTGTATTTAAAATTATTTAATTTTTTCACATTATTTCCATGACTACTTCATACAAAATTCACAGGTTGAAAAAAAGACGACTGCGGTTCCTATAACCTACAAAATGCAAAATGTGATGTGTGTGTGCATGAAAGCGTTACATTTAGATATTTGATTTGTATATACTTAAACTTTTGGAATGTTGCCTTTTTAATAAAAAGAAATGAATATTTATGCCTAAATAGATAAAAAAAAATTGAAGGAAAATGTATAATGTAATTAAATAAATAAAAAGGGAAAAAATATTAAACTGTAAAAAAATTTATTTTCCATATAAATTTTTTATTTAAAATAATTATTTTATAACGCAATTCAACTGTCCCGAAAAGGAAACCTATCATTTTCATTTTTATTCTTGAATTTACTGATAGTTTAATGATGAAGAATTCAGACATTTTCAGAATGAAGTGAACAATAAAGAAATTTTTGAAGGACGAATCTCCGAAAAATTTAAATAATGATGCGTCATCATAAATAAACAAAAATATTGAATATAGCGACGACGTCCACGTTATATCCAACACGGACACCGATATTTCATCCAGATCCAGAAATTCTAGAGTATAAGAGAACAATGAAAGTTCCTCATCCTGTGGTCATATTAAGATTGGAAAACACTTCCAAGACTTTTTCTCAAAGGCACTGAAAAGACCAGAGGCAGAAACGTGGAAACAGGTCATTCAATAATGCAATGGTACATGGGAAGCAGTCCGTGCAGTGCTTTTTGAAAATGGTAAGCTGCGAAGGGACAGACATTTTAGAAATGATATAGATATACACATATGCGTGCAAGTGTACGCGCCCGCGACCGCCCCTGGTAGCCTTAGACACGGCATTAAAAGTGTTATAGATCGAAAATGTGTCTCAATAAATGAATCGTATGCACTCAAAAAAAAATAAACTCTCGACGTAATTAGCTCAATTTATCGAATATAACTTTAACCGTGACCATAAAGCGAATACTTGCTTACCTAAAAATGCAACAGTATCTATTAACCTTTTTAAATTATTTGTATAATAATGAACAGAAATTCATTATGTTCCATATTCACAACCCGCGATAGAAATTACTATAAATTTTGTAATTTTACTGTGCACTAGAAATGTTTTCAGAGTTAATATATTTTTAAACATAATTTGTTTGATTGTCTAGATTATTAACACCGCCATTCATTAACTATATTTAGTTCCGCACAACAAACAAATTCAACAAACATTTTATTTAAAATTCAACTTCTCATTAGCAATCAATACTATCGTAAAATTTACTGTGAAAATACCATACATTAGATTTATTACGAAGTTTCAAAATTTACTTCGATTTACCATACTAAAATTTACTATTTTTTCATTAGGCGGTAACGTAATTATGTATTTTTTTATTTAAACATAAATATTAATTTTCTTTAAGTAAAAGGCAACGCAAATTAAAAAAGTACTACCTTAATCATGTAACCAGTAGAGCAACGTTCGATCGTCACCACTGTTTATTTACTTTCACGACAAAAAATCAGGTCAAAAATAAACTAATAAAATAATAATTTTAATGCACAAAGTAAGCGAGTAACATAATAAGTATTGTATTTCACTGATAAAATATAAAACTGACACTGATAGATCGTTATTATAACACAAAATTCATTTTTGGTATGCGAATATCATATTGTTTCAGTTTGAATATAGTCTAGCAAGTTTTGAACTTTAAACTGACGCTGTGAAGTGGAGTAATAAAATTGGAATTTTGCGTGAACCATTTCTGATTCGAGAAGTTTTTGTAATTTGATACAATAAAATTATGAAGTTTGTGCATTTTATTTCAATTCTACGTACTTGTAGGTTCGCTTCATGCACACAATATGCAAACCATATATAGAAGTATGGAATTGACTTGACATTTAAATATGTTTGTATTTTCGTAAATATGTGATATATATATACTAAATTTTTGGAGCAAGTTACGTGTAATTGCTTATAAGGCACAGCACGCCACTGATGAAAGATCTCTAATAATGAGAATGGTCTATGTTTTTCGAAACTTTTTTTAACTCCATGATGCAATGAATGTGGGGTTTGAAATGAAAAGCTTAACGTGAAGGAATAACGTAAAAAATAACATCCAATGTGTAATAATTTATTGAATAAATATCCCTCTGATATTGAAAGTCAGTGTACCTTAATAATTAACTTCAAAAATGTTACTGAAGAAAGAAAAATAGTTTTTATTTAATTTATTGCTTATTGAACTTCTTTTACATCTCTATGAACGAGTGAAGGAGGAATTTAGTCGTTGTAGGGATGTAGAATAAGTGCGCATTTGCAGTCACGAAGTAATAACTTTGTTGCAAGTGCTGAATCCCCCGAATTGCATTCATAAGGAGTTTCCGCTTTTTTTCAATCGACGAGCTAACTTTTCCGATTAGGTTTTCACAAAAACACAGAAGAGGATGGAAAAGTTCGCGGCTTAAACATGAATACAAATAAAATGCGTACAAAAACATTTTTATTTCCCAACATAATCTATATTTGAGTCAATATATTCTACCTGTTTTCCAAAGTTTTTATACTTCTTTTAAAAGATGATTTTTCAAGGTCTCCAAAATACTGATTCACTGGGGCTTTGGTGACTTCATCTGACCAAAATTTCAGGCTCTCAAGATACTTTTTTATGTTAGGAAAGAAATGAAATTCGTAAAAGGCCAATTCAGTAGAATAAGCCGGATGGGGCAGTAATTAAAAAACAAAATCACGAATTTGTACCCTGGATTCAAATGATGTGTTCAAACACGTGCATTATCCTATTGAAACAACAATTTCTTTCTAAGCAATCCTGCACGTTTCTATTCTCTTACGTGAATGATACAATCGGGTGAAATAGTATGCTGAGTTTATTATTTCACCTTTTGCAAGACATTCCAACATTATGACAATTTTCAAATTGTCAGCCGAAAAGATTGCCTTTACTTTCTTCTGGGGTTTGATCATCAGATTTTTCCACTACTTGGATTGTTGTTTGGACTCTAGAGTACAATGATAAGCTTAGATTTCTTTCACAGTAGCAAAGCGGTTAAGAAAATCTTGCGGGTTAGGTTAGGTTAGGTTAGGTTAGGTTAGGTTTCCGATTAGGTTTTCACAAAAACACAGAAGAGGATGGAAAAGTTCGCGGCTTAAACATGAATACAAATAAAATGCGTACAAAAACATTTTTATTTCCCAACATAATCTATATTTGAGTCAATATATTCTACCTGTTTTCCAAAGTTTTTATACTTCTTTTAAAAGATGATTTTTCAAGGTCTCCAAAATACTGATTCACTGGGGCTTTGGTGACTTCATCTGACCAAAATTTCAGGCTCTCAAGATACTTTTTTATGTTAGGAAAGAAATGAAATTCGTAAAAGGCCAATTCAGTAGAATAAGCCGGATGGGGCAGTAATTAAAAAACAAAATCACGAATTTGTACCCTGGATTCAAATGACGTGTTCAAACACGTGCATTATCCTATTGAAACAACAATTTCTTTCTAAGCAATCCTGCACGTTTCTATTCTCTTACGTGAATGATACAATCGGGTGAAATAGTATGCTGAGTTTATTATTTCACCTTTTGCAAGACATTCCAACATTATGACAATTTCCAAATTGTCAGCAGAACTCATGCTCCATGACTAAATATTTATGGAGCATGAGTTCTGCTGCATCTGTTTTTGCAGGTTTTTAAATTAATTTTCTATATTATTTTGAAAAACCTGTACTATGTCAGTGCATAAATATTTCTTTATTTAAAATTGATATCATTCAGTTGGTTTATAACTGTTGTGATTAAATAAATATTAATATCGATAATTAAATAATGTATTAACAAAGTCTCTCGTTGTTCTTTGTTTTAGTTCATATGATTCAAGCAGTTCTGTGATAAACAGCGGTATTTTGCGGTGTTTACTTTTTGTGAATTATATGTCAATACGTCGACTATGGCAGTCGAATAGGACATTTTCATTTCATATATCGCCCTGATAAGCAAAAGGGCTTTCGCGGTGCGGCCCTATATTAATCGATCCCGGGTGTCATGCTTCCCTTTATTCCACATCTAACCACTTTGCTTTAACTCCACCCCGAGTTATCCTACAATAGCATTAAACTTCTATACACAGAACTTTCAATTTATGCTTGAAATATTTCATAATTTTAATTAAAACTTCACATAATTATTTTTAATACATTAGGAATTAAATTTATTCTGTGGTAAGTACATGAGTTTCACAAGTTTTATAATAAATTCTTGAGATGTAAGTAGACCTTGGAAAAACAACAAGATGATAGACTTATATATATATATATATATATATATATATATATATATATATATATATATATGAGCAATCCGACATTTTACTATTTCTCTTTATTATATGCATAATTGATAATAAATCGATTTTTGTAAATGCTTAGAAAAATGTATTTGTTCACTATGTTTAAATAGGCATCTTGGTGAAAGATACCAAAGGTTCTTAAAATAACTTAGAACTTGCATGAAACTTTAGTCTTTATTTTTGGCATATCATTTTTAAATTTTAATATAAAATAGAATTAAAAGTCCGCTCACGTGCAAATCGTACATGGTTTGTTACTTTACGTATATTAGTAATTCAAATAGTTTGATAACACAGTAAGTAATACAAATAGCTAAAATATATATCGTATCGAAACTTGAGATCGCAATTTTATTTTTTTTATAGTAGTTCATGTATGTTCATTTAATATAAACGATTTTTAATTTTAAGAGGGGGGACTGGTAGAAGTAAAAATTATATAAATTTAAGATTCTTTACAATACTTTTCTGTTGACAATTGTTCGTATATTTATTAATTTCAAAAACCTCCAACAGCTTTGAAATTTGAACATTTTTCACACTTTTATAATTAAAATAATGCCAGAAACAAACAAGGATTCAAAAGTTTGCGATATCAGTACATAATTATTTAGGTAACTGAAATTTTTATTAAAACGATCACTTTAACAAAGTACTAAAATATGTGAAATATTTAATGAAATCATTTCTTTTTATAACAATCGACGCAGGCCTAGTGCCTGTTGTTGATCGTTTAAAACTCTTAAAACAAGAAAATTTCGACGTTGTAAACCCGGCTAAAGCACTCGCCATGTAAGGTTCCGTAGTCAATTTGTACGTAGCAAGTGCTATATGCATATTTAGATAGGCTAGTTAAGTCTAAGGAATATACCCATTTTGAACAATAATATAGAAAATAAGCATAATATAATCCAATTTCATAAGATAAATAAAAAAATGTTTGCTATTTGAGTATCATCGCGTGTGGTGATGATAACGACATTACTCGTAACCAAGCAGTTGGTTAATGATAAACATTATTACAACCGACGAGCAAGTGGTTGCAATAACAGTCGATAATCTGCGTCACGTATTTATTTAAATACAGCGGCGTGATCTTTATCAAGGTAGTTTTCATTAAAGTCTCCAAAATACTATTCCACGGACGTTATGCGACAAGAAACCACTTACAAAGCCTACTGTTCTATATGAACATTAACGTGATGTGTGCAAGGTTGCTGTCTTCACATTGTTTACTTTACTGCATACAACGCTCATTTCCAGCAACGTTACCGTGAGCTTACAGATCTGAAGATTTAATATTAAGTTTTGCCCATAAACGTATATCAAAGCATCTATTTGCAGAAGAGTATTTTGGCCCAGTTGCCTGATTATTTATCAAAAATTAATTGCCTTCATGACAACTGGTTGTATCCAGTGTTAAGCAAATATTAAAGTCAAGTACCTTTGGTTGCTTAGCTTATCCTGCATGTGGTTACGCAATGACTGTGCATTGTGGAGCATAATTTAACAAGAATTTCGTGGCTAGTTCAGAAATCTGTAAATGTTTATGAGAGAATTTAATCTCAGCTTTCTTATTTCTATTTCGATTTAATCTTGGTCAGATGGGGAGCATGTAGGATAAGAAAATACAATAGCAATGACCAAAAAACCGAACACGCGTGCGACCGGAACTTGATAAAGTGAACGGTAAATCGAACACTTTTGGCTATCGCGATATATATTAAGGGTCGGATCTATGCTATGAAATATTTCGTTTTCCACTAATACACACGCGCGCACACCGGCACCGGCGGAGCTGTGTGACTCTTAGTAGTGTGCGTTACACGAACACGCTCGGCACAATGGGATCGATTGACACGCTTTTTAGACTAATTATTAAAGTAAATCTGAGCATGACTTCTCCGTTATAATGTCTTTGTAAATCTCTTGATACGGAATACGATTTAACCTTGGATATGATTTAGGTTGGTTTTTGACTGAATTTGGGGAATTCCAAAATGAAAAAATGTTGCACATATTTTGTGTAACTATTTTTTAAGTATAATCTTTTTGTAAATTAGTATGGCAAGCACAGAATAAGATAAAAATAAAATCTAAAATTTATCAATTTTTTCGTATACTTACTGATAGAATCCTGCTGTGTATTGTAGAAATATAGTATCATAAAAGTTATTGAACAAGTAATAAAATTATAACAGAGCGAATTTTATACATTGAATATACTTTAAAGGAGTGATTAATTTAACGTATAGAATGATTATAGAAGCCAGAAAAACTTTTTTAGAATTTTTGTTCTAATATTACATACCCATGAGCAACATATAAAAAAAAAATTCCTAATAACACGCAAACGAAGTCTTACAGGAAGAAGGGACATCTAATATAAATTAATACTATACAAAACGGTGTAATGTTAAAATAATAAAACTACCTATGAAAAAATATTTAAAAATTTGTTTGTAAATAAGAAAAAAATAAAACCTGTAAAGGTTTATAATAAAAATAATTTAAAAAATTATTAAAAATGAAAAAGCCTATATAATGTCTCCATTACGATGTTTTGTGAACCAGTCGGACAACAAGCGTCTTAATATTTAATAATTTATTAAAAGATGACTTCAATAATTTTTTTAAATTTTACCCAATATAAAGTGATAAATCTATAATATTTTATAATTACATACCACTTGGATATGAAATCTATGTTTCAACATTTAAACTCTAGGTGTGCAATCAATAGCTCAATTAACATTTTTTAAATTAGTTGGGTTTAGATGTTACGAATTTCAGCGATATCGAATTACATTAGACACTTTACAGAGTCGGATTTACGTCCAAAATATCAAATCCGGAAACAGCATACACACGCACGCACGCATACACACATATGTATATATGTATGTATATATATATGTATATATATATATACACATATATATATATATATATATATATATATATATATATATATGTATATATATATATATATATATTTGTAAATTAACACACAAGATTATCATTGGATTCGCTATGCGCTGACTAGACCTGGAACTATCATATGAAATTAATAGGCTTAATTATAATAGGGGTGAAATGTAACACGCAAACATTTTAAATTAACTCGGAAGTATTATATTAGACGTACATTTCTTACATATCCTTTCTCTTTCAATATTATCTCCTGCAAAATTATTTTCAATTTTATCTATAACATGATTCCTGCAAACAATTATGACGATTATTTTCTTTTAATGATAAAATAACTTTGACGTAATACCAAAGACTTCATATTTATGTAATAGTTAAAGCCGTGTACAAGAATGTATCTACATTAATTTATGATAGACACATTGAAATGAAAATCGATATATCTTTATAATTTTGTTCGAATAGGCGAAACAGCGGAGAGCCTTTTTGGTAAAAGAGGTTACTTTGAGGTTTTTTTTTAAACTTTGGAACATAATTTAGAAAAAATATAGTACGACAACGTAGTACAATGGCCATTCTATGCCCTGGTATTTTAATATTATATCTAACTTTGGTAGTTACTGAGTATTTTGCAAAACCAAACACCCATTTTTGCCTATTTGCGAAATCCGCCTCTTAACACATCAATTTATTTAATTATCGTAGACGTGTACTATAATAGGATGCATGAAACAAACAATATTAATAAAGTGATTTAATATGGGTGCAGCCAACAGCATACCAACAATAAATCTCATCCCAATGCCGTTGAGAAAATATCAAATAAACATCCAAATTCTAAATTGCCACTCTACAGATACACTAGATTAATTTTATTTCTTTTCTATACTTCATACCTACGTACGTAACCGCGAAATATGGCAAAATGTCCTCTTTAGTTAAAAAATAATTATATATTTAAGCACAAAAACTTTTTTTGCAGTTGTGTATAAAGTTCAAAATCAAGCCGGAATTTCTTTGAATTTTTTGCAGACCCATGTCATCAGTTGGTCAACTATTATTACACTAACTTCATTTGCAATACTATACTAAATACATTTTCAATAAATACAGTTCGTGGTAAATGTAAAAGTTTAGATAAATCACAATTATAACCCGATTGCTAAGGACGAAATTTTGGCATCACTGCATTGGACTGTTTTGTAAAAGCATGTAAAAGTACCCAATTTCATTTCATATCTACATCCACAGTACCTGATACTTAAATAATATTTACATAACCACGAAAAAGTTTGATGCCATGGAATAAATGATGTATAATTCACGTTTAAGACGCTATTCCTTCAGCATTTCAAAAACTGTACGTAGGCGAGGCAAGTATCAACAATTTATTTCAATACCGTCTCCGTATCTCTTTACACAGGCGCGAGTGGCGAAGTACGACGCCAGCTGCAGACGTTTCGTATTTACCTGCATATCGCGAAGAATTTTTCTCCTCCGAGTTAAAGTGGTCGTATAAAATGTACACTGAATTCGGATAAGACATCAGAGAGATTCAATCTTCTTTCATATATTTATCCGTTTGTTTGTTTAGAAACATCTTTTGTACATGTGGTTCAAATGAAATTTGTTTGCACGGGTAGACTTTTCCAGTATTTTGAATACTCAAAATGTTGACAATATTAAAAAACAAGTAAATATTCATTATAAGAAAATATAACTTGCTATCTTGGTTTTGTACTAGGCAATATATATTTTTTAATTTTTCACAAAAGTTCTTCGTTAACTACATGTTTAGAGATTGCGATTTTAATATAACTATCATATCATATTATTAACATTTAAAAATACAAAAAAAACCTTATTAACTCCTAAATGTGACGTTAATACCATAATTTGATTTGTAAAACTTGTAAATATATAAATTTATTTTGGTCGTAATTTTTTAAACGGAGAAGGGTAATTTATTTAACTAATTCAATACAAATTATGGTAATTGAAATATAACGAAGACGCTGTTTTTCTGGATATAATCCTTTTGAGCTTGACACATTCAACAGACTTTGGAACTAATTTTCTTGAGCGGTCTAAAAATATTTTTTCCTTGCCTTGTTTTCATATCAAGATGAAATTGCCTTCCTATAAGGAATGTCACAAAATATAATATAATCACAAAATTTATTTTCTCATAATTCATTTTTTTTAATGTGATAAGAAATATTAAAAACTTGAACCCAGATGCCGACTGCCGGATTATATATTTGAAGCCACACTTTATTATCGCAACCATCGCAACATTGCTCTTATGATCAGGTGGGTTGTCTTGCAAAACATATTTTGTTAAATTTCCCTATACCTTGAATGGCTCCTTTTAACGTGTCTAATAATATTATGTAATACATTTCTATTATAACTACTCTCTTTCTTTTGTCATCAATCTTTAAAATTCTAACCTAAAATATCATAGCTATCAAATTTTTGGTCGATTCCAATACCTCAAAGTACTTAAGTGATTGTGTACTCTTTTCAAGCTATTGTCAATGGACTCCAGCTTTGACTCAAGCCCAAGAGTTCCGAGTTTCATGATCAGTTACAATATATTCCAAAACGTGAATAAGATTTTTGCTACTCAGTTCCAAGGACTACTTTGCCACTTCTATTTACTGTTGCTTATTAGGCGGTGTAAGCATTCTAGGAGTCTACTTTTTTACTAATTTTTGTCATACCAAGATGATTGCGTAGAATCTTGGAAATAGTGTGATACTAAGAATAATCCAGAAAGCCATTTATTCTTAAAAAAAATGGTCTTCCTGGAGAGGCTCGTGCTTAATTTGCTTTCTACCCTGCTTGTAAAAACAAAATCATTTATATATCTTGGCGTTATCTGAGCATTGATTCTCTTGAATGGTTCCTATATTAAACATCATACTCAAAAGAGTTTATTTTTGCTTTGCAAGGAACTTTACCATGACAAGATAATGACTTCGCTACGTAGCAACTATTAGATTGAATCAGATTTTTGGGGTGGACACATGTCAAGTACACCTTAATTAATTTCTAATTGGTATAAAATAAATATAATTTATCTAGCCACGACCTATCTCCTCTATTTTACGTAATTTTGTACCTTCCCGTGTGCTTTGATATTATTTTGCAAACAAAAACTTTTTTACAACAATAATTTACAAGTAAAAATATCACAAAAATATTTGCCACGAATGGTACACATTAATTCTGGTCATAATTTTATATATATTTTATAGGATATGGGTAGCAGTACTCATTGCGTCACTTAAAAAAAATTGATTTCTGAGGCTGAATTATGGATACTAGATCTTAACTGACCAGTAACAAAAGTATACAACAAAACTTAATAAAATAATGAAAAATTCACTAAGTGATTTTATGGTTAATAGCAAAGATATGAGAAAAATGGATTTTTCTGTATTCTATGAGGGTTATATATTCAATAAAATGAAATTACTGTATTATCTCACAATTAAAAGAATAAATACTTTTGTTCCTTTTACTGGATGCATGCGTACTAGCGTAACTACGTACTAGCGTAAGTGCGCGTCCGCTCTTTAGAGTGTATGTACGTGTGTGTGTGTCTTTAGACATAAACCACTGCAATTGATTTACGCGATACAGTACTGATATAGTCTTTAAAGTTAATTTTTTTTTTTAATTAATTTAATTAGGGCGCTCCAAGGATTTCAGAAACACTCATTTCTTTATTTATTGTTAAGTAATTGTTCACATTCCTACCAAAATTTAAGTGAAGCTACCATAAATACACATTACAATATAAGAATAAAGTTTATACATATTGACTTAGTTATTCTATTCCTTATATTTCAGTAATTTTTACCTTACTCTTGATAACCATTATATTTATGTCACCTTAAAAGCTTCACAAGTATAAGAATTGTTTATTTTAAATAAAAAGTTTCTAATGTTTGTAAGAAAATAAAATCGTTATGGATACATTTAAAACGATTACTTGTAAAATTTACATTTCCAATGGGTGGTGGAAAAATAAATTTTGCAAGTCCCAAAATTGTACCTTCCTGGCTTGTAGTGATAATTTTTATTGAGCTTCTAAAGTAGCTATTAATTAATGATAATTGGTTGAAGTTTAACAACATGTACCCTAATCGAAAAGATATTCAAATTAAATAAGATATTGTTCAATCATTAAATCTATTTAACATAAGTTTCTCACAATTTTTGTTGGATATTCTTGTTATTTTGGTATTTCTTGATCATTGATTTATTAATGAGATAATTAGGTATACATATTTGTTTTGCTTATGTTTATTTTTATGATATCACGTACTAGGAAAACAGGAAAAGAATTATTTAGAATCAAAGAGACATCGAATTACGTTATTTTTTGCAATTAAATGAAACTACACGATGTAGTATTATTTCTACTTTGTTTAAGTTTTTCACTACGACTTAGGTTTCATTGTATTACAGCACCTTCAGGTGGGTTATTACCTTTGTTGATATCCCACCTGAAGATGTTATAATACAACGAAACCTAGGTCGTGGTAAAGAACTTAAAGAAAGTAGAAATAATACTACATCACGTATTTTCATTTAATTGTGAATAATAAATTTCTACAAAATTAACGTCAAATATATTAAATATGTCATATTTGTTTATAATTTACTTGAATTCTTTCTAAAAATTTTGTATTTTAATTTTTAATTTTTCAAAAGCAACAATATGTTCTAAATGCTATTTTATTGAAGAAGATTGAACCTTCTATAATGATAATTGTTATGTAGACAAGGAAAAAAAATGTAGTCAAAATGAAATTTTTGAAAGAAAATTATTTGGATATTATTTTTAATAATAAAACAAAGGAAAGGCCGTAAAAAATCATGTCACTGACAATGATATACGAGCATTAATTTACGATTATTTCGTTTACCTAGAAATCACATGCGCAAGATGTGATTCTTAAAGAAGATGTTGAAAGTCACATAATATTTCAGATATCCGGGCGACTAAATAAAATAAAATATCTAATTAATTTATACACATTTTTCACAAAAACTGACATCATTCGGTGCACTCTAAGATTAGTCATTTTCTCATTATTATAGTCTGCACGGCGAATCACAAATATATCCAGAGTAGTTAATTTCTTTAATATATTTGAAGAACATTTAAATATAACCAGCCACAAAAAATTTAAGCGTCCTTTCAAACTTGTATTGCAGAGTTTTAAAATAAAATATTGATTTTCATAATAAGAAGTTTTTAACTTATGCCAATATTCTTGCCAGTAAGTGCGCACATTTACGCATAATTAAAAACGATTCAGCCTAGAGCTACAGAGAAAAACAATGTGTTCTCCGTAATGAAAGTTGACAAACGAAATTTTTACGCACTTCAATAAAAACTGTAATTACTTTTTTACATTTGATTCTGCAATGTATGTTCACCATACGGAAATAGAAACACTCGATTTGGATAAATTAAAATAGAATTTTTTTTCTTTCGTTGAAAAATTCAAACAAAAAAATTAATTTGCTTGCTTTTTTCATCTCTTACATTACATTAATTTTACGGAATAAAAAAAGCAATGGGCTTCTTAAAATTTTACGTTTTTCAAATTCTGCATACATCTTTATCCAAATGAACTCCTAACATCGGAATAAATTACGTACTCCTACATATCCTTCACTTTGAAGCAGTAGTTTATGTTCTATTATCATGATTATTAAGAGTCGATATGTGCTCTGTGTAGTAATTCAAATATTTGTAAGTAATTTATCAGAAGGACTGTGTCGTTCGAATATATAAACCTTTATATATCATCATTATTTTAACAAAGAGATACAGAACGCTTATAGATTGAGTTTTAATCGTAACTAACAGATTTTTTTTGCTTATTTTTGATACTTCAATATATTGTTTGCACGTTTAAGAGAATATTCACCCAAGTCAGATATTTTTTTGAATAATTTGATTTTTTTCATGATACCTTTTATAAATCTATAACGTCTATTTCATAAAATAAAAGTTTTGCGAAAGTTGAGAAAATTGTATATTAAGCGAATGCAGAATCTTCTTACGGTTACTATAATAATATAATAAATACGTAAAAAGGCAGTCATAAGGATTGCCGACAGAAGTTAAATCTTAAAACCATGAAATAACGATGGTTTTATAAAATTTTATAGAATTTTTAATTTTAAATTCCGCGACAAAAATATTACTAAAAATCTGTTTTTTCACAGTAGTAAGATAACTCTTAAGCCACTGTGAAATATTTATTGCTTACTTTAAACTTATAAGAATACTCAATACTATGAGATGTGTCATATCTTGCAGAGGTTAAATGTGAAGAAAGTAAAAAAAAATATGATATAAAATTTGAAACGGAAATATTGATACTATTAATGGAAATTAAATGAAACTATGTGATGTAGTACTATTTCTACTATATTTAAATTCTTTACCACGACCTAGGTTTCTTGTATTACAAGATTAATTTTTAACGACTTCCAACAGCATTTAATGCTTTTTTATTCATTGAATACTACATCACGTAATTTTGAATGATGAATTTCTACCAAATAACGCCAAATATATTTTTAATTATTGAAAATCATCGGAAATAAATGCTTTTATTCGTTTGAAAATGGAATGTAGCACTCTAATATATATGTATATGAATATATATATGTATATATATATATATATATATATATATATATATATATATATATATATACTTTCACTGTTGGCTATGCGCAACACATCATACCCAAAGCTATAGACATACAATAAATATTAGCATGTCATAGTTGCGAACCAATAAGATTATCCCCTACTAAAGAAGTTTTCACTTCAAAAAATTATTAGGTAAAGCTACTTCCAATTTCAAACTTTAAGAAAGCTTTGTTAAGAAATACGTAGAATACGCTCTTAATTGACAATTACCTGTTACGAAATCATTTTTACAACATCTAAAATATGAGTGAACTTTTTAAAGTAAACAAACATTCTATAACCCAAATACATTAACAAATAAAGATTATTTCGTTAATGTATTTGGGTTACAGAAGAAAGAACACCACGATTACCCTAAGCATGTTACAGGACATACAATTACTTCACATTGGCAATGATCTACTTAAAATAATATAATAGTTTTCATTCAGTGTACAATGGAGACTTCACAATAATTATGAAAAAATAATTTTTACATAAACGTTCGATGCCTTTATCTATTACCCAATTCTTCTTCTAAAAATAATTCAAAACTAGGAAAAATCTTGTCAAGGAGAAAATTTTCCTTTTAAGTAATTAAATAGTAATGCATTGCCCTTATTGAGTTTGTAACAAGTATTTAAAATCATTCCTTTTAACAAGTAATCACATCAAAGCATTTTATTATGTTTACAATGTGCCTCGCAAGCGGTGCCATGGTACATAATATGAAAGCATAGCAAGCAAATGAGACCACAATTGATCACGATAAACGAAATACGTCAAACGAATATAAAAGAAAATGGCTTTTTTTTTACTCTCTGCTTATGAGATATGTGTATTTGTATAGGCAAACGAAGGAGGAATGCAGAAAGTGTATGTGGAAGCGTACAATGTGCCTCCATGAAATCGAATAAATTTTACTTATTTTTTTATTTCCCAAACGCATTTTGAATATGTAGGGTGAATTTATTACGAAAAAAATTATTTACGCTTTTAGAAACAACAATAAAAGGATGAAACGCATAGGAAATAAGTAAGAAAAGGAGAAGGAATTCGAAAATAAGGATTGAAAGTTGTATACAACCAATTTTAAATTATGATTAATCAAGCAACTAACTACATTCACTTCTTGTATTACTTGGTGGTGTTGAGAGAAAAGAAATTGTGTGAAAGTAAGAATTATGTTTACAAATGACGATTTCTAATAGTTTTAGAAATAATGAATAAAGAAGGTAATAAACAGTACAACATGTAGCGCACAATATTATATACAGTTTATATTGATTTTGAATTCTACACATCATGACCCAACTGAAACACGCCTATACTCATAAATGTGATAATAATTTCAAAGTCGAAATCTTAATGAAGAGACATTTTGAAGACGTTTAAAGAATCATTGCTAAATTGGTTTGCCAATGTACACAAACCAAACCGATAACCGTTTGAAACATCTTCACGTGTGCTTCATTTTTTATTACGTCGACATGGTTCTTATTACGTCAACCTGATTTATGTTTATCTAATGGTTCTTAAATTACATTTAATTTATCGTTAACAAATGTTAAAAAACCGTTCAAGGAAAACTGGAACTCGCATTAAGAAGATTCCGTATATATTTAGTCATTTGTGATCATTTACGGGTACAGAGTATTTCTATTAAATTATTCATTAATTTTTATTTTATAATTATTAATTATATTTAAATATTTCAACAATTATTAATTTTTAAAAACATAAATATATTGCTTACTACTATATTGACAAGGGTAAAAACGTGGTGCATATGTAAAAAATTTGAAGATCTAGTGTAATAGACACAGTTTCCCTTTGCGTAGGATTCTACAACTTATTAATTTCTTTCATAATTTTTTGTCTATTAGCTTCGGAAATAGAGGGTTATATTTTACTACACAGTTTACAGTGTATCTCCAAAGATACAGTACGTAAAGTTACGATAAAACTATTTTTGGGACCTTTACTTGTAACATCCCACACCGGGTTGAGTAGATATGTTTTAATGCTGTCGATGCAACCCCTTACACCTACGGCTATTTAGAATATATTATTGCTGATCAGTACTTGTGTCAGAATTTAATCAATAACGATAGTAAATCAATAGTGCAAAATGTGGAAAAAATGTGTTTTGAAAAAAAAGAACAATAGCGTAAAGACGGATTCTTTCGTTTGTACTCATTCGTTTACTCGATCGAGAAAGAAATTAAATTATTGTACTTTATTCATTTAATAAAGTAATTGGAATATAAAACATTAACCACTGTGCTTATGTTATCTATAAATATTTATAAAATAACAGAAAAATAAATCAATTATAAACGAAAATTCTGTAAAGGCTTTTGATAATGTATACTTCTTTATATTGTACGAGAATATAGGTCGTTACAACCATGTGCCCAGGAAACCATGGGAATGGGTAGAATGGTCAGTGGTATTATCGGAGTCACCCACATTTAAATATGAATGCAGGCTCCATTGTAACTGATTTTGAATAATTACACCTTTTCATAATAATATTTTACTTACTAGTCTCATCGATGCATTTACCTATATGTACCTAATATAGGTAAATGCCATTTACCGACTTCAATGTTAGTTTTATTTTTCATAAACCATTGTTCAAATGAACATAAAAAACTAAATGTACGACTTCATATGTTATTTTACATAGATACCACATAACCTAACGGTACTACTAGGCTCATTTATTTTTAAGATATTTTACACGCCGTATACTCTTATGTCGAGTTTAAAAATAAGCGTCTTCTTATTTTGATAGGCATCCTCTGTGCACGTATATGAATTATTTAACTTAATTAATAAATAATAATTTATTGGAAAGGTTAATTTAAATAAATGCGATTACAGGAGTTTTTCACATTTTAATATTTGAATGAATTCTTAGGAAACTGGTTGATGCGGATTTCTCTCCTCTCCGGCATCTCGAGAGATAGACCACATAGTAAAATGGAAAGCTTATATGAAAATACTTTTAACCTGGTATATGTTTGGATTGTATACAAATACAGGCCAGTGTAAGAATAAAGCTGCTTGTGATCCTTTGTTAAGAGACTTGCTATCAGAAACAAAACTTCACATACTCCTATGAAAGAAATAAGGTAATAAAAATATTCGACATATGTCGACTTTAGTTTTAATAAAGTAGCGAATATAATTCAGGTAGAAAATTTTGCCTGATATATATCTGAAAATATAAGTTAAGGTATTGGGGGTAAAACACAGTTGGTTTAGATAAAGAGGTAAAAGCAAAGCTCGAGAAACGTTGTTTTAACTCAAATTCAAATCGAGTTAGTAAAATGAAGTGTGATAAACTAATCGATTACTATTTATGGCCCTTGAACTATTCAAACTTAGAACCGTATTGGGGAAGTCGATAGGGTCATTAAGTAGATTAATAGCGCAAGTTTCAACCTGCTTAAAACTAATTGAAGTAAGTTGTTATGTACGTAATAGTAAATACATATCAATTAAATAAACCATCTGTGTGATGATGGTAGTTAAAATATGGGTAATTAAAAACCGCGTGTATAAAAATGAAAAAGACAAAAAACCTCCATGAAAGGTAACTAACCACAAACTACTATTAGACATTTTAAGACTAAACTTATATAACATGGTTCGAATCTTTTCAAATTATGGACTAAATAAATAAATCCGTTATAAGATTAGGTAAACTACTGGAATCGAAAAATATGATAATGGTAAACATAGTAAAACTGACGACTAGACGCAAATCATTGGTAATATTTATTAAAGCAGTGAAAGTATTATGAGCAGTTTTGAAGTAATACAATTTAAAATATTTTTAAAAGATCGATTTTTTTAGTGCAAAAGACGAAATAAGATAATTTACATAAAATTCGTATTTTTTATTCTTTCTTCTACTCTTTTGTTAAAACAATTGAATTAAAATACCTACTCAAAAGTTCACCTTGACACAATCTGTGAGATATTTTGCCTTTTGTAATAGAACTTGGTATCCGTTTACCTGCCGATCTCTTTCTCGTATATCAATGTATAATGGCGAGATAACTATAATTTTGCAAAGTAAATGTGTATTTGTAAATTTTTAGTGTACAACATATTATGTTTGGTGATGAGTTGTTTTGGAGTTACTCGAGGAATCATATTATTTATATTTTCTAAATATTTCAGGCGTTTTTTTAATAATCATGATATATTTAACGATGCAAATCTTTTAAGTAGATTGAATTAAATTCATGTATTGTCATTTTTCCCCTGTAATCTACGTAAAAACTGTATGAAAACAACTAAAAGATACCGTTTTTGCTCTAATAATTCAGTTCGCCGTAGCAAAGTTGCTATATTGGAAATGTTTACTTCACATGAGAGCTGTGGATATTATTTGTGTTACATATTTGTGTTAAATTTCAAGATTTTTGTTCAACTGAAAGTATCGTCTAGATTTCTATAAAAAAATGGGTGAGTCAGTTAGTCAGTTCAAAAACTAGCGGGAGTTGTAACCCTTAAATTATTGAACTTTAAAACATAACATTTTTGCAGAGCTAGATATGGATACATGAATCTTAGCAACAATTCTCATTATAATATTTCCAGCTTTATGCGGAAAGTAGTTTTGCGTTTTGAGAATAATATTTGAAATTTGATGGGCAAAGACAAACACGATGCTTGCATTAAATAAAAGAAATTGTAACCAAAACAAATACAGTTTTTAAATAAATTATTCTACTTGGTCATTCATTTGTACCTAAAGGATTAACCTTTTAAAAAACTTAAAGATTGGACCACTAATGTAACAATCTAATAGGTCGAGGAACTAAAAAACAAGTTTACTTTGCACAATTATAGTTACCTCATCAACATATATTGATATGCGAAAAAGATTGATATGCGGACACCCGTCCACATATCAGTGATTTTTCGTCAATCAAGACCTATAAGGGTTTTATTAAAGGCAAAAAATTTAACAAATGTGTCGAGGTAAACCCTTGTATAGTATATATCCTCATAAATTATATCCTCATAAATTGCCATTAAAAAAAGAATACGAGAGAAAATAGATATTACGGTTTAAATATAAATTATTCTGCTTTATCATTCGTAATCAAAAGTATTAACTTTTTAAAAAGCTTTAGGATTAGATCAGCTCTAATCTTCTCATACTACTCCCTTTACTTTGATAAATATTACTTACGTCTGGTCATCAGTTGTACTGCGTTCATCATTATTACATTTTATGATTCATGTGGTACACTCAATCTTATGGTAATTAATTTTTTTTCCGTCATTCGAAAAGGTTTACACAACGTTAAACGCTCTTTAAATACCTAATAGTTAGTTGTTTTGATGGAGGTATCCCACAAACAAAATAATTTTACTTTTCTTTTCATTATTTTTATAGACGCTGTTTTTATTAACCTCGATTATGACTAGTTTCGTGAAACAAATGGTTTACTTTAATTGATATATATTTATTATTACCTACACAAAATATTATTTCAATTAGTTTTAAGAAGGCTGGTAGTTGCGCTCTTAATTTATTTAATACCATTATCATCCTCCCTAATATGGTTCTAAGTTTGAGTTGTAGGTAGGCCATAAATATGAGTAGCTCTTTTTAAAGTACTCTATCACAACGGTATTCTTCTCTGTTTTTTAATTTCTTTTTTTTATTTTTGCAAACCGGTTTTTTATAGCTATTGATTTAATTCTGATACAAGCTGTGGTCAAAAATAATATTTTCTAAATACAGTGCCGGTAGATGTAACGGCTCGTGTCGACAGTAATAAAACGTTGACCCGTACATATATCAATAATAACATTCAGAAATATATATTTTAGTGGAGGGAAATTGAGAACATGAAAAAAGTTAACTACATTTAGAGGATAAGATATCATTTTTAAAAGCTACCTATTAGTGTAATATTTTTTTCACAATTCCCAGTATTTTTTTTAATATTATGTCTACTCAGATATATTCACCACCTTATTTTCGAAACAAATCAATCTAAAATTATAAAAGGGATCAGTGTTTATAACAGCATATCCAAAGGTTACAGGGAAACTATATCGGTTACGCTTAATTTTTTAATTTTTAAAATAGGCACTCCTGCTTGTCAGGTTTTAAAATATACGTTAACGTTAAATTAAATGTATTTTACGGATCTTAATGGTGAAAATATCTTACTTATCCCGGCTTGAGAAACATGTTGTCATAATAAGACATGAAGCTCGTGTAAAGATATTTCAAACGGTGTTCGTGTGATGTGTATACATTGGCAGGCCTGTTTAACAATGATTCTTTAAACATCTTCAAAATATCTATTCGTTAAGTTTTCGTGGTTCAGTTAGGTTCATAATATGTAGAATTTGCAACTAACAGATGCTGCATAATACTTTGTTCAATATGTGTACAAAATTCTCTTTGGATTGTTTCTATGTTTTAATAATATTTTCAAAGAACGTTAATACTAGTCATTGCTAAACACAATTCCCAATTTCATACAATTTCTTCGCCCTTATCACCACCGGGAATTAGAAAAAGTTAATTTCGATATGATAATTTATTAGTGAGCAAAAAAAGTTTTTCATTGGTCGCATATCTTACTTATGTGCTGTAATTTTCATCTTTCTATTGTCATCTTAAAGGAATAAATATTTTTTTTGGTAATTAATTTACCTATGCATACCTAAAAAAATACATATTGGTAAAATAAATAAAACTTATTCCATTTCGTCAAAACACATTTCACGCTCCCATAGGCTGTCTGAATACCAGCTTCCGCTTGCTTATATAAATATCCACATCTGATAAGCAATAAGTCGAAAAAAACCATTTTCCTTTATACTCGTTTGATTTATTTCGGTTATCGCGATCGTTTTTGGTCATACTCACTTGCTGTGCTTCCATTTTTTACTGTGATGTCTCTTGTGGTAGATATTGTAAACAGAATAAAATGATTCGATAAGATGTTTGATAAAAGTAATTATTTTAAATACTTTACCCTAAGGGTTCCCTTGCTTCTCTCAAAATGTTACTCTCTTGTTTCTCTGTATGTAATGACGCATTGCTTTATTTACTTATTTAAAAGGAACATTTCCAACCACCTAGACAAGGTTATTTCTTCATTTTAATTTGTTTTCAGACCACGAACTAATAACTAATAAAAGCACGAAACGTTAAAAAAAAAATATTTTCTTTAAAACTGATGTAAAATTAGAACTAAATGGAATTTTTTTCTAATTTAAAAGTAACTACATACCTCGTAATACGCGCAGCGAAACCACGTTTTTTTCTTGTCATTTGATATTCCATAGCCCGAATACATAAAGAAAAAAAATCTCTTTTCTTACAGTATAAACTTTGTTTAAATATTTTCATACATAATCATTTTAAATTATTTATTTAAATTTTAGACGCTGAAAAGTCACGCATTTCATGGCACGTATTTCTCCACTCAGTGTGTCATTTTCATATCCCTTCCCTTCTTCATAATATCGTAAAAATTTTAAATTTTAAATTTATTTTGAAAGAGATTTAGTTGCCTTTCTGTTCACAATCTATCACCGACATGCTCTGAAAATCAGCTCAGTACAATTTTTCTCAAATGCCCCTCTTTTGAAAAATCTTTCTCTGTGTAGGCTGTAAATCTTTGAATTCAAATAGTTGTACCAATTGATACTACGAACTTGTTCTTGATAATTTTTTTCAAAGGCAATCTGAAAAGTCTTTTTTCTCATTATTTCTTAGGGCTTTCCTTAATTTCTACTTAAACATGTTTTGTTAAGATTTCTAATTAATATTTTTTTTTATATTTTCTCTTATATGGTGTTAATACATATGGACATGCATAAATATATACACATGTAATTTTATGTATCCATTTATTTATGAATAAAAAAATGTGTATAACAGTCTATCGTCAAATATAAAGTTCCATTTAAAATTCATTATGTGCATTTAAATTTGTGAATGTGAATATACAAAAATTATACATGATTTTATTCTCATTTTCACATATTCACAGATATCATGGAACTATGGAAATTCTTTCTAACTTAACTTAACTTAAACTTTATTTCGGAACATATTTCTCAAAAACTTGCACGTACAATAACATTAGACTTTAGGAATGAAAAGCCATAAAGTCCATTTTTCATTTTTACTTTTATCCATAAAAAATAAATCATTATTCAAAAGGACTTACCATGGTAACTGACATTTTGATTATATGAAATATTTAATTTGAAGATTTTAAAGTAATTTAACGCTGCATTATTTTTGTTCAATTTTTATTGAGAAATAATGTAGAATGTACTTTTGCTAAGGTCACTGACTTATTATTATATATTCCAATTAAATATCTAGAAATCTGCTAACGCGGGACAGAGTATGGGACTATACTTTCGAGGTACTACTATCTAGCTTTCCACTAAAACTCTTACAATTTTTTGCTTCAAAATAAATTTACTCTAGTAATATGCAAAGAATATGTATTAGTTTAATTTACAATTTTCTCAACGTAAAATGTATACTTTACAAATTGAAACTTCGTGTTTTATTTAATGTTTTATTCACAATTAAATGAAACTACGTGATGTACAATTATTTCTACTTTCTTCAAGTTGTTTGCCACGACCTAGGTTTTGTTGTATTACAACATCTTCAGGTGGGCTATTAGCAAAGAATTTTTTTTATGTTTGCTCATACCCAGCTGAAGATGTTATAATACAACGAAACTACGTCGTGGTAAAGAAGTTAAAGAAATTAGAAATAATACTACATCACGTAGTTTCATTTAATTATAAATAATGAATTCTTACAAAATTAAAGCCAAATATATTAAATTAATGTGTTATATCAAAAAATAATATTTATTCATAATAATGCGAAGATTCGAAAATAATTGAAGTTTTAAAAATCAATTAAATAACTTGTTAAGTATGATTGAAATTCGCAATGCAAATATTCCGTCTCAAAATTAATATCCGTTTCACTATTTTTGAATTTAAAGTTGTTTTTTTTACAACCCTCTCGGACTTGCGATTATTAAAAATTATGCATGTGTCAAACACAATATGTATGAGACACAATACACACCTTGTTTCATCTTTCTCATTCGAAAAGTTGTAGTGTTCTAAATTTAGATATGGCATTATAAAAAAATGCAAGATTTCTCATTTGCCTAATTGATGCCTTCTAAGGACCTAATTTTTGAGTTGTTATTTTTATTCTTGTAAGATCTGGGACCAAGAGTAATTTTTTTAGTATTACTATGCTATTTACTATCGAGCGATCCAAAAAATTAATTTTACTTTAGCTGTTTTAATTCAAATTACAATATTTTATTCTTCATTGGACTAATTCATTTAGTTTGAGAAAGTATTTTCAAAAACAGTTCGGGTTAATATATTAAATAACGCAGACAGTCCAATACAATCAATCAAATTCCCGAAATAAAAATAAAAATTATAAAAAGAAATTAGATTTTTTTCTAAGTAGCTCCACGCTCGTGCGTGGGAGCCTGCGCATGTTCGTGCTTGGGTGTGTGCGTGAATGAGTGAGGACGTGCGTAAGTTTATGCGTGCGAGTACGCGGGTTCATGCAAGCGTGCGTGCGTTCCTGCGTTCGTGCAAATGTGTGCCGTGCGCGTGCTTATCCGTGCGTGTGTGTGCGTGTTCATGCTTATGCATGCGTATGTGTGCCTGTGAGTGTACACGTGTGCGTGTGAATGTGCGCATGCGCGTGTGCGTATTTGTGGGCATGTGCGTGCGTGTGCGTATGAATAAATATTTTGTTTTTATTGCTGGATGTAAACGTTCTCCAAATATATATAAATACGTATATTTTACGCTTACTGGATGTATCTATAATTCGTGGTGCAGGCTGTAATAATAAGAAAGTTAACAATCATAGATTGTACTTAATAATGCTGATCTACTTACTATCATTATTCGTCAATTATTTACTTCATTGTACTTGATTTAGTTAGACCTTCGTTGTGTTCTATACCACATTTTACGTACTTGTTATTTTGTTCGTAAAATATTCATAAATTTATGGTCATATATCATTTCCTATAACATGCAGTTCTTATCCCTTTTTCTTCGTTTTTTCATTAACGAATTATGTCATTATCACATTAAACTTTAGTGTATTCAGGAGTCGGTGTAATGACCCAAAATGGGTGCTCAATTATTTAAGGGTTTAGTTAGATATATCAGAATTGACCGAAAAATTTACAGCCATGATATTACAGGTTTCAGAAAAAATTTTCATGATTTACTACAGATAAAAAAGTGTAGCTATGACAGAAAAGTGTTGTACAATAATATTAAAAATATCAAAAGAAGCGACAAAAAAATACGGGGCAAATTAGAAAAAAGATTTTTTTGCTTTTGCAACACCCATAATCACAAAAGCAATGTTGCGATTGTTAATAAAGTGTGACTCTAATAAAGTGTGATTTTAAATCTCTGATCCTACAACCCGTATCTGGTACGAAGTTATTATTATTTCTGACCCAATTATAAAAAACGAATTATAAGGAAATATTTTTGTCTTAATTTTAATGCAAGAAAAGGAAATATGTTTTTTGACAGTTCACAGAAATTAATTTCAATATATATTTATAGCCGAGAAAAATTATAACCAGTGAAAACAATAGTTTCTTATTTTATTAAAACCGTCATTATGTCACTATTAAATAAATAACTCTTCGTTAAACAAATTTCACGCAAAAGTATATTAACGTAGTGACATATTTAACATATAAATTTGTAGTATTAATCTCTTATTTATGAGTTTATGGTATTTTCTAGTCTTAATATTGAATGTTCCTTACATTAAAAATGAGTGTCGGTATATGCTATATTCCAAATTTAGTTTGAACCATATTACCGCATAAAATTAATTACATTGCCTGCAAACGGTTTTGAATGTTCAAAAGACTCGGAAAGTCTGCTCGTGTAAACAAATTTAATTTGAATCAAATGTACAAACGAATTCAAATCGGATAAAGGAATAAATATACGAAAGAGGATTAAACCTATCTCTTTGTTTTATCCGAATTCAGTGTACATTTTATACGTCCACTTTAACTTGGAGAAGAAACATTCTTTACATTTTGCAGGTAAATACGAGATATCTGCAGCTGGCATCATACTTTGCCACTCGCGCCTGAGTAAAGAGATACGAAGAAGGTATTGAAATAAAATGTTTATACTTGCCTTGCCTGTATAAATGTTTTTGAAATGTTGACAGAATAGGGTTTTAAACGCGAATTGTACATCATTTACTCCACCGCATAAAACTTTTTTCGTGGTTATGTAAATATTATTTAGTTATCAGAGACTGTGGCTTTAACAGTGTGGACGTAAACATGGGGTAAAGTTAGGTACTTATCCAGACCAATAGAACACAGCCTACTGCACTGATGCGAAAGTTTCTTCGTAGACAAACTGCTTGTAATTATGATGCACTAAATATTTTTACGTTTACCAGAAAATGAATTTATTCAATCTGAAATTAGGTTTCACTTTTAACTTCACTACTATAGGCAGTTAAAAGTATCTACTAATTTTTTTAACACAAGTACAATTTTAAAGCTCATATTTTATATAGGACGTACATATAAAATAAATGATAAAATCTTGAATGGAAATTAATTTATTATCATCCATGTATTGTACTAGAGCAGTGTTTCAAACAAGTCTCGAGTTTTCTGTACCAATGATCGGTTCCCGATAAATTAAATCCATGATTTAATGCTGTCTGTATATTCTTGTATTCTAAGTTGGTAAATGAGTTTTATGCGACACAAATTATTTAAAAAAGTTGTGGTTTTTTGTCATAGTAGTAGAACATTTATTACTCGAAGCTAATCACATTCATGGTCGCTAAAAGAAAACTGTCTATTATCAATTTTGCTCAAGGTTAATCGATTTTCTCATAAGACGGCAGTATTCAAATGCTGATTTTATAATTTCTAGTTATAATAAGAAGAAATTTTAAACACTATGCGTAGTATAAATTTATATTCTATGCCTAGAATAATGCGCAGGATAAATTTATATACTATGAGTAGTATATAAATTTATTATATAATTAGCGCCATCTCTTGACATATGGTCGTATCAAATTTATTTTATTAAGAAAAAAAAATTAACCCACGTTCCATCTTCCTGCAGGAATGGTGCTATTCTGGGTTTAAAATTATACTTCTACACATTAATTCGTATAACGAATTTCATCTCATAAATGTATACTTGATTTAATTAAAATCTGTTTAACAGTTCAGGCACGAGTGAGTAATTAATATCCAAATAAACTTCTTACAGTATGAGCGCCACATTTGCAAACGTATTACACCACTGAACGAAATGTAACTAATTGTTAATTATTTTTTGTAGGTGAAAAATTAGTAAAATATAAAACGGACTGATGAACAAACCAACATTTTTAAAATTTATAATATTATAGTGGAGATCATAAATTATAAATAAATTAATAATATAAATCCACCTCGTGGAAATTTTTGATTTTTAAAAGAATATTCGGCTACAAAAATAATTGTAATAATAGAAGTTAATTAAGGGCGCTTGCCAGTGAATACCGAAAGAGCAATTGGTTACTGCCCACTCGTCCATAGGACGGGATAGTGACTTGGCACGTTTTTAAAATTAAATTTTAATATCGGAATTTAATATCGGGAAAACTATTTTTCTAAACAGTGGTCACAACTGGTCTGAAAATTTGAGTTAAAATTTATTTGCTAATGGTACGATATATTATACTTAACAATTTTGAGCTATCTGCTATTATATACGTCTTCCAAATTTGATGTAAATTTACATCAAGAAACATAAATTTCCCTGTAATTGATATGATATATTTTGGTTGAAAGTTAACAGCAATATACAAGCAGGGTTCTTAATTGTAAGTCTATTATCAAATATTTTTTTTTTTAGTTTCTGCTTATTTTTCTCACCCCTGTCATATTTATAATTTTTTAAATTGTTTGTTCTTTAATATATTTTTATATCACATTATTTTGCTACTGGCACACTTTCTACAGTACTTCTTTTCAGCGTTTCATATCCATTAAGTGAAGAGTCTTCACAATAGTAGTACATATAATGAAAGTAAAAGGAAAGTTATTAGCATCATATTGACTTTGATGGTTTACGAGTAAAAGTTGATTAAGTTGTAATGACAAGTAGTTGGGTCGCCAAAAAAATTACACAAATTCCATTCAAATAACATAAATAAACCCCAAAAACAAGATTGTGTTTTAAAACGTGAATTTCTCTGTTAACCTGAAGATGACAGTTCACCACACATTACAGTAATTGTGTACATACGCATGAAATATGGAAAAAATTAGATAAATCTAATATATGTCCACAGTTCGATTATAGAATTTAGATTTTGGCTGGACTGTAAGTCATTTATCAATAGAAACCAATGTTAGTATATACAGAGTGTTAAATTAACATAAATGTTTTTAATTTCAACACCCCTTTCAAAATGAATTCCCTTTATTAATTTATTTCAAACACCAAATTCCGCGAAAATCGTAAAATCGACTCTAAAACGTTTTTAATGTTTCTATTGTAAAAAATAGCAGACGATGTACGATTTTTATTTCATCTTAGACTGTTTTTTATTCCATTTTAGGCTAAAATTTTACAATTACAATTACAATTACAATAATTGAATAAAGTGGAACATGATGTCCAAAGCAGGTTGACCCTGCGGAATCACTGTGAAAGCCTTTTTATTTATAAGAGCGATGTAGGAAATATAAATTTCTCTTTATCATAAAACCGCTTGAATCATTTTAGCAAAAATACAAAAAAACAGGTTTCTTGTATGCATTATCAAATAATTTACATTAGTGGTAATTCAATTTCCGTAATTATAAACTAATCTTTAAAAAAATAAAATAGAGAAAGCTTTATATATCGACATGATAGAGGTTTGTCAAAATAACAACGACGATTATTTTGAAAAAAACCTGATGAGCACAAGTTGAACTCGCACTACGAGGATTCCGTACACGTTCAAGGACATATAAACATTTAGCGGAGTGTAATATTTCTATTAAATTATTTAAAATTAATAATTTTTAACAAATATATATTTTTTACATTACTATGGTATCCATATTTTGTGCATATTTATGAAAATATAAGGTATAAATTAGTGATATTTGTTTTCCAGGAACCTTTGGCAGACTATAGACTTTATTTTTTATAATTTTAGGTTAAGTAATTTTAGAAATATAGGAGGGGCTATATATTTTTTGTATACTTTTTGGTATATCTCTGACGATAAACTACTTATAATTACATTTAATTACTTTAAATTTAAACGTTTTTTTACTAGTCAAATCAAACGATAACCCATGCTGAAGGTGAAATTAAAAATAAATTCTAATAAATTCTACTTCTATAATTTCTTCGCAAATAAGTTTTGTTAGGTATTGAAATACATACGGATTAATGTTTTATTGACGTAGCGAATTTCAAGTTTCTACGTCAAGCACTTCCTGAGAAAAACAAATGTGACGTATAAACAGACACTTAATAAGGATTTGATTTGTCGTTTTCAGCTATGGAACCCTAAAGAAATCAAATTACTTTTTTCAATATTAATTTTCTCTTTATGTTTAAAAACCCCACTTTGATTACAAAACAACAACAAACAACTACATGCGCACGACTCGTGTACCATTTGGTACTAAACCTGCTAGTGTTTCCTAGCACTATCTATAATTTGTCCATAAAACAAAAACACCGAAAAAAAATCATCAATATGTACATTCATTAATATTCATACAAAACTTTAAGAAATTTAGGAAATACTCACAATAGCTGCAAACTTTTTAACTGTGTTATTCAATTTTTTGGAAAAATTGTATAGATATAAAAAAATTACTACCGACGTATTAGTAACTTTATTAGAATTTGATATTACAATTAATTAAGAAAATTAGTGAAATTTAGTGTAATTTTGAAATTTAAAAATTCAATAAATGTTTAATCATAGAAAAGGGTTTCCTCTTTAAAATATCTTTACACATATTGGCATATATTGCTTTCAGAATTTAATTAGGACAATTAGCTCGTCGACCGATAATTGAGTAGAGATTCGTTTCGCTTCACGAATACTGCAAGCAAAAAATTTGACAATTGGACCAAAATTATTACTTTGTTACTGCAAAGACCGACTAATGCTCTCAATCACTCGCTCGTAAAGACGTAGAGATTTAATAAGCAATACATTTTAATAAAGGCAATTCCTTTGTATTTGTTTGACATCGTGATGTTTGTGGCTTTACCCACTGACTATGTAATATTAAAAGTTTTGCTATTGCCAGTGGAAAGATGAAAAGAATTTTAAGCAGACAAAATATTTTGGTCTGAGAAGAAAATTATTTCAGTTAAAAAAAGGAATATATTTAGTTAAAAAATTACATATTAATGATTTTGAATCTGGAAAATTACATATTTCCAGATTCAAACTTGTTGTCAGAGAAAGGTTAGATCAATTAATTAGAATTAGTAATTCACGGACCTTTTAGTTTCACATATAAAATTTCTAGACGCATTTTTTCTTCAACGAAATAATCGATTTCTTAATATATAAGAATACATTTACTTTCAAAAAGAGACTGACTTTTATTCAATAAATTGTTCCACAATGAGTGTTATTCTTAACATGAACAGTTTATCATTTACATCAAGCTTTTTAAAAAGTGTATCAATAATGCACTATTTATAACATTAACGAGCCCTCGCGTCATTCAACTCGCATGGTCAATTTCCATTTCTCTGCCTTCGGTACACAATTATAATTTAATAATAACATTGCGGAACTGCCCCTGTTTTTTTCTGCAGAATTTCTGAAATTTCTTGAACGTAGTACGGAGTCAGCCCTGTCAACTATTAAAATTAGGATTTTGTTCGATTCATTAAAATTATTAAATTTGTTTTTATTGTACATTTCTATCTTAATAATTCTAAATTATTTTAAATTCATCATAATTTCAAATTAATCAATAAATCCTTGAAGAAAAATAAAAATGTTATTTAGTTGTAATTTTTTGCGCAATTTGATTTTGATTAAAATTTAAGCATTGCACTATAAAATGCTTAAATTTTATGCGCACATTCGTTCCAAAATTTGGCTGTATTATATATTTAATTAGATGATTGGAAATTTATATTGAAACCAAACAAAAACATTTTCTTAATCTAAACAATTTTTTTTATGAACTTAAGTATATAAAAAGGACAATAATGTAAAATTTAAAAAAATAATAACTTCAATATGAAATACAAAAACATTTTTAAAAAACAAAATGAAACTGTTATCAGAGGTAAGAATCTTGTGGGATGCATACTGACATTCACAAGAGACGAACAAAAATTAATAGGTAATATATTTCTTCCTCCTCTGAAAAGGTATGTGCGCTCCGTATCGGTCTGCTTGCAAACAAAATCTGTAAAGATATCGAGTTGGTAAATAACAAAACGGATCTTAAATAATGTGCAAATATTGGAACCTGGTTTACAAACATTCATATTTCCGTATTTTGTCGGTGCTTTGAAACTATGTTGGGTTTTGTAGGATTATTCGTTTTGTTAAAAGAATGGGAAACAAACAAAAAATTGACAAACAAATCAAGTTTCTCCAAGTATTTTATAAGCGTGTTTTAAGTGTTTTTCGAGTTGTACAAAATCGAATTATTATTTGCCAAAAAGTATAAAGAATCAGTTATCTTGTCGGAAATAACATATATACTAATTTATGCGGAAGTTAGACTTAAATAACTGACAAGAAAACTTATTTTCATTTTCAGCTTTAATCATCATTTGTTTGATCCAAAATAATCTATTTTATTTCTGAAAATTGTTTATTGATGCTAAGCAATGCATTATTTAACCTACTAATTTGACGGACTTGCTTATATTGATGATCTTGGTACTACTTTGTTAAGTAAGTACTTAAATATACTGTAAATGTACTACGATAATTTTCTGGTTCTATATTATTTATACAGGTAAAGAAACATAATAGAGAATATAAAAAAATCTGTGAAGTGCCTGACTTGCCTTATGAGAATTCCTGATACACTTAGGTACACACAAACATTTTATAGTAAATAGTAATTACATTATTATATTTATAAATATTGCTTAATATGAAAAAGAAACTCAAGCGTAAAAATATTAGGATTTACTCAAAAACTAATACTATTCTGTACAATTTTTCATATTTTAATACTATATTCTCATAATTTTGGTTTCAGAGATTGGAAGGGGGGGAGTAATATTTTTATGGCTATTTTCAGCAATACCTCTTCAACTGCATTCAATAAAATTTCGACAAAAAACGCTTTCATTTGATGCGTTATGCAATACATGCAATTAAAACTTTGCGTATTTTATTAGTTCCTTATAATATTTTGTTGAAAATATTTTAGTGTGCTATTTGATGAGATAAGTCAGTTAATATGCTTTGGCACTATGTCGCTATTTCAAGTTTTACATCAGATTACTTTCTAGAAAAGAGGCTGAGAATTTTATTTTCATTGATAGACATTTGACATTCTATTTAAACTCATTATTTCGTTGAATATAATTTAATTAAGAAAAGTGGCATTTTGTAAATAAGTACGTTCGTAAAAGGACTTACCTTTGACCTTTTTATAGAACGTTTGAATAAAATGATCTAATGTCTTTCATTTACACTTAGAAGCATATAAGCAACGTTTAATCGTTTAGAAAACTCATTAAAATCTCGTTTCCATACTGAAACGATCTCCGTAGAAAATATCATTACCGAATTCATACTGGTATGCAATTATTCATACTGGTGTGCTGAAATTGCCGACCCGATTAGGATGACACTCAATTTATCAATGAAAACATATTCTAATTGCAAATCAAGGCCACAAAATTCATGAACCTATGGTTATATACCAGATAAGACGTTTTCAGTTTTGATACATTTTCATAAACCTCACTCATTAGTGGGAAAAAACGCTGTAAAATATAAGATAAAACAAATTATTTTCTTTTATGCTATTTAATGGCGATAAATATAGGCATAACCTTATTAGTAAACCTTGAAACAAGTAGGAAGTATGCTTTTTCAATTTTCATCTTCTTATATATAAAAAAGATTTAATTATAAGTAAGACTATAATACACAACTAATGAAACTTCATGATATAGTATGGATAATCTTTGATATTGCCCACCTAAAGATGTTGTAATACAACGAAACGTCAGTCGTGGTAAAGAATTTAAATAAGGTAGAAATAATACTACATCACGTAGTTTTCTTTAATTGTAAATAATGAATTTCTACATAATTAACGCTCACTATATTCAATATTTGACAACAGTCTATGTGGCTGCATTAGCCATGTTGTACCGTCGACTCCGAATTAAATTTTGAAAGACAATACAAAGCATTTGGTTTAACAAGACTATAATAATTAATTTTGAAAAGAATTTCATGTTTCGTAATACGAGGATTCAGGCACATAATTTCAGAAGACTCACAGATTCAGGAGATTCAGAATTGTAAAAAGTAATATTTACTGAAAAACTAAAGCTACTTACTTTAAACAAACTTCTAGCCTTTTTAGAGTTTCTCGGAAGGGTTTGACTTGAGCATTAGATAGGAGGGAATATTCTTTTGTTAACATTTCGGCAATATTTCTAGAAATACCTAACAAAATAATTTTAAACGAGTTTAGCATTATTTAGAAGTTACTGTTTCGATTGGCTCTAAAAAAATTTTATTTATTAAAAGAAAAATGCTGTTCTTCTCTTGGCTTTCACTTAAGCGTCAGACAAAAGAGGATATCCTTCTGTTAATATTTCGACAATATGTTTAGAACTTTCTTACACAATAATCTGAGAAACGTTTACTAATTCTTTTAAGTTGCTGTAACGAATAACAACCACGAAGTTGAATTTAATAAATAAATGCTCTTTTTTCTCTCGGTTTTGACTTAATCTATAGATAGATACGTGGGGACATCTTTTTGTTAATATTTCAACAATATTTTTAGACTTATCTTACACAACAATCTTAAAAATGTATACAACTCCTTCTAAGTTGGTCTTCCGATAGACTGCCACAAAATTTAATTTAAAAAAAGATGGATATTTTTCTCATGGCTCTGATTTTAGAGTTAGATAAGAGTGTTCTTTCTTATAGATGGATATCCTTTTGATAACATTACGGTAATATTTCTAGAATTTTATTTAACGTTTTTAAAAGAGTTTACCAATTCCTATAAGTTGCTTTTCCGATTGATATCCTCAAAATTTAATACAATAAAGAAGACTTTCTGTGTTTCTAATGATTTTAACGTTAACGTTAGATATAGGGGACATCCTTTTGTTAATGTTTCGACAATGATTCCATAACTGTCTTACACAACATTCTTAAAAGCGTTTACCAAGTTTTGCAAATTCATTTTTCGTTTGACATACATACAATTTATTTAATTACAGAAAAATCGTGTGTTTCTCGTGGTTTTAACTTTATCGTTAGATGAGAGGGGATATCCTTTTGTAAATATTCCGGTAATATCCCAAGAACTATCTTATATAACATTCTTAAAAACCCTTACCGATCTTTATAACTTGCTCTTCCGATTGAGACCAATAAAACATTTGAAGTTAAATGAACATTTCGATTATTTAATTTGCAGCCCTAAAATTTATGTTTTGTAAAAAGCAGCAATAAAAAACAGATGGAAAAACATGTTAGTATCTTTATAGATTGTATTAAATCATAGAAATATCAAACATACTTTCTTCCCTTCATTACGTCAATATCAATATTAGTCATAAAATCCACATTTGTTTTGTTCTAACTCTGTCATAAAGGTTACGCTATGCCTATTTGCATAAGAAAAATTAACTTGTCTCCATATACTACTCTTTCGCTCTCAAACGTTACCAAATTCCTTCGCGTTTGCTCGTTCGTGCAAAGGTACGAATCCAATAAGCAGTAAATTCGATGAAAGCAATTTTCCTTACCTTCCTTTGACATCGCGGATATCGTGAATATGCCTGCCGTGTGTTGTGATCTCATTTTATTTACCACCACGCCATTAGACTTAGATAAATCTTAGACGGATAAACTTCTATTGTTAATGTCATTGTTTGTGATTTTATTTCCAAATATTGAAATTGCCCCTTGAATTGCCCCGTAATTGTATTTTCCAATATACACTTGGTCAAAAACTTTGGCTTTAAATTTTTAGGTTTTTTGCTATTTTTCGAATTAAAAATTCTCTATTCTGCTATGTCTATACTAAGTTTCGTAAATATCTATACGGTCATTTAGATTGAATTCTCAAATAATATCATACGTGTTTCTTCATTACATAAAATATATGTACGCTAGCGTTGATGGGGACTTTTTTTAATTACAGAGATAATACGCAAGAAATTAACATGAAAAGTTTTCATATTTATAATATTAGTTGGGGTTAAATAATATCAAATACTACCATGGAAACTGATTTCTAGGCGTCTTTAGTCATCAGTACAATATACTATTTCTGCACTGCTGTTTATTTCAGTAATCTATCCTGGATAAATCTGACGAAATATTACCTATATTTTGTTAAAGGAAGAAAAGTCAAAAAGGACAAAATTAAATTGAAACAATGAAATAATACAGCTTTTGTTTTAGGATATTATAAAATATCTTAGATAAAATATTCCTATTTTAGTATAAAATATCTTTTATGTATTTTTTAATTTTTTTTTTTATTTTCTATCATACTTTTTCATGGTATTGACGCTAACGTTATGGGAGGGCGACATGGCACCAAAATCTTTGTACTATACCACCATCCTGAAAATGTTACGTTTCCTCGGCGGAAATACATAAATTTTGTAAAAAATTAATTTTAACAATTTTCATAATACTTTAAAACTTGATGGCAAATGAAAGAAACAGAGTGGGGATGGCTAAAAGATTGAGTTTGGTTAGATTGAATTACATTAAGTTAGATTCGATTAGTTTTAAGAGGTTATGTTGTGTTACGTAAGGGCAGTTGAATATGATTTAGATTACATTATGTAAATTATAATACGTTAAGATCAGTTGGGTTGGGTTATATTGGGTTATGCTGGGTATCTGTTAGCTATAGTTATGTTGGGTTAGATTACGTTATATTAGGTTCGAAATTTTTTCGTATGAATTTTTTCAAAAAAAAAATTTATTTGGATGTTTATCTTTAAAATTCTTCGTCATAGAAAATAGATGTGGGTCGATTCAACATAGAAATGTTACTTAATATATTTTGTGTGCGTTAGTAATACAAGAAAAGTAACATAAATTCGATATCACTAGAAATGACATAACAAAATCAAAATTATGAACTGTGATTGAAACACAAAATTCTCAACAGTCAAGTGGCACTAGTGATATCTATTTTGCGTAATGTTGAGGAAGGTTAAGAATGCGTAGATAAGAAGCGGCGTAAGTAACTGACCACGCACGGAGTATCTTATAACTGAAAGTATATCGGGACACTCGACCGTGTCGATCTTCTTGCTAGTTCACTCTAGTATATTTTTATGTTGACAGCGCCATAAGAAATTTAACATTATAATTAATTTAGATGCTAACCTTGTAAATATTATACCTAACTTTTCACTCGTGGCATCGCTCGCGTAGACGATTGGTTTTTTTTAATTCTTTCAATCGTTGTAGCCACACTTATAGTTTTATCAATATTTATTTAGTTAATAATTTTTATTCGAGTACAGAGCGTAGAGCAAAAATACAGTTAAATAGATTGTGAACAATCAAGAAATTGTAACTTTAATATTTGTTGGATATGCTCTGGACTCGGTAAAAATGTTTATAAAAAATATTAAAGCAACCTATCATTTAAAAAAATTCTCGCATTTAATAATTAACAGTTATTGCAAGACGATATTAAGCCAAAATTGTTATTAGAGTTGGAAAACATGAAAACTGACCAATATATTCCTTTGGGAAAAATTTTATCATTTCATCGTTACTATTTCCATTTACTACATCTCTTCTTCTATGCAGAAAATAAACTCATCTGCTACTGTTAATGAGAAAAATTTAAATATGTAAAAAATTTTACAGCAAAATAAGTAGACGAGCTTTTAAGGAAAGTCATTAAGGCAATCCGCGCTTATGTCTAATAAAAACTTTATTTATAAACGAAACTTTTTAGATAGCAGCTTAAATGGTTTAAAGCATATGTAAACATTTCTGAAAATAATTAAAGGAATATTATATCTGGTATTTTTTGACTTAAATTTAGTTTACAGATAAAATTATCATAGAATTAGGAAAAAGAATTATTTAACACGTTAACTGCCATGTCGGACTATGTGGTCGACATTTCTTATTCCATTTAGGCCTTGTTGGACGCTATGGCCGACAAAACGCGTCATAATTTAGCTGCTTTCCGTGGCTTGTCGGACAGATTTCCATTGCTTTCACCTACTTAGAGTGATCCACGTGGCCCCATGGATAACAAATATCATACTGTCAATATAACTTCTGTCAAACTTTAAATTATAATCGTCGAGGAACAAGGTGAAAGGTGAAAAAAACAATTACGATAATTTAGATTTTTATCATTTCAAAATGAATTAGAATTAGAGTACCCTCTTTTTTTTTTAATTATACAAAAGACAAGAAAAATGAAAAATAAACTAGTTATTTTTAAGTCGGTAATTTAAAAAAAAATGCACTGCTACAAGGCAGTAGTAGTAAGAAAGTAACAATTCTAAACAAAAGTAATGTATTAAATGTATCCGAAGAATTGAAATTATACAAGGTATCATCTATATTTTTTTCTTTGTCTGATGAATTAGGACATTTAAAGAGTTTCTTAATAAAACAAGATACATAATCTAAAACAACAAAAATACAATGGAAACTGAGGCTTAAAATTTCTGCCGTTATTGTCTAAGGAAACATTTGTTTTATAAGGAGTGTGCAAAAAATCAATTAAATTTGATTTAATTCATACCAGGGCAAAATATTGAAAAGGAGACAATTACACTAACAAATAATCAAAATAGACAAATTATTGATACAGAAGCTGTTTAATTTTCTTCACACAAAAATATAAATTAATGAAAAGAAAATAATAAAAAAATATATTATTAACTATGGACAAGAAAGTCACAAAATAGTACAACAAATAAAGCAAGTGGCAAATAATCTAAAAGGCGCTGTGAGATACTTCCTGTATGTCAATATACATAATTCAAATGTACATTCTTTAATGAGATAAAACTAAATTATCTTCACTTTAACAATGTCCTGCTTTATTTAGTTCCGAACCAAGGGAAGGACCAACATATTAAGTTAAACTAAGCGAAAACTCTTAGCAGAGAATTTGTGCTGAATTCCGGAGAGGCGTTTTAATTTCAAGCAAATCGTCAGACTAATGCGAGTTTTTAGTGGGAATGGAGAGGGGAGCGTTGTTGAAGACACAGTCCGCGGAGACTGCAATGGATGTGTCAGAAAAAACGACAAGGCAATATGAGAAAATAAGAACAGATTTTTGTTATAGCATTCTTGTAAAATAAAAAGTGTCGATCCATTTTTATAAATTATCTTGATTCCTAACATCCGTAACATTTTATGTTTCGTGATATAAAATTTAATTACTACTTCTTAATTATCCCGGAAACAAAAAAGAACTGAAATATAATGATTTTCCAGGTATTAGACACATATCTGCTTTAAAACATAAAAGTCATATCAACATCAGTTACAAATATGCTGCGAAAATTATGACTATTTTTCTGGAAATATGTCATTTAATTTTAATTATGCGAATATTTTCTCAATTTTAAATATTTTATATGATCTATTGTTAACCAAAGTTTTATATTCTCTTTATTTAAAAATATTCTTCAGTATGAATAAATGAATTTGGAAAATTCATAATTTTTTTCACGGTGGTATCTGATCTCTAGAATACCTTTAAAGTAAATAAAAAAATCGGAGAAAATCTAAATAACTTCAAAAGAAATTAAAGACACCGTGTATACTTTACAGTCGTCAGAAAATTTCGGTTCCTCAAAAAAATAACTCCTATAGTTCACATTTGTTTTCTTTTAAATGAAGGTAAAAAATTCTTGCAGTGAACAAAATAAAATTAAATATTTGACGCTATATAAAATTATTTATAATTTATTTAATGGTAAATCAATATCGATGGTATTTTATTTCGCTAACGCAATCGCACCTAAGAGCGGCCATACATTTGATAGACCGCTGAAGTAGTAACTTATTGAATGAAGGCTTGAAATCGATTCAGTGAAGAAGGTCGAATTTATGTTGAACTACAATAATTCAAAACAAATATTTAGGAACTACTGCATATTTTAGTCTTGAGGAATTTGGGACTGTTTAAAACATAAGTATACAACGATTTCGTGGAAGATAATTATGATAGGACAATATACAAAACACAAGAGGGGTGTAAATAATATTACTAAAGAATCATTACGAGAGATATTTTGAAGACATTAATAAAACACGTTTCTGGCTTGCTTGTTGCAATAATAAAGCAGCAGATTAGGCAATATTACGTAAGGCAGTATAATAATTTGGTATAAACATCACAATCAAAGCGGTTAACCTTTTATCATTGGTTAAATTTTTTAAGCTGGTTTGTTTCCTGCAATAAATTTCTACTACATCATTAACTCATCTATACCGTTGCACTTGCACAATGTATTATGCAGTTTAAGAAAGACCATCTGTGCTTTCATTTCAAGTTGTCCGTTAAAGGTTATGTATCCAACATTGAATGTGTCCACGCCATATAATAGTATTGAAATGTAGGCCGACTCTTTTGTTAATGACTGAGTGAGCATTGCCGCATTATATACAGTGATTATGAATGCTATAAATCTGTGACTATATGTGTGCATATATATGTGGAATAACCGCGGGAGAACAAATAGAGACGAATTATCTTGGTCGTCGTCTAAATTTGCCTTCCCCTTTCTTTTCTTTTATTTCCTTGGAATTAAACCTTGCTTAAGTAATCGCTATGAAAAAAAAAAGAAGTAAAATGTTTATTGATAAAAATCTAAATTATGTTATTAGTTTTTTCGCCCCCTACATAGTTATTTTGTTTTATTTTATTCGAGAAACACTTTAACATTATAACTAAGACTAACTAGATAGTATCGTGGACCGTACTATATTATATTAAGTATTGTTAGATACATAGGCAATATAAAATCATGATCATAGGTTTATTCAGGAACTTTTTCTATTAATATATCTCTCACACCTTTTTGGTTTTATTAAATTTGTTTTGTTATTTTAATATGTTGAAGAAAATAAGTTTGATTAAGAACTAATTTCACAATAAATATATATTTTAATCTATTTTCTCTAACAATTTTTTTAAAAAAGTAATTTAAACGAGGTTTAATCTAGCTTTAGCGTACTTTCACCAGCATATAGCAATTATAGTTGAAATTAAAAATAAAAGTTCGAAAATAAAACTTAAATTTATTTGGAGGAATTTATATTAAAATTGAAAAATTTTTAGAAATTAATTTGGCATATTTTATTATATATTTGTTTGCTATTGTTGCCACTATAAAATGTTATAATGTTATAGATATTCATAAATTTATTCTTGTTTAATATTTGACATTGAGAATCATTTCTAAATAAAGAACCAACTTTGATTAAATCTAATTCTACCTTCATTATAATAGCGAACTTAGCAATATGTTATTTCTTAACTTGTTAATATACACGCCATCCAATTTTGTCCACTCACTTATTAAATTGCCCTAAACCGTGTTGCACTTGTTGGAGAACAATATTATTAATTTAAAAGAAAATACTGCATTTGTGTGAAACGAAGAAACGAGGGCGTGACGAAAAATGAGATACTTGCTGAAGACAATGGTAAAATATTATGAACATAATAAAAATTGAAACTGAATATTTTAATTATAAGCAGGGGATAGACGAGCATCGATCAATTCCTCAATATGTTAACCTTGCGTATTGGAAAACGGCCAAGCGCGAAACTGTTTCGGGCAACGAGATTTCCTTATATCATTGGAATTAAAATTACTTTCTTTATCATAAGTCACTAATTTAGACTACGTAGAACCAAGAAATTTTTAATAATACTTAATAAAAATAGGGAGACATAACATCAGAGCGAATATCTGTATGAATATCAATTAATATGAATATATGAATATCAATCTCTTGCTAATAATTTTCTCATCGTCTTTACATAGGCGTCTTAAAACTTTGTTTTTTTTTTATTTTGGATGCAATAATTACAGAAATAATAGGACAGGTATATTTTTTATTTTTTCAGCATACCTATTTTTTCAGCATACCTAGGAAGAATAACCATTCAAAGTGATGAAAAACTATTTTTAAGACCCTTATAACAAGCTCTTTGAAGTGACATCACACATTTCAAATATTTTTCGATTATTTCATTTGTTCACTTAAAATGGTCAATATAGATATTTTTAAGTATTTGCCATTAAAAAAATATGCTGTTTAATGTCATTTGTTGCTGCGTTTAATTTCATGTATTTATGTAAAGTGATTTTAGAGAAACATGGCTATGACAGACGGGGCATATTACAACGGTTCTGTCTTTTTGTCATGCGGAAATCTATATCTGCTTATGTATATCTTGTACAACATTACACTTTATTTCGAATACTCTATATAGAGAAAATGATAGCAGAGTCCACTTGCCGATGGACTGTACTTGAGCGGACACTAGAGCAATTCGCTATTCACAGCCGATATTGAATTAATATATTTGTTACTCTCGAACGAAGCGATGCTTTCAATAGGTGCTGACGCAAATAATTCGAGTGTCGAGTACCGCATGCGGGCAACCGCTATGGGCCGAAGTAAATTCGCTAAAGTCACGTGCGCTCACCGCACGTGCTCTTATTGCTTCGATTCACGTCGCACAGCTATACGTTTGAAACCTCCGCTCCATATATATCTTCAGAAATTTAGCTGTAATCAATACATGTATTAAAATTGACACCGAGTTTGGATCTTTACACTGGAAATATTTTGGAGAAAGTTATTGAAAGGTATTAAGTGTGATTATTAATACAAAATATTTATTCAGAACATATATAACGTAAATAATATTAAATGACTTTTAATTCAATTGAACGCAGGCATAATTTGAATAGTAAGTTAAAGTCAGTAAAACAGTTAATTTTATTGCGTCACGTAAATATCGAATTTTAAAAAATTCCCAAGGATCATAAAGTAACCTACCTTTAAATTCTTGAGGAAATTTTATTTCCACTTTGGGGAAATTTTACTGCCTTTACTTTAAATTTAAATTCCCACGGATGGTGACACTTTGAATGTTAAGAAATACGCAAAAGAACTCAAACTGTATTATCTGTTAAAAAATTTGGAAAACACCCGGAAAATAAAAAAAAATTAATTTCAATATTACGTACTGACATTCGAAATAGGAAATTTTATAGTAACCAACGTATCTATTTGTTTGTGAGTTACAAACATATTTTTGGATTATATACAAAACATTAAAATTTGGCCGAACTTAAATTTGTAAGAAATAACAACCTAATTTCTGAACTCGTATACATTAGTTAGTTTGTTTTATTTCGAGCTATAACTTAGAGGGGTGAGAGATTTTTTAAAAATTCGTCTTATTTTTCTGTGAGGCAGAGTATCAAATGAAAATATATTAAAAAGACAGTTTAAAAACATACATTTTTAATATATTGCCATTTGTTTGACAATTTATAAAAATCTCTGAAAAATCAATCTCAAAAAAAAAATGTTTTGTAAATAATATAAGCTTAAAAATAATTGTGTTTCTGACATAAAAAATTAAATCAAAATATCAAAACAAATTTAATAGTGGCAAAAATATATTCAAAGAGGTAAATTTATAACAATACAAAAGTTTTACTCCTTGTAGGCTGCGCGAAAAAAATTCGCGCTAATATTACACGTACGTTGAGGACTTTTTGTTACTTTGGTACATATTATTTGAGGTTTTTTTATATAATATGTGCTTGCAAAGGCACAGATAAAAAAAATATATTTTCTGATTTTCACATTTCACATCAGATTCACGGAAAATTAATTAGTTATGGTGAGATAATAACCTACAAAATTTTAAAATAATTTTCAAAAAAATACTTTGTAACCGCCATTGACTATAAACTTATATTAAAAATTTATACTACTTGAATTTTACTGTAAGTTCCATATTAAGCAAGTATCTCTCATTATAGTTATATACATATTTGGATCTCTAATTATGAATGAAATTTTAAAATTCGTAACGGCGGAATTAATAGGGCTTATAAAAAGTTGACGAAATCTAATTGTGCGATAGTTGTAGTGCTGGGCTTTTTTCTCATAGATTGATGACTATGTTTAATGAACAGTTCATAATATGAAAAGTTTATTTAAGTCATATATTATTGAGTATTACGTTATTGAATATTCCTTTGAAGCTACGAACCACCTTTAACCTAGCTATGAACCCTGCAGTGGACTTATACCGGCACTCGACATAACCTACTTTCCGTCGGTGAGACGGTCGTACCTCTACGAGTATATCAAAGAAAATAAGAGGAACATATAATTTTTCCCATTTTCAATTTGTTAATACATTGATAATTCACGTGCTAAAAATACTTAGATATTTTAACATATGTTCAATCTGAACATAAGTTTACTTAAATCTGAAAAAACCATATTAGTTGAATTGAAGATGGTTGACTTGACACTTTATATTTCTGAGGCAGATCACATACTCAACCTCAATTTTTTCTGTTATTAATATCTCATCATAATATGTAATTTGATATGTAATTTCACTTCCAATTCAAAGACCGAAAAATGGTCATTATTTCTTTAGTCTTCATATATATAGGATAGAAAATTGAGAAATAACGAGATTTTGAGCGATGGACAAATGATTGGACGGGCTGACACCATGAAATAATAAAGAATATTTTTTCTATCTAGAACTATACATACAAAGCGTTTAATGGGCAACCATTTTAATTAATCTTCTTAAGAATATTTAAATTATTGTTAAAAAGTTAAAAAAAAAACAAATTTAATATTGAAAGTGTAAATTAAAATTGTTTCAAAAATGATGGTTCCGATACTTGAAATAGATACATAAATATAAAATATACTGGTTTTGCCTACCTTAAACCCTCTCCATGCACCAATAGACACGCCCCTACCGCTTATAGTCGTGCCGCCCTGCCTGAGCGCTCATGTAATGATGAATTTCTTTAGCAATTCACAAGCCCTCGCCTCCAGCTCGTACGATGCGTGCTACGTTAATATGTGAGCAACGTAGGCGATCATTGACACGGTCTGCTGTAATGTGTGGCAAGTGAAGTTATAGGGCCGGAACTGTGAATTTGATGTCTTTTCTCCTTTTCCCATTTGATTCGTTTATTCTGTAAATATGACATTGGCTCTTCTTTCTTAATGGATAATTTTATATAAATATAAATTATTTGAATATGATAAACGACATGTGTATATATCCATTTTTTCAAATGTAATTTTTTCGAATGTCATTAAGACACAAGAAATATTTGATAAATTTCACACATTTTATATTTTTTCATATTAACTGCAAACAATTGGAGAATAGCTACTTTGAGACTTCAGCGACTTCAATTAAATTGTGATTCATTACTCCTTTGCTTATTTTATTTAACATTGGTAATGTAACATTTTGGATAAATGGATGTAGGTATGATTATATTTTTATTTGCTATTCAACAACCCCGCAATTTCTAAAGTAATAGAGTTTATTTATACCCCAAATTTTACCTATATCCGTATAGGTAAAATTTGGGATATAAATAAACTCTATTTCGAAAATACGTAGAAAATAAATAGTAGTTCAACATAAATTCGACCCTCTTCACTGAATCGATTTCACGCCTTCATTCAATAAGTTACTACTTCAGCGGTCTCTAAAATGTATGGCCGCTCTTAGGTGCGATTGCGTTAGCGAAATAAAATACCATCGATATTGATTTACCATTAAATAAATTATAAATAATTTTATATAGCACCAAATATTTAATTTTATTTTGTTCACTGCAAAAATTGTTTACCTTCATTTAAAAGAAAATAAATGTGAACTATAGGAGTAATTTTTTTGGGGAACCGAAATTTTCTGACGACTGGAAAGTATACACGGTATCTTCAATTTCTTTTGAAGTTATTCAGATTTTCTCCGATTTTTATATTTACTTTAAAGGTATTCTAGAGATCAGACACCACCGTGAAAAAAATTATGAATTTTCCAAATTCATTTATTCATTCTGAAGAATATTTTTAAATAAAGAGAATATAAAACTTTGGTTAACAATAGATCATATAAAATATTTAAAATTGAGAAAATATTCGCATAATTAAAATTAAATGACATATTTCCAGAAAAATAGTCATAATTTTCGCAGCCTATTTGTAACTGATGTTGATATGACTTTTATGTTTTAAAACAGATAAGTGTCTAATACCTGGAAAATAATTATATTTCAGTCCTTTTTCGTTTCCGGGATAATTAAGAAGTAGTATTTAAATTTTATATCACGAAACATAAAATGTTACGGATGTTAGGAATCACGAAAATTTATAAAAATGGATCGACACTTTTTATTTTACAAGAGTGCTATAACAAAAATCTGTTCTTATTTTCTCACATTGCCTTGTCGTATTTTCTGACACATCCATTGCAGTCTCCGCGGATAGTGTCTTCAACAATGCTCCCTCTCCATTCCCACTAAAAACTCGCATTAGTCTGACGATTTGCTTGAAATTAAAACGCCTCTCCGGAATTCAGCACAAATACTCTGCTAAGGGTTTTCGCTTAGTTTAACTTAATATGTTGGTCCTTCCCTTGGTTCGGAACTAAATAAAGCAGGACATTGTTAAAGTGAAGATAATTTAGTTTTATCTCATTAAAGAATGTACGTTTGAATTATGTATATTGACATACAGGAAGTATCTCACAGCGCAGTTTAGATTATTTGCCACTTGCTTTATTTGTTGTACTATTTTGTGACTTACTTGTCCATAGTTAATAATATATTTTTTTTATTATTTTTTTTCATTAATTTATCTTTTTGTGTGAAGAAGATTAAACAGCTTCTGTATCAATAATTTGTCTATTTTGATTATTTGTCAGTGTAATTGACTCCTTTTTAAATATTTTGCCGTGGCATGAATTAAATCAAATTTAATTGATTTCTTTACACACTCCTTATAAAACAAATGTTTCCTCAGACAATAACGGCAGAAATTTTAATCCTCAGTTTCCATTGTATTTTTGTTGTTTTAGATTATGTATCTTGTTTTATTAGGAAACTCTTAAAATGTCCTAATTCATCATAAGAAGAATAAAATATAGATGATACCTTGTCTAATTTCAATTCTCGGATACATTTAATACAGTTCTTATTCACAATTAAATGAAACTACGTGATGTATTATTATTTCTACTTTCTTTAATTTCTTTACCACGACCTAGGTTTCGTTGTATTACAACATCTTCAGATGGGATATTAGCAAAGATGATGTTGTAATACAACAAAACCTAGGTCGTGGTAAAGAAATTAAAGAAAGTAGAAATAATACTACATCACGTAGTTTTATTTAATTGTGAAAAATGAATTTCTACAAAATTAACGCCAAATATATTCAATATTCAACAGTTCTCATTTTCAAAGCTTTTGCCTGAAGAGAAATGAATAGTTTTTGTCGGAAAAACTAGTTAGTTACATTAATTTTACAAAGAGTGGCATTTTCTTGGCAGTGACAGGTCAATTTGCAGATTATTTGATTTCTCATGGGTTTTCATGGAGGCAGACTTTTTTTTCTCATTTGCAATTTCTTTTTTATTTGGATATTCACCACTGAAAAGAAATAATAATATTTTTGATCTAAATCGTTGTATTTGATTTATTGTTTTTATTATGAATCTTGTAATCTCTGATTACTTCTATTTAACCCAAGTGGAATTTGCAGAAAATGTAAACAAGCTTTAATATAATAACCAGCATTATTATTTATAAACTAAATTCGTACACTTTATATGATATTCTATAATCATTACAATCATAAATTTACTGTTAATAAATCTTATCTGCTACTTTCTTTCTTATCTGTCTCTAGTATACTTTTCTTTTCAGTGCGATAATTTTTTAATTTTATTATGTCATAATAATTTTTACTTTTATAGAATTATAGTACATTTTGTTATTATGTTACACTATTCGTCACATATAAGATTAAATCAAAATTCCTTGCACTGAGTCTCCTTTCGACTAATATTCTAATTAAATGGTTCAATCAAATCTAAAATGATTTAAATTTTAGCATTTAGTAAGGAAACTTTAGAAAAATTTAGCTCGTTTATCAGACAAAAATAAATCACATTAACTTATTGGTATTTCATTAAACATTATAATAAAAATGTTATGGTTAAAGCATATAAAAGACCAATAAAATAAGTAAGGAAATTACCTGTGCATATTTATTTAAGAGAAGTAATTCATTTAAGATGCACACTTATCAATGCAAAGTATCATTTCAGCGTCATGCTCCTATTTGAGTACTAATCAGAAATTATATGAGTACTAATCTGAAATTATACTGCATATGGGCGCAAAATCAATAGGATAATATATACATTTATATATACGTAAAAAAAATTAATAAAATTATTAACTAAGCAAATTCTTAAATTATGAACATAAAAGTAATGAAACTACTGTACATGGAATAACAATATTTTTTACAAAGAAAAGCATTTGCTAAACAGCTTGTTAACCACAAAAACGGTACCTTGTATATAAACAACTTACTAAAGAAGACATTGTCCTTTTAAGCTATAAAATATATAATCCCTTCAATACGTTGCATTATGATACTTATATAATTTGTTTTGACATGAATACACAAAATTTATGATAAATCATAAGTAAATAGGTCTTCCTAAGCCATTGCACAAACTAATTGAAAGTATAATGATTTTAAATACAAAGTGTTGTTACGAGGATTTTATATTACGGGCTTCGTGTGAACGCCCTTGTAATGCATTTAAAAATGTAGCCGGATTTACATCTTATGAAAGTTTAAAGTAAGCGCACATTTTTATTTAAAATTTTCATTCGTTCTAATGAGAGTATGTTACCCTATATTAAATCATTCTATTCGGAGGAAACAAAAATTATTACTTAAATCAATAAGGGTTTAATTTTAATACCATATATTGTTGATATCCCAATCAATAAAACATATCGAGCCATAATTCAAAACATTTATAGCTAAACACACATGCAATATACTTTACTTAACAATTTTAATAAAAAACTTTAAAAGTATATTACTTTGAATATAACTTAGGCAATATGGTTATATTTTAATTTAATGATACATCACTATTAGGTGATATTTATAAATGAACCTTGTTTTACGCAAATCTAAAATATAACAAAAATTTCATTCATATTACAAATTATGTAATTAATTAACGGGTTTTAAAAAATTATTTAAAAATCATTTGCCAAACAAATTTAAAAATATAAAGATATGTTAGCATTTTTCAAAGTAGGCTTTCATAAGTATTTTGCTGCCTAATATTCAAATCGTCAATGTAAAATCTTACGTACATATTGGTTTATAACAACTATCCTTGGTTTTTCTGGTGTTAAATTATGACTTTACCCATTAGCCATGGTGAAGGTTATAATTTTCTCAACACAATTTTCAATAGGTAAGCCAATTACAAAAGTTTTCACATCAATTTTCCGCAACTTTGGCGTCGAGCCATATACTGCAATTATATAGTTCCCCATTGATTCGATTAAGCTGACTAAAAGAGATAATTTTTCACAACAATATTCCGCAATTGTTGCATCGAGCCCTATACTACATTTATATAGTTCGCCATTGATTCGTTTAAGCTGACTTAGAAGAGACAATGGTCTCCGGTAAGTCGTAAATTGTATAAGTAATTGAACATATTTTATTCCAGCTCCGACGGTAAATTTCCGCGTCTTATGCATGGCTAAATAAGTGATTTATGCTGAATATTTTCGGTTTATTTTTAAGTATTTAAGTTTCTAACGAAGTTCTTCTTTTGAATATTATATTATTTAGACACAGAAGTTTTGGCTTGCAGAAAATAAGTCATAAAGGAGGTACATGAACTATATTTTTTTTGCGTATTTGGGTTGTAATTTTTTTTCTAAGAGTTGTTTGGGTTTTGTTCTCGAAAGTTTCAGGATATTTTAAGGTATAAATAGACCAACTTAATTTCAGTCAATAATGGGTAATTTCAAGCCTTCAACGACATGGAATTAAAGGAAATGGATTTAAACCGACGTCGTGTCTCTTTTCATTGATGATGAGAGGTAGATTATATGTTTGATTCACGCATACGAACACCAATAGCTTGGTAAAAAGTAAATTCGCTTTCAGCACCCAAACCTTAGGTGAATACTAAAAAGTAATGTTGCCAGTGAAATATCCAGGGCGGTTTCATTTAAAAGTTGTCTTCGGACTGATTTAAGGAAGATACAAAGATTTTTTACTGGCGATTAGGTCGAATAACTTCAAAGTTTTTTTCTTCTTAATAACGCATTTTGCTAGCTGGGTTTTACTCATTCATACAACGTTGCGCCATCTGATTATCACTGTTTCAGATCTATAATCAATTTTTTCTGTAATTAAAAAGTATGGCAGTAATTCAGACTTTAAAAAACCTTGTAATTTTTTGGATCTGAGTAGACTATTTTTCTGCTGGCGGTATATCCAAATGGAGCCACAGATAACGATCCTGGATGTATAATTTGCACCACTTTATCACTTAGGATTCAGAATTACTGTTATTTAACTAGTCGGGATGAAAAACTTTGGTATATTATGCTAATTATATATTTTTTTAGCTCAAGACGAAAAATCTTACCCCATTTTTTTAAATTTAGTAAATGAAATTTTTCGAAATAATTTTGTATGCAATTATTTAATACATGTCGTTTTACTGATTTCGTCCAAATTTTTGGAAATCGGAAAGTACGTATCGTAAAATAAACAAATAATATTTTTTGCCAAATGTCAGAAATTTAATATTTATTTCATTGAGAATTGTAGATTCTTTGTAATATTTTCAACAAATCTCAGAAAAAATATTTTTTGAGAATTTTAGATGTCTTTAAATATTTTTTTACAAATTTCAAATATGTAATATTTTTTCAATTCAGAATTGTAGATGTCTGGTAATATTTTCTAACATATATCGGAAAAGTGATATTTTCTTGATTGAGAATTATGTCTTTTAATATTATCTAACAAATATCAGAAAATATTACGAGATATTTTTGATTGAATTTTAAATGAATTAATCGATTTCGCCGGAGAAACCGTCAAGTTGACGATGAATTTGTCAAGTACAAGTAGAAGCCAGTAGGAAAAAAGTTTTTTTTTGTGTACTATATTTATAGTACACAAAAAAACATTTTTCCTACAAAACTTGACAAACAGACTTAATTTTTCCAATTAAATTCCACTGCAATATATCTTAAACCGAACCTAAACACGAGAACATGAAAAAACATTATAAATATATTTTTGTTGCTATTCGGTTGTGGAGTTTTCAAAATCGGCTAGAGAATTATTATTTCGTTAAAATACAGACGTCGAATAAACTTAAAACAACAAAACAGAAAAATAAACAACATAAAAAAAGAAATATTTAGGGAGCTGGATATTTGTGTTTTTTATCATACCAGCGACAAATATGCACCGAAATACACATACGCAGCTAGCATTGCCGTATTAACGTAAACTAAGCAATGCAGCAGCCAAAGTAAAATAACAGCGTAAACAAAATTGCACTTCGCCGCATTTGACCGGCAACTTTGACTGCTGCTTCTGGTAAGCTAATACGACAGCAACGGTACATTTACAAGTGAATTATTAAAGGTTGAAAATAGCATTAGAAAAGCTTATAATAAAACGACTAAGACTGGAGAAATAACCTACCCTATTGTTCATCGCAACTGAAATTCTTATAGATATAAAATAAGCTCAGAACCATATCTTATGCATCATTCGCTCTGGAACTTGCGGCAAATAATTTTCAATTTACGAAATTTCATAAAAAATATAGACCTTTGAAAAACATTTCAAACCTATTTTTTACCCGCAGTCATAAACAAAACAGAAGTAGATAGCCCTTATGTATTCAGCATATGTGAAATATTTATATATGTATGTATGTGTATATGTGTATATATATATATATATATATATATATATATATATATATATATATATATATATATATATATATATATATATGTATATATATATATATATATATATGTATATATATATATATATATATACATACTTACATACATACACTTATATAAAGCATACATATCAATAACATTACCACGAAGAGATTTCATCATTAAGATTTTTTATAAAATTGATTGAATCTTGCAAACAGAGACATGAAAGCATTCAAGACCATAGTCAATATTCATGAATTGAGAAAAGCCTATGTCATTCTCTTCCAGAAACCTTAATTCCAAATGTTAAGTACACATAAATAATAAAGCTATAATTCTTGGCATTAAAGCTCCACCTTTTTCCCGCGCGAAGATGAAATAAATTGTTCGTTAAATAAGGTTATAAAAACTTCAAAATACTAAACATATACTCGTGAACTACCCGCACTGTGGAAAATACATACTTACGTAAATTCTCCTTGCAGGGCAAAGAACCGAATACCTCCCATACATTCGAGCATTTGTTACAAAATATTTTGGAAAGTTTACCTGCTCCAAAGGAAAACATTAAGTATGTTCCCCCTCAAGGCTTTCCCTAATATACATACCTATGCTATTCTCGCTGACTAAATTCCTGGAGAATTTCTCATTTCTACAAGGTTAAATGTATTATATATTTGGCAAAGTTTCGGGTCAGCATCGCGGCTTAGGAAAGTTAAAGCATCTTTTCAAGCATAAGGAGCTTTTCTCTGAATAAGCCGTGGGGCAATTTTCATTAAAGGATTACTTTTCAATGTGAGCATCGTTACAAATTGTAATTCATATTATTCGTGTGAGTGGAAAAATGCTGGCATCCCCCTAATATTAAATTATTGTTATGGGACTTTTTTTAATTTTTATTTCTTATACGTTTGTTATTTTTAAATTATTTAAAATATGCTGTTAAAAATATGTCTTTAAAACAATGTTTCAAGCCAGCATTCAAATTAATTTGAAGTATTTATTCACATAATTTTCTTGTGTAGACTCTATTTATAATAAAAATTGCATTTCAGTGAGATCTTGAAGAAGAAAAGACATAATTTTTAAATTTTTAATTTTTTTAGCCTATTTTGTTAATATATTATAAAATCGGAAACACTCTTTTGTCTATAATTTTTTATATGTGCTTTTAAAAATAAATTCTTAAAGATAAAAATATATTGATTAATCCCTTCAACATTTTTATTTTCAAGACCTATTTATTAAGTGTAATTAACCTGGTTACTATGCAGTCAGTACTTGGATTCATTTATTCTATCAGTTTGTCTTACAAAGAGATTTCAACTAATTTTAATGAAAAATAATGCCATTGCATTTTACTTGCTTAATTGCCATTGTGATCTAATAAATGCAGAATGTTCTACCTAAAATATCTACTTATACAGTCAGAAATAATTGAAAGTAAAAAAAAAATATTAAAATCTTGTGGCTTAAGCAAATGTGAATGAAACGAAAAAATTATATTTTGTATAACAAAAACACATATTTTTAAACATATAGATAAAAATTCGTGCTTTTTTATTGCAACAATGTCTGCATAAATCGCCACCAGGTGTACAGAATTCAACTCACTGAATTTTTATTTAAATTTATGGATGTGGTGAAACTACGCCAGAGTATTCATAAATGACCCTGAGATATAGCCTGATTAGTTTGAATAATGAACGGCGAACATTTTTCAATAATTTCGTAAATTTAAATTGTTTACATGATTTCAAATATAACACTGTCAATAGTTAAACATTTTAAACTATATGAATATTCTAGATTAGAATTTCAGGAAAAAATATATATTTACTAATTTTTAGGCCAGGAATATTTGCATAGTAATCACAATAATTCTATCTGTAAATACAATTAACAAAAATGTTATATAGATGTGGAGTTGGGAAAGTCAAGCTCGGGTTTGGTGAGTTTAACAAGAATGGATTTTATGTTCAAAATTGTCTCTATTTATATAAAAAACCTAACACGAGATGAGAGTATATAACGGAGATAGAAACTAGTAAAATGCTAACGCGTTGCTCCACTGCCTCGCAGGTCCATAAGTATACCTGTTTCAAATGCGCTCGCAAATTGCGCCGCCGATTGCCGTGCTTAGTGGATGTCATCAAGATGCATATCTGCACACTCCGCGACTTCGTGGAGGCTTGTTAGTTCAACTGTGTGTTGTCGTATACTGGGTAACGAGATCTGATAATTAATGACGTAATATAATGATTGAGGTTCACCGCTCGGAGACAGACGGCATGGAGAGCGAATCGATGTGTGATTACTTTTTATACTTTCTTCGTAGTTTCATTACAGGGTTGATAATAAGTAATGTATAAATGTAGCTACATAGGCATGCTTCGTATTAATATAGAGATACGTATTTTATCCGTCATTCTATCCTTATGCTAGTCCACCCCAAACCAACTCTTCGTCCGCCATTACACTTGCTCACAGAGAAGATGGAGGAAATGGACATCTTAATGATGAAATCTCTTAGTGGTAAAGTTATTGATATGTATGCTTTATATAAGTGTGTGTATGTAAGTATGTATATATATATATATATATATATATAGATACATATACACATACATACATATATAAATATTTCACATACACACACATGCACACACAGATAGGCATAGACACAGAGAGAAAAACACGCATACACGCAGATACACACAACACCACACAGGAACTCACACAGCCACAGACACAAACATGTACACAAACTCACGCTCACACACGCGCGCACACGCACGCGCGCACACGCACGTCTACATGCGTACACACATACACTCACACACATGTATATATAGTTTTTAATTAGGATAAAAATATCAAGTCGCGACAAGTAGTTTCATAAAAATGTTTCGTATATTCTGTTATGTAGGATATTACTGAATAAATTTTGGAAAAAAAAGTGAACTTTAATTTTTCACTTTAAATTTTTGAGTTTCGTTTAAGAAATTTGGAAATAATGCATTTTGAAGTGACGTGCTATGGATTCAACGCTGTAAATTTTTAATCAGTTATCCGAAAAATCTTAAGAGTTTAATTTTTGTGAGAAATTTCTAATTAAATTATGTAGCTCAATTTGTATCCATATTCTCAAAAGAAAAATATAATTTTTTAATCGTATTATGTACTAAGGAGAACAGTTCTTTTCAGATATTCGTCATTACTTCACATTTTCTGAAAATTTAAATGAAATTAATCATTCGAAATGTACAAAAAAATTAATAAATAAATATGTTAAGCGTTTCATTACAAACATTAACTCGAGCAAAATAATCCTCGAAATTGAGGTTCATGAACAGCTTTAAGCGTCTTGCCTTAAGCTTCATTATCTGTCATCCATACCGCACAGTTTCATAAAGAGAAGCTTTCATTTGTCAGTTTCATTTACGTGCTAATACTTCGAAAACAGCTTGGTTTATTTTCCTACGTTTCCTTGCTAGTATACTGGAAGAAAAGTTTTCTAATAACAGTTGATGCGGTGAGTTTCGAAAGTGGTTAACTAAATGCTGCGTCGGTATTCAAAAGTCCTGTCAGGTCGAGTTTTGTAGCTTACCTGCCTTGACGTTCTTTCTGTTTTTCTTGTATCCTTCCATTTGATGTCAATAGAATGTAAGTTTTTTATATACTTTACGAAATTATATTTTACCAATTCTAAATAAAGTCTTTATTCAACGTCAAATTAAAAAATAATTGTTATTTACAGTTGAATTAGTATGTTTTATAAACTAACTTTGGAAAAAGACTGTTGTAGGTGTATCGTATTCAATAAAAATAAAAGAAAATATATGTGCACATTTGAAAATTATTAGTATTATCAATTGTTACCCGTGTTATTGATGAAAGCTTAGCCAAGGTTTGTTTTATGGGTTAATTTCCCAATTAATATCCCCCCATTAATATACAAATAACCCCTTTATAACCAACCCAATAAATGTGACCATAAGCAAACAAAAGGGAAATAAGATTAAATGACACTACGTGATGTAGTATTAATTCTATTTTCTTTAAGTTCTTTACCACGACCTAGGTTTTTTTGTATTACAACATCTTCCGGTGAGCTGTTAGTAAAGATTGAATCTTTTCGAACAGCCCACCTGAGGATGCTGTAATACAACGAAACCTAGGTCATGGTAAAGAACTTAAAGGAAGTAGAAATAATAATACACGCAATAACCACGTCAAATTTCGGATTTCCATCATTGAAAGTCTGCGAGTAAAACGGCTTCAACATACAAGCGGACAGACAGAGGAATACGGCAAAACTATAAGGATAAATTGGGCACGGAACACTACATAAATGTACAATACTTCGATGTCTAATAATTTATACAAGTCCCATTTTCGCTTTGTAAATATGGGTAAATACGAAACAAATAAAGTAGCAATTACGTTGAGATTAAAGAAAACGTATTCAAAATATATTAACATCTTACATATCAAACATAATTATAATCATTAATAAAATATTAGACGTAAATATGAACTTTGAAAGTACTAAAACCGTTTCTTTAATTACTCATATGGTTTAATCACACAGTGCCAAAAGAGAATCCATATGTTTGTTTTCCGATAGGAGAGAATGCATATTTTAGATTTCATAATCGGAAACTGTAGCCATAAGTGAAGAAAGAAAAAAAACATACTTCGAACAGATTATATCTTTTTCCAATGGCCACAGAAATAAAAAAATAATCCGCCCTAAGCTATTTAACAAATTGCCACTCATAAACAGGTGTTTACTGCAAAAGACGGCAAAAAGGCGAGATACAAAGACGATAAGCTCAACTTTTCGTATTTTTATATAAATTCCCGCGCCGTCATAATAAATAGTTTACAAAGGTAACCTTGCCCAAATCGCAGGGCTTAAGTTTTCATTTTCGCCGCAACATTCATCTTACTAAAAAACCGACACACTTTTCACAAAGTAGGGATACGGGGATGAAAAATTAATAGCAAAGGATAATATCAGTCCTCGAACAAAGCCTCAATTTCATTGCAAAAGCCGCTTAAGTCCTTGTCAAGGAAGACTGGTCGCTAAGGAGACTATTTTGAGGATCCTTAAGGTAAACTCACTCACTTCCTTAGAGATTTATAAGCGACGGATTTATGAATGTGACCTAATTTTCAAGCACTGTACATGGTTACAAATGGATGTAATTATTAGTTTAAATAGTTGCCTAGCTAAATAATCTAAATTACGTGAATCTTATGATTATTAAATTATATACATATATATATATATATATATATATATATATATGTGTCATTCAATATCCCTTTTAAATTTCCGTCAGTAATAACAAGTGATAAAACTTTTAATACGTCTTCCCCTATTTTTCTTACTGATATAAAAATGTTAATAAGGTTTAAGCGCCTAAGAATTGTTTTCAATTTCCAGATGCTTTTAGCTTACCTTTGAAATATGACGTAAACTATTTAATTAAAAATAGTTTTATTTCATCCTAAATTGCTGTTAAATTCCTTGTACATAGTCGCGTCGTTATTTTTTTACAAGTACTTATTATATATCTGAATTCTTATTCATTGGAATTGAGAGGGTATGCAAGGAACTCGTATATATGGATAATTGATATTCAGGAATAAAATTTTAAAAATGATAAAAACTGTGTAACATCATATTATTAATTTTTTGTGCAATTTGCCTTTGATCTCCAAAATGCAAAAAATTGTAATGCGAAAGAATATTATTACAAACGATATTACAGGAGAATTTCTGTTATTTATAATTATTTGCAAATACGGTAAAAACAGATAAATTAAAATCTTATTGGAGATATTAATATTGTACGCCAATTCAATTAATGCCTTAGGTAAAGTTAAATATAATATTTCACTATTGCATTTAACAAAAATGTAACAGACTATAATTTTTTACGAGAATTCCAAAATCGGAATTAACATAAACATTGCGTATCGTTTGTATATTATATTTCTAATGACAACGCCATATAAGAGTAAATAGAGCGATATCGGTTGAAGGTGCTATCATCACAAGATTACTACACAATACCGCTGTAACAAATGCCTTAATCTTAGTAGAAAATTATATAAGTAAAGAGATAGGAAGATACGTTTGACACACATTGATCTAAATGCATATGTACGAGTACATATTTCTTTTGCTTCATTATTTGAGAGATTTCCGAAACTACAAAATATTGTAGTTATATTTAAACTTAAGGGAGATGCTTTATTAATATTGATACTTGAATTCTGCAGAAAAAAAATTAATTTAATTAGGGTTTCAATATACTGAGATGTCGCTGTTTATTTATATTATTAGTAACTATTTCATATAACATTATCTAGTCACTAACGGAAATAAAAATAATATAGGTGTAAAATAAAAGAAAAATCTGTCTTCAATATGATTTAATATAAAAAAATTCATGTCACATTTTTAAAAAAATAACTATAACCCATTTTTTCAATAAATTCACCACACTACGCAAGAAATGGAAAAAAAATTTCAAAACTTGACTTGTCCAGGGAAAATTTGTTTACCATTGATTTTCACCGTTAAGAAATAAAAAAATGTACATTTAAAATGTATTTGGTATTCTGGTTATTACTAAGTATGGCCTGATATATAAGGACACGGTAGTGGAGTTATGTAGATTCATAACAGCTCGTATATTCACTGTTTTTTCCTTACATTTTACCTTGATATGGACATAGTCTAAATTAAGATAAAATAGGGATGGTCTGTAGTTTTGCAATGAGTTAACGATAAGGTGAATGTGGAAATGATCAGCTGTTGTGAATATACTGCTACAATGCCCATATTTATCACATGCGGTATGAAGATTGAATCGAACTTACATTTAAAAATATTTAAAAATATCACTGCAATTTTACTGACTTTGATATAACGAGAATTCGGAGATAGACTATAATTCGTGCTCTAAGAACAATTAAGATACGAAACGTTTGTACGTCTAAAATGTTAAAAATACCCATGCAATTTAAGTGGTCCACTTGAGAGAAAATAGAGTTTTCAATGAAAAAAATAAAACTGGTTTGATATAAACTAAAATAAACTGAGCAATAAACAGGTTGAAAGTAGATAAAAAGAAAACCATTACCATGATGTACATATTGGGCGTTAAAAGAAACCAAACCAGACCAAATGCAAACCTGGCTCGTGTATCCAGATTTCCGTGCCTCTTTTCCAGTGAGGTACTTTATTTATATACGTCACCACTAATATGAAATTCCTGGCGCAATAAAAATATTATATTATCTAATATTATTAAATAGTGTACTGTCACATATATGTTATCTTGAATATCTTATAACTATGACGTCTAGAATTATCTTTGTATGTACCTTACAACTTTCGCGTGGAAATCTAAAAATTTGGTATATTTCAAAATGTTTCGTTTAATAGATAATGGAAAATAAAAGAAACTACATGATGTACTATTATTTCTACTTTGCTGGGTTATTAGCAAAGATCTTTGCTAATAACCTGAAATGTTGTAATACAATGAAACCTAGGTCGTGGTTAAGAAATTAAAGAAAGTATAAATAATACTATATTACGTAGTTTCATTTAATCGTGAAAATTAATTTTTACAAAATTAACGCCAAATATATTCAATATATGAAATAAAAGAGAAAATTTGTTTTTACACCATTAATATGAAATTTCTGGCCAAATAAAAATGCAACATTATCACATATTATTAAGTAGGGTAATGTCCCACATACGTTATCGTGAATATCTCTATAACCATGACGTCTAGAATTATCATATAACTATCTTTCAACTTTTGAATAGAGACCTAAAAATAGTGTTTTTTCATATTTTTAGGTTCAATAAACGACGTGAAATAAAAGGAGGGACATATTTTTTGTGTCTTTTTCAGTATAACCATAAAGCATATTTATCGTTTCTTCATAATTAGTTCTTTCAAATGTTATCCAACATTATTTTTGGAATTCTTAATTTGCCGCCGCTAAAATTTTGATATAAATGTATTTAGCTTGAATTTGTGCGATATTATTAGCAGATTAATATGCTTTATTACTGAGGTAAATTTTCTTTGCTGGGCTTTTTCTGAGAAAAGCTTTTGTGACGAAAGGGCAGATCGTAAAGGCGTTCAATGTTCCTTTTATCATATGGAACTCTAAAAATCATTCACAGTCAATTTCAATCGTATTTGTTCAACAAAAAAGGTTTAATATCATCTTCACCCAATATCATGTTCAAGTCCAGTAGATGACTAGTTTAAATTAGCTTAATTCAATGTATTTTACTGACGAAATTTTAGAAAGGGCCAAAGACATAATTCATTACAAGGGCAAAATTATAATCAAAATTTTTCACTAATGAATTTCCAATATCGAGAGATATCAATATCGAATAACGATTAAATGACTATCTTTTCTTATCAATAAGAATGGTTGTCGACGAGAATATCACAAATTTATATGTACTTTCTAAATTATTCAGACTGAATAGATCAGTGAAGTTTTTGATAGTCTCTGAAAGTACCGATAAGTTTCAATTTCCATAGCTGTAAAGATAAGCCATTTTCAAGTACGTGCAGATAAATCAGTTGGAAAATGTTTACCAATTATTTTCCCCAAAATATAGCAAGTGTTTAAGGTAAATATTTCTAACAGTATAAACTTTCTTTGGTCTTCTTTGCTAATATCCCACCTGAAGATGTTGTAATACAACGAAACCTAGGTCGTGGTAAAGAAATCAAAGAAAGTAGAAATAATACTACATCACGTAGTTTCATTTAATTGTAAGTAATGAATTTCTACAAAATTAACGCCAAAAATATTCAAGTATAAACTTTAATATTTCATCGCTTTCTGCAAAATTCTATTATCTGATACTTTCCTGTATTTAATAAACTATTTTGAAATTGGCCGAGAAAGATCATAGTTTTTTCATTGAAATTTCTTGAATTATTTTAAATATCATTCAGAATATTGGCAATCCGAAGGGGTGTAAGTAAACTAATGGTTTTATGTAATCATTTTCCTCTCTTTTAAGAGCATGATCAATACTTGGAAAAGCATTTAAGTCTTTAAATGTTTTGAACCAAATTGATATACAAAAGATCGGTGAGTTAATATAGTTTTTAAGGTAGTTATTTACGTCAATAGGAATGTTTTTCTTCTTTTATTTGACCATGTCAACGTTGTTAATAAAGAAAAACAGGCAAAGGGAAAAGAGTAATTTAAAAAACAATAATTTTTCACTTATATTTATATCGTAAAGTTAAAGGTATACATCTGGATAACAAATTGATAATTTAATTTCAAACTTCTAATAAAAATTACACATCAATGGCGCTTTATTTATAGAGTATTAGTAAAATAAAAAACTTTGCTCTGTGTAATATAATTTTAACTTTAAAAAGCATCAAGTAATGAATACTTGCTTTATATAAGTTATTTTGGCCAAAACCAAAACAAATTCTTTTTCAATTTCACAACTTATAAAATAATTTTCTTTTCAAAATATGAGGGAAAACGATGCCTTCACGTTTTTGTCACAGTTATTTTAAAGCAATATTGGAACTTTTAATGGAGTCGTCAATAATTTTTCAATAATACAATCTACGACATATTTCTAAACGGTAGCGTTTTTGTGTTAGATAAACTGATACTCAGATTAGCAGATACAAACCAATGTTATTTAAAAATTAATAATATGTGCGGGTGCGCGTATGGACGTGTGTCTATATGTGCTTCGCATACACATGCTTGTTTCAAGAACGCAAACACGTAGTTACGCACATTTGCAGCCACACATACACACACATCCTGTACGAACGCATTCGTATACTCACACACACTGGAGGATGAACGCATGCGAATAAACTAGCACGCTTACACGCACGCTCATCCGTAGTTACGCGCATGGTTTTAAAAAACTTTCAAAGTTTCATTGTAATATATTCTTAAATTTGTAAGTTATTCAACGTCCCAGATTTTGGCCGAGCAAAATATAGTGAAATCTTATTACTGTTCCATATCATTTCAAGCTGAAATCTTTTACTTTTACCCTAATCATGGCATTTGTACCTGTTACTCTATCTACGTCCATTTTAGTTAAACAAAAAAAATATATAATATAGTGAGTTGTTGATTCCGGTACGTTTTTTGACTAATTTCATAAAAAAGTTAAGAGTTTAATAAAATTATAAATTAAAATTATAAATTACATTCAGCTTTTATATAATGATATAAGTACTAATTTATCAGCTCAACGCTTTGTTTTTAAATAGTCGTCGCCAAAATAAACAATAGAAATTAATAGAATTAAATAGAAAAAAACAGATAAAAATCCTCAAAAGCCATTTTTTTCGTTCATGAGTCAAAAAAATTATTTTATGTAGTTTTCTAAAAATTATCCTAGTGCACAGGTATACCGTCACAAATTTAAATGTATGGGTATATCTATACACACACACATATACATATATATATATATATATATATATATATATATATATATATATATATATATATACATATATATGATGATAATCTATTTTGCGTAAATTTTTCAATCTTTCAATTATTGCAATAGGAGGATAGTTTATATATTATTTATGTCTTCTCTTTTTTTGTTATTTATTGAATTTTTTATTTAACTATATTCGTCCTTACTTACACAAGAATAATAGTGATAATGAAATATTTTACTATTTTATTCTATTTTTTCTTTACTTCTTTACAATTTACCTTCTTTAAACAATTTTTTTACTCTAAATTACGAATAGAACACGGCAATCGCGATTTCTAGTTTTGTTAATTGACTTAAAAAAATATGGAATTCCGCATTCAACGCAAATTTTATTAAAGTTTTTATATACGTACCGCCATAAGCCGGACGCGCCTTGATAATTTTCGCAGCTCATTTTTGGTTTAAAAGGAAATAGTTTCAAATAGGTTCCATATAAATATGGTCAGTATGTGTTGAAGGAGTAGCAATGTCTCCTAATGGATACTTTGACGGATAAGAATACAAATCAAGTGATGGCAGAACTCCTCAATGATGAATGGTAGAATCGTCGAATTTGGGCTCGTTACACTTATTTTGGTGAGGCCTTTGTTCGCAAGTAGTGGCAATTTTCTGCTGTATACTGCCATTTATAGACATTTTTGGAGCGTGTAAGACAGACAGAGAGAGAGAGAGAGAGAGAAAGAGAATGCTGTTTCATGTAATCGACATCAAAAAAGCATAAGAGTACCAGTATAGTAAAATTTATTTCATAATATCGTACTCCAAATTTACAAGTAAGTGCTAGTTTTTTTATTATTTGCTTTTAGTGTTTACTATAAATATATTAGTCTAAACTTTTTCCTGTGTATACATATAGTAAGCTCGCATTTACAAAAATATTCACTTAGTACAGTTATTATTATGTACTTACAGTGTGTATTAAAATATAAATCTTTAATCTATTTCCCATAACAAATAGTAAACTCGCACTTACAAAAGCGTACACTTAGTGCAATCATTATTAAGGCCTTATTGTGCGTATTAAAAGTATAAATCTCTAGTTCCTTTCCTATAATATACATTAAATTAGCACTTACAAAAGCATACACTTAAGACTATCATCATTACGTACTTATAGTGCCTACCAACAACTAAAACTCTAATTCCTTTCTTATAACATATGGTAAACTCGCACTTACCAAAGCATATACTTATAATCATTGTTATGTAACTTCAATGGGTATTAAAAATAAAAAAATCTAATTGTTATTTTCATTAATATCAGATTAATGAAAATAAAACTATTAAAGAAAATTGATTTGGAGAAAATAACATTTTGCGAAGCACTCTTTAAATGTACGTATTTATAAAAACAGTAGATATATGTGGGACAAATGAAATATGCGAAAGGAAAAGCGAGCAGACTCACATTTCTCAAAATCGTGGAAAGAACGACAGCAAATGCGACCGTAGTTTATTATAGTATTTATTAGTATATTTCAGGAAATACAAAATAAAAGCCGATATTCCTCTTAAATACTATGCCTTGGTTAATTCGCAAACAAATAATTAAGATATAGTCACTGATTTCTTTCAATTTAGAGACAGGATAACGTATTTGTTATGAAGAACATTATGGCACTTAAAATGACTGCTACCTTTAAAAGGGCTGTGTAGAATCCATTATATGATTAATTGTTAATTTCCATATATTACGAGAGATTTTAGGACACGATTAACAAAAATTTCAAATACGAGTGGAATTCGCAGTACGAGGTAAATGCTTCATTCTCTTGTAATGTTTTTCTATCACACCTCCGTTTTTCTCATGGTTTTTTATTAGTGGTTTCAGAAAGAAAGTGATAAAATGATTTATTTTCTCAAATTTTTTATGAGAAAATATATTACTTTTTCAACACCTTTTCAAACATGCAATTTAATATGGTGAAATAAAATTGGTGTTCCCCATAATGATTCCTCATTGCTGCGAGTATCGGTTACAATTATAGGAAAACTTAAATATATTGCCTAATACATATTTTCTATGCGTAAAACTGTGGTGCATATTTAAAAAAATTATGCTGTTTAAAATCATTGCTATATTGCTGCTGGAATGTTTGCATGAGCTTTTAAAAATTCATATTTATTTCCAAAATTTAGTTAGGAATTATAATCGCTCCATCTTAGTCATGTAAAATATTATGTATGTATTTACAAATTCTATTTTAAATACTGTGGAGGGTTATTTTTGTTTTGTTACTGCAATTCATTTACATGTTTGCGGTTATTCAAAATTTGTACGTTATAGCTCAATACATTAATTGTTTATAGTACTTTTGCCCATTTATTACAAATTATCATCATATTACCATGCAAAAGTGAAACGAAAATTAGGTTAAAACTTATGGTTATAAATATGTTAACCTTCACGTTCAAGCAATTTTAAATACTACGTATTTGCTGGAATAATTTATTAGGTCTAATAGTTTAAATTATGATGGTACAACTACTCAACAAAAATATAATTTTATTTTAATATTATTAATCACTGTGAAGTAATTATGGTATTAATGTAATTCACTGCCTATTATATTACGTCTACTGTATTTCGGATTGCCAAAAAATAATACTACAGAAAAATATATGTGAAAAATAATTACAATAAATTTAACCGCAAGCTCTCAAAAAGTGAGTACATTGTGCTCCGGAAGAGGCCTTACGCAACCAGCGAAAGCGTCTAAATTGCGTGTGAAAACTTTTCATGAGGCTATAGACCATTCGGAGCTTTCTGCGAAACTTCAGTCAAACAGTTTCATTATTCGCTAGTTGAATTCAGGAACAAAAGTGATGATCACATGCTTGTCGGCAGCCAGCGCTTATAATAAATGCCACAAGTTTATTTGATTTAGCATCCACTTATGAAGTTATTCGAACGCGCCCTAATGGGAGTTGCAGGGAAAAATTTGTAACGAGTAAAACTCAAGGAACATTGGTTTAATGGATGGAATTTGTTTGATATCTGTGAGCTAAATCTGGAAATTTTGCGTCCTACTTTTTGCTTTCTGAATTAATCTGGCATCGGATCAAATATTTATTGGGTTTACCTTCGACATTTTAACTTTGATGTACATTTATTTGCATAACAATTTTAAATTAATCCTTTCTGGTTCACTTCGTATTTCGACATAAACTGATATTTACAAAATGGATTAAAACAATTTTTAAATCCTTTATCTGTGAAATCCACTTAACTTTCCTTTGATCTTCACTCAGTTTAATGTCCAATTTTCATCATTATTAAGCCGATATCAAGATTCATTAATTTGAGGAATTTTTTGTACAATTTTTTATAAAATAACTAGTTATTCCCTGCGGTTTATATATCCCTCTGTTCCTCCTGATTTTTCTTAATTAAAAATACACATAATCATAAAGTTTAGCGCGACAAGCAAGTAAACACATAATCTTTACATGCATCGTTCATTCTAATATCTTATTTTAATTAAATTAATTATTACAGTAATAAACTTCCTTACGATTATATGATGTCCAATTACGGGAAATGAAAATATTAATCCAAAAAATTATAAATAAATGTTCATGTCGGCCTTGAAATAAATACAATTTTTTTAACAATAAATTTATTTCTTAGTTAATTATTTACTCCGAGGTAGGAAAACCAGGGTGGATGAACTTGTAAATTTTTACGTAGTTTTCAATAAGCAACCAGGAGAAAATTCAGAAAATTTAGTAGGTTAAAGTGATATAAGTATGAAAGTTAGACTGGACAATTTTGCTTGAAACTAGTGGTTTATTCATTCTGCTAGAAATGAACGAATAAAAAAATTCTAATGTAATATGATGAAATTAGAATTTTTTTATTCTTAGAAAGAGAATTTTTTTCTTCTTGAAGTTAGAATTTAAATTGCCTTCAGATTTTATAAGTCTTTAAAAGTACGAACATTCCCACATACACCGATGTGATTCCTGATTATCAATTAAGATTTCTTTTGAAAAGTCCTTACTGCCCTTGCATTTATTTAAATCTTCCTGGATGCGGATTTATTTCTCAATATCTCTACATGCTAAGCTGTCAGACAGAACACCTCAATTTTCGTGAAGCGAATAAGTACTATTTTTAATTGAAAGAAAAATTACTAACTTATACATAGGGGTAAACCCTAACTATCTATCAGTTTAAAATGTATAGGATACGTCCTAGAATATTAAAGGCTACGGCAAATATCGAGAAATACAAATAAGAGCCAAGTTTCTAAAATGTGGTTCGATATTTGAAGACCATGGGTTTCCAATAAATACATTAACTTCCAGTGGGAGTCCAATGATACTCTTATAGAGTCGATAACCTTGGTATCAGGAAATATGTTCCATCTCCGTCAAGAAAGTCAACATAGAATTGAGGATATGTACTTCCTTATTATTAAATATATCAAATATATAATCATATTTCTGAACAAAAATTATTAAAGTGTAGGATTTCCTTACCAGATAAACTATGATCTGATATTGCACAACGATGGAAATTCCTATAGAATGCTGAAGACTTGCGCAAGTAGATAAGATATGTTAGAGAATCTTTTACCTTTCCAACATACTGACTAAAGTTAAGAACCATTTTCCTATCATGATGAGAGACTTTAAAGCTATTTGTCGAAGGTAACCAATTAGACGAAATAATGAGGGAGCTTGCGATTAAACAGCTAAGATGGGTGAAGAGCAACAAGCCAAATCTCGTGCACAGAACTACATAATACGCCTATAATGCTTTAATTACTTTTGTCATTAAAATGGAAATAATTCGTCGATTTTTAGACGCATATTTAGATTAATAAGACAGATTCATCCTTAAGCTATATTACACCCAACCTTCGTTACGAAGTCGACCGTTTCATGCTCCATGACAGTTGTATGTATCGAATATATGTATCAGATGAATTGCTTAGTTATACCCCTCGATAAAGTTTATTTCGTTTTAAAACTTTGAGTGAGAAATTCAATGAAAATAAAAAACGAATAGTAATCATTTATATTAAATACGTCATTTTGGACTACGCTAAAACTTGGGCACGTGGAGAAATTTTGATGATTATTTTAGCACTATTATATTAATGCTAAAAATATTAATGATCATGCTATCTTGTATCTAATTTACTCAAGATTAATAATAAATTTAAAAAAATATCAAGTTTCAGGAAATCTCCAGGAAATTTGAAAATAATGAATTTATTACACGATGCTCTAGAAAAGATCTTTAAAGAATTGGGTGTGAAGGACATAGACACAGAAAGAGAAAGATCGTTCTATATGTCTTCTGCCGATGACTTAGCATTGTCCTGAAATCACACACAGAATATGATGTTAATGTTTCATGACCTAAAACGCGCTTCAAAAAAGCAAGTGTAAACGTTGTCATATGAGATAATTATATAATAACCTTCATTTAGGTATAAGATACACAACTATAAACTGTAAGTATATAAATATATTGAACAGAAAAAATTGTGATACTTTCCAAGCATAATTCGTTTATGGTGCCAATAATAACAATTTGCACAGTAAATACTCAAGGCAAAAATATTCAAGTTATGATGTCTACTAGTTACTAATTTTATAGCCATAACCGTTATATTTTGACGTTTTATTTTCTAATATAATTTTCAATAATTTCAGTTTTTACCGAATCTTGCTTCTAGATACTAAATTAAAATACAGTGCACATCTCAATAAAAAGTCTTCATAGAACCAAATTAAGTTAAGGCAAAATTTGGGGTACTATACTTAGGCTTCAGAAAAAATTATTCTACCTTTGATCAGATCTAACTGGTAATTAAACTAACTTCCTCCTGCTGATCCCTAAATTGCAATGTAAAACACGATTAAAAACAAAAAAAAGTTTATTTAATTTAATCGCTGTATTAGAAGAAACTATTTTGTTAACAAAGGTATAATCTTGGAAATATAGTGTAAATGGTAAAAAGATTCTAAAAACTGTAACAAAATTTGCTCCCAAATTTATTTAAAACTCGATCTTTTCCAGTCTAATTCTAGCACGTACAAGAAGAAAAAAGATAGTTTATAAACGAGAGACGTTTAAAGGTGATTTGAATAAAGGTCTGTTCTTAGGCAGATAAACCTTTAAATCTAGAGGCGAAGTACGAAAGATTCTTTGAAGGAGACAAAGAAAATAAAGAACATGACAGTTATTCCAGTCACGAATTGCATTTAAATGAGCTTTTGTCTATCTCAGAAACGTGGCCATATCTCTTGAGAACAAAAATCTAGAAGAATACATGAATGTTGGCAATATTTAATTTTATTGAAACTTTTGCAATACGTGTACCTAAAATGGTCCAAAATGTACTTAAAAACGACTTAAGATATACGTTGTTACATAACTCATATATATATATATATATATATATATATATATATATATATATATATATACATATATAATAATAAGATAATAGATGTGTAGGTATACCTGTAGCCACATTTAGCAGAATAATATAGTAATAAGGGAGACAAAGTTACATTCCAATTCAAGAATTAATAGCGGGATTAACATATAAAAAAGATACCACAAAATAAATAAAATGTTTAACCAAAGCGATCATGACATTTCATTTAGGTGGTTTTGTTAATGCTTTTCTCGAAAGGGGCTTCTAAAATCGTAAGCTTTTCATTTTAATTTATATATTTTTCTACTTTCATTTAAATATGTTTCAATAAAAAAAGCAATGGAGCGTTTGGTTACAAATTCCGCCCAATCGTTTTTTTATTCTACAAAAAATGCAAAAAACTCTTTTTAAGGAAGTGTTTGAATATATTTCATTACTATATTTTTCCTTATAACTTTATCATCGTTATTTTAACTTTTCGTAGCAAAAAAAAGAAAATAATTGTGACCGTAGCGATCAACAGTGGATGCTTGATGTTTTTGATGTGTCATTAGATTTTGTGCAATCATTTAAGGCCGATTAAGCAAAGTTGGCCTTATTCCCTTTTAAATAAGTGTCACTTATTGATAGCATGGAAAAAATGTGTTTTTATAACAAAGGTTAAGTACAAATTAAACACATTTAATACTATTTATAAACCATATCGTTCGCAAGCGTGAAAAATATATATCTTTCGCAAGAGTGAAAATACATGCTTAAAAACCATGAGGCAATGTTTTGGTGAACATTTGGCAAATTTCTAGTAATGGTGTTTTATTTTCATAATTTTGAACTTAACAATTTTGGAGGTAAAGTGGTACAGGGAACATTGAATATATTTTATATAAACGTTTCCAATAATATCCCTAAAACTATGTTATCAAAAATTACAAGAAAAAATTATTTTAAAAACTTTATTTCATATTATCGTAAATGATAGCCTATGCAACTTTTTAAATTGAAATAAAAATTATTACTTTATTTGTCTTTACAAAGTTTCTACTTAATTATTTTTTAAGTTAATTATTGAAATATATATAAATGTATATGTCTTATTATTATGCTAAAATTTAGTCATTAAACCGCTTCAGAGAAAAATAGTGGAAACATTTTCAATAATATCTCCATAATTATCTTAAATAGATTTGTGAAAACAGGTCTTTCAAATGATTAATACAAGACACAAAATCGAATAAATATCTGTTTCTTAACGAAAACGTAAAAATTGTCGAAAAATGGTAGGAACATTTTCAATAATATCTCCACAATTATTTTAAATAGATTTGTGAAAACAGCTCTTTAAAATGAATAATACGAGACATGAGATCGAAAAAATATCTGTTCTTAACCAAAACGTAAAACTTGTAGAAAAATGGTGGGAACATTTTCAATAATATCTCCACAATTATTTTAAATAGATTTTTGAAAACAGTTCTTTCAAATGATTAATACAAGACACAAAATCGAATAAATATCTGTTTCTTAACGAAAATGTAAAAATTGTCGAAAAATGGTAGGAACATTTTCAATAATATCTCCACAATTATTTTAAATAGATTTGTGAAAACAGCTCTTTAAAATGAATAATACGAGACATGAGATCGAAAAAATATCTGTTCTTAACCAAAACGTAAAACTTGTAGAAAAATGGTAGGAACATTTTCAATAATATCTCCACAATTATTTTAAATAGATTTTTGAAAACAGCTCTTTCAAATGATTAATACAAGACACAAAATTGAATAAATATCTGTTTCTTAACGAAAACGTAAAAATTGTAGAAAAATGGTAGGAACATTTTCAATAATATCTCCACAATTATTTCAAATAGATTTGTGAAAACAGCTCTTTAAAATGAATAATACGAGACATGAGATCGAAAAAATATCTGTTTCTTAACCACAACGTAGAAATCATTGGTTCTTTATGTGGTTTTTTTAAGTTTTAAATATTGAGATATATGTTATTATTTTTACACCATTTCAAATTCCAAGACGAAAGCATATGTGAGTCATCTTATGAAGGTATTAGTTTTTTTTTCCTTTTGAATTACAAAGACTTAAAATGTGTAAATTTCATACTGATAAACGCATATTTGATCCAAAAAGTGATTTTCTCCTAGTTTTTAAAAAAATAAAATTGTACGGATAGGAAAATAATTTAATTTTTTTAACCGCATCCGTATTGGTAGACGAAGTAACAAGGTGCCAGGAGTTACGTGAAAGTTTCCTCCGACCGGCAGACTTGGTGACTGTAAAACTTTGGTTCCATCGCAAGCTAACTTCATTTAGATTGATGCTAGTTGCGTGATTTGAGATAAGTTTCATTTAAAGGAAAGTTACGGATCGTCTAGGTGATTAACTCCTTGGTAACTCTACATGTACATATAGTTGAAATATATGTTTGGAAAACTTTCAGTTCCATTTTCTTGCGAGGTATGTTAATGATATTTAAGCAGTTTACTCAACTAGCTAAATAACATAGCATAACATAACTAGAAATAATCTTCTAATCAACATTAACCAGTACGTTAAAGTTGTATAAAAGTTCACTTCAATTTTGACTCGTATCTGTTCCATTCCGATTTCATGATACATTTTTTATTATCATGTATAACGTATTAAACCACACACGGTGAAATCTGATAACGCCAAGTTTTATTCAATGATATAAATCAATACATTGTTAATATTTTGCTAATAAAGTATCTCTTTTACTTTATTTTAGCATGGATAGGTTCAATTTTTGATGTGTTATCTGAATAGTTCTTGGTCATGCATTTCATAACATATTTAATTATTATATTGGAGGGGTTACCATTACGTGAAATGAGTTGGGGTAAATAGTATACTCTTTCATTCTTTGGTTAAAATCAGTTAAATTTTTCTCTTTCTTTCTGAAACTTTGGCGATGTGCATTATCTCATATTTTGTAATTTTCTTTCGCTTTATTTACACATTCTGGCGGTATTATGGGGTTTTGTGCTTGACTCACGATCTAGTACTATATTTCCAATTTTTAGCTCTCTTTCATTATTTTATGATTATTTCTTTTATCATATTGCACTGTTTCTACCACGTATAACTAAATTATCTAACGTTAAATAAAATTAATAAAAAGAATGTGTTTACGTAACGAAATAACAATTCTTATCGATTTTCGATCAAACACAAACTAGTAAATTATGATATTGTCATGTAAACTCCTGAATTTTTTGTTCTGTCTGAGTTTAATTCTCTTCTAATTTTTTTTGTCTTTTTCTACCCGACTGATCTGTGCCAATGCGATTAAAATATTTCTGGTTAATTCACAATTGATAATAAAGTTTATTTCAAAATTTTGTTTTGTAATTTATTGCTTTATGATGTAACTCTATATTCATTATTTTTTGATTGATCATAAATGAAACAATAAAATTATAATAAATCTAATTTCAGCCATTTAACTAAAAACTTTACGCACAATACGTCGTAGTGGTTAACGGTAAATAATGATGCTAACTCTAATATCGTTCATCACTCGTCGGTCGATTTGACGGGCGAATGAACAGGCATCCTCGGAAATAGCGATTCAGACACTTTTCCTTAAGCAGTGGATACGATCAGCTTTTCCTCTCTCTGTTTTCTTTAGATGTTTGCGCTCGTAATCGATGTCAGATTTTATAATCGCTCTCTGAGGGAAGGGCGTCCGACAGTCTTAAACTAAACCACTTTTCCCTCGTTGGTTACGTCGAATTTATTTTTTGTGAAAATGTCTCTCTTTGCAGCCTTACAGTCATTGTGCGGCATTTTTTGTTGCGTTTATCGCTTTGTTCTCGTAGATATAGTTTGGATCATGTTATCTGTGTTGCTTAACATTTTTTTGGAAACTTCGTCGGAATAGTTTAGTGATAGATGCATATGATACACTTTTGTTTATGATAATTGAAATGACTTTATAATAATTCTCATTAATTTTTATTGTATATTTTACTAAAAGTAAGCTTTGTGCTTGTAACTATTTCAAGGGTATGACTTAGCAAATAGCAAAGAATTCTTCTATCACTAGAACACAAATATGGAACTATGGATATTCGCTTTGTAAATTATTTTCTAAATTAATTTAAATTATTTTTGTTTTAAAAAGCAGTATACTGCTTTGTAAAACATAAACTATTTAAAGTTTGTTCAACTATAATTAATATTATGATAATATAATTAATATTGTGATAATGCAAATATAAAAAGTGACTTTAGTTTCTCAAATTGACGACTAATATGTAGAGATATGTGTTTAATAACTAACAAATATTTTGTTTTGTTATGTGATGAAATTAAGACACTAGTCAATTACGGATACAAATAGCCAAGATTTCGGACATATTTAGGCGATTATAAACATTTATTGATAAATAGTATTTCCATTAACTTATTTAAAAATATTAATTTTTTACAACGTATTATATATTTCCTACTATATCCTTTGCAGGCATTAAACATGGCGCATATTTCGAAAATAGTAAAATCTATAATAATCGCTATATTTTTTCAGACAAACTTTTACCTAGGTTTCTAGAGAAGCTATTTTTCGTAATTGTAAATTGAATTTTTTTCTATTTTTCGGTATTTTTCTGAAGATATACTATCTGAAATTGGGAAAAATACTTTTAAGTCCCTTTTTTATTAGCACTTTTAAACGGCATCCCACAATATGTACAGAATTAAAAAATATATATTCGAGTACTTAACTTACCCCTTTTAATTGTTTATTAAATTTATTTATTAATCTATTTTAATGTACCTAATTAATACATATGGCGAACTTACTGCTATTAGAACTATCTCCTACAGCCAACCAGAACACCAGTCCAGCCCCGCTCGACGAGCGGCCGGGAATCGAAACCGGATTCCCGCTATGCGCTGCGCAGTCGAAAGCCGTATTTCTTGTGATCAATCCAATACACCCCGATGATTAATAGTGTTAAATATTGAGTCATGCACGTCCTAATATATTATAATATATCCCAAGTTTGAAGTTTCTACGTGAAGCAGTTCTGAGAAAATTTGTTGTGACAGATAGTCACCTGAGTTATCTTATAAAGGTTAGTTGTTTCAAGTAGGAAATCCCATGAATGAATCAATTGTGGTTTAAGTTAATCATTCTATGTTAATAAAAGGGATTACTGAATGAAGAAATGCAATGTTTCTCCAAACAGCACAGCATCACGCCATGGCCTATCAGCAAGCAGAAAATTTAATTTTGTCATTCTGCTTTCTTTACCATTACTTGTAAATTGCAGTTTGAATATTTTTTTGTATTTATCTATCTATTTAAAATGTGAAAACAATTAAAGGAACATTTGCAAACATCTTCTCTCACTTTTTTCATGTTGTGTTCAGACATTCAAAAATATCACTGATACCCTCTTTGACTTTTTATTTTAGGCACCTTTATAAATACAACATTTATTTTAATAATCGTACATCCCTCAAAACATTAAGTAAATTTAATTATACAAAATTATTTTGTATTCTTTGTATACACGGCGCATAAAAATATGCTGTTGGATTAATTTTTTTAGTTTTAACCAAAACTATGTTATTGCTATTTTATTTCCGTATTAAACTTTTCCTTTAATTTAATTTTAGCAAAAGTAAAAAAACGAAATATTTCTTTTATAGTTTATAAGTTTAACTTATAATAAATAAAGATTAAATAGATTCGTTCGTCCAATGAAAGGGTGCGTGCTTGTTTTGGCAGATGCTCACCGCTGGCTGAAATCCAACATTAGTTTGATTGATGCTGATTGAAGAAATTACCTGACCCAGAGGTAGAAGTTCCTTTATTAATTTTCCGAGATTACTGAATTCCGATCTCTTTTTGAGTTCTGTTTTTTCTACGCTTGCTATTACTTTGAATCGGTCGTTATCCAAAGTAAAATGGAGAATATCCCCAAAATGTTTAAATATTTTTAGGGGTGAACTAATGGGTTATATATAATGTCATATTTCACCTGCATTAGGTAAACTATATGGGCTACGCAGCACGTATGTGTAGGTACCACAGTTCCAAGAAAAAAGTGTGTGGATTTGTTTCATGGAATTAAACACTAATATCATAACTTCGGAACCCTTTATGATATGACCAGGAAACTAAAATTTAGTTGATTACAGGGTTACCATATATAACGTACGGAAAATTAATATTAATAGCTTCAGCATTTTTGAATTGGAATCAGTTTCTTTAAGCGGAGAGAATCTTTTTAACTTTGGATTAGTAATAAAAAATGCAAACAGACAACTATTTAAATTTGAAAATTCACTTTAATTTCATTTAGAGCATCGATTTAGTTACCAATGTACACAATTATATAAAAGTTAATTCGATTTAAAGTGAGGTGTGGTCTTATGTCCTTGTTATATTTACGTACTAAAATAAAAAATGGAAAAAATTGCACCATATAGGTATTCATAGACAACCTGTCTATTCGTGGATATTTGGTAGAAAATAATTGTTTGTATTCATAGGCAGCGTTTATAACGATTGTTTGAAACCAACTGTGTGCCATCTGATAGACAGCTATTCAATTCACCTATTCATTTTAGGTAGAAACGAACTGTTTGAATTAGTAGACAGCGTTTATATTTATTTATATACCACGATTCAATTAGTAAATTTAATTGCAAAGGAACTGATTGTATTCAGAGAAAGGATTTATACGTATTCTTTGATAGCTATTTTAGGTAAATACGAACTGGATTTTATGTACATTGTTCCAAAATTTCATTTATCTAAAATATTTTCGTAATATCGATATATGTATGTGTTCCCATGTAATTCAGGTTTTATACAATATGTGGAAATGAAAAAAATTTTTTTCTGAAATCGGGGAATTTTTGAAAAGTATCATTACATTGTTTTAACTCATTAATTCATGGAATTAACGTAAGGGATCGGCTAACACTTAATCAGTTTAATATGTAGTAATGCTCATTAAAGCTTCCTTATGTATATATTTTCAAACATAACCAGCTACGTTGAAATGAATTGCGGCTTAATAATTTTTCGTTCAAGAAAATGATAACACATTAAATTAAAATCTTCCTGAAAAGGAAAAATACAAAAAGACTTAACAGAGGTTGTAAGATCGTTACTTATGAAACAAACTATTTCAGCGATCTCACATATAAACGGTTCACTCGACGATACAACACCAGCCACGCTGTAATGAATTAAGGCTTAATCGCTATTCGTTCAAGAAAATGTGTTATACATTAAAATGAAATATGCATGAAAAGGAAAAATACAAAAAGGTTTGTCATAGACTTTATAAAACCAGATATTGTCGAATTTTCACAACTGTTTTTACATAAAATGTCCAAGTTTAAGGAAAATCCCTACTTAAATATGAAAAACACGTCGGAATTAAGTGAAAAAGTAATATTTTATAAATTAAGAAGATTTTTAAAAGAAACAACTAATATTTTGGATACGATAATGAAATACTTCAAAAATTATTTTGCTGATTACATTGGACATAGAGTCGTTCGTCTTTTTGCTTCAGACCATTAAATGAATTGTCGTAAATATTGTGGCTTTATTATAATAGTTATATGACAAAATTTTATGTCGTCGTTAAAATCTTATGAGACAAAATTTTACATCTTAAGTACCAAAGAAACTCATAATGGAGCGTTGTTACATCGTATAGATTTAAAAATATGTAAGATACAATAACGTTCCACTACTTGTTCATATTGTTCCAAGAAGTTTTTATTTTAGCCTATCAAAACATATGTACAATATTTAATATGACGAAGTTTATTATCGTGATTCAGGTTTTATTTTTATTCATGTCCTACCCATCCTTGTATACACAGCCGTTATTGTGTCGTTGCCTGTGAGAATATTACAAACTTAAGAAATTATTGAAAGTTACGTCATATGACATGACTTGGTTTTGGAATTCAATACCACTTAAATTTATTGGGTGCCGATCTTATTTCTTAATATCGAAGTTTGTGTTTATATTTTATGGTAATATACACATACGTAAATATTAAAAATATATCTGTAAATATATCTATACCAATAATAAGACTAAAATATGGGATGACGTTACAAGAAATTTTAAAGAAAATTTCATTGGAATAAAATTTTAAACCAGACTTTACCTAAATATGTTTTTGTACACGATTTATTGCATGAATCACAATAGTCGTAATTTTTCCACTGATAATGAAATCAACCATTTTTGTTCATATATAAACTACCTATAAAGCCCCCCTTTCATTTCAAGCTTAACTTATTTTTAAAGTTACATTTTAATCCATAAACAGATAAATTATTAACAAACATCATGCATTGTATCCACAGTAATATTTTTAATATTCTCGTAATTATCTGGATGTATTACACGTATTCAGTAAAACTCGTATTTAATTAGCATTTTGCTTTCGTACAGTAACCAGTCCTACTAACACACTTCCTAAAATAAACTATTTTAACTATTTTTACGGTCCGGTACCTCTAATGAAAAAATAAATGACAAGCTGGCCACTCATGTGTCCGTCTGTCATTTCTTTTATATATCCGCGTCCGTCACAGCCGTTTTTCTCAGAAACCGTTTGATATGAAAATTTGAATTTCAATATACTATCGCGTTTATGATTTAACATTTAAAAATATTGATGTTGAAATTTTAGAAGGTGCAAACAATATAAACGAATTTTTTTCAAGTTTTGTATGGGAAAAAAAAGAAAGCAAAATTTTGACGATGTCAAAACTATTTTTTTTTCAATTTTGTGTTGAAATTTTTGTTCCGGAGATATTGTTTAATATGTCCAGTAATATAAATATATATATATATATATATATGTATATATATATATATCCCATCTCCTTCTATGCTGGAAACTGTTACGGTGTAAATTATTTTAAGGCATATTCCCAGAATTTTACTAAAAATGTTTCAGCAGATTCTAGGGATTATTTAATATTCCATAGCTTTGGAGATATAGAGGATATGTTTACTCTTGTGAAAGATATATTAGGCAATATATTATTAAAATTACATGATAAATGTTAATACAGAATATACAAATAGTTCAATAGCAATCCTAACCTTAAATATTTATATATGTCTAAGTTTGCAAGACCCATCAAAATAAAAGTTCTGCTCCTATTTAATAAGTTATGTAATTGAACTGGATCTACTACTAAATAGCTAGAATAGCTAGTTCAAAGCTGATTAGTACTGTAATATAGATATATAATTATCCAATCGAATATACTTGCACTATCTGATTAACCAAGTATGTTGCAAAAATAAAACCAATCTTTCATTGAGCAATGTAGCATTAATAAAATCAATGTCTTAATTAAACTGCAGTTGTGCGAACATACGAGTATATAAGGCATTTAGAATTTCATGCATGAGGCTTACGTGGTTGAAGTTTTTACTTTCACACACGCTATCTCCTGGCTATCCTCTTTATGTTTGTCAGGAAATAAGGCACATGAAGGGCTGGACTATTAGTCCACGTTTATGAAGACGCTATTTTCATTATTACTGTGCCACGTAAATAATTACGGTGGAAATTTCCAAATCGCCAGCTCATTAATGCAATTTTGTAGGCTAAAATATAACAAAATTGCATTAACTCGATGGCGATCAGTAATATATTGACGTAGCGCATCTTATGGCAGTGCTTAATATTTTTAAATTAAAATTCTTTCGCACATACCAGTTTGAAATGCATATAGATGTATATATTTACGATCACCTTCTAATACTTGGAAATGATCAATGCGAATAATATCCGTCAAGGAATTCTGTGAATGGCTGATTCATATATGAATACGCCAATATTTTGATTTAAAATTTTTAAAAAGCGTGTTAAATGTATTTCATTTAATAAAAACTTTTTAAATATTAAAGCTCACTAGCGTAGAATACCAGAACATATGTTGTTTAACCTAACCAAAATAACCTTAAGGTACGAATAACTTCTGAAATTATAAATGCAAATTAACAGAAATAATTTCATTCAGCAATTTTTGCGCAACGATAGTTTCAAGGAATTTTTAAAACTTTTCAAACCCATACGGTAAAAATTAATGGAATCTGTAACACAATGAACAAAATAAAGAAATTTATTATTTTAGAAACTCGGTTCCAAAATGGAAAACGATAAATAGAATCTTAACTTCACGTGTTGACAGCTTATGTATTGATATTCCATTACATAGTTTATGCCATTTTCCTTTCTTCGCCTTTACATACTTACAGACGTAAAAGAAATACATTTTTGTCATGTTTTGATTAATTTCAATTTCCATATGAATAATTTATTTGAAAATTTTTTATATAAGTCTGAAATTGTAAAAACGGTGCGATTGTAACCTACGGAAGGTAAATCAAAAGGGTTCCTTTAAGTATTTCATATAAAACTTAAGAGAATATAAACGAATATTGAAGGAAGGGAACACATCATAACTGCCCGTTTATTAATAATTTATTTATTTATTATCTATCTCTTGACACATTTAAGCTAAAATAATGGTGACAATAAACAAGCAATTGCTTAACAAAATTTTAATTTACGTATTGAGTAAGTGTAATAATCAGCTGAGTGGTGAGTTATCGGGTGCGAAGAATGAAATTATGTTGAATAATAAGGGATATAGCATTTTTTGTTGATCGAGTACTTGAAATTAAACAACTCAAATGTTTAACCAATAAATAAAAATAAAAAAATTCTTACCGATAAAGTGCGCGCGTGCGTGCGTGCATATATTCGAATGTGTATACAGATATATAATATTTCAAGAAATTGTAGGCCCGACAACATCGTCAAAAAGCCACATAAAACTCCAAAAGAGCGAATAAGACAATAATTTTGACAATAACAGAACAAATGTGCCAGTTTACATTTTATTTATAATTAATTTAATGGCTTCAAATAGGAAGAAGCAATCAGTATTGATTATTGTTTTTAAATTCTTCTAAAATATTATTATGTACTTTACAAAATTTTATTGTTATTTTAATCCTTATTAGCGATAAACGACATGGTAAAAATATAATATGTGCTTTTGTAAAAAAATTTTTTTTCATCACAAGGTTATAAATTTCTTATAATTTTTTGCCGTCGTTCGTCACTCCCTGAGTCATTTGAAAAAAAAGGGTTCGAAACAAAAATTTGATTTTAAAAATATTCTTTTCTTGTAACGTCTGGCCCATTCTAACATATTTCCTTTGAATTTTTAAAAATATTAAATTTGCAGGTCTTCTGATTGAGTGCCCTAATTCCGAAACGAAATATTAGTTCGACTCAACCTCTATGTTTAAATAAACAACACCTGTCTCTTATTAGTTTTATCATGTGCTCCAAATATTTTTTTCGTAAATTTCTTCATTGTATAGATGGGCTAATTCTACAGTTTCATTAATGCAAACTATTTTGGCATTGACGTTTATTTTCATTTAATCAAAAAATGCTTCTGCGATCTACCGCTTATGACTATCACAATAAAATAAGCAATGTTATATAAGAATATAATATTAAGGGTTTAAGATATTTTGTGAATCATATTATTTTGTTGAAATCAAAAAGTGATTCTACGATCTATTGCTTTTGACTCTCGTCATTAAATTAGCAAATTCAGTATAATTTAACCTTGTAAGAATATAATATAATGGATTAAACATAATTTCGTAATTGACACTAATGTTCTTATAATAAAAAAGCGCTTCTCTAGTATATCGCTAATAACCATCGACATTGAATAAGCAAATTCAATTCTTCTAATCAAAAAGTGCTTCTGCTAATATCAGTTTGTCCATTTCCATCACTTTTAATTAAACCATTTGTATTCAAATTATCACACACTTAAAATGAAGATCATTGTCCTAACTCTGCTATAAAATAAAGTCTTCGTTCTTAAATTGCCCTCCATTCCTAAAGCAAACTCGACATTTGGAAGATTTGCCGGTCGATTGAAAGGGCGCGTCCTTGTTGTCGGCAGATGTTCGCCGCCGGCTGATATCCGACATTAGCCTGATTGATGCTGATTGACGAAATTAGCGGGTTCAAATAGGAGGGAGGCGGTGGAGTTACCAAGACTAAGAGACCTTTTATTTATTTTCCGCGATAACCTAATCGAACTTTTCTTTTTGCGTTTAATGGTTTCCAGGCTTGTTTTTCTTGAAAATGTTGGTATACCGAGAGAGTACTGTAATAACAGTGTTATGCACGCCGCAATTATAATAGCTTATTAGCTTGGTAATATTTCTTAATCATTTGAATTATACGTATTATGATGTATATTAAAACCCAAGGTAATGAATAATATTCGGAATTAATAGGAAAATTTGAATCAAAATTTTTAAAAAATTTAAGTTTTTTGAAGCTGGCACTTGTAAGTATATTCTGGGGAATAACCTACGTATAGGGAATAGTTTTTATGTGAATTTATGATATTGATAATATTATTTAATTGTTTGATTAAGATTTAAAAAATAGTTGGACAATTTCAGGCTGGAAAGCCTGAAGACCCTATGTCGTGGAACGGTGCCAGTAAATAATAGAAAAAAAATTGAAACTTAATAAATGAGATAATATATAAATAAACATAATGTGGAAAATAATACTTTTTATCTAATATTATTTTTCGAAATCAATCAATAGAATTTTCAAGCAACTCGTGTGGATTGAAATAAAATTGTATTTATTAATAAATTACTAGTGCGGTATTTACAAAACTTAAGGCTTTAATAATTAACAAATTTAGTCGATATGTATCTCATCACCAGTATTTTCAATTTACTTCTAATATAATTGGTACACCTTTTTTGAAATCCTCATGCGGATAAGGATTTTTAATTTTGTACCTTTTACTAAAAATCTATGTTTTCAAAGTTACCTATTGTCAAACTTTTGTTTTCATAAGCTTTATGCTGCATCAAATGACCTGCGCGAAAAACACTTGTATACATATACATACCACGAGTTGACCACGTAAATTTTCAATTTTTATATTCATTCACGAAACCTTGAAAATTACCAATTTTTGGGACCATTGTGTCAGCAAGAGTTGAAAGTCTACCAAGTCCGAGTAAAATTCGCGCCACGAGGTTTCCATATACATTTATATTAATATAAAAGAGGCTTTATCAAGGTATTTATAAACGTTAATATTATTTTCTATCGTAATTTTATCCGCATATTGCAATGTACATCCCAATACCGCATATTGCATTTACCATACTGTATATTGTCATGTATATCCCTGTGGACAAACACAATAATTTTTCTGTGATCGCCTAGTCACACTATCTTTCAAGATTTTTGATAAATTAATTTAAGAAATAAAGAAGTTGGGGAGCACCAAAATGTGCCTCGTAAACTTTTGTGAAAAACATTTCGGGTTCCATGCTTACCAGCTTTCTATAAGGATATTCCAAACGATTAATTATAAAAAAATTATTGAATTATATTGAATGATTGAATTATAAAGAAATCGGCTACTTAATTTTCGCCCTCTAAAACTACCATAAAAATATTTCAAATCATTAGCTACTGCAAAATATAAGGATTAACATGATCGAATAATATGCGAAATCTTAAGTTTCTACCTTAATCACAATTAAATGAAACTACGTGATGTAGTATTATTCCTACTTTCTTTAATTTCTTTAATTTCTTTACCATGACCTAGGTTTCGTTGTATTACAATATCTTCAGGTGGGATATTAGCAAAGATTTTCCATCAATTAAGAATAAAGTTGAATAAATTACAAAGTTAAATTAATTAACGGACATAGTTTTAGTCCAGATATTAGTCTATTGTTGAACACATGTGTCAGCATTTATCTTTAAAGTTTATATTAAACGAAACTTAGATTACGGCCAGTAAGTTTTATTCGTAAAATTTTCTAAGAAAACAGCGTGCTACTTTAATTCATTATTACTGCTATTAATTATTTAAACGTAAATGCGGATGGTTACATAACATTGTCTGTCGAAAGAATAACTATATTTTTTGTCTATATTTTGCATTTTAAATGTTAAAGTTTAATCAAAGTTATTTTAAAAGGATAAAAGTCATTTTTAAATATTAATCTCAACTTCAAAGAGTTCTAAATATTTAATTATATGAATATATATGTATATTTTTTTTATATATTTATATATTTTCGCATATCTCTGAAGGTATACTGCGAAAAATTATGCAATTGATTTTTTTAAATCGTACTAACTAGGTCTTTCAAACGGTATTTCACACCAGATCTGGATTTTTTTGAGTCTTCACTTAATTTGCCTCCTCCAAGATAGGAGCATATAAAACTCTTTGTATATGGATATTTATGTGTTGTCTGTTGAGATAAGTCTGGCTAATATGCTTTATTGCTACGTGAACAAACATATAAAACTTTATTTTTCATCGTAAGGAATATAATCCTGAGAGTGAACTCTATAAACCATATAGCATTCTATTGAAAAACTATAGGACTAATTTTTCCATAGCCTTGAATATGGAACAATTAGCCATTTTATTTAGGAAATTATTTTCATATAATGCAGTAGAATTTTATCTTAACTCATTATTATCTAATTTGTTTAGTTCTTTATCGTTGATATAACTTAAGTTGTGACTGAATAATTTACTTAAAGTTGGTCCCAAATTATGTCAAAGCAATGAATTAATTTGAGACTGATGAAAAAATATTAATCGGGTTTGATGACTTAGGTAAATAAGTTCAGACATTACTTATAATAGGGAAAAAAATTATGAATGGATGAAAAACCCTGCAGAATGATTTATTGTTGAATTAAACATGCGTCCACTTACCCACATTACATTTCTACTAACCAGGTTAATACTTACAAATGCTCTTTATATATTTTTAAACGAAATGTGTTAAATTATTCGGGGTTTCCTTTTCTGTTTTATTGAATTTAGAGCCTGATTACGGATGCTGAACCCATCTGGAACCGTCATTTTTTAATATGAGAATTTAATCTTCTGACTGCCAACACATGATCTTTGCAGTAAATTTGAATTTTTACGGTTAAATCCGATTTAGCAGTTGCAAGTTTGTGTAATGATTAAGTAAAAATTAGCCCTGTAAATGATTATAAGTAAATATTCATGCTAGATTTTAGGGTACATAAATTATATAAAATACAGAAATTATACAAACTATTTAAATTAAATTTAGATTATAGAAATATGGTATATGGATATTTTATTCTAAGTACTGATATGACAAGTGTAGGTCAGCTTTCGGAAAACCTATTTGTATTTGTTACTTTTAAATATTGAACTGGAGAATGGAATTGTACATGAAATTTAAACTAAATTATTTAGAATAAAATGAACTTTAATATATTTAACATTTTCGTGTTTTTCTTCGTCCTTTTCTATACGTTACCATTTTTCAATTATTCCTCGGCGATTAATTTTCACTAAATTTTCTCTACACATTTATTTTGTTCATTTCCTTTTCCATCCGTTTTACAGAATTCACTCTGGTATAATTTTATTATATGTACGAGTATATATAGATATAAACCTTTAGACAACTTTTGACAATTTTTATGTAATATTACCGTTTTTTTATATTTTCAGTTGGCACAGATACACTTGATTAAAGTTAAACCATCTATTATTTAAGTAAAGCATAAACTCTAAACAAATTGTGAGGTATGCAAAACGAAGTTGCTTGTAAAGCTTATAAAGGGATAATAAATTTATTGCTACAAAAATAGTTTTTGACTTACAAGTCAATACATTAATTTATGTACTAATTGGCTTATATAGATTATTATAACCTTATAAATAACATTTTCAATTTTTGTTCATATACACCATTAAGTGTTTTTTAATGTATATATATGTACTTGTAAATGAGCCAAAAATTTGTATTAGTTTTAAAATAACGGTAATACGATTCCAGAATACTAACTTTAATAGCATTAATTAAAAGAATTAATTAAAGTCCTTAAATTAATTTAATTACGAAATTTGCCATCTTTAAAATGGTATAGACGATAATTTTAATGTTTAGTTAAAAACTATTTTAACGGTTTATTAGGCAAAGGTAGTTGGGTCCATTAAGCAAAGATTGTTTCTAGCTCCTAATTAAAATAAACTATATATATATATATATATATATATATATATATATATATATATATATATATATATACATATATATTAATTTAAATATCTTCTAATATTATCTGCAATACTAAACTCCACCTTGCCAAAAAACAATCGAATAAGTTTATCGTCTATATAGGTTTATCTTTTCCATCTTCGAACATACTAACTTCGATATGATACCACTCATTAAGATTGAATGAAAATATTGATTCAGTTTCTTCTCTTATCATTGATACTCATTACTATTTGTAATATTTGCGGGAGCTTTTAGTAACACAAGCTTATTGTTAGAATCGTCTTCAACTGTTTGTTATATTTGATGAAATAAAACAGGATTGGTCAAATATGAATGTATGCAGCATACAGTATAGCGCGATATTATTGATAAACAATCTAAGAGCGGTTCGATTTTTAAATACTTAGTTGGAAACATGGAAAAGACTATCCTTGCGTTTAAGGTAGACAATGATTAGCAAAGAAAATATATTTATACGTATACAAAGTATATAATTATTTATCTAATATTAACTCAAACATAAGCTTGGTGGTCTTTATATAAACAAACTTAAAAAAACACACGAATAATCGAAATATTTACGTGCCCATCTTGTAAATATACATTTTGAGGGAAACTCCTTTTTTAAGGTAATTTCCATCACTTGTTGTACATAGGGATGTATAGTTTATATAATTGTTCTGATTTGATAATAATGGAAATTTAATTAAATAACGGTCAATAGTCTGATTAGAAGGCAGATGACGAAAACTAGGCGCTACGAAAATTAACCTATTCTTAAGGTAATGATCTGTACGTGGCAGAAAGCTTCCTGTTAATGTTCTCTGTTTGCTAGGACTGCTCAGTAGTAGCCATTACATGCAGCTCTAACTGTATCGTTTGTACCTTTAATACTATACTTTTTTGTATATCATCACACGTTGGCATAGAGTCAGGTTCGGAAAGAGTAACATGGATATTTGATTGCAGATTTCTCATATTTCTTGGATCCTTTCTCAACTCTTATTTAATTATATTACATATTATTGAATGTTTATGGTCGACATTAGTGATGACATGATAAATAAATAATTTGAGTTTACTCCTTAAATACCAATTTTCATGTAAAGCAAACTTTATATATAGTTTTCATGTATGTATGAAGTTTTATGAGGAGTAACATCAGATGTTCAAGCTTACGAAGTTCAGAGCATTAAAAATAGTTAATAAGTGACCTCTACATGCAACATTTCTGCACATGGTTAAAATAACTTATTGATATGTTCATTTGGCATTTTCTTGTGGCGTAATCGCAATGATTGTGACACACATAGTTTACTATCGTTTGTTTATATCAAGATGTAATCATTAAATGTCATTATGTGTGATTGTTTGTTGTCATCTATCCTACAAAATTAAAAAGTCTCTCAATTTTAACTTCTTAGTCTGACATTATAAAATGCTTTCAATTTGATTCTATAAATTTGGCCTTGTTCATTTGAGCTTTTCATGAAAACAAATACATTTTCAGAATTTTTTTATTAAAGAATTTTCCATTGATACTGGTATTTATATTCATATACAGTATCTCCTATTTTATATATTCTAAGACAATCGTACTTAAGGAATTAACTTCGATAGATTGTCGAAGCTTTAAATTCGCCGAAGATTCGCCGTATTTTACTAATATTTTATGGTAAAATGAATTATACCTAACTCATACATTGATCTAGATACGATAAAACAATTTAACTTATATTGATTTCTGACCCGAACATACTCTTTCTTACTTTATACCGTAATGCTTTGCACAAAAAATCTGCTTATTGCTTCAATGGATTACCATTTTTTTCCACACAGATATCTCAACTCTCATGAGCTAGTGTGACAAATTTTGATTAAATGAGGTTTATGTACTCAACAACGGCGTGTAAAAAGGGAATATATTTACATTTATAGATTCGCCATATTTTACTATATATTTTGTGGTAAAATTAATTATACCTAACTCATACATTACATAAGCACGATAATTATTATCTAATGGATATATAAGGCAGTATATTACAGGAATGTATTTTATGCAGAGTAAACGAATATGTAATCGAAGTTTATCAGGCTTTTGAAAGGATTTGAGAGGAAATAAGGTTTGAAGGAAAAATGGATGGATACGCTGTCCACAGTTACGGAAATGCTGCTTGCGATGTTACATAACCGCCCGGGAAGTGATCGGCGGTTTCAGTTCGCTCGCGCATTTGTGTTGTTTTATGATCCAATACGTTGTGCTTAGGGTAGTCAATACTGTATTTGATGTAATGAAATTCTACATCTCTATATTATCGTTTTGCTAAATAAAGAAAATAAAAATATACCTACAGCTGTCAATAACTTATTATACTAATCAGTATTATTAAAACATATCTTTTTAAAATTTACAAATAAAAACGTACATGCGTGCGTAATTGTAATATATATTTTATAGACTAACTATGATAAATCGTTCATATTTTCACGACTTTATGTTTCATATTAATATAAAATAAAATACGTGAAGGGTTATAATAACATTACGTCCCTTGCACGATAACATATTTTTTCTTATAGAATTAGTATTATAGAATTAATACAGAATTAGCTTCAACTCATGCACAACCGGTTTATTGCTCTAAGAGTAACAAATAGGGATATCGTATAACGGTTTCATTTCAACCCTCATTTTAAATTACTTTTAAAAAACATATTGATTTCTGAACCGAACATACTCTTTCTTACTTTATACCGTAATACTTTGCACAAAAAATCTACTTGTTGCTTCAATGGATTAACATTTTTTTCTATATAGGTATCTTAACTCTCATGAGCAAGTGTGACAAATTTATCTTAATCGAGGTTTATTTACTCAACAACGGCGTGTAAAATGGGAATATAATTATATGAAAAACGTAGATGTAAATATATGACAAATATAAAAAATAATGTCGTGAAATGCATGCAACAAGCTAACATAATGACACTCTATCCGCCCTTTCAAGGAGTATATAGGAAATGCTTTTTTAGTTCAGTTTACCATACATTCCATTCCATTTCGTTTTTGATGCATAATAGTTAATAAAACTCCGCCATTGAAGCTGATTTATATAAAACGTAGTTAATACGTAATTACATAATAATTTCGTATCTACTGTAAAATAGGCAAGTCCTTTTTAATCTACCTGTTTCATTCTAATATGTCATAATTAAATGTAAGAAATATATAATTAGGAAAGAAATCAAAAATATGCATTGTAAATTAAAATCTATTTCAATAAAATTCTTAACTTAGGAAAAAAAAGTATGTAAATTTTATCTTGCAGCTACAAAAAGTTGATTTGAAATAAATTTTCAAGCTGCAGTCGTATTCAAAACCTGTCATTTCGAGACAAGTGATAAGAAGATATCAATAATTTTGCATGATCGAAGCCTTACCTGATATCATTATAAAATTAGAATGACGTTTCAACTAAACTTTTGTATGGTTCCTCGACGAAACGTCTGAATATTTGGATCTCTTTATATTAACTCATAACATACATTGCTACTATATTTTTAACTTTACTATTTTTAACTCATAACATATATTTTAATGAAATATTATTCATAGAAAGTTTGAACATATTATTCATATAAACTATTATGTTTAAAAATAAAGAGGATGTGAATATTTTTCAACTTAGACTTTAAACAAATTTTACTCATGAACCCGACCCTGACTGAGAGATATGAATATATTTTATTTGCCATAGTGTTTTTCAAAGTGAGCCAGTGGATAATTAATCCAAATAACAAAACATAAAAAAATGTATTTGAACCGTCATGAGTTATTATAAATTATTTATCATTTATTATGAAAATGCACGTTTCATACCAAATGCTATATTTCCAAACCCGTAATATTATATACTAATTGACAAATTATTGAGATTTTCTAGTCAATTCCACCTGAGCACTACAGGAAAATATTCACTGATGCATATGGTAAAACTCGTGCAACTTAAGTTTATTATTACAACTGTCATTTCAGGGACAAAACCATGTAACCTCGTGAAGAGTAAATAATATAACAATTTCCGCAAGAGAACGACTCGAATGTCTTATTTACATTTCGTTATTCATGTAACACATAATATCCATAAAGGCGTCTCCAGAATATGGAATAAATTATATTTCTTATTATTCGCTGAAATTATGTAAGCAGCCTCTTGGAAACTTAGTGGATTAGGCAAAAACAATTGCATTACTTCGTCCATAATAATGTGATATTGTTTTAGTTGCTAGTTAAGTAAGGAAGCCGGTTAAGAAACAAAATGAAATGACTCGTAAACATTTTGTAACGGATTTGTTTGAACGGTAGTTATGACGACAAAATATTCTTTGGCCTATTGTAATTTATTATTATAATGAAGTTAAAAATTTAAAGTATCGGAGTGAAACATTTATTGCCGAGAATTAAAGTACTTTTTTTAATAATTGTTTAAAGTATAGTGTCTTCAAACCCTATTATTGGGAATGGGTTTTTGACAGATGTGTATGCTAAAGAAGATGAGTCACAAAATGCCACTTAGTTATTAGTTGCCGACGACTTACAACTTGGGTTTTAGTAAAATGAAAAGTAATTTAGAAATTTTGTTAATTTATTTCTGACTTACAAAAATGTCGGTCTAATGAATGTCGTGTACAAATAGGTTTTGTTAATACCATGCGCCAGTAATAATTATAAAGGAAAGCATTCACTAAATATTTTCTTCAAATTTGTTTTAAATTTTTTTCATTTTAGTTTGAAATTTATAGAAAAACTCAAATATTACATTACTTTCTTACAAATGAAATTAGTTACATTACAAACTGAATTTGTTTTAAAACTACCCGCTAATTAAAAGCACATTTAATGGATTATATAAAAAAAATCTCGAAAATCTCTGCCGGTAAATTACATTAAATGTAACGTACATTACATTAAATGTAACGTACAAATTTATATTGTAAAATAAAATATAGTTTTGTTTTTTTTGAGTTATAATTTTAATAAGGACAATCCGTTTGTAAAATATCAGACACAAATTTCTGAAACTGTTATCACCATAAGACTGTGACTGTACGTACAAAGTGATTGATCGTTATGGTACTCTTTAAATAATTTCAATTATTTTTTTTAATAACTAAACATTAAAATAATAGGTTTCAAAAAAACTTGTGTTCTTTTACCTTCAATCTATGTGTTCAACTGCAGATTTTAGAATTTGATTAAATTCTAAGCACCAATATTTGGTCGAAATACTAAATTAAAACTACTTTAGTTCGTTTTGTGCCGACAATTTTGACACTTAAATACGGCCACTGTGCCCCATTTTAATGGCGTTACGACACGAAATTAGTAAATGGGTATTAAATAGTAAAGATGTTAATGTTAATAAACAAATTTTATTTAAATTAAATTATTAGTAATACATATAAATGTACCTGAATATAATCGACAATATTGCTGTCATGAAAAATATGTTTTCCTAACATTTGGCAAAGCAACTTTAAACTGATTTTCAGTATTTATATCATAATTTTATGTTTACAAATTACAATGAATTGTACTAATGTGCATTCCTTAGTTATATATTATATTTTAAACTTATTATTCATTTTCATGAAAGTTATAGTGAAAAAAAGTTTATTTGGTTTCTGTAATATAAAATATTGCAGGAAATATTTTACCAAAATATAGTTACTAAACACTCGGAGAGTCATTTCAGAGCGGATATCTGATTTTTAATAAAAAGGTAAGCAATTGGAAGAGTCCATTCGTCTCTTCAAAATATTCCGTGCTTGCTTCCATATTTTTTTAAAACTAAATACGAAAATGGGACGGACCATACATCTTCATGTTTTCAAAAAAATAAATTGAAAGTCTTCGTTTACTTTAAAAAGTTTCTTTCTGCTCTACATATGTTTATATATTTTGTTGCTTACATTAAATCGTGAGATTATTAATAAGTTGTACTGCAGCCTCGCTTATATAAAACGATGTGTATTAATCATATCGTAAGATTAACTGTTCAATGTTTTTTGAAAGTCTGAACTACAATTTTTTTTCAGCAACGACATAAACCTACAAACATTTTGCTGAATTTTTTCTAATATATTGTGATGATTGTTAAGTATTTCTACTAATTTTAAGTGTTACTTTTAATTTGAATCAAGTTTTGTTTGGCCGTTTTTATTTTAATTAAAATTTGCTTGTTACATAGGTCTAAAATTCTTAAAATTGGCGACTAGTGGCATGTTGACGAAACAAAGATATAAAGGTTCCCTGTTTTAATACGTAACTATAAAAAAGACGTTTCCCAAAACAAAGATGGTACGACTTTTGAAATCGCTAATAAATTTTACGAATTTTGCACGTGGAGCTAAAAATGGAGGCGCTCACACCCAGTGTGAGTCTATTAACCTTTTTTTTAAAGCATAACTTTATGCATAAAACCTATTTAAATTAAGTAAGCAGATTAAATAAAAAAATCTAATTATTTGGAAAATTAACGTTATCTTTTTAAGCGAATATTTTGAACAAAAGAAAAAAAACTTGTTTTATCAATTTAATTTGGTTCAGTTAACTTGATTATTCAATTACGAGACTGTAAAAGCAAGATATAATCTTTAGACGAAACCAATTTCACAGACAACCTGAAAATATTTAATATTGGTTTATATCTAAATCTACTTTTAAAACTGAAACGTTGTTTAGATTAAATTTAGCGATGGCCGTACTGATTAAATTGTTAATAAATTAGGCAAAATGGCAAGAAAGTCTATCTAGGCAGTATTGTGTCTAAGACTTACGTTTTAAATGGATTGTTTTAATTGAAACAGGACTATTTCTACGAACAATATCTTATAATTGTTATGCACCATTAGAAAACTAATTCTCTTAAGTGATTGTAGTTCATTTGGTAACATTTTTGTACATGCACATAGACGATAAATTTCTTAAGGTCTTTTGCCATTTAAATTTTTTGAACTCATTTTTATGTTAATTGGTAAACTTAACGCAATAGTCTAATTAAAAAATCTATCTTTAAAATAAAAATCGTCACGGGACAAAGGAATTGTAAGTGTATATTAAAAATTATCATGGAATAAAGGACGTATTGACATATGTTGTATATTACGATTTTTTTAAAGCATTTTTAGGGTACTATTCCTCGAAATGAAAAAAAGAACCCTTATTAGATGACTATGTTATCCGTTCATCGGCGAATGAAGCATTGGTCGGTCAAAACTTGTTGTCTCAAAAAGGGCTTGAGATATAAAGTTAGAAATAATGTTGTATATTGAGACCCACATAGCCCTAGATTGTAAAAATTTCAAGTTTTTTGCTTAACGTATCCGAAAATGACGGCCCTTTGAAGCATATTTTTTCTCATGTATTGAGTCACCAAATCTTTTTTTGCAGGCTACCTGCAGTATTGAGAATCGGCTTAATGGGAGGTTTTATAGCATAAATGAAGAAAAAAATCCAAAATAAATGATCTTTAATTTTATTTCAAGCTATACTTTTTTGGAATATGTGCTTTATAGAGTAGGCAATATATTTAAATTAAAAAAATGTAAAATTGCCTTAACATTTTTGATAGAAATGTTATCTACCATTAAATATTTACAAAGGTATAAATGAGTTAGGAACTCTCGTAGTGCGAGTTTTATTTGTTTAGTAGTTTGTTTAGTTGCGTCCATTTCATTCCTCCAAGATTTTTAGCATTTTTCAATAGTTTTACATACAGATTTTTCTAAAATTAGAATTAATGACCTCAATAAAATACCCTTGCAGTATATAATTCCATTATTTTTGAAAGTAATGATTTCATTACAATTTCTGCGTGATTTCGTTTAAATGCGTATAAGCTTATAAGACATTATATATCATGTTGAATTCAAACTTTAATTTGATAATAATTAGTTAAAATGTCGGTTTGATAACGATAATTTTATACATAGCTTAAAAACAAAAGTTAAATAAATAAATATTTAATAATTCTATTATATTACAAGCAATCACTTAGCAAATATAAATGATAACAAAATCTAGAATCGTCAAAAATTCGATGAAAATTGTTTCGTATATTTTAATTTTAATGTGGGGTCATGTTTTATAAATAACTGAATTTAAAAAAATAAAAATACCGTGGAATTTCTGATAAATATAATGAAAATTATAATTGGTGAGGATTTACCGTAGGATTGTCAGTAAAATAATAATAGCTTACTGCTCTCAACTTTCAAGAGCAATTTATTTCTTTTTATTACGGGAAAATGTTATGTTTATTGATTGAAATTTACGTCACAGTTGGGAGTTTTATCGGAAACCAGACCGCTATAATTTCTCAAATATAACATAGTGTGTACAATTTCTCTAATATAAATAGATAATTTGTTGAATATAATGTAATCAAATTTAAGTTCGCGGATTATTAAGTCATAATTAAATCCAAAATGTTCTTTTGCATTTTTCTAAAATTTAATAAAACAAATACGCCTACGACTCCATTTTTATGTTTTTTATGTCATTAGATATTATACAAAGATTTTAACGGTACTTGTCTTGCAAATTCTATTTATTATTGAATATTTTTCACGATGAAAAATATTGACTTAGGTGGATCAAGATCCATTATGCAATAATTTTACTTACAAACGTTGAAATACTATCATAAAGTCAGAAAAAATAAATGCTAGAAATCATAGTGGCTTCAAAAATGCCCCCAAAAAATCTGAATTGTTGAAAACATAGGTCGAAAATACGCAGAAAGGTTATAAAGCATACGTGAAAAACAGCAGACGTTAAAAAAATATTTACGAAAAATGGCATCCGATAGAAAAATATACGCAAAAATCACAAAAGTTGAATGGAACATACGAATTTGTGTGAAAAAGTACGACGTGTTCTATCAAACTGTTTTTAAGAGTAAAGTCTTACAGGACTATGAGTCGTGAAAAATATTTTTTGCTACTGAAATAATACCTGGAATATAAATTTTCATCCCATGCCTTATACAAGAAATATGAACTCCTATAAACCGGTACTTAACTGATGGAATTTTGATACTAACCGAAGCTATATTTATATACAAGAAAAAAATAATCATAGGTGATCTTTATAGTAAATTTGGGATACGTAGACAAATTTTAATAATACCATATTGGATGCTTTATACATTGACATTTATTTATTTTGTGTTATTATATATACTCACTTACTGATCTGATGTACATGTATATACATATATATATATATATATATATATATATATATATATATATATATATATATATATATATATATATATACATATATATATATATATATATATACACACGTACATCAGATCAGTAAGTCTGTTTATACTTATATATGATACAGTTAACGGATTTAAACTTGATATCTGTGCATGTTCACATATATTAGAAATTGCACATTTAAAAATTGTAATTTAGTTGTGTTTGCATTACTTTGAAACTACAATTCAGAGCGTGTCTGAGCTGTTATAAAACTAAAAAATAAGTGTGATAAGTTTTCGACCCATCTAAAAAGACTCTTATGTTTGGAAAATATGAGAATATATCATAAATGTTATTGGAGCTTGTTAATGTAGTTATATTAAATAGATATAAATTATTAGAACATGTTTGAAGAGCACTTTTAAGATGGAAACATAATTTTAGCTGTGATATGGGTCACTTTTACTTCGATAAAGAGTCTTTTTGAGTTGAAAACTTCATTACTTTTAAAAAACTTCGTCTCAAACATAAAACAAGCTTAGTTATAAATACTAATTAACTGAAATAGAATATCCATAGATAGTAAGCGTCGTTGCTTTGTTACTTTAAAATCATATCATGTACATGAAAATAATACTAGTTTTTAATTCTTTATGGTACTGCTTTTGCTAAGTGTAATAGGATATAAAAAATTTGCACTTAGTGAAATCTCTTTGACCTTGATAAATAGTAATAATAATTTATTAGTGCAGACCGGAAAAGTTCCTTACTAATTTTAGTTATAGTCAATTATTTTATTTCCTTTTAAACAGATGTACTGGACCAGAAAAACTGGAAAAGATATAAATAAATTTTTAACCGAAATTTCAGCTATTATTGATTCATACGTCAACATATATATTTTTTCTTTATGGAACAAACTATGCAGTTATTCACATTGCCCTCAGGTTAAGTTTAGTGTGAGCTTAATATTTACTTTGAACTTCCCTTGACTTGTAGGGGATTTCGTTAGAAACCTTTTTTTGTAAAAGTTTGTGTTTAATTTACCATTTTTAAATTTTTTCGTTTAAGAAATATTAAGCTTCAAAAAAATCGTTTACAATATGTGTTTCCTTAAATTTTTTAAAAAGACTACTTAAAAATCTAAAAAAATTGCAAAAATTTATTTAAACGGAATCTTTCAAATAAAATTGTTCAGAGACTATATTGTTTGTGGAACGATCTATAGTTTTAAGTATGCTGAATTAACGCATGTCCAACTTAATATGTATTAGAATTAAAAATATTTTCGATATGTGTGAAAATAATACGAAATTATATATTATGCGTACATATAACTAAATTACGTAAACAAATAAAGATTAAATATTTTTGAATCTTCACCTATAAAAATAATGTATTCGAAGAGAACTCTTTACGCGTGTTTCCCTAATTATTTTATTTTTAAAAGATTAATGACAAGGGAAAGTTGCTATATCCTTTTTAAACTTGTATAAAATTTAAAGAAAAATTACAGAATGTTAATTTCATATAACAATGCTTCTTATTCAGGCTTATCTAGCCTGAATAAAAAAATCTCCCCATCGGGCAAGAAAATATGAAACTATCCTGATATCTTCAACTTATCATTTTTCAAACTAGATGGCAAAAGCTAGTCAGCTGCTGTTGCCATCTACATTAAATTTTAAAATTTTCAATATATTTGACACAATTTAATATAAGATGGCGGTGTTTAGATTTATATAGCGATTGTGTGAATTATTTTCAGCGTTGTTGGACCTTAGTCACGAAGTGATATCATGATGAATATCACTGACGTATCTGCCAATTTTTCTGTCACTTCCAATTTTCTTGAAACCGCTTAACATAGAAATGTGAAATGTAACGTAGTAATATCACATATTAACTGCAGATATTTCAATAAACATACCAAAGTGTTATCATACCAAAATTGTGATATGAAAAATACAGAGAGGGGGAGGGGTAGTAATAAATACACCATATATTCATTGTAAAATCTAAAACATTTTCCCATAATTATATTTAGTACATCTCCAGAGAAGTACTAAAAAGATACAAAAATACGTTCAGGAAAGAAGCCCTTTATTTTTGAAATTACAGAACTTAAAAGTTAAAAAAAAATAAAGATTTAGAAGCCTATAGTGATTATTCCAAGTCGCATAATTTTGTAATTGGGCACCATATTTTTACGCCTGTGAAAGATATAGTAGGTAATATTTGTGCTTTGTGAAAAATTAATATCTGTAAATCCTGGAAATACTACGTACCCTTAAATATTTATAAATTCCTAAGTATGTTCATGTGTTACCGGACTCTTAATCAAAGCTTTCAAATGTAAGAAATAAAGTTTTTTTTCTTGCTCAAATAGCAACTTAGTAGACTCATTACGATACCTTGTGTGTCACTGACACGTTACGGAAATATAATATGTATACAACGTCCGATTGTCGTAAAGTTCATTTTTATAAATGCAATAATATGCCTTTATAGGGCTTTCAATGCAATACTCAATTTAATTAATAAAGAAGGGTTGTATTTAAATTTACTGCTATATGCAATTTAATAAATAATATTGATATTCTATCATGGCAGGCAAAATCTATAGCAGTAATATTGATGCATTTTATAACTGAATTTTCTATCTAGTGAAACAAGTTCTATAGAAAAACACTTTCTTTTTTAACAATCTAATTCTTTCTCTCTTTCCATAACAATCTAATTTTTGTAGGTGATGTGGAGAACATACCTAAAACTTCAATCAGAGTTGCTTCAATATATTATTTTTAGTTGGAACGAAGTTCGTTATGACACGCTTGACGAACGAAAGCTAGCCCAAAAAGTGTATGATTTCGAACGCTACTTTTTCTACAGTAAAAAACGACCTTATTTTATCTTATAAGGACAAGCCTATGCCAAGGTTTTCTTTTCTGCTGGCTTTCTTGTGTAAGCCAATGATCTGCCAAACCGTTTCCAATTCGGTAAATATTTATTTGCATTGTATATTATAAATTATTATTTTATCATTTATTAAATACTTCAAATTAATAAGTTAATTTTGTTTTATGCCACACCTAATTAAGTACACACGATCTTCTTCTTTAATAAAAAATGAATTGTCAACAGTAAATTCAGCAGAAGCTGAGGATGGTAATGATGAAATAAGTTAAATACCAGTGTCAAAGTGATAAAAATTTGATGATTTATTTTAAAATTAAATTTTGGTGTCATCTTTTATTTTCATTGACATAAGTTTACACACGTATTTATGGACACTAAACTTAAATCATTCAATACTTTTCACATATAATGCAAATTTAATTTAATTAACAGATATTTCTCGGATCACTTCATTGCTATTATAAAAATTTAATATCTTAAAATTAACAATTTTGTATAATGCAAAAATATTTTTTTATTTAATACATAATATCTAGCGAAAGGAATTTCACAACACCTCTCGTCCTTTTATATTTCTTTATTTTTCACATCATGAATTCAGGTATTATTCGGGGTTTAGTTCGTTTATCGACTAGTGTAGTGCAACTGATATAGGCATATTTTTAACGGATATTTGCACAATATCCTATTGATGTTTTTCAAGTTTTATCTCGCTCGCGGACCGGATGCGGGGACTTTGTTGGCCGCATTCTATCTTGAGACGGGCCGGGCCTAGAACATATAAATTGGGACATTTTCACATTTATGAAAAATATGATTACAAATACAGAAGTCGGGCTATATTTTTTAAAGCAAGTTATATGGCAAATGTGTTCAAACTATCCTAATTTTATTGAGCGATTCTAAGAGATTTTACATCGATACTTAGACAAGTATAATGACACATTATTAAAATATTATACCATTTAATTGAATAAATTTTTTAACAACTTTTGTACAGTGCTTTGTGTTAAACTATTACATGTTCGGCTAAGAATATAATTGCAAAATATACCAAAGCCTTTTACAGCTGAAGAAAGAGGAAACACAATTCCATGGAATTTATCAAGCAAAATTTTTAATTTTCACATTATTCTTCCATGTATGTATGTCACAGCGACGTATACTTACTCAAACCTTTTACCTTAACCGTTTTATGCATCACACAGTTCGTCACAAAAATCAATTTAGAAACAGCTTACACTCGTTCGATACAAATGATACTAGATTGAAGACTGATCTATCAAGTTCAGTTTGAGTCTATTATTTTATTTTATTTTTATTATTCGTTTTCACTTAATTTTTTTCCTTGTTAACCCATGTAATTTGTACAATGTAATTTCTTGTCTTTGCGAGCTTGTCACTTAAAATTCGTTGCTTAAATTGTTCATAGAAGAAACTAGAACTAAAATGAAATAAAAGTATAATTTAAAATAATTAGTTTATTACTAATATTTAAATAACTGTATGCAGCTATAACCTTATAACTCATATATTGTTTAATATATATGTAATAAGATAATATAAATAAATGTACTTTTTCCCACATAATGTAATACCTTTTCTCCTGATCGTTAATATGACTATTAATTGGTATTACGGGCTACTCACATTGTGAAAAATATCCATAATAATTATTATTTAATTCAAGGGTCAGAAGAATGGAATCTTCATCAAAATTTAAAAAAAAATAAAGGCACAATATGTAAAATAAACACAACTGGAATTAATAATTTTATGCGAGGTTAAAGAAAATCGTATCCAACGTTGACAAAATGCAAAATTTAGCAATCATTATATAAAAGAAATAATATTTTTATATGATAACTGAAAAGTGTTGAATTTAATTATCGTTATCATAAATTTTATTTGGTTTTACTCCTCGCAGTAATTTATCTTTTTTGTGAATGGACGTGACTTCATTTTCTCATTCAGAGTACTTAGCAAATGTTATTACTGAATAGCAATTTTGCATTTGAATTAAAATATGTTCAGACGTGGTATTTCATTTTCGTACAATTGCTTAATTTGAGTTATCGGTAGATATTAATTCCTCAATTCTTCAATATCACCTTTGACAAGATATTATGGTTGAGATATAAATTGGATTGAAAATATATTCGTAATACAATATATTTTTAACTCTAATCTTACAGCCAATACCGGAAATGCGATACCCAGCGATTAGCCATACGGTAACTGGAAATGCCTTAGTTAATCGGATCTGTTGTACAGTGCATATTATAAGTTAACAAAAGTTGAAATTATTTTAATTACCTTCCACTTAGCTGAGAAACATTTATTGAAAAATTACCTGATTCTCTTAAACTTTCGGAGAAATAAATCTGTTTTGAGATTATGTAGAAAATCTCCAGTTATGATTTTTGTTATATCTCAAGACTTTAATATAGCTGTCAATGATACTGATAGCCATTTTTAAAACTTTTCCTTATTTTGAAAATAAATTGGTTTATAAGATTTTAAGATTATTATTGAATATACTTGGCTTTAATTTTGTAGAAATTCACAATTAAATGAAACTACATGATGTAATATTATTTCTACTTCCTTTAAGTTCTTTACCACGACTTAGTTTTCGTTGTATTACTACTATTATACTAGTTTTATTTCCAACTTTATTGATCCCAAAATTCATTTAATTGTGAATTTTGGGATCAATAAAGTTGAAAATAAAACTAGTAAAACTTGTTTAATTTAATGAAAATGAACTTCAATGTAAATATATCCATATCAAGGCATACCTCGTTGTATAAAAATTCCAGGGCGAAAAAGTAAACCTATTGGACAATTTTCGAAAACTTTTTAAAAATGTGGAAAATAAGCTTTAGTTACGAAATAACTTACGACACCGATTTGAGTTAATACGGATTTTGATTTCATTATTCACGACCAATCTTCTTCAATAGGGCAATTAAAAAATTGATGAACTTAAGTCTGTAACATGATTATCTCTGCTAATTAACATATAATATTAAATTTATGTCAAAATTAACTATCATATTTTTCTTTAAGTTATCTTCAATTTTTTTCATTTAATATGATAGTTAATTCATTTATTAGAGATCATCAGACAGCAAAAGTAAATATTATATTGCAAAACTCTAGTTGCTAAAACTCATGACATTAACCCTAAGTTTTTAGATGTCTGCGTTCAAAATGTAGTAAAATTTTTCACGACAATAAAATTTGAGTACTCGATGTTCATAACTTCCAGACAACGCGGTAAAATAAATATGTTTAGTTAATTGCTGGAGCTGAAGGGTCATTTTAATACCTGGTATTAAATTTTACAAATACTCTCGTTCAGTCAAATAGATATGTTTGTAATAATTAAGCCTTTACATTTGTGGACGATTGATAGGCATGTTTGTATTTACTGTCAGAAATTAACCAACTCCTTTATAAATTGGCTTGAAAATTTTATTTGAGACCTCTACATTTCACAATTAAATGACACTACGTGATGTAGTATTATTTCTACTTTCTTTATATTCTTTACCACGACCTAGGTTTCGTTGTATTAAAACATCTTCAGGTGGGCTATTAGAATCTTTGCTAATAGCCCACTTGAAGATGTTGTAATACAACAAAACCGAGGTCGTGGTAAAAAACTTAAAGAAAGTAGAAATAATACTACATCACCTAGTTTCATTCAATTGCGAATAATGAATTTCTTCAAAATTAACGCCAAATATATTCAACCTCTACATTTTATAATTATAATCAATGAGTCAAAAAGATAGGTTTACTTGGTTCCACAGTGCTTAAAATGATACCGAAATATATGTATAATAACACATATGGGTATATACAATTTATGAATACGCAGTTTATGCTAAAGGAAATGTGCGGTATTGAGTTCAGAGGGCAGAGTATTACACTGAGCATCCGCCACCGCAAATCTCATTTCTGCTTCCAGCCTTCGTAAAATGGAAAAGCGTTTAATAATGGCTCTTACTTTCGAGCTTTTATGTTAAGGCTTTTGCTTTCCGGATTTTCGAACGGCTTTAAACTTTGTTTAATTAAAAATATACCAGCAATATTATATAGGTATTAGAGCTTAAACAGCATTTGCAAGAATAACAAATTGTTAAAGATATAAGATTTGTTATTATCGTTTCGTGGAAAATTTTGTTATTAGATGCGATTTTTTAAGCAAACGTTAAATTAGACTTGTCAAATTCGAAATAACGGCGATGAAAAACTACGAAACATAATTGTTTGTCTCACTGATAAAACATAATCATCAACATGCTAACTTAAATGAGTAGGTTTGTTGTGTTTCTAGATTTATAGTGTATGTCCACAAGTTAGAACATTTTTGAAGTTTTTTCCATAATTATAAATAAACTAAAGGGCAGAATGTTTGGGTATTAGAATTTTTACATACACATCAGTCTGCCCATCTATTTAACCAATCATAACGTTAAAATTACAAAAAAAAATATAAGCGTTTCGAAATTTTACTTCTTGGAGCATGGGATGATTTAGAATTTTTGTCAGTTTTTGTCAGTCGGTCTGGGTCTCACTATATTCTTTTGTAGTTATTTTTGCTTTTACTCTTTTATTAGATTTGTAGTTAAAGTATTAATGTAAATTACCGATAAGTTAGTGTAAATTACCGATAAGTTAGTGTAAATTACCGATAAGTTAGTGTAAATTACCGATAAATACAATAATTTACACTCGATCTTCCTGCTTTAGGACTGACTTTTCTACAAAGTTCGGATCGGGAGAGTATTTCATGAAAATGCGCAAAGAAAACTTCTTTGGTATGGAGAAACAGTTTCTTACGATCGAGTTTTTGGGAATCAAACAAATGATTATGAAGAATAAAGCTAATATATATCGCTAATATACCTTACATTCGGTACAAAAGAAGTAAGCAAAAATTAGTTTAATTTAAAAAAAAAAGCGACGTTTCTCTAAATATTTTACTGATATTTGTAATGAAAATGAGATAATTATTAATATTTACTCAGAGTATTATTTCTCTTAATATTAGATTATTTAAAAACTGAGCTTTTAAAGGCAATAAAGTGTGTGTTACTTTCTTTCTTTTAAGCTTTAGTTATTCATGTAAATATTATTATTATTATATATTATATATCCAATATTTCTGCGAAGAAATACATAAACATATTTTCTTTTACTTTTTTCGTAGACGTACAAATATGGGACACAGTTAAAAAATTATGACATTAAAATCATTACTATAGTTTTCCTACAATATTAACGTGGGCTTCTTCAAATTAATTTTTCCCATAATTTTAGATGGAGTACATCGTTCAGTAGGTTTATTTATAATATATAGGCAGCAGGTACCTATTGTTGTTGAATATGACAAGCAGGCTAATTTCAAGCAAGAATGAATATTCATTAAGGTTTAATTTTAGAGATCCGCAAAGGATGGAAAAGGTTGTTGATGTGTCCGTCAGTCTATTTGTCTGTTACATTCGTTTTTCTTAAAAAACATTATGACACAGAAGCTTAAACTTTGGCATAGTTATTAAACATTTTAATAATGCATACATCCTTCTATACCAAGATCTTGTGTGTGTGTACAGAACCCTGTCGACAACTAAATGATTAGGAGTGTATAGTACCTTTATTAAACTACTTACAAATATTATTTTCAATATTTAAATACATTGACTAGTTTTTCATGAGTGTAAAATATCAAGAATGTATCGAATACTATTGGATTTAGAATCATCGCTATATTCATTTGGTAAATTTTACGTGGACTTCAAGTGACATTGTTTTTTTGCAATCTAAGCAGTTACCAAAATAAAGGCGTGAGACATGTATTTTAGGGGTTTTCAACAGGATTTCTTGTACCTTGTGTAGATTTCTAATATAAAATTCTGGATCTCTGTTCTGTTTGTAAGATTTTCCAGATGTAAAAAAATTCTTACTTTATTTTTCCACATAAAAATTTTGTAACCTTAGTTTTGAGTCCTGTTGAATAAAATATACTTTATTATTATAAAATTCACGTTTGTAAATTCCCAAAACAGATTTTGTGATATTTTAGAATTATCTAACACATAAAAAAGGTTTTATATGAAATTATAAAATAAGTAGCTTTGAAATTGTCGTAAGGAACTCCATAAATTTAAATGAGGTACGTTACTTTTATGATTAAAATCGGAGATTATATTTTGTGCCTCATGCAGACAGCGACTGTGTAAACGGTGCAAGGTGCAGTCGGCGCGGCAGGTTATGACAAATAAAAAAAGTCGACTGCTTATTTGTTCCTGAAATTTTTATCTAAATATTTTTCAATGAAATCAATTAATGTAGATGTGGAATAGTATGATTTGTCAATATGCCACACACAGTTAAATATCAAAGGGTGTCTGAAAAACAAAACAGACGTGATACATGGTCAGACGGAATATTGCGATCTTAAAAGGATTTTAGTTTGGTGTACCCGTATTTTCGTACATTTGTTCAAATTGGTTGAGTACATATAGCAATGCTAGATCCAACTCGTGGGAAGTAAATTAATTTGATGTTATGATATTTACATATCATATAACGGCCACAGCACTAAATTCGAAGACCGATCCATCAAGCTTCTGCAAACCTATCAATTCCTTCTCAAGGTTAAAATACGGGGGAAACACTTAAAGGCTCAGGTATCAGGTCTAATACTATTATGGTCCAAGCGCCAGAGCAACCCGGTTTGTCTTTGAAACATGATCTGCGAACGCATTTCCACTTGTGCGTATGACGAGTGTATACGATTATTGAGGGTAAAACCGAATAGTCTCTGCAATACTAGATTAAGTTCAAATCAGTTAAGTTTCCTTTACTATATAGCTTCTATGCAATTACCCTACTGACATTTAATACATATTATGTGCAAGCTGTGCCAGTGAATTTGTTTATTGCGAACTATGAAATATTTTATTATTATACTTATAAGGTTCGAGGTAATAACTTAATAGTTCAAAAAACTAAAATATACGCTATTACAAAATACTAAAAAGAAAAAATAATTCCGGAACCTGTTTACTTATTTTGCCCCGTAAGGATTTTAGTGGGACGTTTTGATTTTAAACCAAACTAAAATGTTAAGCATTTTAATTATGTGTAAAAATAATAATGTAATATTAATTTAAAAAGCAAAGTAATTTATTTTGGAGAAAAAACTTCCTACGCTTTTGCACTATGCTCTACACTATAATGACCTGCACACATCTTTATCTTCAACATGATTTCTGATGCTATAATAAGCCTAAGAAATAAACACTTTTTTAATATGCATTTTAAATTTCGCTATGGGAAGGTTTACTATATTTTCAGGGATCTTGTTAAAGAGCGGATATCATTACCCGATAAAGACTTATTAGAAATTCGTAATCTAAATTTAAGATTTTTAAAAACTGTATTTTTATTTCTAGTATTAAAATAGTATGGACATCTGACCCATATAATGATGACAAAGTCAGAATATTTGCCTCTTTAAATAGATCTTATACTAATTCTCAAGATTTCATATTGTATATTTCTCGAATTGCTCTCTTTTGCAGAATAAAAATATTTTAAAATCTGTATCACTGCCCCACAGCATAATACCATGCGACATAATGCTGTGTAAATAAAAAAAATAAACTAATCTGGCCTTCGTTGCATCAGTCAGCTGCCTATTTTTTTTAATTGCAAACGCAGATGAGTATAATGTACTAGCTACTGAATGTGTATGAACAACCCATTGTAACTTATGTTCTAGAGTTGTGCCTAGGAAAGTGGCAGTCATTACTAATTCTTGTACTTTGTTATTTAAAATTATACTGCCTATAATCTGAGATGCATTAGACAGCGAATATTTAATATATTTGGTTTTCTCAGCATTTAATGACAAGATATTGACTAATAACGATTTATGTACTTTATTTAGAATTACAATTAAATGAATAATGTAGTATTATTTCTACTTCCTATAAGTTCTTTACCACGACCTAGGTTTCGTTGTATTAGAAAATCTTATCTAACATTTTTATTTACATATGTTACATAAAAGTGTTAAGGGTTGAATTAATTTTTATGATAACAGATCCCATGGCTTTAACTAACAGCATCATAAGTCAACAGAATTTTTTATATTTACCGATTTGAAGATTTGATGTCTCTATTTCTAATTTTATTCATGTGAGATGTCACATGAATAAAATTAAATTTAGACACATTGAGTTTGGAATTCTGTTTTAAAAGTCTATCAGCAAAAAGGGGATCAGAAGCGAGATCAGTTGTAAAAATATACGGGAAAAAGTTTTTGGATTCAGTGGTACCAATTTTTGATCTGAAACTATCACGTCATTTATTTTTAATGTCAAGGTTTTCTCGGTATTTTTTATGTTGCCAATTTACCACCACATACCTATTTATCACTTTTTAGTTTCCTTAAAGCATGTTCTAATATAGATAAAAAGTACATAAAGCTAAACGATGATGGCCTATATACACATAAGATAATATATTCATCCATTTCTGCAAGAACAATCTCGCATATACGTTCAACATTGCGTAATGTCTTTCCTTTCTTTAAAGTTTAATTTATTATTAATGGGCCTCCCCTTCATATGATTTATTATTTATTGGTCATACTGGCCACTGAAAAATTATCTATATTAAAATTCACATTATACATATGAGTTTTAGCCATGTTTCATTAAAACATAATATGTCTGTTTCGTATTTTTCAATAAACAAATCATAGTCTAGAATTTTGCCAGAGAAACGATTTATGTTTTGATAAGTAAATATCAAATGATTACAATACTTTTCTGTTATCATATTTAATTATTATCCACAATATCATTCCCATTAAATCTTGTGTCATTATCGTGAACATGCGTTATTATATCTATTACAGAGTCAATAAAATAAGCTAGTAGTCTAGCAAGCTTAACAAAATATATTGTAGATATGTACCTATGTACATCCTTCATTAATACAACAATATTTATTTATTAATTAATGTCAAAAAATTTAAAATTATCGCTTTGACGGCATGTCAAAGTATTCATTAAGAGTTATATTATAAACGCTCAGGTTAGATAAAGTGGCAAAGCTATTAATTTTGTGTTATTTCTTACTGATACACTATTACTTATTAACAAACCAATGTTATTATTGAAATTAAATTTGGAACTTGCTACATTTTTTACTATTTGCCTATAAGTTGTACAGGCATACAATTTGTAACCGAACCATGTCTCAGATTGTCGTTAATTAAGGACCCAAGGCCGTTTTCTATTCCATGTTTATTTTGTCAATTGGATGACTGTCACGGAAGTTCACATTCCGTAATTCTTCAGACTGAGAGTCGGTACAGTTAGAATAGTCAATACAAATGTAATGATTAGTTAAAGACTCAAAGCTCTCCGTATTATATTTCCTAATTCCCAGCCTTGATGTGCTCTTCAATGTCTTTTGAGCAATTTCATACAATTATAGTCAAATCATTCATATGATTTTCTAAATTTAATATCTTTCATTATAGTCTCTGGGTGTAAGCTTTGTATAATTTTCTAACTTCTTCTTATTGAGAATCACACGATTTAAGTTCCTCTGATAATTTTATATGTTCTTTTCTTACGAGTAAGTAAACATTTCTGTAAAAACACTTTCATAATTTTTTTAGTTTTTAAATTTGTTTGTCAATTTTTGCTAATATTTTAAATTTTTATTACTGTTAAAGTGACCACGATGTCCTGTTCTTACAGAATAATCTTCACTTGTCAAGACCGTGGTGTGAATGCACTCAACAGAAACAAACTCTGGATTGATAACTATCAATTATTTATATAAACAATCTGAAGCGGTAGCTAGAACACTTTCTTTTTGATGATTGAAAGTGGAGATTATATTTTGTCTCATGCAGATTTGCTTCAAGCTCTGATATTTTTCTGAGGGCCTGTTCATGTATCTCATTAAAATACTAAATGATTCATCGATTTCGTGTAGCTGATTACGTTGTTCCAATACATCTACTAATGGTGAATGGGTCTCCGCTAGTCTGTTTTTAAGTCGATGTTTTTGCCACAACATCTTAATCTCTTTCTCACTATCTCCTTTGTCCTGTACAAACCAATTACAGGAATTTTTAGTTTCTTTGAGCTTTTTTACTGCGACTAGGAGCTTCCATTTTACCTCCAGAGCTGCTGCTCTACGTGTTGTTATGATGAAGCGGGAATAAGTATGAAATATAGAAAAGGAGGAAAGAATAAAAAAGGAAAAAGTCAGGTCTACTTTAAATGAAGCGAGGTACGAACCCGTATTGCCACCTTGGCATAGAGCGCACCTCCGCACGGACCGCTGCACTATAACAGCGGCTGCGTAAACGGTGAAAGGTGCAGTTGGTGCGATGTTGTTATCGATACTATTGGTCACTGTAGCGTCGCTTGTTTACAAGCAGTCCTTTGTACATTCACTCACGTCACTTAATTACAGGTTGAATTTCGTGCCACCTGCTTTTTTCATTAACACAGATTAGCCTTAAGTTTTGAGTTATACTTTAATTAATTTCATTTGAGTTTTACTGTTTTAACACGATTTTTTTTGAGGCATTCTTTAATTATGAATTAGTTAACTTAATGTGATCGATGTAAACAATTTAGAACACTTATAATATTATTTTTTTTATTTTAAGTTCCATTTTCATTTGATTAACCACGGAGCACCTCAAGTACATGCGCGCCTGTTACCTTTAATATTTCCTCACTGACCAGACAGAGAAAACAGGTTCGATAATTATTTTTTGATTTTCAGTCGATTATTTTGTAAAACCGTGTTATTTAAGCATGTTTAAATTATCACTTTATTTTTACTCCGTTAATCTTTTTTTCTTGTTATAAGTCTGTAATTTTTGTTTAGTTTTATGTTATTATTGCATTGTTTTTGGTTCTATGTACGTGTGAAAAAACTTTACAGAAATAACGTCAAATATGCTGATGAAATAAACATAAGAAACGAAAAAGCTTGCCACGTTCTTACTTGTTTTTAAATGCAATATCTGCCTAGCTGCGCGTTTGCGCATAATTAAATATATACGTGTCGCAAACACGTGGATAAAACTTTAGCTACGATCTGTATAAAATAAATATTGAAATTAATAGTGAATAGATAAGTTAATCGTAGCACACGTAGAGCGGCTGGAGCTTTCTTGAATTTTGATTGCTTTTAAATCCTTCTTTACATAAGTATTATAGTCATTTTATCTAACTGCGGCACTACAAAGGAGATATTGCGTTTGTCATTTTTCACATACAATATATGTAAAAATTAAACTTTTTACTAAATATGTAAAAACCTTGCATATCTTGAGGATTTATGTGGATAGTACTTGTGGTTATGTTCAGAAGACCCTTAACTTTTGAGTGACTTAACTATACTTATGTGGGTAGTCGGTAACTTATATTAATAACTGATCCTTTTTTCATTTCAAACACTGTCATATAATGTTTGAATATTATTGTTGTTGCTTTATTTCTAATACTTTAATTTTAATATTTTTTTTATATTGACGTAGATATACCCTCTGCATTGAAAATTAGAAATCCTGACTTCTTTTATTAAATTAAAATTTTACTTAAATTAAAATAATTTTACAATATTGCATTTGACATTTGAGCCACTAAAACAGATTTTAACTACTCTTATGATAATATGAGTAATATAAAAATATTTATTATATATTTACAGTTATCTGTAGGGTTATCTGTGCCCTTTTGTTAGACACCCCGTTGATTACAATCAACCATTAAATTCTGAAAAATTATAGGCAACAAAGAATAGAACTCCATACCGTATTGTCTGACAGTGAGCTACAATGGTGATTATAATTTAGCATTAGAACAGCCGGTACAAAATTTACGTTAAATATTTGTGAAAATTATATATTGTATAAAAGTGAATGTCGATGCCAATATAATTATATCAAAATTATATCCGTAATCTGTAGTCAAAGTAGATAATTTTTGAGTCTCCAAAACGTCTTAATTATAAAAAGGAGGAAATATTTGCATCAAAGTAGTGAGTACATAAATCTATGGACATTTATACACACGCTTAAATATTAAATAATGATGAAATAGATTGAGATGTCGCGTTAAAAAAGCGAATTCAAAGAATGAGTCAGAGGGAGAATACTAATATGAAATACTTTAAAGCGATCAACTCAATTTAGTTATGGCCCGTTTTCAGGGCGTGCCATAAAGAAAGTACAAAAAAACAACAGATTGTGCTAAATGCATTCAATTTACTATTGGAAAATACAACAATAGGTAAATAAATATTAGTTATCATAATCCTATTAATATTATTTGCTGATTCTTGACTACTTCTTATTATATAGCAGATTTTTGTATATTATTTTATTTTCATGCAGTGAAATGGGTTGTCGGTGGTCTTTCTTTGAATACCATTGCCCTAGTTTATTTTTTATATTATTTTTTTTTTAATATTATTTTTTAACAGAAATCAAATAAATCTCCCTCTCTCTTGTGTTTGCGGTGCAATCAGTATATTAAGTCAATATTATAAATATGGCCTATATTTTATTTTGAAACAAATGTATTTCTATGTTTGTCATATACAATATTTTGTCTGTAGTTGCCAATTTTAAAAATAAATACAACGTATTGATATGTATAAATATTTCATATTAATTAGGTCATTATTTGGTGATAAAGTGGACAAAATATTATCAATTGAACTTGTACTGCATTGTTTTGATTTTTTCTTTATGAATTTATACGGAGTAAATTAATACTATTAATGTTAATTATTTTTGTCGTCTGACTTTTGTATTTAACCTTTTTGAAAAAGTTAAAATTTTTGTTTCTACAGAATGGTCTTAAGCACACCAATTTTTTTTATTTTATTTCATATTTGTCATACCAATCACGATCCAGTGTTGCAAGCTTCCAAATAATACATCGGAACAACATTGAATTCTGGAAGTCACTTGAAAGTCCACGAATACCCTTGAAAATATTATCTTTTTGACAAATATTATAATCGTAAAATATCAGTTGCACTTATTTTATTTCACATTTGTCATACCAATCACGACCCAATGTTGCAAGCTTCCAAATAATACATCGGAACAACATTGAATTTTTATTGGGGGTTGCATGAAACGTATCCAATCTATTTGGATCTTTATCTATGAAAAAAAATTGTAAGCGCGCGAGCTCCCTATAGGTATGAATATGATGGCAAATCGGTAGCGTCAATTAGAATAACTCATAGATAGTGGCGAAATTATCCTAATTTAATAGAATTGAGTTCGGTCTTTTTAAATTTACGAAACAACACAACTGCTATAAGAAAAACAAAACAAATTATTGATTTCCCACTCTCGCTCTCCTACATAATCCAAAAGAAATTAAAACACTCTGTGATAACAAAGAAATGCCTTGGTGAGTATTTTCTTAAAATAAAGCATATTTTTAAAGATGCCAAAATCCTTTATTCAGAGAAATATTCACCAAATATCTTCTTAAAATAGACACAAGATGTACATTTAGGATAATTATCATATTTTTAAGCACTACATTTAGAGCGCTAATGCCGTGTCTGCGTAATGTAACGTCTTTGAATAAACTTACTAATACGTAATGCGAGTAATTCTGAATTATCAGTAGGTTTCAGTACATTCATTTAAAATTATATGTATTTAAAATATCAAGTACCAAAATAGTCTCACAATTACGCGACTTGCCATTTGGTCTTGTTACCTGTATTTTAACATGACAAGAGGAAATTTATTTCTTTATTTTAAATAAATTTATTATCACCTACTGGAAAAATGACCACATGCACAGAGCAAGTTGTCATTCTTCCTGCGTACTCAAAAATTTTTCTAGATGTAGAATTTTTATAAAACCCGTGTTAATATTTCAAGAATTAAAAAATTTACGTCAATATTTTTTAATTGCGATCAATATTTTGCTTTAAATCAAGATCAAGAAAAATTAAGATAATTTTATAGTTAAAAAAACGGTTTTTCTTTTATATAGATCTCATAATACATTTAAAATATGTTTTTTTAATATTTTCGGTTTATAATTTAAGATATTACAGATTCTGTCAAGATTTTTAGTTTTTGTCAAACTCAATTCGAGTTTGATAAAAATTATTGTTATTTCATATGGAATAGTTTTATATTTCATCAGCTATCATTTCGTACCCTATATCTGGTTTAACTTCTCTTGTACTAAATATTCTTCTCTTCGAAAAATGAAATGTAATTTATTATTTTTAAAAAGCTTCAGATTATTAAACTTATTTATAAAAAATACAACATTTCAGCTCTCCATACTAGAACACAAAGTTTAAAACACCTTTGATTTACAAATGAATGGACAGAAATACCCAGACAATTACTTTATTTGTTAAAATAATAATAGAAACTATTGAATATCTAATTATATCATGATAAAGTAAATTTATCCTGTATAGAAAATATTTTTTCATTTGATTTTCAATAATAAATTTTCAAACAAAACGTTCGTCAAAGATGGCAGTATTAAATTTTGATGCCATTTTTAATAATGCTCTCTGTATTCTTGAAGAGCAAAAGAGCCCTGATATCACCCCTATCTAATTTTTTGTAATCTTGTAACTTCTGATTTTAATTATCACGTATTTTAGAACATTTTACTAAAAATACCACATTTATTGTAATTCAATAAAAAATTTTCTTTCGATCGATGATTGTTCGCGCACAGGTGTGCGTGAATAAAAATCTGGACATGAGAAATGTATATATTTAGTCGATAGTAATAATAGTGTAGTCAAGAACCGTAACCGATTCATCATCATTTCGTGTACTCAATCAATCAAGGGCCTCTCAAGCAATCGACGGCAGAACACTTAAAGGTTCCAATGTCACTTATATGTAACTAATACGATTGTGAGACTCCGCACTTCATTTAGTGCGATATTCCTGTAATTAATATATAAACCATAACTGTGTTCAACTATTCAGTAACAATAATTCCTCTGGTACTTCTTCCTTATATAACTTGACTTGTAGCAAATTTATTTTGGTTTGCATTTATGCGCCATTTAACAAGCCACTCTTCTATATCTCCAAGTATGGCCTGTAAATTAGTTCAAGCTGAGATAGAATCTTTAAGAACCGACAAGAGTGCTGTATTATTTGCGTAAGTAGCAGCAAAGATAAGTGAATGTGTTCGATGTCACCTGTGTTTTATCAGTGCAATATTGTTCAAGTGAAAAATGCTTGACATTTTGTTTAATTATGATGGCAGTACCGCCGTGGAGTTTCCCAATCAAATAGTTAGTATTGCAAATGTTGTAGTTCCTTATACTTGAACTTATTTTTGGTGCAAATGTAGTGTATGACATTGAGATAACATCAGTCCTTTCGGCTTTCAAAATACTTCGAGTTATTGATTATGATTTGTCAATCTGTTCGCATTCTAGGAACAATTTTGTAAACAAGGTGTCATTTTCATTTTATATAGGAAATTAATTAGACCGTACGGTCTATTATGCCATTCATCATGTTGGTCAAGTTTGTTTGTATATTTTTAAATATTGAATCGAGTATCGTAATTAGTATAAGCTTTTAGTATAAGAATTTGTTCTTTATATTTCTATTATTTGCGGTCTTTGTAGATAGCTGGCTGCTCGCAGGAGTTACCTCAGTATCTGGTTTATACCTAAAATTTTTATTTCTAAAATGAATAAATTTATATGACTTAAGCATTAATTATTTCATTAAATAAACCTTTGTATTTTTTTGCATTGAAATATTTCCATCTTTCTTCAAAGCTTTCTTGTAGTTGAGTTATTTAATTATATTAGGTACTTTCAAATGTTTATTGTGTAAGGAAATCCATATGAGTAGTAACATGATAAATAGAATAATTTTACTTCGGGATAGGTACGAAAACCTCGATGTAAAATTCCCAATTGAATATATTTTTTTTTAATTATTGTTTTAACAAATTTAAAATTTCTGTAAACAAATTACGGATCCTTATAACTTACTTATTGACCTACATACGTCTGTTTGTATGTGTGTTATAACACACATACATACAGTGCCTTATATATTTATAATACAATTTTAAAATAACTTGCGTAATATTTTAACTTTTGAATACGTTAATAATATAATTTTCATTAATCATACTTTTTTAGAGAAATTAGGTTAAGATATCTGCTTTTGATATTACCTATGTATTTTTAATATTCCAAATACAATAATAAGCTGTAAATGAATCAAGTCGTTCTAAAAGTGTTTTATCAAACAAATGCTGGCTGGCGTTGAGTTTTAAGTTATATTTCATGGAAGATATTGGATGTTGTCTTTCTATGCTGCTAACAACTAGAATAAAAGGGTGTTTGAAAAATAAGCCGCGTGAATTAGTGAAATTTAATGATTTTGATAAAAATAGTTAAAAAGTTCCTAACAGAAACTTAAAGCCCTGGTGAGGGTTAACCTTCTAAATTTATAAGGGTATAAAATAATTCAGCGGCTTGTTTATAGAATGCATCTTTATAAAAAATATCTGTTATACAAATCCTAATCTATGACCTTAAAATGGTGTAACAATAGCCACGTTTCATACTCTACTACGTCGATCTCAAACTTGATAATATAGAAAATACAGCACGTCAAGCGAGAAAAGTGGCTTAATATTTGTATAACAAATAGTTTTGCCAACCTTCTATGTAAAGATTTAAACTTTGAAGTGACTATATCTAAGTAATACTTAGGATAGGTTAATGAAAATAATAATATTGCAATGAGTTTTAGAAAAAAATCAATGTTTAACACTGCCTTGAATAATTGAAATTAATATTTGGTCGTATATATACAAAATGTATATATATATATATATATATATATATATATATATATATATATATATATATATATATATAATTAATATAGAATTATAAGTATTAATAGAATTATATATAGTATAAATAGAATTATAGGTATTACATCTTTCGGTGTAAGATTTTATTTTTGACATAATATTATGTTTTATCTGGTAAGTCGATCAGTCTGCGAAAGAAGTGTGGTTCCAGGTGATATGCTACAATGAGCGCACATATTGTCAAAATTAATCGTAATAAACCAAAACAAATATAGTACGAGATAAATTTTGGAGTCTCAATTGGCTTTGAGACCTCAAAACGCAGGGATTGATAATGAAGGTAAGAACAGATGTTTCAGGGTGTTTAGGCAAATCTTTTAAACCTACGGCTGTCTTTCCCCTTTCGATCTGATATCAGCAGTATTACTCACAGACAAGCTTTGTTGCCAGGTCAATGATGAAGTGATATAGGAGATCTTGAAGCCTATGAGATTAGACGTACTTCACAAAATACGAATTTTCAATGAAATTTAGCATAAAAGTGAATAGATACTGATTGACCAGAATCTGTCCTTCTTTCCCTGTACAAAAATGCTTCAATAATTTATTCAACAAGTATGGAACTGAGGCCATATTGTTTTATGCAGTAAGTAAATCAATGTCCGCTTTACATCATAAAAAATGCCGTTTTGTAGACCAGAAAATTCTCCAAGAGGCTTCGTAAAATACAAAGACACTCGTGGACGAATTTTCAGCATTGGTCAATTAACAGAGGAGTACTACGAAATAAACATATTTCTCGTCATATTTTGTTTATTACAGTAAAGTTTTGATAGCCTTGAATGTATGAGTTGTGGAAAGTTATTTTAATGCTTAGAATATACACTGGTACTACAGCGATTTAAGTATCGTCGAGGTCTACAATTGCAATTCAAGTCATTACAATTAAGGTAAAGGCGTAACTTCAGGATGCGTTTACCTCCATTTCTTTAAGCTTAACGTGCAATACATCATCAGCCAGACTTGTGAAAACTAGAAAAATGGGATCAAAATTACTGTCATCAAAACAAAAAAACTTGCGCAATATCGACTATACTACCCCCTGGTGGCCAATAAAGTTGATATGGCAAATCTAATAAGAATGGACATATTTACAATGATCTGAGACTAAAAATCGACCATACCAAAACGTAACTTGTGGTAGTAGACCGTAGAAACACCGGCGCTCTCAACGTGGAAACGGTTAGCAATTTGATATACCAGGAATCTAACATAAAAAGTACCGGGTCAAACGAAAAAGAAATATAGAGGTACGCCTGGATCTCCAAGTATGAAACAATTGTACAGAGTATGGGTGGTTCGTAATATATCCAATAAAGTCGTTGATCATTTCAATATTCCTTAACGGAATTAAAATTTGAGTCGATTGTTTGTTTTGGTTATTGATAATCTGTTATTTAATTATCTAATTTGGTGTGTAATACCTGGTGATATAATTGTAAAAAAATTCTCACTCAAAAACCTGTAATACAGCGTTGAAAAATTTAAAAGAATGTAACTATTACAAGACGATAAGGTCTTTTAAATTAGGTAAAATACAAAAAATATTTTCTTTTTAATTAAATAACCATATTATATTCGATTACACTCGGTCTCGTCTTCAAGCCTCACAGCGTAACCCTTAAAATTACAAAGAAATTCTGTCTGCTTATGAACTTAATATTTTTTTAGGTTCTATTAACAAATCTTACTTCCATAATGATTTAGATATAATCAAAAATGATATCCCAAGTTCATATAGTTGAAAAATCATTTGTGGCTTTATAGTAATTAATCAGTCCAATAATATCTACAAATACTTGCCCATCGTACTAAATGGTAATATAAATTAAAATATCATAATCAAAAGAGGGTTGAAAATTGAAAGAATAAAATGTTTAATAAGGTAAATTTTTTTAAGCTTTCACTTTTAACATCATATAAATCAAACAAATCCAATACTTGCGTGAAAATATTCTGTTAAAAATATATGAATTCCATTTAATTATTTCTTTAACCTGTCAAAAATATTAATATTAATAACGGTTTAAGTATTCTCCAGGGATTTCATCAGGGGGTCAATTGTAAGATTAAGGGGCTATGTTAAATTCAATATAAAACAGATTAATCATTATTTATTATTAAAAGAAACTAAATCTTCGCTAAAAGTGTTAAAATGACTTGTGTATACAACGGTTTAAGTATAGACTAAGAATCTTCAATAATTTAATTATGAAACTCAGAGGCTTTGTTATATTAAAAATAAAAAGCAATTTGTCTCACATACAATATATTCAATATATGAATGTTATAAGCAAATGAGAGATTATTATTAAATCACAAGTTGTATTTGAAGAAGTCTTGAGGGCAAATCCATAATTCAAATAATAATTCCGAATGGGCACTTTCATGTTTCGTGAGAATTAATAATAATTATTGAGGACATTTTAATGTTATAATAATAACTGAATATGAAACAAAATTTTTAATTCCCTTTTTAATTGTATATTTTTCCTTTATTTGGTTTTTGATAATTTATTAATTGGCCGCCTATGATTTTTTTTTAAATGTTAATATAATTTATGAGAATCTCACGCCTCTTGGTAAATTGATTATTTAAAAAAAAGTAAAGACAAAATAATTGAAACTTTTCTGCTTTCATGAAAATCTTGCACTAAATTGTATAATATAGCTTTCTAATCGTGTCACGCTGCGTATTAGCATAGCATAAGCTATAAATATTAAAGTCACCAGTTTTTATCTAAAAGTATCACTTTTGAATTCGACTTTTACAGCTTATAGCATTCTAATACCTAATATGAACTGGTTAAAATATTACATATATGAATGCAAAATTTTTAAAAAAGGTAATAGTTTAACTTAGGTTTTTATGCACTTTATTTGTCTTAATCTCTATGCGATATTCTAAACTAACGATCATCACTGACACAGGTCCATGCGGAAAGGAGAGATTCTAATAAAACTGGGTATATCTCCATTTGTGAGGGTGTAGAGATTACAGCACGCTACAAATTTTGGCTTACTTGTGGGGAGACTTACCAGAACGAATAACTTCTTGGAGACGAATCAAATAAACCCGAACACAAATGTTATGTTACAATTATTTCAGATGTTTCCTTGGCCATCTTATTTCTTCATTATCAGATAAGCTCCATGTCACCATACTATTATATTTTGATCAGTGCTATGTGCGTTTATAAGGAAAATATATTTTCAATGGATACCGCATCTACTGCTTCAAATTTGAATAAGTTTTTAATAGTTTAAGAAACACATACGTCTTTATTTTCAACAATCCTATCGCAACATTTATGAAACAATTTATGTGGTTTTTGAAATGTGACTAGATATGTAAAAATATAGCTTTTATAATTACTTACTCAAAAATGTATATTAGTTACTCAAAAGTACAAAGCAAAAATTTAATTGCGTAAAATCTTTGTGTGAATATGTCTTCACACAAATATCTTAAGCAATTCAATTGTGAACTTTACACTTTTGAGTAAGTAATATAGATTTTTGAGTAAGTAATTTTATTTAAAGAGTTTTGGTATTTGCAGATTAATGCAAAATTCACTAAATTAATAATTTTACATGCATCGACGATTTTAGTACTTAGACAATTTGAGATTAATGCAAAATGCAGTTTCTATGCATGCATTGTTGCAATTTTATTGAATATGGGAATATCGCAACGTATAAAAAAAAATCAAAGTTAAACCAATAAATACCCAATTTATTTTAAATTTTCCACTACAGTGTGCAGCTGCCAAAACTGTGGTACATTATAAGACCTTGAACATTATTATAACTGGGAAAATATAGGACAAAAATGTAAAAGTAAAACCACCATTTATTATATTCATCTGGTTGAAAATTATTATAATTTAAAATTAAAATATTTATTTCTTTTTTATTGAATGAGAATATTTATTTAAAATATTAATAAAATTTCTCAAGCATAATTTACCACCATCTATGTAATCAGTGACATGTTAAATCTTAACGTTTCTCAAATAGTTACATAATTCGTTACTTCTAGTTAGCAACCCATAGAAAGCGTTTATTTTGTTTGAAATTAAAAATTTAATTTTGTTTTGCTTAGCTTTTGCAGTGTTTCAGTGCCATATTATCAAACTAAATTTAAATGAAATACAAAATTATTTTTGTAAGGTATAGAACTTTCTCAAGAAAAGAATTAAATTAAAAAAAAAATTTTTTTACTCTTAAACTACTATGTACTTTATACTAAATAAGATACTTAAAAACACATTAGAGCATCAATCGCCAAAACAAGCGATCGGCCTCTTTTTTGCTCTAAGTTTCGTTCCTGCCATAGAAAATTGGAAAGACCAACATATTTGCTAGTTTATCTTTGTTTTCTTTAAGTATATAAGTTAGGGTCTTCTCACAATGGATGCAATTAAAATATTGCGTGCCTGTAAATCTATTCATCCATTAATATTTAGTAAAATTAATACTTTTTCCCCCCATGAATAGCATTTACGATAATTTGATAGTTTCATTTAAATGTGTGTAAATTTCCCATATGTATTTTAATTTATTGGGCATTGTGTTAACCATTCCCACGATCTGAACCAACCATTTCCGCTCTGAGAGCAGCGAGACAATGGTTGATGCAAATTTTTTGATACAATTTTTAGATATCAAAGCAAATTTAGTAGGTTGATTTTGTTGAAAAGGTTTACCATTATCATTATTTTATTATAGGTTAATAAAAAACAAAAGATAAATCAAGATCGGACAGTTGAAATAATATGTGAATAACGAAATTAATACCATTTCTGAGATGTAAATTCTAGATCTTCTTTACAGAAAAGTATTTATTGAAAGAAAAATTTATTATCAAAAATAATTAGGTATATTTCACGAACATTTCCAAACTTTCGTTCAGATTCAATTAAAACTTTAAAAAAATATGTTGTAGATACTATTATAAATGTAGTTCAAATTAAAATCAAAATTACAATTGCAATTATTTATTATTTATTGTTTATACCTATCTGTACTCCAAATGGTTTGGAATGGATTCAGTTATAATTTTCCCCACACTAATATTAAATAATGTAACCTATAACAGAAAATATATCTGTAAAACTTGCAGTACTAAACCTGTCCTACATGTTCATGCCTACCTATTTTCGTTGAAGTAAATAATAATAAAATATCTTGTTCTTATTGAAAAAACAATATGCTTACATGCCCGAACACCTTTCTTGTAATAGCCTTCGTAATGTGTAGGATTATAAAATATTTTATTATTTTCAATTTTTCTTACCATTCTCCTTAATCATTTTAATTAAATTTTCAGCAAACTTAAGTAATTATAAGCATCATAAAATTAGTCTGAAAACAAAGAAAATATTAAAACAAATGTACGTTAAATTTTAACATATACTCATATTAGTCTAACTGTAGTTTTAACCCCTGAAATATTCTAACCTACTTTATTTAAATTGTTACAGCTTTATCTTTTCACCTTTAAAACATTTCTGTAGTACTTATTACTTTCAGTACATTGCGTAAAACTATAAGCCTCTGAAATATACCTTTGAATAATCTGTAGAGTTAAAGTGGGTTTCCGACGTCAGTTTAAATTGTAGAAATAAAGAGAAATTGCCGCTGGAAGGTCACGTCTAGAAGCGACTACGTCGTGTTGCTTTTCGTGAACTTTATTAATATAACACCGAATAGTTACCTAATTTGCATTAAATATAAATGGATATTGTTTTAAGTAATTTGAAAGCATTTAGGCTAGTAAAGGTGTTTCTAGAATGTGTTTCAAGCTACGGTCATTCGTGCTGTTTAAATTTTACCAATTCTCTTGTATTTTGCTTTCGAATTGTAAAAGTGGGGCACTGAAATGATACATTTTTGTAGAAAATTAAAAGTAAATTTTTTCGATAAAAAAATATAAAAAGTGTTTCAATACTAAATAATATGCGTTAAAAATAAATTTGTTTGCATAAGCTAAAACTAACAGTATTGGCACCTATTGCAAGTCAAATATTCACCATTAAAGTAACTCACAAGAAACAGCCACTACGAAGCAGAAAAAACACAAAAGAAATTAACTAGATATAACAGAATATGGTGATTAAAATTTCTAGTATGCATAGATTTTAATAAAAATATAATTAAAGAAAAAGTTTTTTTTTCTATAGGCGCCGACAACGACGTTTTAAATTTATTTCTGATGTTATGTATGTTTTATCCCACGTTATTAAAGAAAAAAATTATATTACAAATCTTACAAAATAATAAAAGTTCTGAATTCGTCTTGCCAATAATTAAAGAATAGTTAGTTGATCCTAATAGGGATATTAGATTTGTAAAAAGTGTGGTTCAATAGTTTCTTAAATTTTATTTTTTCTATCGTTTGTTAGATTTGATGTATAAAATTCATAAAGGTGTTTTATAAAAAAATACATTTCTTTTTATAAAATTTTGAGTTTTTATTACGGTTATAATCTCGAAAATGGTTTGATTTTTCTACATTTACCAAAAACATTTTACTTTCAAAATAATGGGAAGAAACAACCTTGCAAAACTATGATGTAAGAAAAAATAAAATCTATACAAAAAACTTAACAAGTAATGAACAATAGAAGCAAAATTGTGTTTTCTTTTGCCTGTGAAATTTTTTAGACGACGTATATGTATACATACAGATATAATGTTTATAAATAAAATAATTATGGACATTTTTTTAATTTTCATACATACTTCTATGTGTATGGAACTACTGTTGTATTGTTGGTTCCACATAACAGTTTTTTATTAATGATAATAGGCATATTAATAAAAATCATACATAAAACATATATGTAAAGTAGAACCAGCGATATATCTATCAAAGAAAACGTTCATCAAAATAGTATTTTTCAGTCGTGAATTTCGAACTGTCAAAAAAGTAACCATGGCAACAACGACAAAAACTATACCCCTACCTTTCTATTGCGCATGCGCGGCTTGTAGGCCATTTGGTGGTAAAAAATTCAGTTTTTAGTCCAGAAAAGATGTCTGAAGCTGCTTTATCGATTTTAATAAAACAATATAGTTCATGTTTATTCACTAAAATGTAACACAAAAAAACATTCCTCTCCCGGTTTGCATAGATACTCCACTGAATACCATTTAAAACCTTATAAAATACCGGCCAAATGCGAGTTGAAATTGTGCACAAAACTTCTGTATCACCAAACAATATTAAACTTATAAATTTATATTTCTCAAAGACACTGAGAAAAATAAAGTTTCTGCGGTGGTCATACTAAAAATATCCCATGGCTGAAAAACTACACAACGTATCTCATTCAAACCAATTTTTTGCTTGGAAGTTTATTTTAAGTTCTACTATTTAAATTTGTTTTTATTGTCTATTGAATTTAATGAAAAAAGGTTATTTTGGAATTTCTATATCATTTTTAAGACCACACTCCTATGTGCACTGGTACATGTAACTCAGACCACACGCCTATGTGCACTGGTACGTGCACTCCATACATATAACTAAGGGATTATATTTTTCACCCCTCAGTTACCTGTATAGCGTGCCACCCCTTAATTTTTTATCATAATTTCACTATTTCATTATATAGCGGTTCAGAGAAGACACCTACCATTCAACTTTCGTCTGTATAATGCCAATAGTCTCCGAGTTAAATGGTTGTGACATATGGACAGACAAATAGAACGAAATTGTAATGGTTTCGTTTTTTCCATTTGGCTACGAAACCATAAAAAATAAATAACACCAATTTAATTTTTCAGCATTAGTAATGAATAGTAAGTAATATTTTCTTTAAACTAACGGACACAAAAATACTGAATGTACCACTACAAATAGAACGTACAACTATAAATTTATTCTCACTAGACATGCTATTGGCTGCTGGGGACTCTAAAAAGTTTTTCTAATTTTTAATTCAGTCCCAGAATTTTTCGGTTCCACGGAGGAGAAGTATACATAACGATCATGATTCTTTAGAGAACAAGAGTATTTCATGTTTAATTAAGTATAGAATATTCAATTAAACACAATATTTAAAGCAGCTGTAGATTATATATTGACACAGAGAATATGATGCTCACACTCGTAATTTCATACAGATAGCTTAAACGATTCTCCCATTATCACACCATTTTGAAGGAAATGGTGTGATAATGGGAGAAAAACCTCTATTTTTCATAACGACCCGTTAAACATTTTTGAAACAAAAATAGGAATCCCTTTTTTTGACTAAGTGACATATTTCCTAACACAGTGAGACTGATTTTAGATAAAGCGGAAAACAAGATTAATATGACGAATAGATTTATTAGACATTTTTATTGTTTCGTGGCAAAATTGTCTGATTTGACAATAACCTCTGTCAAAGAGAATTTTCTGTGAAACGATTAGACATAAAAATATGAAATTTAGCGCAGAAATAGTCTATCATGACCCAATTAGTATAGTGAAGCATAAAAAATTCAATTTTAAAGGTTCAGGGTATAATTCGAGAATTTAAAAAAATATTTTTCAAAGTCTTCACGTAGTGAGTCCAATAATGGCTTATTGAAGCACGAATTCAACAATACAGATGATTAATTTTTTTAAATAATTTATTTACAAATTTTTCGGGAAAAATGTTTATAAATTGCTGTCCCCATCCTTGTAAGTGAAAGATCATTTAAAAATTTGTGAAAAAACCATGAACATTTATAATTAAGTTTAGATTGTACGAAACCATCAGTTTATTTTGTATTAGTGCTGTACAATCGCTTATAGAGAAAAAGGTTTTTTAAACGTTTATTACTATGCAAGGCCCAATTTTAGTTCTTTTAATAACGGCACACTGATTATATAAATATATTTTTTAAAACACTCTAAGTGAAGTCAGTTCATAGTTTTAAGTAGATAAACCCCTTTACTCCTAAGTCATTATACTTTTGCCGTATTTAATGTTGCTTAAGCTCCAAAGACAAAACTCCTAAAAGATAAATCGTATGAGTTCATTGACATCTCCATACAACAACGAACATATAGCACTTGATTATAATAATTACAACCATTAATTCCCAAACAACCAGCATCGTGCGTCCCCTCTAAAGGTACCCTAGTTAGTAACTAAACTACAACAATGCCGGCAAACAGAACGAAACACGACACAAAACAATGGTCACGCAACTATACACGTTAAAATCAACAGTAAAACGTGTATGCACAAATACACAAATAACCCTGTACTTAAGATCTCTGTACTTATACAGTACAGAGATCGTAGGGTGACCATAATTTGTATAAGGGGTTAGATCTTTTTAATGTATAAGAAAAAGTTAAATATTAAGCAAGTTTGTGTTGTGCGTGAACTTCTTTATACTATTATTATCTAGAATAATTATTCTATGCATTTTGATGAAAAAAAGGACAAAATTTATTGCAATTTATTGTGACGAAACATATCAAGACGGTATTTATTGGTATTCGGTGTTGACACTTGAGAACTTGAACAAGTGATAATGTATACAATTAATACGTAAGACGTTATTAGTATTATTATAAAAATTAGTATAAATAATTCCAAAAAATCGCCCAAGATAAATGTACATGCTTTCTGTAATAGGTTTGTTGTTGGTGTCAGTCCCGAAATCATAATGCGTGTACCACTCCGTGCTGTCTGTAATAGACTTATAGTTGGTGTCACCCAATAATAACGTTGCCGGGTCCTATTTTACGAAGACAATTTGGAAAACCTGCATTCTTTTATAAGTGTTTCATTTCCAGTAGTAATATTCAATAATTTTAAAGAATTTGAATACCCTTGATGAAATAAATCCCATGGGACGATATAATTCTAATTGGATTTAAGGGGGGGATTCCGTAGGGTCTGTGGTAAGTCTCATGATTTTATTGCAATCAACTCGTTAAAAAAGAAGATACGGTAATTTGAAATTTTGATACAGAGCACATATAGTTGACAAAAAAATTATTCATAATATTATAAATGGCGTTATTAGTACTTTGATCTATAATCTTACATTTAATTTAAAAAAATTACCAAAAATGTCATGTGATCGAAGTCACGTTCACAGCTAGTAAAAGATAAATTAATAATGTACACTGTCCCGATACACGCAACAAAATACTGGCAACCCTACCTGGGAGCAAAGCGAAACGAATATTATTAAGACGTTGTTTAATTATGACCTTTCAAAGATAAGCGTATTCATATTTAACCCAGCCCGCCCATGCTGAGTGTGTGTTTGCAGGGTTGTGGCTCTGGGGCGGGCATAATTTCACGGCGCCTCACAGCTCTCTGACAAATATTTCGACGTAAATGTCACCGTGCTTTTGATATGCGGATGCAACGCCTCTGTAATTCTCTATACTATCTGTGTAGAGAATTACAGAGGCGTTGCATCCATAACTTGTCATGTTGGTTTTTTGTTTGTAATTTTGTCGTCGGATATTTTAAATTTCTGTAAATAGAAGAAAACTGACAATGCAAATATTGGACATAATATAATTTTAGAACTAGGAAGTTGCAGAAATTAGTTTAGTTTCCGTATAAAGGTATATATATATATATATATATATATATATATATATATATATATATATATATATATATATATGTGTGTAATATTAATATTAATGTGGTATCCTGTATTTATTATCAAAGGAGTTTATTCACTTCATTTCATAAATAGCTTAAAAGAAAGCAGCTGAATGGCCTTTAAATAATGGATTTAATTGTTTAAATTTTTTTGGGTCACTTTTCTATGCCACTTTATTCTTTCAGTTAGTATTCTTTCTAACTGAGACGTATATAGCCGGTATATTTTTAAATCAGTGAATTCGAAATAATAGAAAAATAAACTTTTCAATGTATGAACAAGATACTTTGTAGAATTTCCAATCATGGATATACGAAAGTAGCTAGGTAAGACGATGTATAAACGCCGATAATTATATTTGGAAGTGAATATTTACAGGAAAAGTTACAAAAACCTCTTGTCGAAAAAATAAAAATTATGAAGATAAACGACCATCGAGATATTAAAACCATATTAAATGTTGCCCGTACATTTAGTATGGTTTTAATATAAAATGGGAGGACAATAAAAATGTAAATATGGAATAAGTGAATGGAGAAATGAAACGTGGAAAACTTTGGTTGAAAAAATAGAGGAATATTAAGAAAAATGATATCGTTGATGGAGAATAAAAAGTTACACAGATTTTTTAAAGTTAAGTAGAAATTAATGAGCCGAAAGATATGCGTTGGGATAAAAACATATAGCGTGTGACAATATAAATCCTTGGTAAAACTAAAAATGCTTATGCCAGTCTTATATTGTTTATTTAATAAACGACTCTAAAAAAATAGAACAGTCGCTGAGCACAAAACAAGACACAAGACAAAACAAGAACAAGACGAAACAACACGAAACAAGAGTTTTTGTAGAAATTTTTTTATGAAAGTTGAACTATATATAAATGAAAGTTGAACTGTATAAATCTTATGAAACTCGATAGACTTCAGATAATTAACGAATCAATAGATCACAGAATTATTGAAATCGGTCAAGGATTGCGATTTATAGCGTGTCCCCATACACATATACGTACATACGCACTCAAACACATGCGTATAGATCAAAGGATGCAGAGATAAGTAGATTTAAGAAGGCAAATTAAAATCATAACAAATATTAATATAAAGAAAAAGATATTACTTTTAGAGAAACATGTCTTCTTTCCATATAGCCATATTAAGGGCTGATTACATATAAAATTACCCGAGCTTTAATTATTTTTACGGTTAGTACTCAAGGCTGGCACGCAGGTCGACAATAAGGCACGCACCTGTGGAGGTGTGCTATATTGAGTTAACTAATTAGTTCTTAGCGATGAGTTCGGAACTTTCCTGGAAAGATTGTCAAAATTTCCAGAATATTTTGTTACAATATATAAATAAGCCGAAGACACACTAGGTTCATGATAGTTAGTTTAGAGCCTTAAAGTGTATTACATCAAAGGAAATATATTTAAATTAACATCAATTGTGAACTTTCTACTTTATTAGATAATGTTTTTTAGGGTTTCGTAGCCAAATGGTGAAAAACGAAACTCTTATTTTGTCCTATCTGTTGTCACGCTGTCTGTCCATATGTCACGGCCATTTTACTCATAAACTATTGGCACTATATAAATTAAATTTGAATGGTAAGTGTTTTCTATGAATCCCTATATAATTAAATAATGGAATTATGGAAAAAAATAATATTAGGAGTGGCTCTCCATACATGCAACTGAAGTTTAATAAAAATTCAATGCACCTAGGCGTGTGGTCATAAAAATTATATAGAGGTTCCAAAAATAACCTTTCATTTAAATTAATATTTGGTGAGATATGCGCTTCAAACGTCTTAAAAAGTGTATCCCCCATAAACTTGTTAACTAACGTATTGTAAAAAAAATTTAGATAGAAATACTTAAAATAAACTTTTAAAGAAAATTGTTTTGAAAAAGATATGTTGCGTGGTTCTTTTGATATGGGGTGTTTTGATATGGGGTGATTTATATTTAAAGACGGGGAAATGAACATTTCACTACTTTTTTTCGCATTTCGAATCAAAGTATAATTGTTTGAAATGAATCCTCCAAACTTATCTTTTTAGCAATTTTGACGAGGAGTAAATTTGCAGAAACTTAATAAGTATACCCTTTGCTGCCAAATTTGTTTTTTATTAGGTAACTGTTAACATTTTAATCGTTTTGATACAGTTCTTATATACTTCAAGACTGATATTATTCTATTATTTTAATTTTATCTGTTTATCCTCTAATTCATATGATACAGTAAGCCTTCTTTATCAGACAGCATATTACTGTTTTCTAAAATTAAATCTGACAACACCCGAATCAAATATCTAGCTCAAGTTTAATTATAAAATAACATAAACAATATGCCGTTCTCCGAAGGGACGCCCCTGCTTAATTTAATAATGAATCAGAGTTTAGAGATTGTGGGACACAACGTAAACTTGTAATTATGTGGCTCGGATGCGGATTTGCTTTCAATTTAGTTTCAATTGTTCCTCGACTGGGCAGGAGGATACAATAGGATCGCTGTATTTGAGGAAGTAACTTGATAGTTGTTGCAATTGAAAATGGGCTGAAGTTCGCTTTCAATATCGCTGATGAAACTGAGATTGCGGTGAAACTACGGTTTTTGCGCACTTTATGAGTTAACTTGAGACGTCTTGCTTCGCTTTGTATTTAAGTTATTATAAGTCGCGTAGCGCAGGCGACGTGTGGGCGCAGTGAACATATCAGTGTTTTTAGTGGTAAATGTCAGATAGACACAGATAGAGAGACATTTAAATTGCTTTTCTCATCCAAATATAATGGTAAAGCATTGATAAAATATGAAAAAAAATTATTTTATGAGGAAAAAATATTATAAAACCAAAAATATATAAAAGAGAGATCCTATTCCATTTAATTAAATGTGTTTTTTGTGCTAAAGTAATGAAAACTATTTGAAAAGAAAATTTAGTTTTTGGTACGTCGATAAATTATTAATACCACTAAATAAAAACAAAGACGACAAATAAACTTGTGTTCTGATATAAATAAGCGGACATTTTTTAATGACCAATAAGGATATTAAATTTGAAAGAATGACATTGTTAAAGCTAAAAAAAATATGCAATAATGATGTAGATTAATATTTATATACTTGTATAATATATTCGTCATCTTAACAAATTTATATATTAAAATAATTGTAGCCTATTGGAATGATAGTGTATATATTCAGTAATCTACAAATATTTATCGATATTCTGCTAAGACGAGTAAACTATTCTCATATTGAACATTTTTTTTCTTGTATCAAAGTACGATTCTGTAAGATCAAAAATCCACGAAATAAATTAGTACGTCTCTTATATTGGCTGTCAACCGACTATCTAATACGATTTTTTCCACTGTGTTTTCTACCTGTGTCTGCCAACATTAAACAAAATAAGTCTAGTGATTTTTATACTGGAACTTTAAAACAGTTTTTGTTTATAAATTAGATATTGCCAAAAGTATTCATAAATGACAAATTTGTGATGCTGTTGTTATTTTTACCAAATAATAATAAACCTGTGATATAGAGTCTTTATTACCGGTATGATTCCTCGAAAATACTTTGAAAGATATGGCACGAAACGTGGCATGTCATTATATACAATTTGTAATAAGCGGTGTTTCAGATAAGGCGATTGTATGGGGTTCAGAAATAATCACTAATTTTCGCAGTCACAACCAATACGTTGTTATAACCGATGTCACTAGAACTAATTACAATTCCACAGTATTATATACGTATATTGATTCACAGTATTTTTATATACAATATAATTTTACCTACATCGATTCATGAAGCATTAACTGCTCTCGCTTATTATCGGTCACATAAAACTTTTTTGGTTATTTAAGAATTAACTTGGATTTATTTGGAGGAATGGAGAGAAATCGAAACTGATTTAATGTCGGTAATTTGTTAAGTTTAATGAAGAGGTAGGAAAGGAATACTGAGAGAGGATAAGTGCCATAGGACAATAAAGAAAAATGAACGAGTGACGTGAAATTATGATTGTTTTCTTAGAAATGTTTTGCCAAAAAGTCTATTCAATATGATTGAATCAAGATAAAATTTAACTGATGGCACTGTCCGCTTTTCGAGTAGGAGACATTGTTACTTTGCACATTTCTAGATCTTTCACATTTCTAGCATTTTTCATATGAAATGCACTCAAAATATGGCCCGTAGTCTAATAAGTAGTGACGACATTGCATTTCAAATTTAAACACTGTTACCTAGTGGAAATTAAAAAACTGCTTTTTAATGTGTCGATGATTTGATGATTGCACATAAAAGAAATAAATGGCGTTGTCCTCGACAAACTCTTCAAACAAATATTCAAAATTATTTATGTATTTATTTACAAAATATGTGATATTTCCTGGATCATAAGTAAATTTTGTGTTATATTTTATATAAATTTGTTCATCTGTGGAGATGCAGATGGTTAACACAGACATGCATATATCACATTGACACAAGATTTCTGTTCATACGTACATCACATTGATACAGGATTTTTTATATACGTAAGATAAAAGAACGAAGTAAAAACAAATGATACAAATATACAGAGCAGCCACAAAGTTAGTGGGGTCATGCCGGCAAATGGCTCAAAACCAATTTCTCTATTCGATGAAAATAGTGTCTTCTTTAAAAAAAAATATTAAAATTAAACAATCAAGTGAGTACTTTTTAACGTTCAGAACCAAGCCTAGAAACGACTGATGAAAAATAATTCTCTAAACACTTGGTGTCTGCATATCTATCGTTTATAAGAATTTTTATGGGATCATATGATATACAGTTATGTAAGTTAAACGGTCGTCGAAAAGTCTATTAGGAAAATGCAGAAACTTTAAATTTTGGCATAATTACAGGTTACAGTTTTCTAATTATAAATATAAATTAAATTCCTCATAATTATATTCTAATTAAAGAATTGTGCACAAAAAGTTGAATTTCAATAGTAACGGACAGTTTTGGAGGATGAGAGAGGAGACAAAAATAATATTTTTACGGGCATCGAGTATTATATCACATGAAAGCTAAATTTCAATAATAAAGTTTAACTTCAATAGTAAGGGACAGTTTTGAAGGGTGAGAGACTAAGCGAAAATAATATATTTTCAAGAAAGTCGCGTTGAATATCAAATGTAATCTTATTAGAAGCGGAGTCCAAAAACATATAATTAGTTTTTATTGCAGTGTAATTTTTTCCCAATAAGTATTATAATTAATAATATTGTGCAAAAATTGGATTTTAATTCTAAGTTTTGAAGCATGAGAGCCGAAGCGAAAATTTTTTACGGACGCTGTGTTGAAGATCAAATGAAACCTTATTAGAATGTGATTTCAGAAATAGATCATTAGTTTTTGTTATTATGTAATTATTTCCTCATAAATATTTTAATTAGAGACACTGTTCAAACAAATTTTAATTTCAATTGTGAGGGATAGTTTTGAAGTGTGATAGAGGTGGCCAAACAATATATTAAGGATGTTGTGTTAAATATCAGAAGAAAGCTTGTTTCTAAAAATCTTAGTTCCGATACATATAATAAGCTTTTATTATAAAGTAAGTTTCATATCAATATCTCTAAAAAGTCCTTGTGAGTCGAGTGTCAATATACTCAAATATCGCGCACGCAATTGCCGTCTGCACGCATTACGCGCGGATGCCGCCGAATGGCAAAATGTTTAGTTTGCAAAACCGTTATCGTGAAACTTAGGTATAAGTTTAAAAACGTTTACTTGTGTTAGTTTCATAGATTTTTACAAATGCAGCAGTGTCTTGTTCCGATAGATAGATAGAATTATGCGTACAAACATTAGCTATTTTAAGTAAAATGCCGTTTGGCCTCGTAGATAGTTTTACGATCTTACAGATCTTACAGATTGTACGTACGTTTCTTTACCGAAATGTGTCTTCTAATTTGGAAAACTAATCACGTAACTTAAACTTGTATTTGGCATTTTTTCGAATTTAGACACAAAATATAGAAAATAATATATTAAATAAAAATAGAGTTAATTAAAAAAAAAACCATTTCATTGCGGAGTTTAATCTCACCCACATATTAAAAATAGGCATGAAGCATTTTCTACTAACATATCTGCTTACTTTGTCAGTAACAGACAATGAGACCATTGATATATTATAAAGAGAATGGAAGGCATAAAGTAAAGTATTTTTAAGTTTAAAATTATTATTATATATTTTAGGTGTAACAATATATTTTAAACGACATTTTTTTTAGAATTTTACAAAGCTATATATTAATGAATTTATGTGTGAATTAAATATAACCCTTATGTTTAGTATTTGTAGAAATAAGAACAAAATATACTGAATTTGAAAAAGAAAAAAAAAATATTTAAATGCTAACATAGCCGACAGCTCCGACATCAGCTAGATAATTATTATTTTACATGTCGAATTTGACCAGGTGCTAAATTAAGAAATTATTCGTTCCTTAAGTATATACTTATGAAAATATTGTAAAATTCAGAGCAATATAATACATTTTTAAAAGTAAAAACAAAATATGTAAGGACGTATATAACACTCCGATGTATAACGTAAAACACTTCGTAACGTTACGTGTAGCTACTATCTCAAATGGTATCATTTCTTAAAAAAATCCGATAGTCCTTTGCAACAGTATATTGGATACTGTCTTTGATTTCCGACTTAGACTTGATACAGGATAAATTGTTCGTATTAGAAAAGATAAATTACCACTTAATATCAGAGCCTTTGTCCCTAAACGGACACAAACGATATGGTATATAATCATTAAAGAGAACATCCTTAATTCAGCATTTAGCTGTTTTCTTCATTATATATAAACAATTAAATCGTATAAATAATTAACCTTAAAACTTAAGTATCAATAAATTGCCATCAATAACCGACTACTCCGGCGTAACTGAAATAAGTCAATTAATAAAATATGAGTGTCGGTCACCTAAACTTGCGATAAATGTGAGTATTTATTAATTAACAGGAATATTAGCCCGACACGACAATAGATTCTGGGTGAGGCATTTTTACAATATTCGGCAATAATTGCGCAACGTCACTAATATTGGCGCCAATTCTAACACGGCACCGATACGATATATACCATTTTATACTAAACTAACGGAATTCTATAGCGACACGCCCGTACTAAAAATACGGGCTTTATAGTTGTTTTCCTTTCGAAAACAATGCGCAGAAGCAACAGCAAGATGAATGAGCGGTCATTTCAACTTGGCGTTTTAACATATTTTAAATTGTAGTGTTACTATTAAAAATGTTATGTTTTAAACCTGTATTTTTACATAAAAACCATTACACAAACATTTGAAATTTTACACTGAAATATGTGTTTCCGATTTTTTTTGGCCGATTGATGAATTATTAAATAATTGGTACTCTATATTTGTTCATTCAAGCATGTAGCAATACTAAAATGAAAATATATAAATGAAATGGGAAGTCGATTTTATTTCAGTTGGCTTTCGAGGAATTTCTTAGCAAAAATGAAAGTTACGAAAAACATTTTAATAAATATATTGCTTTCTTTCTTCGTACGTATTCATTTCTGCGGTAAGGACAAATTTGAACATACCTTTTTATTACTATTGGTCTTGTAGTACAGAACCTTCCTTAATGAAAGAAGAATTATCAACAAATAGCAGGCTTCACACTTATTTCATATTCTTATCCAGAACGTTTTTTTTTCAGCAAAAGCAAAAGCAAAGCAGGTAAGAAAGCAGCAGTAATATAAGGGCATGTTTGAAGACGTGTCAGTATTGAAGTCAAAGTGGAGTGAAACTGTGCTCCTTCATGGTAAACATGACACAATCTAGCATGCTGATACATTTATTGCTATCAGGTTACATTTAAACTGATATTCGAAATTCAATTTATCAGAAGAAGGTTTAGAGGCAGTTCCGCTTCCGTAAATATGAATGCTTCTACCATTTACGCGTCAATCAAGTGCCATATTAAGTATCCTGGTATTATTATTTATTCTGCGTCCATTTCATGTTTAAAATTCTATTTAATTTCCTCTCGTATTTTGCCCTTTTGAAGCTCAACTTATATTTTATATTCAAATTTAAATCATCGAACAAAACAATTCTTGACATTATCCACTACCGTCGACGACTGGTTTGATTTTGATATCTTGATAATAAGTGAAGTGCTTTTTTATGAACATAACATAAAGATTAAAAATTTATTTTTTATAAATTATTAATTTCTTCTTTTTCCACTCCGATTTTTTGGAAATATTTAGAGAATTTTTTTTTCAATTTGGTAGTCTATGAACAATTGTATCTTCAAAATGTACAGCAATATTCATAGTTATGTTAAATGCTGTTTAAATTTTTATCACTATCCATTATTTAAATAATTATGGATAATATGTTTTGAATTATATAAAATATCGCTGGGCGGGAAATATTAAAAATCTTTAGGTTTTAATTTAGCGCAAATTTCTCTAACACGGAAAATATGTCCATAAAGGAGTTTCGTATTAAACTTATTCTAATATTGTGAGGACACGCCGTTAGGCAGTTTCTTTACCTAATAAGTTTACTGCCATTGTATGTGACACGAGAAGAGGTTTCATCGTCAAATGTTCCTTGAAGTCTATTGTACTTTTATACTGACTGATGGCGTAGGGAAAGTCATCAAAATTTCATCATACGATTTTTTCTGTGCTAAAATCATTTTATTACTCAAAAACAATTAATAAATTGTTCCTAAAAATTACTAAATAAATGAGTTTCATAATTTCAAACGAATATCGATAACTAAAGTGTTCCATTTACAAAATTACGAAGCTGTTATTGAATATATTTGGCGTCAATTTTGCAGAAATTCATTATTCAAAATGGAACTAATTACGTGATGTAGTATTATATACTGTACTTGATGTGATGCTGTACTTTACGTACTTTACGTGCATACTGTACTTTACGTGATGTAGTATATATACTTCTACTTTATGTAAAATCTTTACCATGACCTAGGTTTCATTGTATTACATCTTCAGTTGGGCAATCAGCAAAGATTGATCTTTGGTGTTGCTTTGTTATCAATTATTATATATTTCAGTACTTATTTTTATCGATAGATGGAGCAAAATTGTTTAGTAATGATCTATTCGTTTTCTAGATTCCGTACTTGAAAGGGAAAAAATGAATCCTCAATAATATTACTTACGCCTTCTTCTGCCATAGTTGTTTTCTTCAGAAAGCACTTGAAATAGAAACTTAATACTTGGCACTTAATATTTCACACATATCTCAAAAATATTTAATAATAAGGGAATTTTAGAGGGAAGGAGGTAAATTGAATATTCGAATTTTTTTCAAATTTCGAGTATCGTCGAAAGGGTTAAATATAAGGGTGTTTGAATGGATTAGTTAGGGTAGTTCTAAATATTTTACTCTATTTTCAGAGACCTAGTAAAGAATAAGAAAGAAAAGTACTTTTCCTTATCACTGAAACTACTGAACATACATACAGCGCTAATTCTAGACGTCACACTTTAGAGGTATTCATGATAATATATATGATACATATATATATATATATATATATATATATATATATATATAAATATATATATATATATATATAGTGTGTGTGTATGTGAGTATTCTCTTCACTTAATTATATTAGTTATTATCAGATTGCGCTAGGAAGTCCATATTAGTGGTGACCTTTGACGAATAAAGTAATTTTACTGTAAACGAGTTACAGGACCCTCCCCGGAGTTACATTTTTTATTTAGTATTTAATCGAACGGAAAGACAAGTTAATTGCCTCCAATGTTTAAATCGATTAAATCATATATTTTACTTGAAAAAAAAAGACACGATGATAAAAATAGGAATTTTAGAGGGAAGGAGGTAAATTGAATATTCGAATTTTTTTCAAACTTCGAGTATCGTCGAAAGGGTTAAATATAAGGGTGTTTGAATAGATTAGTTAGGGTAGTTCTAAACATTTTACTCTATTTTCAGAGACCTAGTAAAAAATAAGAAAGAAAAGTACTTTTCCTTATCACTGAAACTACTGAACATACATACAGCGCTAATTCTAGACGTCACACTTTAGAAGTATTCATGATAATATATATGATATATATATATATATATATATATATATATATATATATATATATATATATATATATATATATATATATATAGTGTGTGTATGTGAGTATTCTCTTGACTTAATTATATTAGTTATTATCAGATTGCGCTAGGAAGTCCATATTAGTGGTGACCTTTGACGAATAAAGTAATTTTACTGTAAACGAGTTACAGGACCCTCCCCGGAGTTACAGTTTTTGTTTAGTATTTAATCGTACGGAAAGACAAGTTAATTGCCTCCAATGTTTAAATCGATTAAATCATATATTTTCCTTGAAAAAAAAGACACAATGATAAAAATACATTTTGATCTGTTCCGAGTTCAAACTCATAGTTACATGACTGCACTGTTACCTGTTCTCGTATCGTGCTACATCTACTAGAATTGTGTACGTAGATATCATTGCAAATTGCAATATTGCTCAACCATGCGCTGCGTAATGAGGAGACACAAATTGAAAACTAATTGCATATTTCGATAAATTACAGCTCGCTACCTTCTGTTGCTACAATTGATGCCACTCGTATTCTGCTTTCATTACTTGCGGTAGCTACTTTATAGAGGAGAATTCAATTTGGCTGGCAGGTTGCCGCTCCTAAATTGTATATCAAATAAGAATGAATGGATCAATTTAAACTGGTGCTCGTTGAAATTAAAATTTAGAGGCTCTCAATTTAGTTCCCTGAAGGGAAAGTTGAAATCGGTATGAAGACCTCAGGCTATGTTTACTTTTTATATCTGCATATTAAGTTTCATCCCTAATTGAATGAGGGTGCATAAATATGTTACGGCTCAAAATGTCGATTGCTCATTTAAAACTTCAGATAGATCAAGATGAACTGGTCATCTTAACATTAATTTTATATCTTAACTAATATCAAGAATTGTATTTAACAAATAGCTCGCAAATAAGTGTTAAGTGTATAGTGTTGAGTCATTGATATTTTAGATGCTATATATCGATTAAGTTTGCATGAAATAATATCTCAATAAAATTGTATTCTCCCAAAATGTCGAATTGATCAGAGGCACTCAAGATTTTACAAAAGTAATAAGAAAAATATTTCACAAACTATTCAAAAAAATATTTCTAGAAAATGAACTTGTACCAATTTCAATTCAGAGCATTTTATTTATTTCTACGTCCATTTTTCGGATTGTAATTTTCATAGTCAAATACACCGGAAGTACAATGATATGGACAAATGTTTACTATCTCAGGGATACAAACGATATTATTTAAATATTATGTTTTAAAAGGGCCTTCGTATATATATATATATATATATATATATATATATATATATATATATATATATATATATATATAAATATATATGTATATATATATATATATATATATATATATATATATATATATATATATATATATCTATATATACACTACATGGAAAGACGTAAAGTGTGATATTGGTTTACCTAATTAATTTAGGTTTGAAACTTTGTATGATATTGCTATTATGCAACTGGCCAGCATGATTTAAAAACCGACCAACTGTGAATCTGTGTTAGGCACCGAAATTTCCGTACCTAATTTGAAATGAAAATAATTTATTTTTCATTTACATTGACTGCTTAGCACAATAAATACTTAATAATATCTAATATAAAAAGTAGAAGGATGGCATGTATATTGTTAATGTCTCAAATACCATGACATTTAGAATTATTTTTATAGTCATCCTATAATCTTTGTGTAAGCTTCCAAAAATCCTGTTTCTTTTATCATAAATTTACGTTCACAAATCACAGAAGGGAATATACGTTTTTGCATATTTTTCAGTGTGTCTATGAGAATAAACCAAATAAAATTATTTAAGATGGAGAAAATAATATTTTTAATAATCTTACAGATGCAGCCCTTTTAAACGATACTCGGTACTAAGTATTGAATTTGATTATTAGTATTTCAAGTATTTATTTACCTCTACCTTAAATTTTCAAATTTAAATTTGAGTGTATTGATATATATGCTGGTCAATATAGTTTATAACTGTGCCAAATTTAAAGTTTCTACATCAGGCGGTTTCTGAGAAAAACCTCTGTAATTGATGGGTAGAAAGACACTTCATTGAACTTACATGAGTTTCTTTAACTCCTTTCAGGAACCGAAAATAAAAAAGTATGATTATTACACAGATTAGTTTGAAATTGAAATTTTGCATAAGAACTGTGTCCTTTAATCGTTTGAATATCATAGTGTTCCATATTATGGCTTAGCTTATTTGCCTAGAGTTGCAAGATGTTTAATTATTGCCAGTAAAATTATTTCGAGGGAAACTCGGAATTGAGGCATAGATTATATGAATAATGCTTGAATGCGAATGAATCTGAAACGCTAGAATGTTTAAATGGGAATAAAAATCTGTCATAATTCCTAATATAAATGTGGCATTATTCATAACTTGAGTTTGAACTGTTTTAAAGTGCTGAATATATCGGTTTAACTCCTGAAAAAAAACTAATATGCGCTGCAATCTCGAAGCTCAAGTTGCGCCATAATGCATCACACCGCCCGGAAGTTGCTGCAATATTACATCCGACCTCATTTAGCTCGGACGGCGGACTTTCAATTATATCGTGAGCAAGTTTAGTGCATACGGAATGAGCTGATCTTTGTCAGGATGGTGCTTTTGTGCAGAGCTGTATAATTGCTCCTCCCCTGGAACTTTGCAAGTTTGTAGATGACCGACAGGTATATAACAATTGAATCATTTTGGTGGCACTATATTCTCACCGTGAAATTTTAGTTCAATGCAACAAATTAAGTTTTAAAGAGGGTTACTACTCTTAAGGGTTTTGAAATGCTTTTCTCTAAATTTTCTTCTACCTGCCACGCTGAAGTTCTTAAACTACTTTCATTGTTAGAAAACTGATTAAAAGCAACTAATCGAGACACTTAATCAAAATATTGGTGAATTACGGTTTGCATAGGAAACTCAGAAATGAAAATTGTATTGTGACTTATGCCACTATAACCAACTGAACCAACAAAATTTACGTATATATTTACCATACACATGATACGTGTGCAAATTACGTATACCTAGTATCTATATAGAAAAGAAAATTGATGCTTAAGGGTACGGTCAAACACAGCATATTGGGAAATTGCTCTTATAGAAAATACACGTAGATTCCGTAGAGACGGGATCAAAGTCCAGGGACGGAAAGTTACGTGTCGTATTATCGCTTTTTATGTTAGGACGGCGCAAGAAGCGTGCAATTTAGTTGATTGATATGTTTTCACGCTTTTACATGTTTAGTCGCCATAAGCAGTTAATATGCTTTTGTCCTAAATGGTCTGAAACTTATATGTCAAGTTTTCCTTTGTATACCACAGGAATAGTTGATGCGTACAATTTAATTGATTGGTATATCTTCACGGTTTTTCGTAGACGGTGATATTGTGTGATTATCCACTCATTTCTATGTGTATATGCTTTTGTCCTAAAGGGGCTGAACGTTATATGCCGTTATATCGCTTCATTGTTGGAGGAATTTGTGAAACGTGTTATTAAAAATTTAAAATTAAACTGAAATTTGCTGTCCAGGTCATACATAATATAATATTGAAAATAAAATGTCTTCAAAATTCGTGCATTTCTTATATTATAAATTCAGAGAATACCATAATAGGCTGTAACTTGAATGGATGGAGAATAATTACCCGTCCGTTCAAATTCTCGAGCTATTTTGTGAAAAACTAATAATTTATTCTCAAACCTATTAAGACAATAATAATAATATACCCCTTCATTTCAGTATTGAATTATTTACATATTTTTACTATAACTATTGATTAATGCGATACTAAAAATATGGGTTTGTATTTTTGTACTGAATTTATTATCTTAAAAATCTTTGTGTAGTGTCATCGTCAGTTTTGTCCATTTTTTTTATCTTTTACGATATTCATCCAGTTTTGGTCCGTTATTTTGATCATGTCGTCTACCCAACGTTCGTGCGATCTTCCTACACTTCTTGTTCCAGTATTTAGCTGGGTATATTAGCCTCAATAGTCCATCGCCGCCCTGATATTATGGTTACATGGCCGACATATTTTGGTTTAAATTTTGTACACTACAGTTATTTTAAAGTCACCTTTAAATTTAATTCGTGTTCAATTTTTTTTAAATTGTATTTTTAAGATGTTCCTTTCTATCGTTATTCTGGTTGTTTTTCTTTTGTTTCTTTTTTTTTAATACTTTTATGCACTACAAACATTCTTGAAAATGTCCTGCCTCTCGTTAAATCTCCATAATCCACTTTGCTCCTTTGTCCTAATAGCACTATATCAATGTCAACATGGGGAAATTTTTATTTTATTGTCTTTATTTATTCTTCAATTTAATTAATTTTCCTAATAACGTAATTTCCTAACTTTGTAAATTTAAAATTTTTATATCTAATCAGCATGGTGGTTTAAGGGAAATAGCTGCTGCAGGGTCGCTAAATATAAATATACTGCTAGAAAATAACGCAAAAAGTCAGCCCCTGTTTGTAGTTAACATACTGTTTTCATTACATATAGACTATGATGACCCTTCGTAACTCATAATAGCGTATTTGTTTAAATGCAAGCATATGCGTATATAAATATATACGTATAAATATATATATATATATATATATATATATATATATATATATTTATTTATATATATATAGATATATATTTAAGTGGCAAAGGATAGTATAGGCCAACCACCGGTTGTACTACGTTTTACTACTGAAGGGGTTAATATTCATGCTAAATCTACAAACCAGATCAAAAAAGGTTGCTTTTTTAAAACGATAATTCATCAGCATACGCGTCTGATATTGTTACTGCAAAGTTTCACAATCATAGCTTTCACATTCACTGTAATCACGGAAATTGGCTTTCAACGATTACTTCCTTTTTCTAAATTAGAAGAAACTTGCTGAAACGGATTCGCTTGTAATGATGACGTTAAAGCTGAGACAAGCACTTGTTTTGCGGAGTAAAATAAATCTAAATATACTCAGGGTATTAAACATTTCGAAAGTTGGGTTTAATTCAATTTATTTAAAAGATTAGGAAGTAATAAATTGAGAAAAAAAATTAGTGTAGACCTTCAAAAATGATCGGTCCTTTGTCGGACCGATAACTTCTGAATGTATAATAAAACAACGTGTTTTAAAACAAATAAGTACCACTTATTTCATTTTGGAGGAAGCTACTGGAAAATTCTTTTATTTTTACAAATTACTAAGCTAAAATGAACACAAAATTAGATTTTCGTTTCAATAAAATAGAATACAATAACCATGCATTCCTACAAGTATCGTTTTTCCATCCCCTGTTCACAAAGTTCATGTCTTAACAAGCTATCGCACAACTTTATTTCATCATACTGACCAAGGATTGCCACAATTTTGTTAAATGTCTTTCTTTTTTCTGAAGATCTGCTTGCTTAGTAGTTGTGATATTCACAAATTCTACGATTGACGATTAAGTTTTAACACCTCTCAACGCTTCAACATCTCCTTATTATCGTTGCTATTGTTATCCATAACACTTCGTTTATATCTGCATTCAAGGACAACTCAGGCGAATATGAACATAGTTTTGTAATCTGAGTATGTACTTGTACGCTATTTTTCTGTACATCAAATTTTTCTGGGTAAATATTCTATGACAGTGAAAATAGCTTTTAAATCATATCTAGTAGAATTAACATAACAAGTGAATGGACAAACAGACCGGCAAATAGGCATTGTGTTATATATATATGTATATACATATATATATATATATATATATGTTAAATCCATTATACGTGTATACGTAGTTTTAATTATTGCTACTTTATGTTCAAACTGAAAGATTCACAAGTAAAGAAATTGAGATACAGTGTACTTACAAGTTTTATTTTCGAAATAACACTCTCGGTGTCAACGGTTTTACCCAAGTCGATAAGACAGAAAATCTGATCAAGGCGAGCGTGAATATGTTTATTGCGTAACGCAGACGACCGATAATAATCTGTCCGTCAATAACAGATCAGACAATGAAAGATTCGATAATAACTCGTCCGTCAATAATCGGTCTGACAATAATCGCACAATATAGACGGTGAAAATCAAATCTAAACGCACTGCACACGCGCATTGCTCAACGTAGATGGTCGATGATAACCTGTCCGAAAATAATAAGGTCCGAGAATAATTAGTTCGACAATAATCGGACAAAATACAGTACATAGTATTTAATGCTTTAACGCACACGTCTAAAAAAATCGGCTTTACAAAAAAATTGATAGAACTTTGACCAATTCTCGCCGATCCAAAGGTTACGAAATGTACGTTTGTATGTGGAATGATTAGTAGGCTACGCATATTTCTTGATATATACTTCGAACAATTTACATTGGATGTCAACCATCGACCTTACTGATAAAAGTTTTTGGTCGCCGATTCATCACTTACAACAGTCGTTTTTTTGCATTCCGCTTCTGAGTCTATTGCTGGTGAACTGGCAGGAAATTATGTTATCTACTGTCGACACCCTCATTTCCGATTATTGAATGTCAAGTGTTATCTGATACCGAATAGACGTTTTTACTTTAATACAATTACCTCCATGTTAAAGTAAGTTTTATTAGTTTTGATAATATCTCACATTGCACGAATATTCTCATTCGGATTCTTCCGGACAGTAGTTCGTTTTATGTAAAATGAAACTCTTTCCTACTTAAAATAATATTATTTTTTCTTTTCGATTATTTATCTAGTAATTTTTAAGTATCTATTTTAAATATCACTTGATATGTTTTCGAAAGGAACTTTCAACCAACAGAGTAATTGATTCTTTTCGAAATGTATATCTATATGTATATATATGTATATATATATATATATATATATATATGTATATATATATATATATATATATAAATATACATTTAAATTTTTTTTTGAGATTACTTTGAAAAAATAATGTTTTTTACTTTTTAAACTTCTCTTTTCAGTATTATTCTCAGTTTTCCGAAAAAGAAACCAGACGCAATTAAAATGAACGTTGTCCTTTTCAATTGCGTCTTCTACCGCTTTCTTGTATCGAGTTCCAAAATGGAATTCAATAGAACGTTTTGGAATACTTTCTGAAAACATGTTTGTGTTGTTTCGATTGGCGAATTTAAAGAAAAATATTGACTTCGTCTTATTATACACAATATGTTAAACTACCTAGAGAGGTAAATTCTGAAAACTGACAAAAAGATTAGTACTATTTTAACTTGTAGTTAGTATTAACAAAACATTAATGAATGCCTTTTACTTGACGTTGCATATGAGGCGTTTATTTATAAAAAATGTAACGCATCGTGGGACGTCTGGCATATCTAAAATATCTAAATTTTATATTTTTGTATTGGAATAATTTTATTTGAATGAATTGAAAACGAAAAAAACCCATATTATAGTTGGTAATAATGAAACATAAAATAAATTTTATTAATAAAATTAAAATGATATTTTCAATAGAGTGTTAATAAATATTTCTTCACAACTTGAAAATAATTTTTTTTGACAGGATGCACAGTTGGCCGAATCAAGTCTGAAAGAGCCGACAAGACGTGAAGCTGGTCAAAGGACACGATATGCCATCAGAACCTTTAACTTCCACCAAATTCCATTTAAATTACATATTCAACTGTGTAATTATAAATACAGAGATATTAGTATTTTCAATTATTTTATATTTTAGACCAAGAAAAATGCAACGGAAGCAGTGCCACACAAAGTAAGGTCTCAAGATGTCATAGTTGGAAATAGTAACTTGAGACTCTAAATTCATTTAATTAAGGAACAAACACTGTTTTTGTTTTAGCCTAAAAAAGATATACACCTTCCTTGTTGAAGAAAATTCTTTACCTGTTTAAATTTAAATAATAATCTAAATATTGCAAATTTGTAACCAGACGTCAAAATCCCCAGCGGCTTAATTTCTATAATCGCTTTCAACGAACTGCCGTCTCTCGGAGAGATCACCCAAGTTTCTTTTTAACAAATACGTTTATCGTTTTTAGCAGTCTCGACGTTATTCGGTGTATTTTTTGCGTGTAAAGCATTGGAAGCGTTGTTAAGTTGGAGGCATCACGATAGCCCTTGATGTCAGTTGAGGTTAAAGTTTGCTGCGGTAAGTTATCGCAGTAGGTAGTTTATACAGATATTTTTCACAGGACCATGATACTTTTCTGCAAATTTGAAGAAGCATTTATATTAGTTAAAATATCAAATTGTTTCTTAAAATACATAAATACTTGCCATATTTATGCTGCTACGTCAAAACACTCGTACTTAGTGTCTGTGAAATTAATTTCATTTCGTGCATTGAATACATTTGGCGTCAATTTTGTAGAAATTCATTATTCACAATTAAATGAAACTATTATTATTATTTAAGTTCTTTACCACGACCTAGGTTTCGTTTGACCTAGGTTTTCGTAAAGAATTTAAAGAAAGTAGAAATAATACTACATCACGTAGTTTCATTTAATTGTGTTCATTTCATGCATTGCCTTATTTCTATATTACAATTTATCAATTTCTTGACCTGAATATAACAATTAAAATAGTTTTTACACAGGAAACGATTAACTTCATGTTTAGTACTCAAATGTTAGCAAAACTCAAGTATTCGCAGTATTTTCTCTTATCCAAATCAAAATATATTTATTAAATATTTCATAGGAAATAAAAACGATAATTCTGTCATTAATACAGTTACTTTATCAAACTGAATAAATTTGAGACGAGTTTCTGTAAAAAAATGTAATTTTTTCAGAAACAGTCGAGAATTATCTAAATATTATGTGCTAAACATTTTCTCTTCAGTTTATTTGATGCATAGAAACTTCTGTGTAAAACATATTATTAATTTCGATTGTATTTCCTTCCGGCTTGGGTTCTGTGAGAAAAATGTTCCATTCCCAAATTCTATGTATCGAGAGGTTGTTCCATTTCCATGAAATCACTTAATTTAACAACATTTTAAAACAAAATTGTATTACATTCAGTTCTAAGCCGAAAGAGTTATGATGTTGTAATATCGAGAGTAACAGGATTGCAAGGCTTTTCTTAATGCCATTTGCACTGGAAATTTAAAAATTGTCAAAAGCGAGAAGTGTTTTAAATAGTGTTCTTTTATAAAATTAGTTATACAGAGGTGAAATGGAGAACAGAATTTGTAAAAAATATTGTTGAGTTTGTAAAACTTATTTGAATAACTAATTTAGTCATCACGATCAGCTTATCAGATTTTTAATCAGAAATTTTTTAATTACAATTAAATATATTTACGCGAACATTACCTTCTAAAAATGTGGTTTTATATTTGGGTTTGTTTGTTACAATAATGTTTTTTCGTTTAGTATTCAATTTACTTAACGAAGCAATCATTTTTTTATTTTGAAAGTATAAATTGAAGAAGAAATGGTTATAAACCTTTGAATGTCGGGGACCACACATGATAAACTTTTAATCTTATCTTCTTTAGTTTCTCTCTTTAAAATTCTTAGCAGTAATGAAATACGATGAAGGAACTCTTATTTTTACTTATAACAATTTGGAGGAATTCCACCACTTCTGGAAGCAAACATTTTGTTAAAATTTCATTAAATGTGATTCCATTTTATCTTTCTAAAATTGATCATCATTTGGATTGTTACTTTTAGTAATTTAATCTCTATGTATGTTTAATTAATAAGTGACTTTTGTCCACTCCAAACGAGTTTCTTTCATAATTATTACGTACGTCTATATTCAGTGCATAGAATCCAAAATACTTCCGCTATTCTTTTTCTAATATCCTGCTAGGCTCTCGGCTCTCGGGCGTCAACTCAAAAGACGTTTTATATATTTTCCACTTGCGCTTCTGGTAATATGTTGCAGCCCACCCAACACCACTTTCGTGGTGCAAATCTTTTGATAATCTCGCTTAGTTATATTTGTGCTTTAACTTCCTCGTTTCATACTCTGTCAATAAAACTAATATCGAGCGAGATCGCTCCATGATTATCTTATTTACTCCAAACTTGTTAGCGATTCTTTGAATGAGAGTAAAGATATGAGTTCTGTAACTCACCACTGGAAAAATATAGGCCACGAAGAATTTGCTTTAAAATAAATTGCGATTTTCTTTGCGTTTGATAGTGGCGATATCTTCATAAAGAAGCGTTCCTTGGAGCTTAGATTGGCATAATTTTTAAACATTGTCTTTTATTAATTTTCATTATTTATTTTCTCGAATACTACTTTAATTTTTAATCATCAGCACAAAACCACTTTTGCAAATATCGCATGATTTTGAAATTTTTGTTTCAATGTTAAATTCATAAGCGTCGGTTTGAAGCCGTCAATCAGATAAAGTGATTGTACTAGATGATAGTCTTTCAAAAGCCTTAATAAAAATAGTTAAATCATTATTTAGTAATTTTAAAAACCAGATGCATAAATTAATAGAGCGAATGTTCAGAATTTTGCGAGAAATTCTGCTATTATCTATACAAAATTGTAAAAACGGATTCAGTGTAAATTTAACATCCACTCTAGAACTAAAAATGATTTTTTTTTTTCCAACCGATAATTATTCATTCATTTACCATGTGCAAATAATATATATGAATATTGCCTTCTCCTGGGTTTGATTTGTGTAGTTACTACAAGAATTAAATACTTACTTTTATTCCGCATGTTCTTTTTTTTTTTTAGAAATATGATAAAAATAATACGTTTATTTTGAATGTGGTTTCAACACCTCCTTTGTAAAAATTATATTGTATAACTTTAAAGCTATTAAAAGTGTTAAAAGTACCACTTAAAAAGAAACTTCAGCAAATTGTCTGAGTGGCGGCTCGTTGTAAGCGATTATTGAAATTAGGCCGCTGAGAATCTTCGCATCTAGTTACAAATTCATAAAGTTTGAATTGTTATTTAAATTTTAACAGGTAAAGGATTTTCCTTGCCATCCAAGTTGTGTATCTTTGTACGGCTAAAACAGAAACAACGCTTTTTACTTAATTCAATCAAGTTAGAATTTTCAATTCGAAATGTGGATGTTACTCCTTTCAGTTGCGTCTTTCTATATTTAAAATGGAAAACAAGTAAACCATTTAAAAAAATTTAATTACACTATATTTATCTATTTGAATAATACATCACGTAGTTTCATTTAATTGTGGACTGTATTTATCGCTACATAGTTGACAATTACTCTTTTTATAAATAAATATTTCAAGTACATGTCAAATGAAAGGCATTAACGCATATCACCCAGTTTCATTAAGATAGTGTTAATATAGTAATGACATAATGTTTTTTTAATTATCAACATTGTATGGAAAGTTTATTGGGACAATCTTCTCTGCCTACCTTTTTTGAGAGAATGCATCAAGCCCCTGTGCTGTATTATATTATAAATTCTTTAATACACATGTTTCAACAGTTAATATGGATAAAATACATAATATTCTCTAAATATTCTTTATAGAAAAAAAACCCAACCTGACTTTTTGCACATTATAATCGTATTCAGTTTTATCCGATTTTATTTATAAATCAGTTGACGTCTAGTAGATAGATGATTCGCTTTTTTATTAAAATTAAAATTTAATATTGTTATATAAATAACACAGTGACACCTTCCAACAGAACTTTGTTAAGCGGTTAATTTTGTTGTACGACCTTATATAAGTATGTAATTTAGATGAAGTATCTAGTACCTCACACGAGAGAAATAAATAGTATTTAATAAATTGGTGACATTTTCATTAACGAATGGACTAAAATATACAATAAAAATGATACGTCATTACTTAAAAAAAAAATTTAAAATGAATTGTACAGAGATGTCCTTAGTATCGCTAGCATATAAGTTAAAATACAGTTAAGAGCGTTTTTATTTTTCTAATTATCGATGGAATAAATTTGACAAATTAAATTTGTAGATTTTAAAGTGGCAGTTCATATCCTGTTTTGTTTCAATTTTCATCCCCCTTTCTTTTTTCTCTCGATATTTTAATACAGGCCATTTTATTTTTTGTAAAATTTTATTTCCTTTTCTAATTTTTTAATAGAGATTATTGTAATTACAAATTTTGCGCGTCACCCCGGAACTAATTGTTACTGAAACATATTGCTTTTGTAGCAATAATCAGTCGTATGTGTTTATATGTAAACATAAAAATTAGTTAAATAGTAAACAAATATTTAACGTAATTTCTTAAAAAATCGTAATTCATGGATTCCTCACTAATTCTTCATTTCACCAAAATATTTGAAAAAGCTTAACAAGGTGCCATTCAAAAATAAATATCTGTCAAAAAGGAATCCACAAATTTTTTGTGTTTTGCTTCATTAAAACTCTTTTTGAATGCAGATTTTCATAATGAAGCATTTTAGATACGTTATACAATAAAAATTTGAAATATGTAGAGGTTATTACTCTGGTTCGATGATATTAACTCTGTTTCAATGATGACTATAATTTGCTTCGATGATATTTTCGAATTCTCAATGTCACCAAAGACAAAAACTCTTCCAAATAATAAATATTAATTGGCTTCTAACCAATTGATAGTTATACCAAGTACTAAAATACCGACTTTATTAGATTTAATTTCAAAGAGAATAATAGTAGATAATTTCAGAAGATATTCCATCTTTGTAAACTTGTTGTATGTTAGGAATAGAATAGGAGTTTGTATGTAGTATGTGTAATAGGAGTTTGTATATGTGATAGGAGTTTGTATGTTAGGAATAGAAAATCAAATATCTGGATGAATGATAAGGTTAGACTTAAATCTCCAACTTCAATCTTACATCGAAATTAAAAACTATAATGGTATAGAAAATGAATTTTTAGTTGGAGTGGATAACTACGCTTCAATTAAAAATCCAAGCCCCTTTGGTTTCTCCTCTTGAAATTAGAGCAACTTCCTATCATGGATTTGCTTAAGCCAAAAAGAACCTTGATTTCATTTTTTTTCAATCGCTCCTATTACCGATGTTCTCGATCAACTTACAGAATTATATGGCCGTATGCCCGATTTCTTTTTATATCAAGATTTAAAAAGAAATCCCACGTAACTGTTTCTTCTTGACACGGCCGAGAGTGATAACTTCCTGAGCCTTCTTATAATGAAACGACATATTTTTGAGCTCGACTCAGGTCACTGTTGGTCGTCTTGTGACTATATTGTGTTGTGTGATTACAGTGGGCCTATTTCTAATGCGATCTTAGTGAATGAGATGAACAAAATAAATACCAAACGACGACATTGCATAAGTGATTTTATCTGTTAGGCGCGAAAATCAAAATTTGACCAACAAACGTCATATTTAAAATTCTGGAAATTTTTTTGGACGCGCATAGCAATTAAAAAATTTTTCTAAGTGTCGTCGTTTTGTATTTATTTTGTTCAGTTAGTTTTCTGAGATCAGGTCGCAACTGGAATTGCTGTAATATAAGATATATTAATTAATAAGGCAAACAGTGAATGCTGCGCGCTGTCCCCTCTTCCGGCTCAGAGGTCCTGGATAGCGTAAATAGAATTACATTTGAAATTTAGAAAAAAAATTATTGAATGACACTATAGTGATTTCTCTCGCTTTTGTCCCGTTCACTGTGTGGCGTATTACACCATCATCTGTTTTTGTACCCGCATATGAACACCCCGTGCCCCGTTATAAGACGTTGTCACGTTAAAATACTTATAACAAACATGTAATGATTAGCTATATATACGCTGTAACTTTTCTAAAGATTTTATTACCATTATTTCAACCTTTAAAATGGGAATCATAATTTAAAAAGTTTCATTTAATAATTTTTCTTTGAAACCGGCTGGTAATAAACAATCCTAAAATTAGCAATGCACAGTGCAATTTTAGTAGATCTTCATGCTATCAACAATATATTAATAAAAAGTATTTTAGTTTAAACGTTTAACTAAAATATGTCCATGCACATTGATTCTCTTCACTTAAATAATTCTTGCTCATTACCAATATGTTATAACATACTTATTTTATACTGTATGTATATTGGCACCCTATAAGTTGAAGATTTCATATAATTTGGATAAGAATATTTTCCGCTTATGATCAATTTCAAAAATAAACAAAGGAAACTTTCCTCTTTAAGCTTGCATAACACAGTTTTTCATACTTTCCTCGAACAGAGATTATAACAGGTGAAATAAATAACGAAAATAACCATTTTGCCTTAATTTTTCAATGTATTTATAAAGAAAGAATTTTATAAGGCTGGAGAGGAACATTGAATACTTATTTTTTGAACTTATTTATTGAACTACCTCATTCTTTTCACCTGATTCTGTTGAACAGAATGAGGAACATTGAATATGAACTGCCTCGTCCTATTCACCTACGAGTAATTACGTTGAATACAATGAGGAACGTTGAATGTGAACTATTTCATTCTATTCGCCTTACTCTGTTTAATAGCATAAGGAACGTTGAATGTGAATTACTTCATCCCATTTATACGATTCTATTGATAGAATGAGAAACGTTTAATGTAAACTACCTTATTTTCTTTACATGACCCTATTTAATACAATGAGGAACTTTGAATGGGAACTACTTCATTCTACTTAAATAGCTCTGTCGACTATAATGAGGAACGTTGAATGTGGACTATCTATCGTCGCAAGAACAAGCGTCAGGAGTAAGGTGGGTGTTTCTCACAATTACACTAAGTGAAAGTAACTAATCATTAGCACGATGGTAATTCAGTAGTTCCATGCACATATCTGTCCTCTTCTTAAGTTAAAGGAGTGTAAGCTGACTTGGTAGGCAAACACAATATATTCAAGATATTTTAATATAATCAATAAGCAATAAAAATATTTAAGATATTGAAATATATTGGAGCTCTATCATTTTTCGCAGTTATTAATTCTTTTTTTAAATAGACATACAGTATTATCGTAAATAATTATTGTTAGTTAGAAACGTTGTGTAAATTCTCAAAAGACACACTGCAATATTTTTTTATTAAACTAACAGTGACACATGTTATCCTAACAATCTTTTCAAAATATGTAGATATTTGTATCTATAAACAACCTAAAGTATTTAACACTTTTATGTACACTGAAATCGTAATGATTTTCAAATTAATGATTTCATATGCATTTGTGAAAAAGTAATTTCATGTAAATTTATGAATCCTAATTTCAAATAACTTATGATCAGTACGATAAATATAAAGTGATAAAAATGCAAAAAGATTTCCACTAGACTTTTTACTTGATTATGATCGACATAACTTCTGACTATTCTGAAAAGAAACAACCACTCCCAACTACCAACTGTGCTTGATTCAGCATCTAGAGAAGGCACTTTACAACGTCTATTTATATGATTAAAATTTAAATAATCTTCCAAGTAATCCGTTCCACTTATTAACTTCAACTCCCGTATTTCAGTCAACTTTACTCAATACTTAATGGAATATATCGAATTTAACTTAGATCTACTTACAACTTCGAGCTCATTACAAATAGTTATTTTAATGTAGTACAACAAACATTGCAATTAGTCACACGTGAATCGAAAATTAGATTCACGTGTGACTATTTGCAATGTTTTTAAGCTCTCACTGCGTCCTCTCTATTTAATTTTAAGCAAAAAATTTCAACATAATGGATAGTGATTAAATTTAAACCAATGATTGAAGAAATGAGCTATTTCAGGGACTTTAACACCGCCCATTCAGCAATGTGATCGATCTCTTCTCGTTTCTTTGTCGTTTTGCCCAAGCATCCGAACTTCTCTTCCTTGAAAATAATAACAAAAATTTTTTTTTTTATGTGTTTTATTCTTATATTGAATTTCGGTTGAAGATAAAACAGATTATTCGCATAATACTACAATGCTCAATACTACATGTATTTTAAAGCTTAACATTTAAAACCTAATAGTATTCGCGGAAATGAAAACCACTCTTCCATAAAGAAAACTCGGTGCATGAAAAGGTCGCTAGCGCGTTCTAACAGAGCGTCAAGTACTGCCCGGAGTAAAGTAGCGCAGTGTTTAAGATCAAGCACGGGTCAACCACTACGTATGTTTCAGTTGGATATATGTAAAATATAGAAAATCATGTCGTAACTAAATCAACTCATCCACATATATTTATCACACGTTACCATAGAATATACTATCCAGAATCGAATATAAAAACGAATATGCATATAAGTGAGGGAGCGTTAACGAGAATTATTACACCCCTAATAGAATTAGACTAGCTTACCCGTGCGAAGTCTTCGCACTATATCGCCATCTAGCGTGTTCCAAGTATAAAATTTGGCTAAGATATTTGATGTGTCGCCCACAGATGGCGCTCATGCCAATTGTTATAAAAATTAATTTTTTTATTAACAAAAAGATTTTTTTCGAATTTTTTTATATTTTTCGCCCAAAGTAGAAAACATAAGCTTTAAGTGGGTATTTTTTTTATTTTTTTTGGTGCAGTAGTTAAAGAGATCGAGCCGCTCGACCAAAAAACACCTTTTAGAAATAATATATTTAGACTAGCTGACCCGTGCGAAGTCTTCGCACTATATCGCCATCTAGCGTGTTCCAAGTATACAATTTGGCTAAGATATTTGATATGTCGCCCACAGATGGCGCTCATGCCAATTGTTATAAAAATAAATTTTTTTATTAACAAAAAGATTTTTTTCGAATTTTTTTATATTTTTCGCCCAAAGTAGAAAACATAAGCTTTAAGTGGGTATTTTTTTTATTTTTTTTGGTGCAGTAGTTAAAGAGATCGAGCCGCTCGACCAAAAACACCTTTTAGAAATAATATATTTAGATTAATGACATCTAATATTAAATAAATGTAGAATAACGTTTTCCTTTTTTCAAATTAATAATTTATTTAAGGAAATCACACAAATTTAGCTTGACAATGGGCTAAAAATTATTGTGAGTAACACACATCTCTTCCTAGTTACGCATGATTATGTTGTTTCATTTTCGATGATCCAGTCCTTTATGTTTATGTTGTTTCGTTGTTTATGTTGTACGCATGATTATGTTGTTTCATTTTCGATGATCCAGTGCCTTTTATGTATCATATTATCCTCCATTTTTTTTCTATGTGGATACCTTTTTATTAACCCATATCTTTATTTCCCTATTTAATTAAGTTTTGGCTGGATCTTCAAAAATAAAACAGCATAAGCCTGGTTTCCTGGAAAGGGACGTGGGTTATTCACAATAATTTTTAGCCTATTGCCAACTTTAATTAGTGTGATTCGTTTAAATAAATTATTAATATTACAATAATCGTATTCTGCATTTTTTTTAAATATCAGAGGTCAGTGACCTAATTCTATTAGACGTTTGATAATTCTTGCAAGTACTCTCCCGCCTATTCGTTTTTATGTTCGATTTTGGATAGTATATAGGTGTGCTAAATATATGAAGCTGAGTTGATTTGGTTACGAAATTTCATATATATCAAACTGAAATACGCGTAATGCTTGACCCGTATTCGATGTTTGATGTATTGACTAGTAATACTTGATGGTCTTTTAAAATGCGCCAGCTACCGTTTCATGAACGGAGTTTTCTTTTGTGAAAGAGTCATTTTTACTTTCACGAATACTGTTACGTTTTAAACGTTAGGTATTAAAATACTTTCAGAATTAAGCAGGGAATGTGAGTAATTTTCTTTACCTTATGCTGTAATACAATATAAGGATAATACACTATAAAGAGAATGAACATTTTTATTTCTTATTATTGGAAGAAAAGATCTCTCGACGGGTTCGGATGCTTTGGCAAAATAAACGAGGAGAGATCGATCAAATTGCTGAATGAACAGTGTTAAATTCCATTGGAATAGTTGATTTATTCAATATTTGATTTAAATTTAATCTGAATTATATAAATTGAGGTGCGGTGTAAAGTTTTCCTCTGAATCAAATGTGGTTGGCAGTTGAGTGGTTGTTGCTTGCCGGAATAATTAAAAATTCCTTGATTGGTTGATCCTTGCCGGAATAAATAAAAAAAAACCCTGCTGGTATTTTCTTAATAAGAGCACTCATTCACTTTCGTAAAGTCTGTCAAGAATAATTTTATCATCTTCTCAAAACAAATTAATATATTATTAATTACAAATGCACCTCCGACCATTGAATTCAAAAAAGTGTTTTAGAAAATCTCTTATTGTAATCCCGAGTATGATTGTTTGGTTGGGTACCAGTCGTAAACCATAGTGTAAGTAGTGATACTGATGAGTAGTTAAATTACCTTCAAAGCGATCACTTATAAAATAAACAGCAGTTAAGAAACGAAAAAAGGAGAAAGAAGAAGGTTCTGAACCTGAATAAATTTTAGCACATATGTTTCTTAACCATATAACTGCAACACTTACATTCGCATATATACACAGCTGAAAATTTACGAACCAGATTATATTTGTTTTCACATATGTTTTAAAGGTAATTTTGTCTAGAGAATATAAAATTTGTTTAAATACAAAAAGTGAAGAACAAAAATCCCATTTTAAAAACCGTCACGTCGGAAACAAATTTAATTTGTCTACGTCACAAGCTTAAAGTTCAGTCACGTGTTGTTTTTCAAATTAAAATGCTTTCAGTGGAATCCAATTTTCATAACAAAGTAAAAGCACGAATGTGACTGAAACTAACTTAGTGAGTGCTTGTTTACGCCCGTCACATCGCCCAATGAAGTCACAAAATGTTCAAAGAGTACAACAGAAACAAGCTGAGACAGCAAGTCAAGAGAATGTGACAGTGTTACGTTGCCCTTAATTATTTTAATTGTTTACTGTTACGTGCCTCAAAAAACTCGTAAATAATTCATATAATATAGACAGAGTGGTTTTTAAAGAGTAAGTAAGGCAAACTCCTCGCGATCGATATTCTAACAACTGCCTAGTCTGATCAGGTTATGATTACCACTAGACTCCATGTCACTTAGCTGCACTAGCAAGGCAACATTTTCATTAGTGAAGAAGAAAGCTACAAACAATTATATTGCTATGGTGAATACAGTTTATACATCATGGTTTCAAAATTTTAGAGTAAGTTTTCAATCGATAGGTACTGCAGCTAATTTATTTTTGAAAAAAAAAGTCATTTTAATTTTGATTTGCTGAAAGAATATAACTAACTATAAATATATATATATACATATATATATATATATATATATATATATATATATATATATATATATATATATTGTGCATTCGAAAATTGTATTTTGTATTATATATTCCATTGAGCCCATAAGGCACAATATAACTATACACTGTGCCTTATGGGCCATTGGTATGAGTACAGATAATTTTAACTCTTGTTTCTTAAGTTATCTTTTTCTCTAATCAATTCAATCCGGTTTTATTACTGATAAAAATATATATTTTAATAAATAATAAAATTTTATAGCATTTTGGAAATCTACGAGGAACGTTGCTGGCCACATTTTAACACTGATTAGTAACACATCAGTTGCTGCTGATGCTAAGACGAACTTTTAGTAATATTCTCAGAACTCGTTCGCTACTAACTTTGTGAGATTAGGAAATAGTCTGTAATCGATGTTCTCCGATATTCACATAATATAAATATTAAATAACTAAATACCGATATTTATATTATATGAAATTTCGAATCATCGACGGTGCACTTAAGCGTAGGTCTAATGATTGCTACGTTTTTATTTCATATCATCGTTAAAAATTTCTGAACGTATTATAAAAGGATCGAATAAAGCGAATGCTTTTTGTTTTTTAATGTTTTTGATTTTTAATTGGAGCCCGGTCATTTATTTCATTGTTTTATTCTTTATTCAATAATATCATCGATGTTTATGAAAAATAATTTTTAAATTCAATGATAATAGAATAGGGCATTGACGTTTAGTAAGCGATGATAACATTCATATTAATATCGATAGTTTTTTAACATCACTCATTCTCAGTTTGCATATCAACGCATTTGGAGTGTTTCAAGAAATCGTGACGTAGTGGTGTTAACAAAATAATCTTTCTTTTATATAACACAACGCACATCTACGTCAACTAGTAAGATCGTCTGCCGGAAATGGTGTAATGGAAATTATAAATGTCGAATCTTCTTATGTCAAAACGTAATTTATTTTCTGTCCTTGGGTTGAGATTAATCGTCTTTAGTAACATTTTTTCTCTAAATTATCCTTAAAATCATCCGTTGCGATTTATCGGGTCACATTTGAACGTACATGGTCTGTTTCTACGGAAAGTACTTTATGAAAATTAATTAACTTTTTCGATTTATGCTTTTCCAAAATACAATGCAACACTAAATTTTTAGAAAACAATTTTCAGAAGGAATTATTACCTTTTTTTTACAAGAAACTTTTTTTTCTTAGAAGAATTATGAAATACGAGTAGACTATGTTATTATATTATATGGATATTTACTCCAAATGCCCAATAAAATGTGTCACAATTTGTATTTTTATTTGCCATTTATATTTACTGGTCAAAGAACATTGGCATGGTCTAATTATGTAACAGAGTGTAAAATAATCACACAGATGCTACAACCGTCAGACAGCCATAAAAAGTCTTAAGTTTCAATTTAAGTTTATTACATTTATACGTAAAAAAAGCTAAGTCATAATAAAATTTCATTAAATTATTTATTTTAAATGAATCAGATGAATGATATCATATCTATTAAATTCTTAACTTACTACACGCGACGGGAGATAGAAACTGATTGGTATCCGCTATCAAATTGCAAGAATTTTGCTGACTGAGAGGATACGTCTAATCAGAATTATTACGACTGAGAATCTCTACTAGGGGTTCATCGGACGGACTAAAGACTCGTGTTTTTTTGAGGGTGAGCTTTGTTGTTTTAGTAAAAATAAGGTAGGCGTGCCTGATGGCAAAGGGCTCTACTCAACCTTTCCTATGTTATCTCAGACAAAGTATATTGTTTAAAACAGTTAGTGGAAACATAACAGGGGTTGTGATTCATAATGCACTACGATAGGTGCTTTCTTGTATTGTCGTGAAATAGCTTTGTAGTATTAACAAAAATAGGATAGGTGTGGAGTAAGTTATAGCGAACAGCTGTGCTCGACGTTTCCCATCATATCTTACACTGAACCTATCAGAAAAAATAGTTGGTGGAAATAGAATGCAGCGGAGCTTCACAAAGCGCTAAGAATTTTCTCGTATTGTCGTAAAATAGCTTTGCTATATTAGCAAAGATAGTGTTCTGTTCGATGTTTCCTATGCTATCTTGGGTAAAATATCTTGGAAAAAACAAGTAGTGGCGAAGTAATAGGTGTGGGGCCTCAGCGCATGATGGGCGATTCCTCGTATTGCCATGTAATAGCTTTATTGTATTAGCAGAAATAGGACAGGCGTGGAATCAGATATGGCAAATAGTTGTATTCAACGTTTCCTCTGATACCTTTGGCAACACATATAGGAAAAATCAGTTAGAGGAATTATGTTATATCCGTGGGATTCCGTAAAACGCTAGTGTGGGCCATTCCTCGTATTGTCTTAGGGCCGAAAATAGAAAAAAATTGTCAATAATTTATAATTCAAATATATCGGAATACAATATGTTGGAATAATGTTGGAATCATTAACCGATTATAATAATCGGGTATATCTGAATTATATAATTGAAAACAAATAGAAATTAAATAAAAAGGAATAAACTCGTGTAGCCTAGTTTGGTTTTGTGTTATGATTATGATTTATTTATTCAGATAAAAATAATCGCTTTATGTGTTCTTCCACTCTTCCAGTTTCACGCTTTGAGTCTTATTCTAAGCCCCTGTAGAGCCTACGAGTTTCATATACAGCTGTATATACATGATACAACGAAACACATGTTACTATTTAGTTTATTTTGATGGCTGAAATAGTGCTGCAGAAATAACGTTTACAAACTATTACGAAAAACAAACTTATTTTTTATAAATTAATGCAAGATTACACTTTTATGTGATCGGCGGTTTAAATGAAAATTGAGGGCGGCTTATTTTTTAATTTTTTTTATCTAAGAATGTCATTATTATTTTATCATCACCTGGGCTCTGTATGGGTCTTGCCGATGACCTTTTGAAATGAACTTTTCTGATGCTATAACGTATTATGTTTTCAAAAATACGGGATTTTACTAGTTAAAATTTAGCATAATCCTACACTAAATTTAATGCCATATCGAAGTGTCTCTCTCGTAGGTAGACTATTTTTCATTAAAGGAAAGTGAAATGAAAAACTAAGTTCCATAAACATTATATTTAAGTCGACAATCACACAAATGAGAAATCTTGTATGTTTTTATGAAGTCAGTTTCTTGATTTGAATATGTCTAAGATAAATTTACTTAATAATTATTTTTGATACTCTTATTTTAATAATACAAATAAAATTATAATGTAAAGTTTGTTTAAAGCTCTATTTTATAATGTAAAATAACTTAAAAAATAAGTGCCAGGAAGAAATAAAAAAAAGCTATTGACTTTTTAGATAGAATATATACTACTAATTTTTCTTAAACAGTAAAAGCAAACCTAATGTGTCTAGTTTTCGAATGTCAAGCCGTTATTGATTTTTCTGGAACGAGATTTATCATCCTCCGTGAACATTTTTCTTTCAAATTATCTTCAAAATCTTCCGTTGAAATTTATCGAGTCATTTTTGATATCGGACATAAAATGTACGTTAACTCGTGTTCACATTTATTAAAGTATGAGAAGTACTTACTGTTCGGACTTATATTAATGTCGGTAATCTGGGTCACTGAAACAATGTACGACTTTTGTAAAAAGAAGAATAATTGAGTTAAATAATAAATTATCATCAATGGAAGACATCTGTTATTTACAGACAGCCGTTACGACGTCAGATAGTAATTTTTAAATGTGTCGCCTTAAAAGAACAAGAGATTTTTGATGTGGTAACCCCGTTATGATTATTCTTCCCGGAAATTTCGTTTTCTATATTTAATTTAAAACGTTAGTCATAGCTCGCAAACGTTGAAAATTCCAAATGATCGCAAAAAGTAACAACTAAATAAAATTACGTTTTGACCTTGAATATTTTTGAAATTGATGAAAATAACTTGACTAAAATAAACACTGTTTTATCTTAAACTCATTTTAAAGAAGAAGGAAGAAAGTTTGTGAGGTACTATGTTGGACATTGATGGTGGCCAAACATTGAACCTTTATAAAGTTTTCTGCTTGTACTTAAAAAAAATACTTTTTTAGGAGGTCAACTTATTTACTATTAATCAGAACTACAATTTATTTATTGTAGAATAGAGTTATAAATAACTTACCGGATTGAGACGGAAATAGTGAATGAACTTTACCTGGACAATATCTAGCGAAAGATATCTTGAATGAAAATTTATCAGTATTTACCATTTTTGCTGGAATGGGATTCTGTACTAGCATTGTTGAACCAATATTCTGCATACCTTGCTTATTTTGTAACAAGGAATTTAAATACTATTGCAACTGTGAATGAGCTTTGTATAGGTGCTCGAGAACAGAGTTTTTTTTTGATGAGATGAGACTCTAGGAACAGGAGTGTATTACAGTATGAATATGCGAAGCTTTGGAGCGGTGCTCTGTAAGCAATAGGGCTAACAAGTCAGGGTGCAACAGCACGCGTAAAATGAACCCATGTTTTCGATCGATATATTTGGCATTGGCAAAAGTTATCCAAATATTTTCAAATAAGTATATATACTTCTATTAACGCATTCAATAAAGGTAAGTTGCAAATGAGTTAAATGATTTAAAACATTCAGTAATTTTCATCAAAATAACTACTTCAGTGTCCGATACTGCAATTTTTTTCATTACGCACCAAATGGGGTTTCGTTATCAATAACCCAATATTATACTTAAAACCGAATAATTAATATACTACCTTGACCCTCTCACATAAAATACTTCTCACATAGCTCTTTTACAAACTTACGTATATGTGTTACAAACTCCAGGAAACTAAGTTTACAATCTACCGTAAATTGTGAAACAAACTTAGTATCTACCGTAGATCGTATAAAATGATGCACATGTCTAGCCTTTCAGTTTACATTTTCTCAAGAGGTTGGAATTTGCAAGAACTTTCGCCGCACTTGAAACTGCGTTATGTGCAGGGCACGAAGTTTCATGTGTTAAGTTTAAATTTGAGTGTATGACGCGACATACTTTAACGAACACATTTCAGCGACTTGTGGTGATTTAATGCGTGCTTTTTAAAGTTACTCTGGAGACATACATAGTGTCGAATATTTCAACATCATTTTTGTGATACTTAAATAATATAGGTAGTAAGTTGTGTTAATATTCATTTCACATAATTTAAGAGAAATTTAATAAAACTAAATGCAAAAATTGAGTACGTGTACTCTAGGATGCCCTGACCCTTGCATTATTGTTGAAATAGAGTATCTTGAAAATTGTATGAGATACGAGAAAGTGATTAGACACGAGAAAGTGATGAGATACAAAAACGTGATGGAATACGAGAACAGAATGAGATACGAGAACATGATGAGACACGAGAATGGGATGAGATACGCGAACGGGCTGAGATACGAGAACTGGATGAGATATAAGAACGGGATGAGATACGAGAACAGGATGAGACACGAAAAGGGATAAGATACGAGAAGGAGACGAGATACGAGACGTGATAAGATACGAGAATGTGATGAGATATGAGAATGGGATGGGATACGAGAGCGGGCTGAGTTACAAAAGGTACGATGAGATCTTGAGTACGGGATGAGATAAGAACATTTTTCATTGATCAATCGGCTTAATTTGTATTTCATGAATTCACAGTAACCGGCTTGTTGTACTAATTTAACAATAACGGTACAAAAAAGACTATGTGCAGCAAGATTGCCCTGTTCATTACTGTCGTCCATATTGTTGATTTCTTTTATATTTATGTTGGCCCATTTATAAAGATATACAATCATCATCATCATCATCATATATATTAATACGCTAAGGTTAAGATGTCACACTCCCTTTTTAGAAAAAACCTCACAACTAATCCACATAAATTATATATCATTTTATAGATAATTGCTTGCTCTACCGGCATCCACAACAAAAAAATGTATTATTGCTATTGTTTTTGCAAATTAATTATTTATTAAAATTATATACACAAAACAGCAATGCTGTCATCTAACGGCTCAACGTCAATATGATTGACGGTCGGTAAAATTTTTGTTTAATTTTAAATCCACTCACGTATAAATAAAGTGGCGCTTTAGCTCAATGCTTTTGATACTTGCGCCTCTATATGTCAATTTTAGTAAAATATTTGTTTGATCTGTCATCTGAGCTTCATAATGGAATAAATAATGCGAAGACTTCGCACGGGTCACGCTAGTTGAATATAATTTTCAATAAAACCTTTTTCTTTTTCTCTTCAACGCATTTCTTTTAACTTCTAGTGATAAGCAATATTAGATGTTGCGGGTTGACCGAGAAGGTTTTTCATTTCATATACCACAAAATATATAGGTTGTATTTTTTCATGAAATATGTGGTATTCAATGAAAATTAGTTTTATTTGATTGATGAAAGTTTGGGGAAAACCGTATGAGAAATTTGATGTACTATAATGTAATTTGACTATTCCATTTTGCTCTAGAAATAGTATTAATAAGTAACATTGTATTAATTTAATTAAACCGAATAGAAGTAATGAATTAAAATTATTATACTATTCAGAGCAAAATATTATTCCAAAATAATAATTATTTTCTATTTTTGAAACCTCTTCATTCAGTTGATCAATAAATATTTTTAATTCTTTTCTTTTCAATTCTTTATTTGATCCTTATCTCTTCATTACGTAATAATGAAAATAGGACCATACCAGCCTATTTCTGGGCTGATTTCCTAACTGACCGTAACCCATCATAGAATCATTGCAAGTAGAAATGCTCTATTCGAGTTAGAATAAACTTAGCAAATTAGGCACATTGTGGATAGTCATTTATTATCATATCGGCATTCTGTAATAATGTTCAACTTAAATATTGACACATATAAAATTCTTGCAAGAGCTTTTTCAATACAGAGCGTAGCAGTAGCAGCAATTCTGTCCAGCCTTCGCCCGGAAAAAATGTGCCATATTATACGTTTCAAAATTTATGATAAAATAAATAAGCTTTGGTTGACAATTGTGAAACTATGTTTTAATATATGAACATCACTAGTTGTATTACCTTTGTAGTATTTGTAGTAATTTTGTAATACTTTATAATGAAAGTATTGGCTTTTTTTTATTTAAACTTGTATTTATTGATTTTGGTTTGCTTAATTAAATGAGCTCCCTTGGTTAAATTAAACATTTCACTAAATTGCAATGACGATTTAATTTCCAAAATATAAAATATTTTTTTTATTGGTTCGTGTTAACCGTTGGAATTATATTTACTGGAAATATCTTCTGATGCCTTTTATGGTATTATATTTACTAGTGATCACCTAGTGGTCGAAATCCGACCGTACTTCATACAATTTTTAATTTGAAAGTTATTCGTTTACGCGAAACTCATTCAATCAGTATGACATTTTAAAATTCCTTGGTGAAAATCTTTAATCTGTGCGACTGTTTGACCATAGATTGTTATGTGTTTGACCTTAACAATATGAATGTAAACATTGAATGGTTTAATATATTAGTAATATAAAATTTAATGTATTTGTAACACATATTATTTATAAAGCTTTTTGCTTTCCTTCTCCATATAAATTTTAACTGTGCCAAATCTCCCGCTCCTTCGTGCGAGCAATGTGCTCAAAAGGGGGTTCACAGTTTTTCTTCTCGTACTAATATATAGATTCGCTTAAAGCCTAGATTCGTTAAAAGTCGACTAGAGCTTTTCTGATATCGATAAAGACCTCAAAGGAATTGTTGCTCATAATTTGCTTAAGTTTATTTTCAAATAGTGCTTTGATATTCTATGCGGTTCAACAAGTTACAATTTTTACACGAGCTGTGTTGAAAGCTGTCATTAAGTTGCCCATGTCGCGTAATGGCGCTATAAAGGAAGTCGATGGAAGTGGCTGCTTCCTGCGGCAGGAGGTCACAGTGGGTGGCTCGCTGGGGTGCTGACGCTTGGTTGTTGGACGTTGGAAGCAAGTTCATACCTTCAGTATTTGATTTATGGAAATATTACGTGAATACCCAATATATTATTTTATTTGTTTATATGCATGCACTATTTTATAGACCTAAACATTTATTTAAACTAAAACAATAGAGTTATTAATGAAATATTGTTGTTGGTAGTAACTGAATAATTGAGATTGAATAACAGATCATTAATATATATGTATGTGTCTGTATATATATATATATATATATATATATATATATATATATATATATATATATATATATATATATATATATATATATATATATATATATATTTGCAGTTTAAATACTAAGAATCGGAAGTTAATACTCTCAACGATAACATGCTTGAGATCCGTAGCAGGGTCACAGCAGCTAACCGATGTTTTTTCGGTTTTAAAAAGTACTTGAAGTCTAGCTTCATCAGTAGAAAAACAAATATTTTGATTTACAAAAGCTTACTTACATACTCTGCTGAGACATGGACAATGAGAGAAAAAGTTGAAAATGCCATTTCTGTTTTTGAAAGAAAGATTTTAAGAAGTATTTTGGTGGCCTAAAATGTAACAACATCTGGAGGAAACGAACTATCTGTGAACTTTACAAATTATTTAAATAACCAGATGTGGTCAACTACATCGCAATTCAGAGATTAAAATGGGTAGGGCAATTAAGCAGAATGGACGACAGTCGGGCAACAAAAAAGACGGTCTCACCAGACCGTTGCGCTCTCGAAAAAGAGGAAGACCTAAACTTAGGTGGCTCGATGTCTCTGGCCAAGAACAGGAAAGCTTGGGAGTTGATTCTGTGGAAGGTAGCCTGGGCTATCAAGCCATTGAAGAAGAAGATATATATATATATATATATATATATATACACACACACACACACATATATATATATATATATATATGTACATACGTGTAGGAACAACAATTTACAACAACATTTAAAGAAAACCATCAATAATGTTTAGAAGGAATTTAATACGCAAAAAATTAAACGGATTAAAATCTCAGTATAATCTGTAATAACAATAATTAGCAAAATAAAGAAATTATAATTATACTCTCCAATCAATTCGATGATTGAAATAAGAAAATGGCAACAAACGGTAAGATATAATAAAGTAATCATTAAACTTTCATCACGCCCAGTGGATTTTGCCGACAGAGAAATTTATTCATATAAGGGTTTTTAAGTATTCATAATAAACACCCACAGGTAAGATGTTTAGCATTAATGTGTTGCTCAAGCATGATACTTTTATAATTAAAACGCTTTTTTTGTGCTACTTATTGACGATAGGTAAGTGTCGTCGCAAACTCTTTTTAAATTTGGCAGCTATATTTTTAAATTTTTTTTTGGATCTATATTTAATGTTTCCTGTAAATGGTTTTGAGAACAAATAAACAATCAAATAAATATAAACAAAAACAGATATACATATAACATGACATGGTTTCACCGTTTTTTATAAAAGAAATTCCGTTAATTGTACCTTAAACCTTTCTGAACTTTTGTATTCTTTTGAATCTGAAAATGTTACTTGTATTTAGATTTAGAATAATAGAAAATTATGGTATTCTTACATCTAATTTTTCCATAATTGAAAAAATTGAATTAAACTTAAAGGTAATTTAGCCCATTTTTCAAATGAATATTTTTTTAAAAGTATTATGTTTATGCATTATAATATATTTATCATACGCAATAAATTATAAAACGTGAAAGTCATTTTTGTAGTGTGTGAGAAAGGCATATTATAATTTCCGCGGATACTTTAAATTAATATCGTCTTTATAAACGTTATGGAACAAAAGAAATAAATCAGACCGAATCAGTGAAATATTAACGAAATATTAACCACGATTACTTTATAAAATAACGTTGCGTACCTTGTGATTGTGTGTTTAATAAAAAATTAGAATGTTTTTAATTTTAAATATTTATTATAACCTAAATTTACTTTCAAAAAATTACATGCCTCTTTGTTCGTTGGTTCGCACGTATGTGCCCAGTACCTTTAAGAATACGTTACAGCCGAATAATTAACCCATTTTGGTGATTTTTCTTCTATTAATTGATAACCTATTATAATAGAACCCTACCGGCTTTCACAATGATTTGTCAAATAAGTTAATATATAAATAATTTTCAAGAAAAACTTCCTTTTTTCGCATTCAGCGACTGTCCTCGACCTTCGTTTTTTATGGATATTCTTGCCTTTCTCTATGACTTTACGGTTGTTAATTTTTTTTTCTTGTTTTGAACTTTTTCTTACATTTGTTTATTTAATAAATAATATATAAGGTAGGCCGTGTACTCATGGGTTTATCGATGATTTTGAAATATTAGCAATTGTATTTATTTGTAAAATTTGTTCTTTATTAACAAGTGTAACTATCGAAATTAACGATTGTAACCTTGCAATACAATTAAACATTTATATAAGAGTTTCATATTAAGATCAATAAACATAAGCATAGATCATTTTGCACTCATGTGGTGTAAACTGAAGTAAAACACATTGATAGAGATATTTAAAAAGGAGCCGTCTTGCCGCCTGTACGGTTTATATAACACCTTAAAAAGATTGGGTTGCATCCACTGGGAGTCAATTTTACGCCGCATAAAGCTGTAAAGTGGTTGAAAATTGCATATTCTCTTTATTTCGTTATACTCTTTTAAGAAACTCGCATTATTTTCTCTTTCTAACTATACTAAAGCGATGCGAATAAATAAAAAAAACATAACGTAAATATATATTTATATTTGAAACCAAATCATTATCAATTTCATAACGCGCAAATTTTTAAATTCAAGTATTCAGTTTAAAAACGTATTTACTTAAACATTGCTGTAGGCATTTTTTGTTTAAAAAAGAGTATCTGTCGATATGGCTACTATATATTATCGCCTCAGATACACCTGTTCGATGTTTTTAAAGTTTTTAATCGAACGTAAGTTTTAAAGTAAATAACCAGTATGAAACTATTTGCGTAAAGGTAAAGGTAAAATAATCTAAATTTTGTTAGTGACAAATATCTGTCTAGATAATGTCTGAAATTTACTTACTTAGAAAACTAACACTCATTTCGACATTCTTATTGTAGATTATGGAACTTTGGATATCGAAATATCAAAGTCTTCATTTAATTAAGTCTTATTGAAAGATACATCTAGTTTCGTCGTAAATTACAGTATTAAGCCGTTTGAAGGGTGATTAAAACAAATTAAAGTTCTATATTTAGAGAGAAGGAATTAGCAAAATACAAATCTCTCATTTAATTTATTGTTTGACTTTGATTACAAAACATAATAGTTACTTTTTGTATTTGTGGCTTTGTAGTATAAATACGAATGAAGCTAGAAAAATGTTATGGTTTAAATTGTTTTTACCTTATCAGTCGATTACAATATTTATCTTTGTAAGGATCAACATAGACCTGCACGTTCTACCAGTTCGTATTTGTAAGGAGGCAAGCTTCTTTAAGGACTTCCATTCCGATTGATAAACCTACAGAAGTCTAGGAGTGGTATCCGTATTTCTGACCAGCTATTGTTTGCAAATTGAGTTAAGATTTGATTATTCGTCATTCACCGCTAGTTGATTATAATACCTACTAGTAATCACATTACGATTTTTAATGAAATTTAATGTTATTTTAGGACGTAGCGGAAAATGTCTAGCTTGGGCCAATATTTTTTTTCGTGATACAAGTAAGCATCAGAAGTAAAATACTTCATTTTAAAAGAAAATTTAACTAATTTAGTTTCTGGTTTATGATATTAACATAATAATATAAATGAACTGATTAATGTTCTGCAATATATATACATATATATATATATATATATATATATATATATATATGTATATATATATATATACATATATATTATATATATATATATATATATATATATATATATATAGATATATATATTTATGTACATATTATAATTTAAAAGTTGATTTTGGGTTATTTGACACATAATTCTTTCGTTTTGGCTTACTTGTCACACATTTTCGTTATGCTAACAGAAAGTTTAAAAACTATAGATGAATATGACTTAAATGAAATGACTTTTTGTTATATCTTAAAACGCAACTGGTTTTTACATCTGAACTGACGGAACTGATTTGTATTTCAAATAAATGCACATTTTTTACCATGTTAATGTCATTTGTGTTTTTGTTAATCTCTGTTGTTTTTGAACTTGCGACTAAAAATTCTTAATATTAAGTTGTTGAGAATTCGGTTCCCTATGAAAACCTCTTTTCACTTCACTTCCATATCCTAGGAAAAGATTTTAACCTACCCAAAATTCTAACTTAAAAGTAATGTTACTTTTAAGTTAGAATGGGTTCAATGGGTTCTAGAAATGGGTTCTAGAAACTAGGTATATATAAGTAGCATATTATTTAAAAATAATCTGTTAGATTTGTGTAGAACTCGCACTACGAGAGTTTTGCGCACATTTCGGCACTTATAAACATTTAAGCATATTTCTATCCAACTATTTAAAAATATTAATTTTTCATATGTAAATATATTGCAACGTATTACATGCTATATCTTTCATAAGTGTAAAATTATGGTGCATATTTAAAAAAATATGAGATATAATATATTCGCTACAGTTGTTCTGTCACCTTCAGGCCAGATTTAACCAACCCTGTTTTTTATGATTTTTGGCTCGGTAGTTTAGGAAATAGGGGGCGGTATGCTATATTTTTGTCTCTTTTTTGGATATCTTTTTAAATATTCAATTAGCAATGCAGTTTAATAGCAAATACGGATATTGAATATATTTGGCGTTAATTTTTTAGAAATTCATTATTCACAATTAAATGATCTTTGCTAATAGCCCACCTGAAGATGTTGTAATACAACGAAATCTAGTTCATCGTAAGAAACTTAAGGAAAGTAGAAATTATACTGCATCACATAGGTTCATTTCATTGGAAATACGGATATAATAAGGACGCCGTTGTCTGAGGTCTACGGGCTTCAATTTTACATTCAGCAAAATAAATTAAGACATTTTAAATTCTCATTTCGACCCACGTCTCCATTTATTCTTATTTTACTCACACTTTAGGGGCATTAACCTATCGACCAGCAAGATCCATATATGTAGAGTAGATTCTACGAGCAGTGAAAGCAGCGAAGCATCCGCAGTCGCAGCTGATTGAATTTGTGTTTGCATCTCGGCGTTACATGCAATTTCAAATCTAATTGCATATTCCTATTCAATAAGCAATACTAGAACTTACGATATACACAGGATCCTAGATGATTTAGTGTTATGTGTAAGCAAAAGGCGGTGCCAACTTGTGATAGCGGATTCAAACCCCAATCGCAATGAAACATTCTTTATAGTAATATTTACACATTATTTAAAAAAAAATTACTTAGATTTAATCAGTTGCGCAATTTGAGATAGTTATTTTGAAATTCTTATAATTCACTCTTTCAGTCGATAACCCACGAGACATCTAATTAAAAACTATTGTTGACTACTTAGTGGTGAGGATAAATGTACTTCATAAATACGCTAAGTTTTATTTTTTCTGCGAAATGCATTCTGACAAAACGGCTGTGATATACTGATGGATGGAGACTTTCTAAAATCAATCAGGTTAAATGATCGAATAAAGGTTACATTTTTTTCCTTTTGGGGTACGGGTTCCCTAAAATAAGTCGGGAGGGGGGGGATGTATATAAATTTGTCACAAAATATTTCATAAAAATTTTCCAAATATTGCCAAGTTTTTATAACAAAAAGGAAGTTCGTGTACAAGGAACATTTCATAACAATTTTTTTGTATGCACCCACAATGCATATTGAAAAACTCTGCATACGTCCTATATTCGTTTTTATTCCTTCCGTTCATAGCAAACTATTTAAAACCTGTATCATAACATATTATATCTATGTATTATGCTCGAAAATTATATATTACTTAATAAAGTACAAGGATTCACCTTCTACTATTTCACCTTCGCGCACTTTTTGGGCTTTTGATTGAAAATTGTGGAGGTAAATATTTATGTAGACTGCAATAAAAATAAACGACAGTCGAAAGGCGACAGGTCCAGAGTTTAACGGTAGATGAACAATCACATTCCGTCTAAATGAAACTAATCAATAATTAGTACGGAGGGAACTCAGTAGTTTCACAGTGTATATTGGTCCTTTTCTGAAGTTGAAGGAGCATTGGCTTACGTAGTGGCCAAGCAGAATATTTTAACTTCTTCCCCGAAGCATGAAGACGAAGTTGTTTTACTATTTTGGCCTGACAGTAACTCTGCCAGAGTACGCAGTCTTTTCGTGTGATCGGTTTGAATAAAGCGTTGAATTTTTCTAAATTTAATATTAAAGATCGAAATATAGGAGGGATCAAAACTTCCCTCCTTCAGTTTTTAGAACTAATGGGAGAGTATATCCATCGCGGTTTAATTGTTGTTTGTTGCTTTGCACACTTTTCACCCTGAACGGGACTTATGAACAGAGAGTATTCTAAGTTTTCGTTGTGAAATTTCCATGCCTTTTCGTAGTTTACTTACTGAACCTTAGCTGGTAACTGAATAAAAGATCGAACGCCGCACTTTTTAAAAACGCACGAGAGGTTTCATCATGTTATGAAAATTGCTAAAAAGTGGTGGATTTATCATCTATTTACTTATTTACACATTTATTTCGGTACTTTAATGCGTATAATTGATACATATGGCGTACTCTTTGTTACAAAAGCAACCTCTTATTGCCAGCCAAAATACTAATCCAACCTCCGCTCGACGAGTGGCCGGGAATCGAACCTGGTTCACAGCAGTGCATCGCGCCGTCAAAGGTCTTATGGAAAGCATATTATGTGTAGTAAAAAAATAGTATTCAGTTCTTCAGCTTCATAGACAATGTTTTCATAATTCCGTCCGACTTGGTGAAACCGAATTTCAGTTTCTAGCTTAAACGTTTCGTATGAAATGACGTAAATACAAGATGTTCACAGTAAAACAGATATAATAATATGTAACAGACAGAGTTCTACGGAAACCCAATAACGTGTAATTATTCACTATTATATCAATATTAATTACAACTGAATACAAGCAGTTGTTTTATAGTATCTATTTATTCAAGATCACTGCCAAATTTATTACATTCATTTTAAACTATTTTCCGTTAAAAGTTTATGTACATCTGTATAGAAGATTATAAGAGAACAATATTAGGATAGAGATGAATTTTGAATAAGATATTAAAAGATAATTGTCCCTGATAAAATCCTGTGCATCTCACATGACAAGTTTCAAAGAGAAGAGTAAACCATGGTGGAAAGCGAACAAAGCGACCGAAACGTGTTTCACGGTCGCGTCGTCCTACAAAGTTTTACTCATTTTGTATGCACTGAACTAGCTTAGCGAACTTTCAGTTACTGAAAGTTTGCCGGTAGAAGTCGATCAGTCAGAATTAATTTATGCTGAACCTGCTGGATCATGTAATGCACTATGACGCAACTTGAGCTTCGAGATGGCATCAGATTTGAGACGATACTTGGTTGATTTGCGGTGGACATATTTCAGTGTATTTTTCAGAACTTTAACTTTTAACCGCGACTTTTTGTTCAATTTTTTTGGCCTAATAGTTATAATTGCTTAGTTGCTTGTTATAAAGATTTTTTTAACCTATTTTAAATCACATTGCGCTATGGAATACACGTAATACCATTTTTTATTACCTTGTGAAACTAAATTATTGAATTTATTGTTTTAAAACAATATATTTCTCTTATTTTTTGAACGTTAATATTTTACTGAAATCTTAAGATCCTGCGTAGCTAGCTATCTTTCAATATGATACCTTATTTCTTAAGTGTAGAATCATTCAAGTAGGTTAAATTTCGGTAAAATAAGTTTAAAATTGTTTCCATGATATCGGACGAATTTGGGAAACACCAACCAAGGCGTTTCGGAGCAGCACAAAATAGGTTTCCGGTTACCAATATTTCCAGAAGTGGTTGATGCATGTTAACTGACATTTTTAACCGACTTTTATTTAAACTTTCCACAATTTTTTATTATACTTTTATGTAGCCGTTATACTATGTACTTTTTTACACGTTTAGAATTAAATTTTTCGTATATAACAAATTAAAGGGTATTAGCGTTATTAATTTTTATGAATTTCTCCGTCAAAAAATTTAAAAAGTCATGTGTAGGCATGTAAAAGTCTTATATATGCACGCTATAATTTATACTTCTTTGGGATAATACAAGAACCCTGGAAAATAGCAAAAAAATAAAATGGTGGATTACTAATCTGTAAAATAAAATTTAGAATTAATTTTAAAATCAAATTTAATTATTTTCATAAATGTTTTTTTATTATTTGGACCACTACTAAATTTCAATTACATAAAAAGCGAATAATAAAGTTCAAGCGCGATAATTTCGAAACAATCTGGCAGATGATTGACTTATAACGGAAAGTCAGCAGAATAATAAAATGGTATACCTCGGTGACAAGTCATCGTGTTAAAAGTATTGAATTGCCAACTAAATAAAGTTTAATTATTAATAAAAATAAATGAATATCCTGAAAATTGTTTTGATTTATTAGTATATAAAGATTTATAAAGTAAATAATTCGAAACAGTCTGGCAGATGATTGGCATACAATAGAAAACCAGCAGAAAAATAAACTATGGCATATCTACATTCATCTTGTGAATGAAATACGCACTTTTTTTTTGCCAAGTCATAATCGCCTGGTAGATGTGATAATTCAAACAAATGTGGCCACAGTATAAATTTTTATTATCAAATAATCGCTTAATGACACTATCATTAAAAAAAACTCTTTCATACTCATATGCACCTAGTGCTTCGTACAAGTAAATCGATAAAAATAAATGTTTCCTGATGAAGTTCATGGTATCGTTTTAGTGTTGCATCGTTGCCAACTTCATCCTGTATTTTCAAAATTTCCCATCATTTTTTATAACGCGCCTAAAGAAGTAAAACTTTGTTCAAAATATTTTTCAGATATCGACATATGGCGGGAAGACAGGGAAATCAATGTTAGTATTGAGTTACGGTAGGTATAAATTTTTTGAGACGACATTTGACTTCGAATATTGACGTGCTTATTCTAGATTCTCTCTTATTTTAAATTTTATTAGCAGATACGGTAGAGTTTTCATTTTATGATGTTTATTGTCAGGTAATGAAGAGAGCGGGGAGACTTTGAGAAATTAATTAAGGTCATGAGTGTTAAGTAAATTTACAATAGACTTTCCTAATTATTTTATTCATTAGGCGTTAGAATAAAATGTAACTTTGTTTGTCTGCATTTTTTTAGGTAAAATAAAATAGCACAAGAAGGGAAAGAGAATCCACTTAATCATTTTTTTATCATAAACTTGGATCTCAGAATAGTTTAATACTAGTATGCCGAGATCTTAATTGGGCATAGATTTTACATATTTTGTCAATTTAGTGGATATGAGTATTAAGATAGACATACCCTACATTCACTTCGTTTCACGCTTAAACGACCCAACACCACATTACAATTAAACTCAATATCCAGATAATACTTACACCCATTTAAAGATAGGCTATGCATAACTTTGCTATCATTATAGTAATAGTAAAGTCAGGATAGTAAAGTCAGGTATAGCCTATATTTTAAAATGAAGCCCATTACAAAAAGTTAATAGGCTTCTAGAGCCATGGGAAAATTTCCAACGAAATATTTTTATCGTAAATAATTAACACAAAATGAAAGTTTTAATGAATAAATAAAAGTATTATCGCTGAAAATCTTTTTATTTCAAACATAATATCGATTGATATTTATTGAAATAAAACTATGAATAATGGTCTAAAAAACATTTCATCCTTCCAACAAAAAACCTTTTTTAAATTTACCTATTATCACGCGTGCGAAGTCGCGGGTAAAGCTAGTAGAAATAAGCACAAATTATCTGAAGAAACGCAATATACCTGAGCTGAGTACGTGAACGACATTGCCGTTCCCTGATCGGGTTCCATAGTTATGAGCGTAGATACCGATTGTAGATTATTTAAACCATGGGATTATTTAATCAGCAGATTATTTGCCGATCACTTTTTAAAACGTAAAATGTTTAATTTTGGGAAAGTGTAAAATTTTTAACCGTACCTAAGCTTCGTCCAGGAGAGCTAACATGAATACCTTTTCCATGCCCCTTTTAGGGGCGATTCGACTAAAATTTTATATCCAAGAAGGCAAGGATATAGACAACAAGAAATGGTTTCCACATTTAATTATTTAAACGGAAAAAATATTCTTTAATAAATAAGGAAGTATCAATCCATAATGGAAGCAGCTCGAGGAACCTAAAATAAATTATTGGATCATTAAAAATAAAACAGAACAAGGGACGTGAAAAAGAAGTGACGAGGAAAAAGTAACATTTATATGATATTATTTATGTAAATTCGGTCGTTCATACGCCAGCTACTGCAAAGTGTACTTTACGTTTTAACATATTTTTAAATTAAATTTACATGATCCGCCTCGTTCAATTATTGATCTAAATCTAATGCTAAAATCATAAGCATACCCTACAGTCATATTGTTTTAGTGATCATTAATCAAAATCGACTGAACGTGTGCATGCTTATTGATTTGTATATTTGATAAGGATAGTGTATTTAATATCAATGTGTGGTAAGTGTATATAATCGAGTTAATATAATTACGATGTGTTTATTTCCTATGCGTTTTTAGTATCATCAACGTGTTTATTTCATATGCAATGAAAGGCTTGTAGTGCTTGACCTTAATAAAAACTTCGATAAAATCTTCGTTGCTCTATTCCGGGCGGCACTTGGAGGTCTCTGAAAACACGCTAGGGACTCTTTCATGAACCGAGTTTTTCTTCATAAAAGAGTAATTTCCGTTTGCGAATAGTGTGTAATTGGTTTGAAAATTGTACAAAATTGGTCGAATTTTTTAGGTAAATACATGGCTTTAAAACACTTTTAGAATTAATCTGGATTTGGGCACTGGTAATGCACTATAAAGGGATAGAGATCTGCTGATAGGATAGTGGGGTAAAATTATAAACAAATGAGCAGAGATCGAACAGATCTCTGATCATTTCAATGAATAGCATTGAAGTCTACTGGAATAGCTTCGAATTGATATACAAATTTATTATAGAGTAATTACGTGGATGCTTTTAGAGAGAGTCAAAGTGATTGCTTCTATATTTTAAAACAGGTTGACTATAAATCCGTGGATGTGTTACTACTATTTATATTGAACTCAGAGTTACGAATAGATCTACGTCAAATACGAGAATCTTTCATTAAGTAGTTACTTACTACTTTGATGGTTAGGCGTGAGTCGAAGTAAGTAAATAAAACATATTATTTGGAGATTCCAGAAAGTTCTTTAACTTTTAATTATTTGAGTGAACATGTACTGTGAAGTATTTCCGCTGCATGGTTCGTCGATAACGACTGGCCGTGGCGCTGTGTGCGGAGTGGTTGTTGCTTGGTGGAATGGTTAAAAGTGATTTTGGTCGAAATTGAAAAAAAATGTGATCGAACGGAATCATTTGCCCTATATAATTACCTGACGTTATTAACACATAAGTTTATATTAAGATACTGATTCACAAATTTACATAAACTATATATTATTTTTCATGTACTATTGTTATTTTTTTTAAGGATTTAAAATATTATTTTTAGTTACATTACAACTCCTCCTTAAACGGCAAAAGAACAGAGTCGTTTAAAAAGAAAAGAGAAACGTGGGTTGATTTAAACAATTAAGTTTTATAAACAATTCTTAAAGCAATCAGATTTTATTTTAATAGTATCATTTGTTCAATATTTTGTGTGTGTGCGTGTGCATACGTTTGTGTGCATGCAAATGCGCGTGCATCGCTGTGGCTGCGGCTTTAAGTGGGGTGGAGGTGAAAGTATTTTTCAATTGGGTGATAGTCGCGCCCATCTTATTCTGGTCTTGTAACCAATACTTTTATATGAAAATAATGATTACAGTATCTTTTCCGATATTTGCATCCCTTCCCATAATATCGGCTGTGTTATTTAAATAAAAGCTGTGTTGGGCGTATGATAGATAAGTAGAATTTTCACGGTTTTTTTAATTTTCCTTATCGAAAAAATTAATCAATGATGGGAAACTATAAAAGGGGTTCTTATTAATTTTCGTGTAATCAGCTAAGAACTTTTTTATCATCTTCTAGAATTCTATATTTTCCAAATCTATATTCTAGTCGCCGGTATGATGATATTAAGATCATTAATAAACTCCATGTTACTTAGTTCGTCCAGTATGACACTTCAAGATGGACATTACCTCCAATAGTGAAGATGCAATGAAAAATAAGCCTAAAAATTTGAATTGCTTTGAAATAGAGTTTAAGTGTCATAGTTCCAATATTCCTGAATATTTTTTTACATATAAGCGAAATTTAGACTTGTACTCATGCAGAAGCGAAGTAAAATTTAAAAAAATATACTTTTGTGTATGAGGCAGCCCATGCGTCTCATCCAAAACTTATTTCATACTTTCATGTAAATTTTACTAAAAATTATGATGATTATTATTATTTTACGTAAACATCATTCACATACACTAGAAAAATTATACTCATTTTAATATATTGATTTAGTTAGCAAAATTTAGGGTATTTTAGAAAAAAAAATTAAACTTAATTTATAAAAAAATGGCTATTTTTTAATCATATTTTACAAAAATATGTACATGAAAATATGATATGGTTAAGATGCCTTATAAAACACTTACTATTTTTATATATATTGCGCGTCCATAAAGCAAAGATGGTTGCACTATCCGTGAGTGTTAGTGTATTATAGGCTCTATTGCGTCAAGAAACTATTGCGTCAAAAAATCGAAACAAGTGAAATCCGACTACGAGTAATGAATTTATATTAAATTTGATAATTAAATCTCGCTTGCAAATAATCTCTTAGAAGAATTTTGACAGCGTTAATAAAATTTGTTTTTTTTTATATCTACTTTTTTGTGTAGTAGGTTTTTTTATGGTAAAATACAACAAACAAAATGTACAAATAACAAAAAACAAAATTTTATAGATATGAACATAAATTTGTACACATTTGTGATTTTCGCAAAGGAAGTGCTTAGGAATGTTATACAAAACGCTCAAATCAAATAAATATTATACAGTACTTTTTATTTTTATTTATAGTTTGATTTTTTTTCTTCATCCCACAAAATAATCTATGTTAATTAAAATTATTCTTTCGATTTTGTGTTTTATGAAAATAAGTCACCGATATTTAGTTAGCGATGATAACGTTCCTATTAACATCGATGATTCATCAACATCATTCGTTTCCAGTATGTAAACCATCCTATTTGAAAAATTATCATAATCAAATGCGAGTAAGAGTTTTGAGAAATAGTAGTACTAGTAAATTAATACGAGCGCAATATTATTACTTTGTCAACTTGATTATGTACTGTTTTAATATGTAATGTTTTATTATGTAATGTTAGAACTTATTTGATTTTTTTATTATTTTATCTTCGAGGTCGTATGTTTAAATTCATCCCGTCATTTTTAGTATTGAACATTTGAACGTACATTGTATTTATTTACAGAGAGTAAATTCATGAAAATCAGTTATCTTTTTCATTTTAATTTTTTGTTACGAAACTAATTTTGGGTCATTTGGATATAAAATGTTTATTATAGCCATCTATTCGAGACGTGAATTATTTCTTCTTTGAGAAGTAGAATATAGTAGTACACACAATTGTTCCTTTTTAATTGGCTACAACCTTCTCCACACTTGGGAGAATACGAACTTAAATGAAAATACTTTTTCCATCTTTGTGGCAGAGAATAATAGTTTTTCCTATTTAAATTTAGACGATTGTAACAATTGGAGTATAAATGAAAAGAAGGTGTGTATAAATAAGTTAATAATAAAAGTATTTGCAGGAGAGTTCACATGTTAAAAAAGACTATCGAAAATAAAGTTAATTGTTTCTCAGTTATTTATAAAATACTGTTCCAAAATATGATTCTAGTTACGTTCAATTTTGAATAGAAAAATATAGAAAAGGAATTATTACTTTTTTATACTTGAGAAAGAAGTTTTATACGAATGATTATGCCATAACTTTTTATGAAATTCTACTCCGAACGCAAAAACCTAAATTCGAAAAATATTTCAAAATTAAGGGATATTGCGAAAATTTGTGTATATATTTACCAACGTTTTGCAAGGTACTTTGGCAGGTTCTAGATATAAATATCATATTTCATGAAGTATTTACCCTTTATTATGACTTGCATAGTATTACATAGTAGTATATAGAATTATTTAGTGTCAAACTATTATAGTAGAGTCATATGGATGTAGAGAATTCGTTTAATTTCTTAATTCTTGCCATATTAATGAAAAAGCTCGATGTGTTAGGTGACCTTTGTCAGTTTTTATAAAAACACAATCTCTTTCAGTTTTAATTAAATTTCATCTAAATGACTTCACGAAAGTATTAAATTCTTTCAAATTATTAACTTCCTGCACATCATGGGAGACAGAAACTGAATGAAACTGGGTGATCAAAAGAATTTAATTGACTGAGAGGATACGGCTGATTAGAATGATTACGACTGACTGTCTCGTCCATTTTTTCTTGGGAGTGGGTTATATGGTATTTACAGAAATAGGAAAGACGTAAAGCCAGAGATGAGGAAGCTTTGTAATCAACATGTGCCACGATATCTTGGGCAAAACATACTGAGAAAAACAATAAGTGGATGTATAATACGCGTGAGGCTTTGAGCAGGCAAAGCGCTACACTGGGCGCTTCTTTGTATTGTGAAATATACCAGATCGAAATTTCTAGTAAAGGAACCAGAGCTATAGCTCGAAATAATTACAATCGAAACACTACAAAGTAGTAATCTAATAAGAGGTTTCATGGAGTATATTGATGATTCAAATAAAATTTTGTTTCGTGAGAAACAACGAGTGTAGAACGTTAATTACAATCCATCGGCCATATACACCGTTGCGAACTTTTCCGTTCATCGCGTTTGATTCGCCGTAATGCAACACATGTGCATATCAAATATATTTGGCGTTAATTTTGTAGAAATTCATTATTCACAATTAAATGAAATTACGTGATGTAGTATTATTTCAACTTTCTTTAAGTTCTTTACCACGACCTAAGTTTCGTTGTATTACAACATCTTCAGGTGGGCTGTTAGCAAACATTTTTGCTAACATCCCATGTAGTAATACAACGAAAGCTAGGTCATGGTAAAGAACTTAAAGAACAGTCCATAATTAATTGAAACTACGTGACGTAGAAATAATATTACGTCACGTAGGTTCATTTAATTGTGGACATGTCTATATTTTATATTGAATGGGAAGATGTATGTGATATTTATCTACCTACACCTTTATTGCATATATAGGTCATCGATTTGTGGTTTAAATTTGTAGGAGTTTCACAGTCGAAGGGTTTAAAATAATTCACTCAATTTCAATTCGTCTGCAAGGATTTACGACTTGTTTTGCCTTTAACTTTGTACATACCCGTTTATTATGTAGATAACTATTAATTAATTTAATGGAATTGAAAATTAAAGACAAAATTTATAACAAATGATACTACACTGTACCACAGAAAGCTTTGTCCATTTTGTGTGCTTGTTATTTGATTATCAAAATTAACTTAATAAATTTCAATCTAATTTCCATAATCGTTAATAAAGAAAAAAGAAAAATAAATGTTGCAAACGGAAAAACCGAGAAAATATATTACAATTCTTGAATATAACGTACATTCACAAGTCAAATTCAAGAAAATCATCAAGAGAAACGTAACATAACATAATGAAACTTTCGGTCGTGTGTACTTGTAGTTACTTTTTGACTACTATTGGTTGTTATATTTTTACCTCATACTTTTTCTACGTTCGTGTGGTACTGACAGAAATTAAGAATAAATCAACGATATGAAAGTATGCCTAATACATCAGGATAAAATATTACCTATACCTTAATTAATGTTTAATCTCATTGAAAGAGACGAATAAACTTATAACCCGGAGGAAATTAGGTATAGCAAATTATTGGCTAATAAATATATTTAATATATTGCCTTTAGACTGCTTGGTTATATCTCTAGTTTATAATTATGATATTCAAAAGAAATGTTATGATGTTCATGTACGTTGTTTCGAAGGATTAATTTTATTTGATTTGGCATGAATTATGTTATTAAATGTTCCAGTATAATTGTAGCGAAGATAATATTTATCTGGCATAAATCACATGATAATAATGGCTGTTAAATTTGATTTTCGTTACTCTTTTAAAAATATTTGTTGTTACCCGACGTTTGCAGCATACTTTTGGTACCCGTATAGAATTTGAAATTAATGTAAAATGAAAAGTAATTTTTTTAAAATTATTGTTTTAAAACGATGTTGTATATTTTCTATTTTCGGCCCCGAAATGCGTCCGCTGGTTAAGTACACTATTTAATATTGATTTCATGGAAAATACATTTTACTTACACAACCATGTTGAGGATAATCCTGATAACATTTACATTAGTACATAAAAGGAAACAGTTTATATCCTTTGAGAAATATTATAGATTACATATCATCTCGCTGCAATAGGAGCAAAGCGGTGATTAAAAATGTAACAAAAGTAAGGGAACACTGCTTATAGGGTGGGAAGCCTGTTTATTTGATGATCTCTCAAGTATTCCCGTGGATACCTACCCGACTCCGACAATTTTGTACAGAATGAGGAAAACTGATTTTTTACAGAATTCCGACAATTTTATACAGAATGAGGAAATGAGCAATTTTTGAATATCTGATTTGAAAATAATTAGATCCATATTTATGATGATCAGATGCGGGTAAAACCACGCAGCAGGCTAACGGTTAAATATTTAGACCCATAACAACGATATTTATTGCGAGAAAATAAATATTCTTTCCTTACGATTCGATAAAGAACCACTTGAATAACTTCTTGTAACTTCCTATATGTTAAGTCAGTGATAAACCTTATAGGTTATGAGGATTTCTCGGACGTTTTCTGAGTTATTTTTGCTTTATATAAATAAGCAAAAATAGTTTACCAAAAAAATAAGAGATTAGAAAACGTGCTTTCGTAACCCGAGACCTCATTGAGATAAATCTAATTGGTTTACCATCGATGAATTTACTGTAATCCACGAGCAACTTTCTTCTATGCCTTAACATCATCTCAGTAGTACCATATTATTATTATATTGTTAACTTTACAGTATTTATAGACTGCGTAAACTTTTGTAATTCTTATGAAATTTAAAAATTTACGAAGTTTCAAAATAATATGATAATTGGAAGTGATTAAAATTATTAGATACATACTTATTAGATACAAGTTAAGTTAATAACAATGTGTTAAAAATTAACTGAAGAGCAAATATATTTTCACCTTTGCAACAAAAAATAGTTAGGAATACGATGAATATCTACACAAGGAAAGCAGTGAATGTCATACCTTTTCATATAAAACTAGTCGGATGAAAAATCTATTTACAGTAAAGTCCATTTAAATTCAGCATCCACTCTCCAAAGAGCAGACCATTGTTCATATTTATATTAAGGCGAGACTTTGATTGGAAATGCATCTGAAAGCAAATAGAATAAAATAAAGCAACGAAAGCTGATGCTTGGAATGCATCGCAAGATAAGCGGATGATTTAAAAGCGTCGTATTTAAGCGGAATATTTGAATGTATTGCGACTAAAGCGGAGAATTTGAGGGTATCGCCAATAAAGCTGGGTTATCTTGAAAGACGCGTTTCATCTACAGTACAGTGACCTAATCTAAGCAAAGATTCACATTAAAAGATGTTTCTTTTGTTGTTTTTTTCCTTACTTGGAGCGGTACTACGCAGTTTTGTAGGTCACATAGAGCTATCATTTTTAATTTCTTATCCGTTAATAGACGGCCGTTGCCAGGTTCCTTTTTCAGAGAAAACGATCGATATCATTGTCGACTTTGCATTTTTGCTGTGAAGTTTAAATTTTTTTTTGCTATGTAGCATGATTAAACTATTATAAGCTATATTGATGTGCATGGAAACGTAATAATTTAATTGTTTCTTACTTTGAACCAAACTAAGGTTTAATAGATACTTAATAATAATCTATAAGCCAAATAGTATGACCTTTTTTAAAGTCAAGCAGTATTTATTCCACCAGGAATAGCTGTTAACAAATTTTTAGAGAACCATGATATTGCGCTAAATGTTGAGATCCCTTGACTTTATATGTTTATTTCCAAAATTTGACTGCAATATTTTAATTACATGTTTTTATTTAACATATAGACATTGAATTTCCTTTTTGACGGCCAGTTGTAAGTTTATTGAGGTGGATTGGCCGCCCCACTAATTTTGGTCGCTTATAAAATTATCAATTGTATAATAAACTTTTTTGAGCAGATGTTTCTTAATAACGTGTTTATAATGTTTTTTAATCATTTAAATATATTTTGTGATATTTTATTTTGGAGTGTATACTTTAATCCCGAGGAAATTTGTGAGTATAAAATTTATTTTGATTGGTGCTATTGTAATTGTCGCCCCCATATTTAACATTTTCGCAGTCTTTCTTTTTTCGATTTCGTATTCTCGAATTCTTTTTTCGATTTCGCCACAGGTTGAATATTTTGTACAAAATATTCAATCTATCAATTAATGAAATCCGAAAGAAAATGCGTTCCGAAGTTATTGGAAAAATCGGATTAACATAAATAAACAGATGCAGCAGGGGTCTTTGTTTTAATACATATCTTAATAATAAAATCTATCTCACAATTTACATATTTCACAGTGAAGGAAAACAGAAAGTACCGTGCAGTAAATGAATAGTGATTTACATTTTATTTGCTTCACCTTTCTCTTGCACATTTTCAGCAAAGTAGCGATATTCAAATTTCACTTTGGCGATTATTAATAGTTTCGGAGTGACGAAATATCGAAGTTTAGAGACTCAACCTTTATTAAATTGGTATATTATATTCCATGTATTAAATTGAAATATTATATTTAATAGAAATTTCATTATATTCGATATAATTAAATTGGTATTTATGTTCGAAACTATGACACACCCGTATTAATTTAGTATATTTTATTCAACTGACATGTCATTATATTGGATGTAATTAAATTGATATATTTAATTAAATTGAAATGTAATTATATTCGAATTAATTAAACTGGTATATTATATTGGAAACTGTAGCGTACTGTGTATTTAATTGGTATATTATATTTGGTTGAAATTTTATTGTATTCATTGTAATTAAACTGGCATATTATATTTGAAGCTATATCATACCACATATTAAAACCAATTTAATTAATATATTCACTTGAAATTTGACACTAAGATGAAATCAGATATTTAATGCTGAATTCGTAAAAAGAACTTATTCCCTCTTCTTGAATGAAACAAATATGCGATTGGTATAAATTTGAACCTATTTTATTTTCAAGCTGCGCTTTGAGCTAGAAGCCATCAGAAGACGAAGCGAGCGGAAGTAGCGGTAGGGATTGACTACTTAGTATTAATAATAAATTTAATTGGGAACATCATTTTTATCACAGCTGCTTTTTTCTCTTTGAATGACAAGCTATCGTTTAAATTTTTTTTTTATAAAAGATTAATATAAGTTTGTGAACACAACATATTGACGAACTTATATGATTCCATATTCGCTGCGTATGAGAACCGACGCTCGTGGCCGCATTCGTGAGTCTCGTCGAATATCCGCCGAAACGTTTCGGTCACAAATTTTTCACTCGTGTAAAGGAATTATGCTTAAAATATATCGATACCTAGCAATACTACCGTAAGCTAGTCTTTTTTATTTCACAGGATTTTAATATGAATCTATATTCATATATTCATGCGTATGAAATTTGATTTATCTGTAAATGTAAGATATATTTACTTTATCAAGATTCGAGGAACAGTCCTTCTTTCTCTATGTGCAAACCCTAAATAAAAATTTAAAAAAAATCGGGGTGATAACGAGAGTACCTAAAATGAGCTTGGTGTAACAAAAATAGAATATAATATTAAAAAAGTTGGTATGTTTTGGACTTAAAAAACAAATAACTTAGCGTTTAATAAAAGTAAGATTTAAAAGAAACAGCAAAAGTACGAAAAATACGATTTATAATCATAGTACAAAAAGAGAAAAGCTGTTTTCGTAATGCTTGCAGAAATAAAAAAAACAAAATTTCAACAAAGTAATAAATCAAAGTTTTTATATATGGCTGAATATTAAAAAAGTTGTTCAATTTATTTAGTTGTTTAAAGAAAAATTATGGGCGCAGTTGTGCAGACAGCTATTGCTCATATTAAGTGAACATTTTTTATTCTGATTGTGATGTTCAGAAAGCTTGCTTACTTTTCCCATTACCGAGCTTAGTACTACCTTCTATGTAAAGTCCATTCACAGTTCGCATTTTTCTAACTTTGACAGCAGAATTGCAATTATTTGGTTACTTATACGAGCGAGCGAATGTATCTCATGCTCGTAAGGAGGATTGAAAAGAATTTAATGCTCAATTTCAAAACACATTCATGTAACTTCTTGTCTTTTATTTTTACGCTAATTACTATACGATTACACCGTGTTTAACAGCCTTTACTGTTTGTCCATCTGTCTATGACTAATTTTTATACAAAAAAACATGACATTCTTGTTTTAATAAAACAGATAAAATTATAATGCAAATTTTCTTTAATGCTATGTTATATAATAAGTACAAGAAACTATATACTTTTCAGGTATAACAGATATAATTAATTTGTCTTAAATACTAAAAAGAATCGTAATAGTCTTCGAGTCTTGGAGTTGAGTCTTGGGATTTCTAGTCGTAATTTATTTTTCGTATTCGGACCAAGATTTATCGTTGTCCACAAAAATTTTTCTTACAAATTATCTTCTGGATCGTCCGTCGAAATTTATCGAGTCATTTTTAATATCGAATGTAAGTATGTGCCTCAAATCGTGTTTACTATTAATAAGTTACGAGAAGTACTTAGAGTTTGGATTTATATTAAGTTGGTAATTTGGATCATTGAAACGATAGACGACTTTTGTAAATGAGAGAAATAATGAGTTATCATCAACGGAAGACGTTTGTTATTTATAGACAATTGTTATGACCTAAGACGTTGCCCATTTCGTATTGAACTAACGACTGTTTTTTCCGGATGTTTCATATTTTTACCTAATCTGAGCAATCAGTCCGTTAATAATATCTTTCAAGCTTTGAAAACTTTTAACAAGTGATTTGTTTGCAGTTGCTAATAAATGAAATGAAATATGGACGTCGAATTCTTTAAATTCAATGCCAGCTGTGAGGAAGCAATCGTGTACAAATGAGCGATAGTTTTTTGAAGTAATTTCAGATCTCGGTAACTTAATTAAAAATAACGCGATCCTGTCCACATTTCAAAGAGGAAGGATAAAATTAGCGAGATAGTGTCTCGGACATTGTTGGTCAGTCGCACCAGTTTTAAGTTTTAACTTAAAAAAACTTTTTGTTATTGGTTAACTTATTTCTTATAAATAAAAAAAGAATTTATAAAAAGAATACTATTTATTAAAAATTTTACGTTCTACATGATGTAAAAAAAGAAACTCACTGAAGCGAAACGAAGACAATCACTGAATTTTAAACAGGACGACTCTGAGGTGAACTGAGATTCTGGACCCTTGTTACCATAGTTAACGCTGTTTTCTAAGGTGCATAAGAATAGATCCTTACCTTTTCAAAACAAATGTTTTGAAAAGGTAAGGATCTTGAAACAAAACGATGTCATCATTGATATAACATGCTTAGGAGAAAGGCTGTATAATAATATATAAGCATTAAGGCTGACACATAAGGACTGTAACAGTGTGGGTAAACCGTGAACTCACTATTTTCGGCCGGTCGATATTGCATTTGGAAGAGGCATTCAAGTTATTTCAAAGTCATATAACTATTGTGACTTTTCATGACACAATTAGTTGCAATTCAATTATAAAATACAAAACAATATTTTTATTTAATTTCAATATTAGCATATATCATTAAGGTTGTTACGCAAATAACTGCTGAAGTATTATTCATGGTAATTTATTTTTTTAAGTAGTAATTGAACATTTTTTTATCAATAGCTCAATCACACGGGTATACTGAAATAGATTAATTATTACGCTTTCTTGACACTCCCACCTTCTAATGTTTATCTCAGAGTTTCTTTTACAAACTAACATGTATTTGTTACAAACTTTATGAAACGGCGTTCATAATTTACGGTAAAAAATATCAAATAAGATGTCTTAATCTTTTATTTTACATTTCCAAACTATAAGCAGATTTGTTCTATGTCGTTTTATCATTTCCAAGGAGCTCCTCAGTAGGAGACACCTCATCCTTCACCATCTGTTACCAATTATATCATGGCGTTTCAGTCATTTATTGTAGGAGATGGTCGCTCACGCAGTAGCTAAATAATTTGGGTGGTTTTCCGGCCGTGTTTTATATTTATGCCCTATTAATTTTAACTCCTCCTTAATTGTTGTTATTTTCAGAGCTTCGTGGAAGTCTGTATTGGTGATGAACCATGGTGCATTGGAAATGGTTCTTAGCATACCATTTTGCAGCCTTTGCATTATGTTTAAATTGGAGTCGCAAGCACTTCCCCACAGTTGTGCACCATATGTCCATATTGGTTTCAGGATCATTTTGTATATCAGCAATTTATTGTCAATTGACAATTTAGAGTTGCGTGCCATAAACCAGTAGATGTTTCTGAACCGCATGTTCAGCTCGTCTCGTTTTGATTTGATGTGCTTCTTCCAGGTCAACCTTCTGTCCAGATGCATACCGAGATATCGAACAGAGTCAGTCTGTGGCAGAACATTTTTTCCCAGTTTTACTGGAGCACAGCTTCCTTTCCTTAGCGTAAAAGTAACTTGTACGGATTTGGTTGTGCTGGCTTTGATTCTCCATTTCTGGATCCACTCGTTGACCCTATCGAGGTTTTTCTGCAAGACGGCAGATGCTACAATCGGATCTTTGTTGCTCGCGAGAATTGCATTGTCGTCAGCAAAAGTAGCAGTAGTTACCTCTTTTGTTTCTGGGAGGTCTGAGGTGTAGATGGTATACAAGACAGGACCAAGGACAGATCCCTGTGGAACTCCCGCCATTACATCTTGGATAATTGACAGTTCTCCGTCCTCTCTCACCTGGAAGATTCTGTTCGTAAGGTATGACTCCATCAATAAGTAGTAAGTATGCGGTAAAGACGTTTTTATTTTATAGAGTAAGCCCTTATGCCATACCTTATCGAAAGCTGCCTGGATATCTAAAAATACAGCGGAGCAGTATTCCTTCTTTTCGAAAGACTGTCTAATCTTCTCACAGACTCGATGCACTTGTTCCACCGTAGAATGCTGTTGTCTGAATCCAAACTGATATTTAGGTATCACCAGGTCTTTGCTGAGTATGGGTAATATTCTGCTCAGGAGGATTCTTTCAAACAACTTTGATAGCACAGGTAAGAGACTTATAGGTCTGTATGATGATGCGTCTTCCGGGGGCTTTCCTCGCTTGTGTATCATTGTTACTATGGATACCTTCCATAGATTGGGAAAGTACTGTACTCGAAGCACTCCATTGAAGAGAATAACTAAAAACACCAGTGCTTTCCTGGGAAGTTGCATGATAACATCTTTTTTGTGATGAGATCGAATCCAGGGGCTTTTTTATCTTGCAGTCCTTTTATAGCCCTCCTCAGTTCTCCAAATGTGACTAGTCTTGGCGGAATAGACAGTTGCAGGTCTTGCTGCAGTGTACGTTCAACTTCATTTTCGAACTCCGCATTGTTGCCTTCATTAGGAGTAAAGATGGCGACCAGATGTTTTGCCAACATGTTAGCTTTTTCTTTGTTTGTCTTAGTCCAACCATTTTTGGTTTTAATGGGGCATTTATATTGCTGTGGCCTTTGTAAGCCTTTAACGCCTTTGAAACGCCTTTGTAAGCTTCTAGAGGGAGTATTCTGTTGTTTTTGTGGCAGTTAGGCTTTCCAACTGATTTTGTAGTGTGGCATTATTTAGTGTTGATTGAATTTTTCAGTTCTATAATAGCTTTATTAAGTGCAGTATTGTCACTTTTACATCTACTTTGGTGCCATATCCTGCGCGATCTTCTCTTCTCTAGTATTTTACGTTTTATTTCAAGAGGTACGTTCCCAACAACTTGGTAACCTTTTTCTTTTTTAAGAGGAGTTTTAACCCAGCAAGCATTTTGTATAAGGTTAGTAAAGTGTTGAGTCGCGTCATCTATCTCGTCGGGTGTTTTCAAGGAGACATTCAATTCAACGCCTTCCTCAATTTATTCTCTGAACCCTTCCCAATCAGTGAGTTTATTGTACAGACTATCAGGCCTCTCGTAGTAAATGATAGACGTACTAATAGTTAGGAGGACAGGGGTGTGGTCAGAACTACTGTCTAAACAAGATTCAGCCTTCATGTAATTTGTCGAAAGTCCCATTATTATGAAGAAGTCCAGCAAATCGGATTTTTTATTTGGATCTGTTGGCCAGTAGGTTGGTTCACCCGATGATATACAGTTGAGGTTATTTTCGTCAAGTAAATTGCCGACAGGTTCAGTTGACCACAGTTACCTTCCACCGCAACGGTGGTAGCCTGAATATGGTTTGTCCTATACTCCGGTAGCACCTGACGTTTGATGAAATTTCTTATTACAAAGGCTGTTCCTGCATGCCCCGTTCCATCTGAATGTTTAGTCACATAAGTATTGCAACCTTTGATTTTGATTTTACTTTTATCTGTACAGTGTGCTTCGGAAATCAGAACAACATCAAGTTGGTTAATGTTTATAAAGAGTTCTAAGTCAGTTTTGTTTGGGGCAAGACCATTGATGTTCCAAGTGGCCACTCTTAGGGCAGTCATTTTGATATTTTTTCAACAAGGGTGACTATGAGGCTCATAAGAGTGCGCATCTGTTGTAAGATCATGTCGAATTTTTGCGACTGTTTTGAATAGTAGCTCTTCTATTTTAATGTTTATGCCAGTTGCAGTTGTTAGGTTAGTTTTTTTCTTTTTCAATATGTCAGAGTATAATTGTTCTTGCATTTCTTCAGGATGTGATTGAGTTACTAAGGGAACAGCTTTAGTTGGCACCTCCTGTATTTTACCCTTGAGTACTGGGTTTCTTACCATGCGTCTTTCTAGGATCTCCTTATAGACTTCGCAGCCTTTATAGTTGGCCGGATGTGTGCCTTGGCATAGAGCGCATTGTGCTGGTGTTTTACGGTCGTTTTTTGGGCAGTCTGCAGTTTTGTGTCCCTGGGCACACTTTACACATCGGTAGTGTCTCATGCAATAGTTCTTGGAGTGACCGTATTGTTGGCATCTTTGACATTGAGGCAATGTTGTTCTCTTTTTTGGATCTTCGATTGTTATAGACTGGTGGTAGATATTTTTAATATCACTGATGATAGTTTATGTTGGTTTTTTATCTGGTCTATATTTTGAGTTTATAATTTCACCATAGACTTTGTTTCCAGTCTTCAATTGCTTCAATGATTGCACTACGTGGAGTTGTGTAGTATAGGTTTCTTATAAGTATTCTATAGCAACGTTGGTCTTTCAGGTTAAAAGTATGTCCTATGAGTCTTTTATTTCGAACTAGTTTTTGTATATTGCTCTGTCCACACTATTTATTCTCAGTTGGTTTCTATTGAGAATTTTTATTGTAAAACTATTCTTGTCTGCTGTGGTCTGTAATAATTCTACCAGCTTATTAACGTCTTCGATGCCGTATAATATAATGGGTGGTGGTTTACTAGGCCGTTTTTCTCTTGGCTCTTTCGCAACTTCTTTGGGATCAAGAGGTAACCCGCTAAATCTATCGCTTGTTGTGGTTCTTTCTGGCGAAGTCGACTGGAGTTTCTGTCTTTTTCGCTTCTGATTTTTGTCTACAGGGACTCTTTGCCAGTCTGGTGGTTCGAGCGCTGGCCCGTCCGGATCTTTATTATGCAGCATTGTATTTACGGTCGCTGCCTGACGTATACTCCCCAGCGACGAGCTTCTCGTTCTTATAAACAGGTTAGGGTGGAATGCCTTCATTCCAGGGCTGCCGAAGGTGGATTGGCTACCACTGGTGAGGGTGATGGTCCAGTAAGCGGACCAAAAAAACCACTCAACAGATTGCTGCCCAGAGGGGGCTCCAGCAAATACAGGCCCAAGTAGATGAGGTATCTGAACAGCGAACCTCTGTCGGTGTTAAGCAGGTAAGTTTATTTTACTGGAAGGTAGAACAAAGAGCACTTATGAAATCATAAATAGAAAGTAAATGAATATCACCCGCGCATCGCCGACTAGGCAAGGGGCCCAGCCAAAACGTCCACTGAGGCGCCGCACCGCTCGGTTGTCTAGACGACGAATTCAGGCGCCGGCAAGTTGCATAGGACAGCGGCTCACCGCTATGTGTGATTACCCACACCGAGTTTAATATTGCATATCAATTAAGACTATAAAACTAAGTAATTATTATTAATGTTGTTACTTTTAACAGACACAAGGCATAATTCTTTTACCCTTCACTCACTCTTTGGTATTATTTTTCCTTAAATATTAATTTATTTAAAACTGGATTATTTAAAAAACTAGATAACAACAGCTAGTAAAAACTAGATCAAATTGCTTAATATTGTTGAGATACACTTTTTGCATTAGATTAAAAAACGCAACATACGCACAACTTTTATGAAATTCAAGTTTTATGAAATTATTTCAGTGTTAAATGGAATTCGGTAAAAAAAAACTTCAACTTCCGAAATATTTTACGAGAGCTATCGATATTGCGGTCGTGGTGCGGAGCGAATTTAAATAGTTTAAATAATATTATAGAGTGACTTGTGATAACTCAAGGTATGTCCGTTAAAGTTACCCCTGTGTCACACACATGGAGTTGTAGATTTAATATCATCCTTATATTATTGGAATAATAAATTATTAATTATTTTTAATAATCAAATTTACATAAAAACATTATGGGCGGAATGATTTTGAAAATATTATGAACCATATAAGCATATTTTTATAAAATTTCAAAATTCAGACATAACCCAATTCGATGTTTTATCAACGTATTGATATCGGATGATTTAACGTGGCTACATTTAACGTAGGACCACCAATTTTGCGTTTTTTGTTTCAATCGCGTCGACATTCAGTTTGGTGTTTATAATAAAGAACTAGAATCACTTAAAGAATAAGTTCTCCGAACCTGTCTTATAAATTATTTTCAGTTCATCCGGTTCTCTATAAAAAGATGAAGGGTGCATTTGTCCGAAGCCATTGTATTGAAAAAGGTTTTGCATCTATAAATAGTTAAGAAATCGCTATTTCATAAACTCTTCACTTGAAAAAAGTTTCCTGATCCTAGTTAAAATTGAAAAAGATAAGAAAGAGTACTGGGCTTTTGAAGAGTCCAAAAAGATATTGGGTGCTTGATTTTTAACAAAAAATTAGTGTCATATTTGCTTACATCAAATTATTGATTAAATACAAACAAAAGACGAAAATATTTCCCACACTAATATTGCCAAGAATGAGAGATGTTTAGTAGAATTGTTACAATTAAAATTGGTTTAATTTTTTTTGTTATGAGAGAGAAAGATACGATTTTATAGAAAGCAAGAAAACATGATAGCAGTAGCAGGGATCTTTATTTAAAGCGGTAAGATTCGCTTATACACTACACACTGCATGGTTAGAAACTAACTAAATAACAGCTTTAACTGAGATTTAACTGAGCAACATTTTTAATTAACGAAAATTTACTTTGGCAAACGAAACTAGCAGAGCTGCATTTTGCACTCTCTTTGCGATTTGTTAGCGTACGCGCTAAGGTTTTAACTGTTAATATTCTATATATTAGGCAACTATTTTGGTATGATCATGCCGTTACTAAGTCTGAAATAACAAATTAAGTGATTCTTTGAATTGATTGCGCCTTATATTTCGGCAAATGATGTTTTTAAAAGTATATTGTGATTTTGACTTCTTCGTTGAAATTAAACACATAAGTACATAATTGTTTACGGACTTTTCCAATAGTAGATGGGCGTTTAAACACTCTAAGAAATAGTATAGATTTATAGCATTGAACTTTAATGAAAGTATTGATTGGTATTTGCATTAAAACTTATAAATCGTAATTGATTAAGCGTCTTCGTTAAAGTGATTTTATTATATGGAAATATATGAAGATATTATATTGATTGAAGATTTTGATCGTGTTGTATATATAATTCAAAAGCTTTTACAGTTTCAAACTAACAGAGTTAAAATAAAAGTTAAACTTTATGATATTAAGTCTAGAGCTTGTGCGATTTCAATAAACGGACCAAAGAAATCGTCGTTCAGATAATTTGCTTGTGTTTATTTTCAAATAGTGCTTTTATATTATTTGACAGCTCAGTAGATTATCAGTTTTATATGAGCTTTGCTGAAAAGTGTAATTTATTTGCCAATATCACACTATGACGGCATAAAGGAAGTAGATGAATTAATGTTTTATAGGCTGGCATTATTCAACGGACGGTGAATGACCAGCAATCAAACTGTAACTCGATCTGCAAACACGAGCAGAGCTAAATATTGTAATGTCCTTGTCGGTGGAATTAATTTAAGATACAATATTTTTCTGGCTTGATTAGAATTTATGCTACCAAGTTATAGCATTAACAGACATTAAACCAGTTCAGAGGGTAGACATACCCTCAAATATCATATTGGGTACATAGCTTTAAATATCGAGTAACATTCAAATAAAATAGACGGCTTCTATTTTACTAAGATCTTCTCTCTAAACTTAGAGTTTGTATTTGTTTTAATTATATATCAAGCAATTAGTTACATGCATCAGTTCACTTTAAAATTAGCGATGTCCAATTTCACAAATATGTTCTAAATTTATATATTTAAATTAAGATAGATCTTTCATCATTAATTTTTATCTTCTATTACTACGATCATATTCACGTACTAATATTAAAATATCTTCCATCCCCTCAAGAATATAAGCGCGTTCCATCCACCTTAATATCCTACTCAAACTGCGACAGCGGACGAAATAAAGAAGCGATGCAATTTTTGACGACTTCACGGTTTTATGCGGCGTAAAATTGATCTCTAAAGGATGCAATCTCATCTTTTTATGTCGTTAGGCCAATGCGATGGACGGCGAGGCGGCTACTTTTTAAATACATTCATGAATGTGTTTCTGCTTCAGCTTCCACGGAATAAATGCAAAATTGACTATGTTTACACTTCTTAATACTGAACCATTTTTAGAATTATAACAACTGTTCAATATTAACATATGTATAAGTAACCCTTTTGGCTAATCCAACGTGAAGACATTTGATCACAATACACATGTAAACCTGTCTACAAATATAATTGTTTATATTTGCTTCAACTTTTTAAATTAAATATATAAATTAAATAATGGCAATTTCCGTTTCGGAAGAAACGAAATTTTGATTTGAAATAAAAAAAACTAAACAATTTTCTTCCAGGACAAATTAGTGGTAACGAGAATTGGCAACACTCACGTTGTTGACACAATGGCGTTATTTCACGAATCAATGTCGAAGTTGTTCATAAAGTAGACTGTATTTGTACTCGGCTGGTTGAGACGACGTATTCTTTTTCTTCCTCTATAAACCCTAGATCCTTCAGCGGAATTTAGTTGTACCTCTTTCGATCTCTTATTGTTTGTACTAACGAGTTGTGTATGTTTTCTGAGTTTTGTTCATAAATTTTACGCGTATAACGAGATATGAAATTTTGTTCATTTTTCATAAAAACCTTAAAAAATTATACAAGCATAGAAACTTGCGTTTATTGTCCACTTCTACACAATGTTTTGCAAATGTCAGGAAAAAGGGATCAGACATTATACACTATGACTACTTGAAGTGCACTTTTGACGGGTTTTGATATTCAAATATCAGTGCTCTGTTAGGGACGGGGTCTTGTCAGGGAGGATAAGTTGTATACGCTTAACAAACTTTCATTATTACTCTACACCAAAATCACGCGAATCGTCAGTAAAATAATTTAATTTCTTTGAAACAAATTACTATTATATATTATGGCTTGAAATACGGTGACTTTAATTTTTAAATACTAATATCATTTATCTTTTAGAATTTATTTTTGTTTTGAAACAGTAATTGATTAAGGATAGATCAAAATTCTGGGTTACCAGACTAAAAAATACTGGGACTAAAAATACTGAATGAATGACCCATTTGTATTATTATAATAAAATTATTATAATAATAAATAAATAAATTTTCAAGAGGTGAAACGTTCTAGACGTCCATCTATGTTAGTGCATGAAACCTTTAACTTTGCATAAACTGGATATACCTATTTTCCTAACCACCTAAATTTTATTTACCCTATTTGCCTACCTACCAATATAAAAATAATTATATTTAAATGAATAACCGTTTCGTGCATTTTTTATACCTATATTTATTTAATCATCTAACCTTCTCTAGCCATGTAAAAGTCTATATTATCTTGCACTCGTACGTTATGATTTTAATTATTACCTTTGCACTGGTACGTTGTAATTACAATATAACTTTGCACTCGTACGTTGTGATTTTATTATTACCTATGGACTCATATATTCCCATTTTATTTTTAATTTTGCACTCGTATGTTGTGACTTTATTGTTACCTTTGCACTTCTTAGTTGTGATTTCATTATTACTTTTGCACTCGTATGTTGTGATTTTATTATTATTCTTGCACTCATATGTTCTTATTTTATGATTATGGGAAGTAACGGGCACGTCGAACAGCCACATTTAGTCAAACTTACTTGTAAATACTTATAGAGATATTATGAAAATAAACGTTTTTATACATGAACATATCAATGACAGTATTGTTGGATAACCTTTACTAGAAATTTCAGGTGTCTTCGTAGAAAGATTACAAAAACAAACTAGGTAACCAAATAGGTCTAAACAATATTGATAGTTTAATTTGGACCTATTTTCTTATGTGATTTATTTCGGTAATCTTTTCTCTTCACCTACAATTTCTGATAAAGGTTAGAAATATACTTAGATTGCACTCAACTATAACGAAATGTAAACTATGGCTAATGGAATCAAAAGCATGTTTTCTTACAGAAATTACAATCTTTTGTTGTGTTTCTTTAAAATATAGCATAAATAAATAAATTTTGCATTAATAACAAGTTGTTTAAATTATAGAACACATTATTGTATGTCGATACAAAGTATATGTACAGTGTACGTGACTCGAAAGTATAGGTCAAATGCGTGTCGAATCACGTAAAAATTTGGGATTTCGTAGTAATTTCACAAAATATCAAACCATACATATTTTATATATTAAATATCCGTTCATACGTAACCACAAGTTGGCTGAATAAGATCTAATATATCCTAACAATTATATTGCTATTGCAATTCTTCTTCCCTATTTTTTTTTAAATCAAATGTGAACACATTTAATTTATTTCAATTTCAATAGCAAATTTAGTTGTTTGCCAATTCCAACTGCGTTATTATTGCGTAATCAATGGATTTCTTTAGTTGTTCCAAAGCCAATGAAGTTGGTCTATCCGGAATAATTTTATTTCATGGAACAATTTTATTTGAAAATAGGGAATAGTTTCATTTCAAAGGACTTTGAAGGAAAAAAAAATGATTGATATCTATTAACTGAAGTTTAGGTTACTGTTATTTAAACTTAAATTTTTATCTGAAGCAAACATTTTCATCTAGGTTCAAAACTATAGAAACTATGAAGCCACGACAGACGAAAGGACACATACCTGGACATTGCCAGTTTATAAAAGTTTGCAAAGCGCAAAGCTTTTGCTGCCTCTTTCCACACTGACCTCAAACTTGGACGATTTTATTAAATTTCAAATAATGGATGAATTAGTAGTACATAAATATTAAAAAATTATATTTTCCTTCATTTGAAATCCATAAATTTCTTTCCAATTTACAAAGCTTTTTGTAGCTTTGCCTCTTTCTAAACACTCATTCAGTCCCAAACTTGACTAGTTTTAATATATATTAAATTGTTCATGAATTGATATCACAAAAATAGTTACCTTCAAATCAAATAAATACTTTGTTTTCATTTACGCAAAACTGGTCACTCATTCCCAAACTTGATGGGTTTTATTAAATATAAAATTATGCAAGTTTTAATATCACATCCACATTAAAGAAATATATTTATCTTCACTTCGAATATAAATGTCCCTTTTTCATTTTTACAAAGCTAGTGCCTCTTTACAAACTCTCACTCGAGCCCAGACCGTTTATTCTTGTGAAGCAGTTCATCGCAGTTCTCAACGCTTAACTAGGTTGAGAACTGCTCTACTGAAAAAGGATGCGCTTGTGAGGAGCTCCACTAACTTCTTAAATTGGAAATGTTGTTCGAATTCATAGTCAATTTATTGTTAAAAAAAATCTGTGTTGCGACCGGATATTTTAGCATACATTTATTTCATTCAGTGTTGCCATTTAAGAACTCAGTTTAGCTAGGGAATCTATATTTCTGTCTTCATTAACTTACGATTATATTTACAGGGATATAGATGAGTTGACATGCGTTGCTATTCTTTTTGAAATAAAGTCATTATTATATAAATCGACCTGTTGTAACACAGAAGTAGATGTGTATTTTCGAGATTAATGTTTTAGTATTATATGGACTGATCATTAATTTCCGAATAATTTCTTGACATTGTTTTCTTTTCAATTAAAGTACCCGTATATATTTTACACTGTTTCGAAATATATTTCCGAATCATCAAATTGCCTCTATACAAGTTCAGATTACTTCAATTCTTTGTTTATCGAGATGTAATAAAAAAAATGAAATCTGATTACATTCTGTCGATCTAATTATCTCTTCGTTGATCAATCTAATTCAGCTGCCGTATTTTTCCATTGCGATTTCATTCTGAATTCCGTTAGTTACTTTATAGTTTATTTATTAATAGGAAAACAAATAATATAATGGAAGAAAAAAAAAACACGCTTCGACAGATTTACTAGCCATTGAGGATATTTATTCTTACGCCCCTTCTTCATCATTAAACCGTGTCGGTTACAATAGTTATATATATATATATATATATATATATATATATATATATATATATATATGTGTTGGAACAAGTTGAGCGAGCTCAAATTTGATGGATTGCTTACTAGTAATTGAGAAGTTCCCAAGACGGTCTGACTACGATATGTAACAAAAGGACTCATTGAGCCAACAAAACGAACCCATACTCCATGAGTCTACTATTAGCAATTGAGAAATTCTATGACCAGCTCCATATTCCATGTCCTCCTTTTTCTATGATTTTGCGTATCGTCTTTCTAAGAAGAGCACGCAATAAATTTATTTGTCATTACTTTTTTATTATGTAAGGTATTATTAGGTTGGAAGCACGTACAGATGCCGGCTTCTATTAGTTGCTAAATAGAATGTGGGATGATCAGAGTAACCAGTTTTTTTTTATCTCGTACCATTTTTGTGATACATTATTCAATGTTAAGACAAGTGTTAAACGTCTTGCGACTCGTGGCACCATTAAAGCGAAACGACGCGACACCCAGTAATCTACTGCTATACAAGTGATTGCTCGAAATTATGGAAGTTAATTTAATCTGCTCAAATCGTCGTAGACCATGGCCCAGATAATGATTTTTGTCGAATATAGTATACAAAGGGGTATTATCTAGTTAAAAATATGTCGGTTCGGAAAATAATATTTAGAAATTGAATAACAAGCGTGTAGAGGAAAAATACTAAATCTATAAGATTCTACATTTGCCATGTTCTCCAAAGGCTTATTCATATCTGCAGGCTTTCCGCCACATATAAAGCATTTGGACGAACTATCGATATTTGACATAATATTGCGTATACTACAATCGACTAGTGTGAAATTTAAACATCTGTAAGGTTTAATTCTAACTCAGCAGTTTGCACATTAGATAGAATTAAGTTTGGATAAATTATTCCTAATTAGTAGATATTTTATTATTAACGGTAGACCGCAGCCAATTATATTTACCGTGCGAAAGATGTACTCGTAAGTCACAATATAATGATAAAGTATCTTCATTATTCAGTACCTTCTTAGGCTATTATTGATCGGTGTTGGACTTGAAAGATGACGTCGACACCTTCTTTATAAGATTGGTTGCTGCAAAATGCCCTTCACTTTGCAAGGACATAGTATGTGCCAGAGCTAACTTAGAAGGGGAATGAAATCCACTAAAACCTTCACTTTCTTTCGTTTTGTACAAGACACTCGTCGAAGATCTCTGATTTTCTGCCTCGCCAGTGTCTGAAACCGAACTTTTCTTCACTGTCAAACGATAACATAATTGGCAGCTCAAATGTTTCAGTAAATTCATACTTATTGTGTGGTAATAATTCGTTCATCTTCTGTCTGGATTTGGTCCACTTTATGATACCATTATATGATGATACCATTTTATTTTTTCGTTGACAACTGTTCGATCCTCATTATAACAGTTACATAAATGATAGAGAGCTTCTCAAAAACTGTTTATTTTATACCTTTTGTGGTTCTCTCGCCATGCGTAAAATCAGACGGAATTATTTAGACCTGGAGATGTACCTGAAAAAAACTCCATGTATGTTGCGAGCCATAAAGTACCACATAAGTTACATGAATGGAGTCCAAAAACTTACATTCACCATACCATTTTCTTTTCTTATACCTTTGATATTGAAATATAACAAAAATATTTTGAAAGAAACTCTTCATAGTCTAATCACGTAATATATCTAATGTTAGACACATTACATGCTGTGTAGACTATTGCAAATTAAACAGCAAAAACATACAATTTTAAAAATATTTATTAAAATATTCCATAGTAGTCACTAAGAGAAAAAACTTTCTGTGTTTCAATTGCAATAAGCTTAAAATGCTAATGATTGCAATTTTAATTACGAAGATTATTAGACGATATTAGGTATGGGTGATGACGTTATATTTAGTTATTCATTTAATATATATTAACGTTATATTTAGTTATTCATTTAATATATATAACCTTGGTGTTTTTTTTATGTCTCTTTATTTCTAATGTTTCTAGGATATTAAGTTTATTATCTTTCGTATAACTCTCGGAAATATAATAAAACCTACACCGCTCCCCTACAATAAACTCAATAACATAAGCAGTGGGAAAACCCACAAAGACGAGGCTTCCGATGTTGTACTTGAAACATATAAATGGTGTTGGAAGTTCCTAAGAGTTAATCTTTGCTAATAGCCCACCTGAAGATGTTGTAATACAACGAAACCTAGGTCGTAGTAAAGAACTTATAGAATTTTTTTACATCCATAATTACGTACAAGGACGTTATTTAATACTCATAATTACGTACAACAAACTGAAGAAAATATTTATATCTTTTTAATGTTGTAACAAGTGTCGCTGTAAAATTTCATACTGCAAGACTAAAACTGTATCATCTATGAGGGTAAGACAAACATGACGAAACTATAAGTATTACTTGTTTGACAAGAGAACCCATAAACAGTCAATGCGAGCAGAAATCGTATAATGAACATTTAAAGTTTTTATTCTGAGTACAATTGTACTCAGAATAAAAAGTAATGCGTTGCACGTTATACGTTTACATCAGTTAGCATGATTTAGTCATTGGTTGAATTAATATGATGAATTTGTACCGGGCTACATAAAAGTATTCTTCACATGACATGTAGGTGGTATTATAATATTTGAATGGTTCAAAGCAAATCAACATATTTTTTGGTTTCCATATCTTTTCAATTTAATATTTTACCGATTGTTTTTCATAATAACCCTAAATAAATTGAAATATAAATGTAACAAATGGTTACAACGTGGGTGTACAGTACGTTCGGCTTAAAAAAGTTTTTTTGGTATTATTTGGTGTTGCTTTTACCAGTCGTATATACTTAATAATACTTCATTTACATCAAACTAAACGAATACAACTGTACTTTAATCTACTATCTGAATCATTCGGTACGTATTGTAATATAAATATATTCTCTATATAGCCAGAATAATATTTTCTTTATCTTTCATATGACTCAAAGTTACGTGTCCTGTTTAATTTTAGCGGTAATTTTATTTTATGGACTTGAAAGTTTTATTTTTTTTTCATGGTCCGGTGTCATCACCAAACGGATAACCCCGGTATCGCTGCTTCTGTCGTCCCCCTAACTACGATATTGGTTACTATCCTCATTGGTTTCCTTTAGATTTTATAATGGGCATGGTCGAATATAATTCCTGTCAAATCGTACGAGAATTGCTTCTGATCACGTTTTTTTTTATTTAAGTAATTAGATTGGTAATCCCTGGTCTCGGTTTGGGTAATGTTTTGTTCTACTGACTTATGTGAGAAGAATCATAGATTATTTTATCTGCTTCGAGCCCAAAAGAACATCCTTCAGTGCTTGCCTTACACACTTGGATTTAGAAATACAGTATTGTGAGAGGCGCACAATCTTAATTTTTTCTTCTATTCTATTGACAGGTTTATAAATGCGATTACAGGATTACTAGTAGTCAATAATTGACAATTAGTTATGCTTTTCAAATCAACGCTGAATGCAGCTGTCGATTACAAATAAATGTGTGGAATTTGTGGACCAGCGGATAAAACTAAGAATGTTGACTTCGAACGGTGTCATCATATAAAAAGAGTAATACAGACAAACATTAAATGAGGCCGCGAGGAATGTTGAAACAACCAGGGTTACAAATATGGAAGAAATAGCGAATAATAGCAAATTTACGCAATTATACAAAATTATCTGGTAGCCCAGCGGAAAGGCGAAATAAACCAATGACTACATCAGGAACGTAGACTAAAATATGGCAGAGTAATCCGATCATCGTTTACAGCAAAGCAAGGAATTTTTCTAAGCGTTGTAAAATTTTAATCTTCTAGATGAGCTGCTGCTGGAACCTCCACCAATCCTCCGGCTTGCAGTACTATTTTTGAAAGAGAAACCAACTTCAGAGCATCAACTTCGGTCAAGACCATAAACGCCGGTGAAACACTCTTGCAATAACAACTCTATACGTTCATCGTCAATATATGTAGAGGAAAATACTTATTTTCTTCGGTTTGGAAAAGGACTATGGAAATTCCATTATTCGAAAATGGTGACAATAGCAAATGCCAGAAATACCACGGTATTAGTCTTCTTTCAGTCGTTGGCAAAGTTTTGATGTAAATAATTGAATCGCACCTCCAAAGAAACCGCCACAAACAAACCGGTCCCAAAGATCAATCTGGCATCTGACTATATCGAGGATATGTCAATAGAATTTTTGTGCTTTCTTATTTGTCGACGACCGTTGTCGTTTTATTGTCGCTTTTATGGAAATCCCTGGAAGCTAAATACCTGCTTCTGAAGTTTGTCTATATCATTAAAACGATTTATTACGGTTCAATATTATGATTGAACAAGTATTGTGAGAATACGAAACAAACCTTCGGCGGAATTCCTAATCTGGTGTTCGCCAAGGGTTGCCGGGCCACCTCTCTTTTTAAACATTATTCTTGATGAAATAATATGGAAAACATTTATTGAAGAATGATGAGTACAATTCGATGTAAATAATTTCCTGACCAACCTAATGTTTGTCGAAGAAATGACAATAATTATTGATGGCATTGCTGAAGTAACGTAACCATATGGTTTGAGGGTAAATACTGGAAAAATCAAGGTAATACCTACGGACGTCTATGGATGCAATTGTCTACGTTGAAGAAATCTAATTGAAGCGAGCCCAAAAATTTAAACATATCGGATCATTGATGCAAAAGAAAAGATGATGGTAACACACGAGATCTATAACAGGTTTGGCTCAGTAGTGACTGTATTTGTCTCTCACCAAAGGTTCATCTGAAAGTGAGGCAATGCATATCTCAAGACCTAACTCTGCCTATTCCGAGCATTTATTCACGCCTTTCTTTACGGATATAAAACTTAATTGTTATTATCACCAGGTTTTGGAAATACTTTGGTATTTCAAATGCATTGTCTTTGACAAATATTCTGATTCGATCTGGAACACGAAGATGCGACTGGACTGTGAGAATCAGTCAAATATTGCACAACTAATCAATAGACATTACCTTTTTTGGTTTGATCATGTTTGTCGAATTAAACCGGAACGTTTACTACTCAAATTTTAACGCACAACACTTAGAAGAATAGATTAGTCGCATTAGCAAAGCCTTCCATAACCAGCATTTGATTCTGGAAGAAGCCAAAATCATCGACAAAGATCATCAACTGCGGATGAAGATTGTCAACCAGGCTCTGACTCACATGACACCCACAGCACTGTATTGTATTGACTAAGACACCCATCCATCGGTCGCCGGTTAGGGATAAAAAAAGAAGAAGCTTTTCAATACTTGCACATACCTTTTTTGAGGCAACCTGTAATTGAGATATCTGATTTTTTCTGTATCAGCAAATAAATACCAGGTACTCTTCAATTTGAATATTAATATCTTCTTCACTGGCAAAATTGAAAGATTAGAATCGTCATGGGAAGATTTTAATTTACGTCAAATATACGTAACAATGGACACGAAAACAAACCATGGCAATATAAGCTTATCATGCGTATAGTACATTTAATTACATAAAAGCCTAACAATACATAATGGAACATGAAATTTCGCATGCAAAGTTTAAACTCCACTATGAATACCAGTGGTTTTCTCGAACAAAGAAGCTTGTTGTGACTGTCGTCCTCTACCGGATATGAAACTAAAAGGTCACAACTTGAACTCCGAGCTTCGTGACCTAAAAATTTGTACATATACGACATAAATGCTGCTCAAGAGCGTAAACAAGAAACGTAAAGGAGGGCTTTCAACCGAACTTTTCACTTGCGTTTATGTCGCAGCTCTGAGGGCATCAAACGGAGGTAGCGGGGAAGAGAGCATAGAAATACAATATGTTTTTGACTTTGATTTGCTAGTAGTATATTAGGTACAATTCAAGCTAAAATATTGTTCTACCATAATGATGAATAATAATTTCAAATACAGAAAAGACATATTGACCTCAACGAATTTTAGTTTTTAACCTCATTTATGGAGCATTAAGGATCATTATTCGACTCAGTGGGAGAATATATTTTGCATAAAAAAATCTGTTGGCCGAGTACAATCTCAGCAAGTACAAAGTGACATTCGTATGCACAACCTATGTCACGCTACATGGACGGCAAACCGCTTAAACGATTTTTCTCTTAAGAAACTAAAACCGGTCGGGTATATCTTGGAACCCGCATAAAGCATATTTCTGTTAAAGTATACATCTATCTCTTAAAGCTTTCGATGTAAGTTAAGCAAAATAATTTTATTTGACTAAATTCTAAGTATTTAAAGTTTTTGATATCTTATCAAATTGTTTTTCCAGCGTGCCATAATCAATGGATGTGCAGAAAACAAAATTCGCTCAAATTTTCCTTTAGTGACATTAAAGTGGGTATGTTAAAAAAATAATAATTATTAATTTTTTTAAGTACAATAATAAGTTCAATCGTTCAGTTAAAACGGATCGTATCTTTGTTGTTTCCGATTAATTTGCAATTCCTTTTATTTGAAAATATTTATCAAAACCTATTTTCGGGATTTTTGTAAATTTACATAATTTTGTATTTTACGTAATCTTGTTTGGAAATAAGGGGTGGGGGATTGTATATCGTAAATGATTTTGAAACCTAAGCAAATAAATAAAAAGAGGTAAATAAAGTGTAAACTTAATTATAAAAGGTCTGTCTTTGGACACAAGTGGATTTGCTAAAAGGTATCTTTCATCGTCACTTCTTAATAAGGATACGTATCTAGTCTAAAAGATGGAAAATGAAAATTGTTGCTTTCCATTTGTTATGAATCTTATTTTTACAACTTCACACTTTTCAGATTTCATAATTTAAAATTGTGACGTTGACTATTGTAAAAATATCATTCAATAAAAGATTTTGCTGATTTGGTATACAGTTTTTAAAGTGTTACTATTTTTATGAATAGAATCCTACATTTTTTTGTATGACGGTGTTGATAATTAAACTAAGGTTTGGATTTTGACTTTAGAATTACTTAATTAAAGTTTATATTCGACAATATGATATCTATTAGGTTCCAGTATGTGATTGAGTAGTAAAGTATTAACTAGTGTCTCTTTTATGAGTATAAAAATATATTAAGCAAATAAAAAGTAAATTATGAAATTCATATTACATATACTTGCAAATACTTGCCTTCCGTGCATTTGCAAATTTTCATGCAAGTTTGTATAAAACTGTGAAAATTACGAGGGACTGACAAATGGACTGACGCACAGAGGGTAATGACTCAAATAATAAGGGTTCCGTGTTGGTCTCTATTTTATTCCAATCGATTGAATCACTTCGGTGGGAGTTAAGTCCATCAGTTACTTTTATATTTCGAATCTACATCGTAAGAGCTTTAAAAAGAGGGAAGTTTTTTTTGGTATTTTAGTTATTAGTTATTTGGCTTGTAATAATGTGTAAAGAAACCATAGACAATATGATAGCTTTCCAGATAATTCAACGATGTTTATTAATCGTCAATTATAAGTGTTTTATGTTAAAATATTGCACAGTACAGTTAAGTAGTCGATTAGGCACAGCATAAAAAGCTAAACCTTCAAGGATGCCATTAATAAATGTATCGTAAATAATTATGATTTAAAAAACGCCATCAAAACAAAATGCAGTTACGATCGGTTTCTACCCAGGCAAAGTCAGGCTGGACCGACTCTATGTACAATGCGAACGCATAGGATGATGGACGCATCCAGGTTGCGCAGCTTAATATTAAATAACGTAAAATCACGCTTAAATAATGTAATACTGAATAAATTATGCAAACATATTTATAAATAATATAGGATGTTTAAAATTACTTTTAAATTATGAAATTAAATATTTCATTATCTGATGGTGAATAATTTTTATTTATATCCCGAATATAGATGTATTGCTGTATATTAAATGTGAGATATGAATAATTACAGTGTGTCAGTGACAACAGAGCAACAGAGCTTGTGAGAGAGCAAGATATAGCCTGCAGTAAGTTTTTTTACAGTTACCGTTTCTAATAAATATAACTTAAGTTCCGTCAGAGCGTCACTGCACGAGGTTTCCATGCACACTTAGGCGCATAATAAACTTTTAAGTTCATGTAATATTGCTCTCGAACTGTCAAAAATGTTAATATTATTTTCATCGCGTACATATAATGTCTAGTACATTTTTATAACCATAAAAATGTAAATTTTTTTAAAAATATTTATTTATTTCTGTACTTTAATGTATCTAATTGATAGATATTACATTATACACGGTGACGATTGTAATTACTCAGTGACCTTTAAGTAAATATATTTTTCCTGTAATGCTGCTCTTTTATTATTCAAATTTCCGGTAGTTCCAGATATTGGGGTAAAAATACATTTTATGCACTTTTTCAATATTATCCCTGGAATTATCTTACCAATAAATCTGATTCCCCCACATAAAATAAGCATACATAAAAAAATATTTTATAATTTCATTATTACTCTGCGTGTACTTACTGGCTCTAAAATTTTTATATAAATACTCTCGAGAGCTAACTTACTATAATGATTAAAATATATGTGGGTCAATATGCTTAATCACTATGCAAAACTTTTACATTAAACGGTTTCCGAGAGGAAGGATCTTATATGGTTTTTTTCTTTTTTATTTTAAATAATGGAACCCTAAAATCTAATTTAAGATAATTTTGAATTCCGAAGAAACAAACCATGCACGTTGTGATTAATTGTAGTATGAACTTTCTTAATACGGTCATCTGTTGGAGATTATAAATGTCTACAGCATTCTTTTCTCAATAATAAGTAAAGAAAAATTATTTTCCAAACATAATATCCAAAATATAGCTTTGTTCTCTGAAAAGTGACGAATATCATCAGACACTGTATTTATTTACATTTCTTTATGTTCATTTCGCGTTTTAGTATAATATTCCGAACATCGTAATAAGTAGATTTTCCTAGCAGCCGCTAGGGGAACTAATGTCTGACATATCTGGATATAATATACGAAAAGAAAACTGTACACCCCCAATTAAGCATATTGCGTGCACGGAGAGTGTGGGATTTGGCATAGTTAAGTTTTATATAGAGAAGAAGTACATAAAGCTAAAACTTATATATACTATGTGTTACAAATACATTAAATATTTATTACAAATACTTTAAACGATTTAATGTTTACATTCATACTGTCAATGTCAAACAGATAATAGTCTACAGTCCAGTGGTCGTACGGAGTAGAGATTGTCGCCAAATAATTTCAAAATATTGAATATATTTGGCGTTAATTTTGTAGAAATTTATTGGCACTTGATTTTTATTCATAACTAAATAAAACTACATGATGTAGTTTTATTTCGATCTAGATTTTGTTGTATTACAACATGTTCAGGTGGGCAATTTGTAAAGATATCTTTACATACACCTTTACAACAGTATCTTTGATTGCTTTGTAATGGACACAGAAATTAAATATACTGCTGGATCTCTTTACGACGGTACATAATGTTTTTAAATTGTTTGAAAAAGATGAGCAGTACAGTTCATTTTACTGAAAGTAAAAAAATGCTTCGTTTCTGTGCACGTTTATCATTATATAGATGATTGTTGCTAAGGAATTAGCATTTTATTATGCTGCCAAATGAGAAGCTCATTACTTGAAATAACATTTTTATTCATGCACTATTATAGTTAGTAGTTACTGATGAATAGTCCGGTAAATAAGACAAATATCAATAAATTAATATTTAAATCTCTAGGCACACCATAGAAAATATGATGAAAGTTTACCGAATTTAAGAACAGTTCCCAAAAGCTTTCCAAGTTTGTCGTCTGAAGGACATGTTTGAAAATTTAAACCTTACTTTTGAAAATTAGAACGATGACGAAAAAAGCAGCAAGTGTTCCTTTTTTATTTCTATTTGATCTTATAGTAACAAAACTGACACTCACGCGTTAGTCTACGTAAAAATATTAGAGGAAAACACTACATTTTTAAAAAAAATAGTGCTGTAAATAGATATTCAATCATGTGTCATATGTTTGTTACCCAACGCGCCATTAGGGAATCTACTTGTTGCGAATAGGCGCCTGACACTTAATGCGAAGCGTGGAAAACTAGGTAATAATTATTATATTTGTATAATAATATCAATACAAGATAATAATAATAATAAGTTTAATTAATTTTATTTAATTATTAACGCCTTGACTGACTAAGAGTGCAAATTAAAGGATGACCAATTTAATTATAACAAAAATAGAGCAACAGAAAGAAGACAACCACAGTTTATTAATTATGTTAGCTGGAAGATCCGAATACCAAAGTAGATTTTATTAGGAAAATAATAACAGAAACATTAGCTAAGCTACTATTGAATATAAGTAATTACGTACACTTCTCAAGATAGTAAATAATAAACCTCTTAATTAAATCTATAAATGGTAATAGCTCATTTTTATCTCATTAATTCAACGAATTATGACAGTCACGTTTTATTTTAATGATCCAAATTAATTTGTAGAAGAATATAGATCTAGAAAAGATAATTAATTCTCATAAATTACGGTTTGTGAATACGAGACGAAGGACGTTCGATAATAAAGATGGACCGATAAATTGTAGCGGACGACCTCTACGATAATTTGAAGGGAAACTGTTCGTGGATTGCGATAAATCTCGATCCGTGTACGGGAAATTAATTATGTCTTAGCATTCGAAGATTCGACTTCTTAAATTTGTGTTACACCAGTTACTATAGGCGGTCTTTAATGCAAAAAGAGATTGGCATATAAACATAAACATGATTTTTCCTGATTATGGAAAGTTGTGCAATATGAGGCGTCTGTAAGTGGTTAAATTGATGAAATTCAATACATGGTCTTGCAAAACCGCCATACAAAATCGTATATGGCACGGTGTTTATCGTTGACGTCTTAAATACCTAGTGGATAAATAAATCAAACTATATTATAATATTCTTTGTATTCAACTAAACATTTTTTTTACCTTGATATACCCAGGAAACCGCCATAAATTTGGTTTGTCCATATTTTGTTATTTCCTGAGAGCTAAACCACGTAAGTAATTATTCGTAGTAATTGAAATAAATTACAAATAAAAAAAATTAAGTAGAAGAAATAGTTGAGGGCGATCAGTCGACGTTTGTGGAAACCTTATTTATTAAATATACATATTTGCTAGTTACACCCCCGCGGATGTCTCCTTTATTACCGACCAGGGCGCTGCTTTTTGTTTTGTTGATAAGTAATCAACTTTGAATGTACCTTTTTGGAAAGGGAGATATAAGGAATATCTATAAAATATAATAAGGAATATCTATAAAAGAATTAGAAATCTTTTTTTTTATTTTTTATGATATTTATTATGATGTAAATAAGTTTTTGCAAAATGACATGTGACGCTGTCCGTTACGTATTAGTTTGTACGTATGCAGGTATGTTTCTTATTAATCGACTGGTTAATTATCGGGACAGAAACTATTCCTTGATTTCCTATGAAACTCCCTTTTTCCTTTCTCGGTTATTATTTTTTGCGAATCTTTTGTCCTTTCTCTCAAATCTCCTGCTTTAACTTTTCTTTATTTTTATTTACTATTTTTTTCTGAAAAACAATAAAAAATATGGGGTGTTTATTTAGAGTTTTATCACATGTTTCTAATTTTTATCGTTTTTTTTGTAAATTCGTTTTTGTATTTCAGGTTGTGTGAACATAGAATTCCGAAAGCCATGACTACGCCTTTTGGGGTTTTAAGAACAATATTCCCGCAGGAGTTAGCAATAATTGTTGAAGTGATAGTCCTTACGGAGGTTTTCAGCAAGAAAAATATATACGGGAGTAAACTCGCGAGAGCAACATGGTCAACATACCGTTGGTTGAGCGTCTTCGTTTGTTTCTATACTTTTTTGCTAAGCATGCCTTTTCAACCATTCTCAGCGCCATGCATAATGCATGTTACTCTTGATACCTGATTGTTTAAATTTTTTGAATCGTTAGTTCATAACTCGACTTGATTATTTTATTTTCAATGATTCCGTGTACATAATATATATATATATATATATATATATATATATATATATATATATATATATATATATATATACACACACACATATATATATATATATATTTTTTTTTTTTTTTAATATATTTGATCTGTACACGGTGCACAAAACGATACAAATATAACTTCTGTCTTATTTGCAATGATAGGCACATTATCTCCGCTTCTTTTAACTTTATCTATGCATTCATAGTTAAATTACAAGTAAATGTTTTCTTTCCTCTCAAGAATTAATATACAGTATATTTACATTTTACCAATTTGAAATTACCACTTTTTCAAGTTTCATTAGTTCACATTATCTTTCAGTTATTAAGTATAATTTATATTTGTTTAAATATGTTGGAAGCAGTTATGTGCAATGACTGTTTATATCTCTTTTATTGGCTAAAGGCGTTTAATACCTTCCTTTCCTCATTTGGTCCTTCACACACTATCGATTATAAATAGATTTTGGTTTATGCGTCGAAATGCGAAAGCAGACGATAACAATGTAAATGGATTGTATACATAATGGATCTAATTATGTATTGTATGATTGTACTATTCAGTACAAATTCCGGTAAATTAGGTAGGTTTACTTTAGAAAGCAGTCTTTGACTACCAATGATGACAGCTTGAGACTGGCTTGGGTTAATAAAAGACCCATTCTATGAGCTCATTGACCAATTGAAGCGAAATCTCGATTAAGGATGTCGATGGTTTTTGATAAGGAATGAAGGTTCGAATGCGCACAGAGATGATAATTGCTACATTTATTTTTAACAAGATCACCAATACTGAGAAAAGAAGAGGGGACAGAACTCCACTTTGAGGTACACCAGCTGTAAGATCAGTCCACACAAAATAGGTATCTGACGACTTAACACATCTATACACGTCCATGGATGTATGAACTAAACCACTCAAGTGAATGTTGAAGATTACGAGAGAATAATGAAATTAAAAGCGATATTATGAAATTACGAGATGTGATGAAATTAAAAGCAACGTGATGAAATCATAAAAGACAAGATGAAATTATATGGACATGATGAATATTCTGTTAAGCGGACTTAAATTTGTTTTATTATGAAATCTTAAATTTGAGCATTGCTTGCGGCGAGTCGCATACTCTGCAACTTGCAACTTGCGATGCAAAAACTTAAGGTAACGCGTATTTACGTAGGTTTTGCTATAGCAATCGGGAATTGGGAAACTGTATATAAGCAAATAGCAATCTGGAAACTATATTTCGAATGCTGTTTGTCACTCAGGTTATTAATTCTTGCAAGAATCCATAAATACAAAAAAAAACTTTCCCCCTATACTATTTGTGAGATGGTCTGTATTTTGCTTACAAATTCATTATATACGAATAAGAGCATTATTATATTGAGATGGAGAGATCCTGGCACGTGATTATTTGATTATATTCCAATTTATTTTTTTTCATATCAGGGGAATGAATTGTTTGTAATGTTACCGTAATATTGCGGTATTGTATATACCGACTAAAAACTCATTGATAGCTTACATATAACCGATATCTAATAAAATATTAAAGAAAATTACAATGTATGAATAAGAAGACAATTTTTCATATAAGACGAAGAATGCAGCAATTTTGTTTTTTTTAGTATTTTGAATTTGAATTTATTTCGAATTGTTATTATATAGTATATATTTTTTAAAGCATGTGATTGCCAGATAAAAATATTATTTAAGAAATAAATATATAGCAATGAATCATAAGTGTTATGATTCATTTCTATATGTTAGGATGAATCATAAGTGTTATGATTCATTTCTATATATTTCTATATATAGGAGGTTTTATAATATTGTAAATTTGAAATCGGGAGAAATTTAATATTTATGTTTATTTAATGGCTCTCTGTGCCGGGCTCATCTAATGTGACATTTATGAATCTGTATGCTTTTGTCTTTATTGTTTTAATTACAATTTATTTGAATATATTTGAAGTCCTCGTGTTCAAATAATTTTTTTGAATAATTTAATACTTTATAAAGTTATTAAATTGTTATTGATATAATGTAATATTCAATTTTATTGTGTCCATTAGTCCCAATATTCTGGCCAAATTTTAATTGAAGACAAGTGTTATCCAATTTCTATTGAAAACATTTGAAAACAAAGATAAATGTAAACAAACCGATTTTTTTCCTGATTTTTTTCCTGACAAAAATGATAAATAACTGTGTATAACGGTAATATATATCTATCTCCAAAGAATGGCACATGCATAACACGGACAATGTGATAATTTTCTGAACGCTGGCTATTCCATATTTATGTATTAAAACTTTATTTCAGAAATAAAAAAACGTAATTAACAAAAACTATAAAGCTGCGATTATAAAAAACTTTCTGGCTGCCTAAATTTTGATAACTAAATTTTGATCGGTTGTATTAGGTGCCATCGGACATTTTCTCAGCCAATTGTAACAAAGTTCTCGTTTTCCACGTTAACCGCAGGGAGAAGAGAATACCTGCGCAGACCAGATGGCCCCCGACTACAAGTCATCATTACTGGGTGAGTAAGAATCGCGATATCCACTTACGACACACTACATTAAAATTAATACGTATGGTATGTATTGATATAAAATTAAATGAATTTTTAAAAATTAAATAATAAAAATTATATATTTTCATCAATTTTAAATTTGTAAATGACATTTTTTATTTTATCAATAAACAAATTAAATAATAAAAGAAAGGGGTAAGTAACATTTGCATCCGGACTCATAGTCTTCACTCGTAGCCTAGGACTTTACCATATTGCTGTTCTGCAGTACTTGGAATTTTTAATATATTGTTCCGAAAACTTTCCAATGCTCTTTCTCATTATTAGGTAACTAATATGCGCTATTAATTTCACAAATAGTTACTTTAGGTATACAATCTCACCACACAAAAATTGATTTCAAACTAAATTTCCCAGTCCGTCCCATCCACCTGTTAGTACAAAATAACTACAAGAATTCCGCTTTGTTGGATCTTAAGTGACGTCATGTAATTAATATAACTTGAGAAAACATGACAAATTCAATGACACGTCCTGAGAAATTGTGATAAAAACAATAACCCCTTTAAAAATCAAAATTAGGTCCCACATACATAGGTCTGAAGAGAATTACCATTTTTGTTTGTTCAGTCGGGTAAAATACTAAAGAGAAAAAAATATCATTACTCCTAATCTATTTTACACTTAATTTGAATAATAAGTCTATTTAACTACATTTTTAAAACAATCCGCGCTAAAAATAACTATAGACATTAGAATTTCTGAACGGAACGATGCGTGGCTTCCCCTTAAACGCTTGATATTAAGCGGACGGGGACATTCGCGTCTTTATTCATATTGAAGTTTACAGTTTTAAAGACTCTCCTCTCTTCATGGAATTAAGTACTTTCGTCTATTGTCTAAAAGGAAAACAGTGTCTTTACTTAATTCCATTGGACGGTTCGGTTTTCTTCGTCAAATTGAGATACAATTTCAATTAGTTTCTCTTACGGAAAATAAGTTTCCGTTATCGATAGGCTTATTGCGCGAGTTGTAAAGGTTTTCCTTGTTCGTAAAGTCGTTTACATTAATGCAATTTAAATCAGAGATAATACTTTAACTAATAGGGACTTACTTTGGTTTAATTCTATTTGATTATATATTTGAAGAACATAAATGCCCGTGTTCAACCCTTGGATTAATTGGAGTGTTGAAATTTAATTAAATTTGGAAAATTGTAAAGTAACCAGTAAATAACTAATTTGTAATTTTATTATTGAAGTAGGGAAGAGAGTTTTCATTTGTGAGGTTAGTAAGTAGTGACTTCCTACTAATGAAATTTTGTATGTTTCCCTTTTAGATGAATACAAATCAAGTTATTGTGCCTGTTTCAGTTTTTTTGTTTTTTTTATGTTCCTCTCTATTTTAGGAAAAGGAGTAAGTTACCTTTGAGCAACATTATAAGTTTAAATTTTTCCATTTGTTATATAAATATATATATATATATATATATATATATATATATATATATATATATATATGTATATATATATATATATATATATATAAATATATATATATACATATATATATATATATATATATATATATATATATGTATATATATATATATATATATATATAAATATATATATATATATATATATATACTTCAAAAGGTAGTATCATAAGACAAAAAATAAAATAACGGAATTATGAGAAATTAAATTATAATTAAAATTACAAAAAAAAAATCAATCAAAAAATTCTAAATGCGAAATGATCATTTCGTATGAGCGACCTGTGTTTTGCGTAGCCTTGAAAATGCATACATAAAAAAGAGACGAACGTAGCAGCCCCCATTGTTGGAAAAGTCGGCCATGGCACTCTCATCAGTTTATTCTCATATATTTTTTCATATTGAGACGTGCCGAAAGATGTTTATCATAGAAAGGCTTTGAAAACATTGAAATATAATTTTGATAGAAATTATATTCCGGTACTATCGAATAGAATTATATAACTGTGTATAACTTTTTTTTCTTTTTCGTTGAACTTTGACATTTTTTTTACATTAATGAAAACTTTCTTATTCTCCAATGTAATAGAATGAAATTCTATATTCATACATATCAAAAGACAAAAGTAGTATTGTAAAAGGAGGAATCCGTAAAAGTCTTGGATTTTCACAGATTTTCATTCTTCGTGTATAATAACTTTGTGAATTCAAGCAGCTATATTTTTTTAAATATTGAATATTTTTTTTAAGAATTGAATTGAATAATAAAGTTCAACCATCTAACGTTATTTATTATTTAAATGACCTAAACGCTTTTGTGCTAGAACAGGTATCTGAATATGTATACAAATAAATGGAAACTAAATTAGTGAAAAGTGTTTTAAAGACTTTTGTTCTCACCACTCAGACAGACATTTTTCTAAATCTTGATCTTGATTTTTATAACTTGGATACATTTTTCCTCAAGGAAATTGTTTATTTGTAAATAGATTCAGCCACCGCTTTAATAGGCCCTAAATGGTAATTGTACGTAATGATGACTGTCCTTGATGCTATGGTGTACAAAATGTTTACAACAGAGTTGCTTTATTATGGAGATAAAATATTTTTGTTTCAATTTTGTTGAAATGCATTGATTTTGTTTGGACGATCATGATATTCATAAATTAATGATATTTATTAATAATAATAAAAAATATTTCTTAATATATGGCAAGATTTTACAAATTCCAACACACAACTAACTCCCCTAATCAATTGGCCCAGCGAAAGAATTGTTTTGTGTTGAGTCCGCTCTTTGTGTTTGCCATTTCTTGTGCACATTGAAATTTATGAAAAAATATTTTTCACTATCATTAATATATCACAAATGTTAGCCCTGCTTTAAATTCAGGGCTTTCTCACTTAAATATGTTCAGTATATTTAAATAACTTTTACTGTAAAATTTAATAATGATTATTTAAATCGATGACATGTCTCGGAAAATTTGTAGCTTTGTAGAGTTTTGAATTTTTGTACAAACATAAATAGAAGAGTATATCAAGAATTTAGTGTGTAAAAATTGCATTAATTCTGATTTGTGCAATACATGTATTTGATATGTCTAGTGTATCATTTAATATTTAAATTATATCCAAGGACCAATTAAGGAATGTTTTACTGGAAATTGTGATTTAATTGAAAGAATATTTATTGATGAAATGGAAATCGGTTCACGAATTTGTGTTATACTGCCATTCAAACTACCAATAAACTATAGTCCATATTTAATGTATGGTGTTTTGTGTATAGAGAAGTTTTGTACAAATTTATAAAAAAAATTATTAATAACGAAATTTATGTTTAAACGATTGTCATAATCAGGAAAAAATTATTAACTATTAATTTAGTTTGCGCTAACGAAGTTAATATATGATCAGTTTGTACGGTCGTATATATCGAATGATGAAATTATAAATAACGAAACTACTAATCAGTAAGTACCATAATACCTTAATGTTATTATAAAAAAGCTAGTGGAACTTCATAGCCCATTTCATTATTTAATTAAGTGTTTCTCGTCCTCTATTTATTGGCTTCGTAATAGCGTTTACTATTTTCAGTAGCATAATATTTTTGCATAATCAATAAGTGTTATTCACTATCATTCATTTCCATGTGAAAATAATTGCGCCTCTTCGTATTTTATTATTTATTAATTGAGATAACTGTAATGTATTCATAATAAAATAATTAAGTATCATTCGTAATCATGTGTAATTATAGCTAGAATTACTGATTTGACTTGAGACATTAGTTTAATAACTTTTTTTATTATCCATTTTAAATGTTTCAACTTCTCACGTCGTTTATTGAATATTGTGAATTGAAATTATCTTTAAAGTTTTACAGTTAAACCATTAAAAAGCTTTAGGTATTAAATTAGTTGTCTATTTTTTCGAAAACATTAAATTATTGACAATAGTTTAATGACCATAATTATTTTTGAATAAATACTTTTTCATTGCAAAATATGCAAAACTCGAAAAAGGCAAGACAGTAGATGAATCTAAATTTGTGCTTGCGCAAAAGTATTAGTGCAGTTCTCATTTACTAAAATGCTAATATTTCTATTTTTGAAAAATTCGGGCTGGTGACTGACGTGTTGACTCAATACCGGATTGTTGACTGACCTTGACTGATGGCGATTGATTCGTTGGATGAGTAAGTTCTTCCTTATTGTGTAAAATGTTTTTAAGTATTTGTATTATTTAGGATTTTATATTTAGAAAAAAAAATACTCAATCATTATAAAGTTACTTGCGTGTCTGTCAAAGCCGATTTAGCAGAAACCATTTGACGTAGAATATATTATTAAGGGGTGGAGCGAATGTGATACTCGACATTTTTTTGAAATTTCATGTGTAGATTTCAGTTACATGTTTTGAAAGGGCTAGTAATAATTGCCTCAAAACATATTTATAATTTTATCATATTTTGGTAGTAAATTCAAAAAATATACTATTATAAAAACAAGTTTTTAGAAAATTATACAACAAATTATAGAAGTTATATTTTATAACTTTCGAAGTAAACATTATGATTTTACGCCTGTAAAAAATGAAGCAGGATAAGTATTTACGTGGTGAAAAATACTCTCTCTCTAAAAAATAACAATATTTTCCAAATATTCTCCAAATATTATATACACATTTAAATGTTTATAAGTACCTAAATGTGTACGAGATCATCATAAAGCGTGGTCTACTCGTATTTGACTGGTTAAAACATGTCAAGCACGCGTAGACCTTACTATATGACAGCTTGCACAATATCAGGTATTTTTACCAAAGCCGTTTGAAATTAATCTTGCAATAAACGCCGAAGATAGTATATATAAAAAATAAAGATCAAATTGTTTTCAAACATGTTCTAAGTGAATAATGTATGGTATAACACATTTATGTTTTAGATTACCAAATTTCATAAATAATATCTACAGAATTCATAAATAATACCCAAACCAGCTATGAATTCATTGGTACTTTAGGAACATAATTAATTATCATATTTTTAAAATATTTTGGCAAATTATTTAAAATGCGGCTATTTTGACAAATCATTTTGGACTTTTCACCTTATTATTTTTCAAAATGTTCGTATATGATAGAAACTGTAAAATAGAATATTTGGAAAATATTGTTGTATTTAGATCATTTTTATTTTTTTCTCTTAACAATTATGTAACGGATCACATTATATTAAGAAAATTGTGAAAAAAAATCATCTCAACGCTTAAAGAATATTCAGCTATTTTTATTACTGATATTTAATGGTGAAAAATATTTTTTCTGAAATTTATTAAATTTTCTTTTTCCTAATAGTTTTTGGATTTGATATAATAGATCTAATGAAGAGACTTTATAATAAAATATTAGATTGTTTTATAAACGTTGAACCAGGAATTTATTTTTTTACAATTTTATTAATAAAATTAGTCGTGGGAAAAAAAAAACATATATATAAAAAAAAATATAAATATTTGTACTTATATATATATATACATTATATATATATATATATATATATATATATATATATATATATATATATGTATATATGTATATACATATACACACATGAAAACCGAGCACACATACAAAATGAAAACCGAGTAAATAAAGTAAGTATTCTCACCAAAATTTCATTTACTTTTAACCGTACAACATAGAGGTGTTTCTAAAATTCAACAAAACCCTTACGGAGACCGCCCCCACAGTGTTGGGTTAAGCCTCGCTTAATAAATAGGAATGTAATATAAGTAATCCCGCTGGCCAAAGACAAAGCCGCTTACAACACAGGGCTGTCATCCGGGGCGCCTTATTATGCCATTGGCTAGATCAGTAGTTCTCAAAAGGCCTTGCAGATCACAATATATTGTTCGTAATTGTCATGAAAATGTTGAATTAGGCAAGATTGCTTGCGTTTTATAAACATAGTTTTTCAAAATAAGTGTGTGTTTGGTACCCACATAAAGTGGTGAAATTAAAATTTCTCATTTTGGTATTACAATTGAATGTTCCTTTTTTTTACCGATTTTGAAAATCTACGTTTTGGACGGGAGGAGTGAGGTAAGTAGAGATACGGACAGGGGAGGAATATATCGTAACTCATCATGCAGATTAAAATGTCTCAAACGGCGGCATAATTGAAAAAAAAAGATCCGTCAAGCACGAGTAGAGCTCGCATATGAATGGTTTCGTACACATTTAGGCACTTGCGAAAATTTAAGGATACATGGAATTTCTAATTATATGATTTACAAATGCAAATAAATATATTGCTTACTATATTTTTTCAAGGTGTAAATACAAAATTACTATAAAAATAAATATTTCCACATAGAATTAATCATCATTAATTTTGGGATTTTTCGCTTTATTTATGCTATAAAACCTTTTATATTATAAACCCTCTATATAAACCAAATTTTGCCCAATGAAGTTATTACAGGTTGTTCAAACTGCTTATTACAGGCCGTAATTACTGATAACACTGTTCTCTGCAAAGGAACTAAAATAGTCCATGGCACCTGTAGTTTTACGCTGATCATCATGTTGGATTCGAAATAACCCCAAATATTCAGTAATACTCGTAAAGCTAAGATGAGTAGTAAAATATATATCTTTAAATATACACGCACACACACACACACACACATATATATATATATATATATATATATAATATTCCTTATGTCAACTTTCAACATAGTTGGTAGACCAGAAGTATCCTATTAGTTTTGATAATCATGAATCAGACTCTTCCACTAATAACAAAGGGCCATCTTTTTTGGTGCGTGAACCAAGTGACTTGAAATTATTACAGCAATTGAAAGTTTCAGCATACGACATTAATTTCAAGATAGAATGAACGGAAGGACAACCAAGTGAACATAAATGGATTCCGTTTTGTCACTTCGAAGGACAAAACCGTAAAATCTACTAAACATTTCTCTCCCAAACTACAACAATTACTTTTTTCCATTTGTAAACAGAATATTAACAAATATTTCTTAGTTCTATTATACTTCATTCACCATTTGTATTATTTTTAAGGCAAAAATTAAATCGAATCCTCATAAAACAAGTCACGAATTTGTTTGTGCGTCCGTCACAGCCGTTTTTCACCAAAACTTAAAATTGAAAAGCAAAGCATATTATTCCGCGCATATCTCTGTAGCTATTCAAAATTTATTTAAATTAAAATTTTAAGGTGGAAAAATTAAAAACGTAAATTTTTTTTTAATATTCCTTCAATAACGTAGAATATCGTTTAAAAGGGCCAATCATAAGGGTCTAAATGATATTTTGTTATAAATATAAAGAGATAAATCTTTATAAATTTATACAAAGATATGCAAATTTGTTTCTTCTCCATTATTCTAAATGTCGTAGTGTTTGAGATATTTAAGATAATTTATGTAAACCCCTACTTAATTATACTAGATGCTATTAAAGATTTATCGCGTAAGGAAGTTCATATTAATGGTGTCTTATGATAAATAAAGTAATTTCATTTCAAACAATATGCGGAATCCCTGAGGATGTAAAAGAATCACATTTATTCCTTTTACTCAGAACCTTACGTTCTTTACCTTAAAAGGAAAAAAGAACCCTTATAGGATCACTTCGTTGTCCATCTCTCGGTCAATCAAGACCGCGTGTGAGAAACGTGTGGAGGTACCAAGTTGAAATTAATATCAAGTACTTAGGTATTCGGTCCCTTGGTGCTCTCAATGAAGCTTCTTAGTCGACGCAATCGTTTTTGAATTTGCTTCCGCAAATAAATCAAAACCTCTAGGGTACTTCCCGCTAACCTGGTATCATAAAATGTGGCAAGATGCAAGGTCAGGCAAAGTAAAGGAAAAATCCGAAAATCGTTAATTTATAGTTACGTCGATGATAGTTTAACAAATTAAAGATCAAATTGTCTTTAAAGGTATTCCGATTGAATATTGTATGGTATAACACATTTTTGTCATGGACTACCAAAATTCTTAAATAATACCTACATTATCCAAACCTGAAATGGATTCATTGGTACCTATATTGCGAAGTATATTAATTAGTATACATTTTGATTACTTATGGATCTAATGGTCTTTAAACATATTATGATTGAATAATTTACAACGTATATTTTTCACAGAATTCCATTATTAAAATCGGTAATGAATTCCTTGGTACTTTACGAAAAAAATTAAATAGCATATTTTATTTAAATATTTTTGCAAATTATGTAAAAGTGCCACCATTTTGACAATATTCATTTTGGGCCTTTCTCCTTATAATTTTTTACAATGTTCGTACATGATGGAGGTTGGAAAAAAAAATATTTTGGAAGTATTTTTTTATTTAGGTTATTTCTCTTTTCCTTTTCAAATAAAAATAATGCAACAAATCACATTATATAAAGAAAATTGACAAAAAAAACATGTCAATATTCTATGAATATTCAGATAATTTTATTATTCAGCTCCGCTAATATTCAGCTCATCTTACTACTGATATTTAATTTTGAAATTTTTTAAACATTTTTTTCTATTTCTTTTCCTAATAATTTTTGGATTTGATATTTTAAATCTAATGAACAGACTTATAGAATTAGACTCTATAATAAAACGTTCGATTTTTTTATAAAAATTTTACCAGGTAGGCCTGTTAAATTACCTTAGAAATAATATATAAAATTATCTTAGAAATATATATATATATAAATATAAAATGACATTATAATAAAATAATATATAAAATTACCTTATAATAAAATTACCTTAGAAATAATTTGATTTTTTCAAATTTCCCAATAATATTATTTGAGAATTAGCCCTATGAAAATTGGACACAAAGAAAAATATAAACTTTTATCATATAATATATACATATAATGAAAACCAAGTAAATAAAATAAGAATTCCGACGAAAATTTAATTTATTTTTAACAGTATTTAAAATTCACCAAACCTTTACCGAGACCGCTCCCACAGCCTCGGGTTAAGCCTCGCTTCATAACTAGGAGTATAATAATGTAAATAATCCCGCTGGCCAGAGACAAAGCTGCTTACAACACAGAGCTGTCGTTTGGGGCGCCTTATTATACCACTGGCTAGATCAGCGGCACCCAAAAAATAATACATACATTTTGCAAATATACAATGAATTCTAAAATATACATATTTTTTTAAATATTTTTGCAAAATTATCTAAAATTGTAACCATTTTGACAAATAATTTTGGACTTTTCTCCTTATAACTTTTCACAATGTTCGTACATAATAGAGACTGGAAAATAAAATATTTGGAAAATATTTTTTATTCAGCTCATTTTTATTTTTTTTTCCTATAAAAGTTATGTAACGGATCATATTATAAGAAGAAAATTTTGGAAAAAAGTCATGTCAACACTTTAGGAATATTGAGATAATTTTATTACTGATATTTAATGCTGAAAAAATTTATTAAATTTTCTTTTTCTTAACAGTTTTTGCGTTTGATATAATAGATGTAATGAAGATACTTTTTAATAAGATATTAGATTTTTTTATAAATGTTAAACAAAGATATTGAATTGCAGTTTTATGAATTGCTGAGCATTTTGCAGTCTTCTTTTGAAATATTAGTGAAGTAAAATTTCTATGTTTTTTTTTCTGAATTTCCTCAAAAAATATTAACATCTTTTATCTTTATCCCATATAATTTTTACATGCTGGAACTTTTATTTAATAAACAACGGAAAAACTGGTTATTATTAAAAAAATTATGTTATTTGTATGAAAAGAGTTCAAAAATATTCAGAATATTCGACTGATTGCAATTAATTATGCCGCAAAACAACGTTATAGCATAATTAATAATGTAGCATAATTAACAACGGTATAGCACACTACAAAGAGTGTTTTAGTAAATTTTTGATGCCAGGTGCAGGATATACTGACCACATAAAGAATTTATTATAGTTGGTCTAGTTTTTTTACATTTACTAACAAGCGAACATATAAACAGATTAGAAGAATAAAAGCTTAAAAGAATGTCATTGACAATACAGAGTTTATTTTTAAATCATGCAAAAAAGTTGTCGTAAATATTTAAAATTCATTTTTTATCTGAAATTAACATCAATATCTAAAATGTAAATGTAATACCTCTTAACTACGGGAATAATGAGAAAAAAACGTGACAAACGTAAGAACCAAAGAAATCCCTAGAAATTTCAGCAGCGTGAAGTAGGTGTATAAAAATCTAATGGAAAAACGCCAAAGAATTCATGATAATGTTAAGTCTTATATGTTTTAAATATTTAATTTATAACTCATAAGCGGTTCTTTGTTCAATGAATTACTGTTAAACAGGGGAATAATGAGAAAAGAAAATGTGAGGAATTTCAAAAACAAAGAAATCCCTAGAAATTTCAGCAGCCTGATGAATATGTATAAAAGTCTAACGAATAAACATGAAAGAGCTCATGATAATGTTGAGCCTTTTAAAATTATGAATATATAGATTTGAAATATTTATCTTATAATTCATAAGCGGTGGTTTGTTCATTGAACTATCCGTTAAATATTCGTAAAGAAAATTGTTTCAATAAATGTGTTGCAAGTATAGGTTGATGCATTGCAAATATAACACGGCAAAACCTTGCAGTTTCAAAATATACAGAATACAACCGTGATAGTTAAGTTTACATGCGACCTATTTTTAAGACCAAATGATTTATAGGATTGAAACTTGGTGTGGTAAGGAAGTTAACTCTAACACAAATAAGACACTAGGTTGTAGTGGGCGGTGGGGTTAAAATCAAAAAGTAAGTTGAAAGGGTTAAATAATCTGAAATACCGAAGTAAAGTGAGGAGATAAGTGTGTGGAAATAATTAAAAATATATACCAATAAAAAGTTATTTGACTACAGGATGGCAATGGCCTGCGGAAATAAATAATAGAATTTTTGGATGATGAATTGGCAATGTGAACAGTTTTGAAGATTCGGATAATTGACGAATATGCGAGGAGTAAATGCAAAGGATTGGATCATGAGATAGTTTATATTATATAATAAATCTAAAGTGGTACATTAGCATAAATTGAGTATGCATGAGAGATAATTTTATTCGTGATACGTATAAGAGAGGTGTATTCGAATTAAAATATTCATGTACTAAGAGACACTAAGTATGACGAACATTTGCGTGAGATAGAAATATTAGGACTGAATATAAAGCTTTTAATAAAATAATTAACGGACTTCAAATAAGCACTGAATATGAATCGTACTGAAAAACACAATATAAAAAAAGCAGGAGTATTTGTTGCAATTTTAGCAATGCAATATTATTTCCAAACATTAATTAATTTGAGAAAAAACTGCTATTTTTAGGGATTTTAAAAATCAGTGCCAAGTCAAGGCCTCTCTCTCTCTATATCGCATATGTATGCTCATCCTCACACAGACTCATAACGGCCATATTCAACTTTGTATAGACCCCTCCTTTTTTGAAGTTAGTTAATGATGGGATAGAGAGAGATCGAAGGGAGACGTTGATAAACGTTTAATTAGTTAATTATCAATATATGTTTGTAATCAAAAGACCCCTTGCTAAATGTTTGGTAAATTTTACAGCACCTATTAAGTATATAAGAGTTTAAAGAGACGAAATTTGGTCAGCTTTGTTTTATTGCTTGTACTGACAGCTCAAGTTAATGCATAAAAAAAAATTGATAATTGTATTGATTTTATGCAGGGGAAAATTTCGTTTCTTTCTTTCTTAGGATTTCGCAGAAAAAGGGCTTATACGATTGACATAGTAATATTTTCATCGTAAATTTTATAGTATCTACATGAAAATAAGATACACTACATCTCGTAACTTCATTTAGTTGCAAAAAATTAAAGTATAATGAATTTCTACAAAATTAACGCCAAATACTTTCAATGCAGAAAGACAACTTACATAAGGGAAGTGAATAACAGATAGTAGGGTGCATTGTGAGTTAAATTTTAAATCTTTCTAGCTACAGAAAATAATTTATGAAGATCCTGCAGAAAAAATAAACATCTGAAAATAAATTCAACAGTTGTGTATTACTAATTATAACAGACAACCTATTATAATCTATATTCTGTTATTTGTGTGTATTTTCTTTGTAAACGAAATTCAATATAAATAAAATTTATATGATTTATATATAAATCATATAAATGTTATTTATATAGATAAATAAAATTCATGTCATTGATTAAATTATATAGATTATTTCATGTCATTGATTCAATTATATAAAAATATGACATATAATTTAATCAATGACATGAAATAATTTATAGGTAATTCTCAAAAAAATATGTAATCTAATGTTTCATCGATGTATTAACTGAAAAGTTTGTGAAGCCCCGTATGAACTAGCCAGGGGCTAACACTTGTCGCCTAAATTAGAGCAAGCGCTGCGTCTTGTCAGCAGCAGGTGGCAACCCTGGTCACGTGCGTTCTAATGCCCCCACACTCCCATTATGTGACGCTTAGTCTTGTTTACCACCACGCTCTGGACTTGAGTTGCAGACAGTCTACGCAATGGGATTAATATTATTTTTCTTTTATTTTAATCAATTTAGAGTTTATTCATTTGAATTTGCAAAGTAGAATACATAAGATACCATTGATACTAAAATACTATATATAAAATCACTGACGACTGACTTATATTTAAATATAATTTAACTCTTAACTTTTTCGACGATTACGCTCTAAAAAAAGAATGGATGTATGGATACGTCAACATAATTAGAATATGAATTTGTAACACTCTTTGGCCAAAATTTATTTTATTACCGTATATATTGTAAACTGGTAGTATTGTAAATTGATACCGTGCATTGTAAATTATATTTGGATTGTAAACTGATGAGCAGAGAAAAGTTATAATAATCACTGGTCAATTATAATTATTCTTATTGATTTATTATCATTATTTACACTTAATTTAACATTTTAAATTTGGATCTCAGTTTAATTGAGTAATGAGCTCATGACAAAATCAAACTGTCTATTTCTGGCTCTTATTATTCACAGTAAGAACTTTCCATTAAAATAACATTTAAGAGTTCTAGAATATTTTTCTACCTATAAATAAATGAAAATCTTAGTGGACGCTCTCAAGTTTGTCAGTCATTAGTTAATTTGAAGATTATGTGTACCATCAATAATAATAATAATATATTGTTAAGTGCATGCAAACGAGCTGTCTTTGCTCATTAACTGAAATTGACATGGCTCTTTGATCCAGTCGTACACGTTTCTGAATTAGAAAGAATCGTGAACAAGGCGACCAATATGTAAATTTTCCATTTTCGGATTTTGCTCGTAACTTGACGACTGTGTAGAAGCGTTAGATGTCGGTATGCACGGTGTTAGACGGTATTAAAGTGCATAATTTACGGTCATATATTGCATCAACGTATATTTGCCTTCATGTGGGAATAGTTTAATTTAAAACGAGGCTTTGGGCGTACGAGTTTTTGTTCTAGGCAACGCTGGAAGTATTTTGTTAGGCATAGAGTTCTGTTTCCTTTTTGCTATAAATTGTCAAGTATTTACTTAAAATATATTTACAGATATTACGTCTCTCGTTTCCGTAGAAAATGATGTCAGCCTTTAGGATCACGTCGACATTGAAGTAAATACCTGGCGGTATAATAATTCGAACCGCAAATAGGCGGTAGCAGATTCAAATCTCATTCAGTTTAGAAAATGAGTAACAACTAATTCACCTTCAACCCCGCGCATTTCGTTGTTTTATTGTCTTGATTGTAATAAGTCAATATTTAGCAAGTATCTTCAAGGGATTTACATAATTTTTAAGAAGTTAACAAAATACTTTATATTTATTTTAAGTGTAGTTGACGTACAATAAGGCGATTTATTTATTTCGTTTTATTTTAAGAATTTTCTTTGAATCTTCAGTAAAAAATACGCTGTAATTATTACGTCTATGTAAATGGTAAAATCGTATATAATGATTTAAAAATTTATATACATACTAGGATTATTGTCATTAGTAGCAATTACTAATCGAATGATTAGTAGTAGGAATAACTAATTTTGGTAATTCGTTCTAAATCCAGTAGAAGTGTTATTTATTTTTATACTCAAACCGCATTCATTAAACAATTTAATATTTCATTCAATGGCTTATTTTACATACGTCTTATTTTTACTCCAATTTTTTAAATAAGCACCAAGTTTTTACTTATTTGATAGATGTAGTAGGTAATATATTTATATAGTCGAAAATTTATATTTGTAAATGGTCTAATAGAAATACTACGTGACCTTAAAATTGATATGTACCTAATTGTACATGGAATCTTTCTGGCGCTAGTTTCACTCGTATTTCACAGTATTTTAATTTTACTTATATTGCAATTTTCGTGTACAATTTTTATTTAACATACTAGTAGACCAGGCAATTGGATCTTCCGATAAGATAATCAGTGTTTATAATTCCGTAAAATTGTCTAGTTACTTGTTTTTGGCAGTTAACTACATGTAGGAAAATATACATATTTTGATTACTGTAGACTAGAAAATTTTATCGCGTGTTAGTAGTTTGGCTGTAACTGAAGAGCAATTACGTTACAGCAAAACTACTAATACTCGATAAAATTTCAGTCAATGCTCTCAATTATATTACATTAGTGGTTAGTCGTAAAAATATAATATACTTAAGTATCCTCCACGCATTCCTTGGAAGGTTCGGCGTGAAACAAAAAAAATCGTGTAACTTCGTTATCAATGTCTGTCATTCCGTCTGTCCGTCCAAGTATCACAAATTAATTTTTTCTATGACTTTAAATCCAAACGCATGAAATTTTATAAGTGGATCTTTCCATCAGGGATTTAAATGAATGTACTTAGAACAAAATATTAAAAAGAGTTTATTTTATTTATTTTTTCCCTATTATTTTTCGCGCACATCATAGTCGGAATGACATTAGAAAGATGTCTCGAAATAAAACCGATGTTTCATTTACCGTTTCCCATTTATAAAACCCGTTTGTAAAATGAGCTTCAAATTATTCTACTCATTTATTTCAAGTAGCGCCTTTAATGCTGCTGCTCCTTATATGAGACGATTGCCATCTGACTTTTGGTTTTACTTTTATGTATTAAACGCGTATGACCTTTGAAAATATCCTATTTTGAAGAACCACTGAGCGCGTCACCTATCAAAACATATAAGGTACTTATTGTTGAACTTAATAATAACTGACTGTCATTCGGAAGTAGATTAATAAACGGTTTTTGAAGGAAGTAGATTAATAAACGGTTTAAACATTTTGATTTTTTAGTTAGAAGAACGAAATTTATAGATGTGAGAAATATGCTTGAAACGGTGTATGTAAATACACACGAAGCTTGCCTGCGCTTTGATTTTTAAAAGAATATAATTTTGAAAAGATTGATATCAAACAAATTATCGATATTGCTGGCAGTTTCAGGTTATAATAGTATTGTATAAAAAAAAGTATATATATATATATATATATATATACACATGTATGAACATATATATATATATATATATATATATATATATACATATATATATATATATATATATATATATATATATATATATATATATTTCAGTTTATTCGCCATATAATTTGGAAATGTTAGGTTGGATTCATATGCCGTTGTTTTTAACCAAATGTAAAATTAATATTAGCCACATTCTTTTCGCGCTAAATCACTAGAACTGTGTTACACATAAAATTCCAAAAAAACTATTTTTGTTTAAATAAGAGTTCTAAAATAGGCACAGAACCGTAAAAATTTAATATGTGGATATGCCGCATAGTTTAAAAGATATTACTTGTGAGTAATTGCATAATACACATTCTATCATTACTGTTCAATATTTTATGTTTATTTTATTAGCATAAAAAACACAGCAGAAATACGGTTTAGAACTGGAATAATTATTGAAATCGCTTTCATTCTTCCCTAATTACATGGATTTAATACTTCACATATATCGAAGATATTTTAAGAGAGTTATAATCTATAGGACCAAAGTATTTTAGCATATTCCTTTTCTTGGCCCTACGCTTAGAAGGAAACTTGACGACATTTTTAAACCAGCTTTAAATTGAAACCCTTAAGCAAAGAAGGGGCATGGCCGTTCAAAGTAGTCCTGTCAATAGAAGAATATCAGTCAAGATTGAGCCTAATCAAACATGATATTTAGAAAGATGACATGGCAAGACGTACACTCGTTCCCCTGTCAAAAAGACATAGAACACGAAGTAGATGCTCTTACATTGAAATTATTTCCAGTGTTGTAAATATACAATATTGTTGGAATTCCAAAATTATATGAATGTATAATATTTGATAAAATGTTATATATACATGGGACGAAAATCTATATACTTCAAATTTTTCCCATTTGAACAAATTGTTGTAAAGTTAACGATAAAACTTTCCCTTTCCTTCAGCCAAATCGATTCTGTGGGCGGCAATAAATATATTTACCATTTTATTACGCCACCCGCCCATAATAAAACACGATTATGCATCAACTTGTAAAATCATTTGCCGCCTCCGTAAAGTATAAATTTTAAATTATAAATCGTAAATTCACGGCTAGCGGCCGCGCTCTCGATGCCGTAAATCAATTTGAACAGAACTAGGAGTAATGGTGGCGGTTTATTGTAGATAGCTCGCTGGTGAGGACTAAATGTTTCGGGGCGACGTTGTGGTTTACAGGGGTCTGTTTCGATCTGTTTTCCGGGTTCCAAGTGGCAAAAGGTTAAGAGGGTGTAAAATTTGTATTGTTCCTAAAATCCGGCTTCCATTAATTTGAGAAAATTAAATTTAATCTTGAAACCGAAATGCACATCCTCCCCAAATTTGCATAATTTAAAATACAATTTATTCATCAGTTTTAATTTTATAGAAAATTTCTACGTTGTTTTTTTCCAGTTATAGCGTGCAAATATATTTTATGGCTTTTCAATTGATTTTTTAAAATTTGTATACATAGTCTCGTCGGTATAACAAATTTATTTGAATCCCATTTGTATCAATTTTCATTACATGTGTTGGTAAGTGTACTTAGGCTTAATGATCCGGTACAAAAAACGATACCAATTTAACATTTTGAATAAATGTAGGGCTAGGTGCATCTTCTTTTTAACTTGCAGAGTTAAATTAGTGGTTGTTACAATTTTTATAAGAATGATATTGAATTAATATTTTCTATATTTTCTTCACATACATTCTCTACATTCATAATATAAGGACACAAGTGACCTCAGTGGGGGACCAAAGAATTGAATTTGTTTCAAGTTTGCTACGAACGAGAACTTAATTTAAGTCCTCAACAAATTTGATATCGTGGAACTCCTGAGAGTGCCGCCTGACAAGTCCGAATATCCTAAATGCTATCTTAAACGTAACTTATTTTGTTTAATTTAATGTTTTTAATCACATTTAATAAATTAAGTTTCTCTTTGGTAAGTATTTATTTTTTAGGGTTTCACTGTACAAAATAAAAAAAAGTATCCCGGATCATTTTGTTTTGCGTCCATCCGTCTATTTGTCTGTCAAAGTCCCTTTTTTTAGGAGTTGGCTTGAGATATTAAGTTGAGATTAATATCTTAACCGTCTGAGTGCTGTCGAGCGCCATCACGCTCGTGCGCATAGTAACTTAATTTGCCACAAGCGCGATCGCGCTCGCGAAATCAGTTGCTGTTTAGCGTGTGGTAGGGGAGTTCGCTCGCACGCATCGCTAATTTTTTATTTTTCTACGTGTTACATAAAGTTCAAATTATAATATTATTAGTAATTACATTATAAAAAGTATCCAGGAAAAGACAATTTTTAACCCATAATATCATATTTTGGTCATCGAACAGAATGCTGTGCTTTTCAGAATGTTTGTTCGTCTATTTGTTCAAATTTGGTGAAAGTGTTATTATCACATTACTTCGTGAAAAAATTATACGCACATGTTGGCTTACGAGGCCCTATTTTTAGTTATAATTTTAAATTTTTTCTTCCAGTTAAAGAAACATTAAATGTCGTCTTGTATACAAAGGAGATATTATAAATGAAAAAAATGTATTAAAATAAAAAAAGAAAACATTGTATTTAATTGAAGACAACTCAAATCACTGATTTTTCTGTTGAATTTTTATACTAAAGTCCCTAAACATTTTTTGTGTGTCTATTTAAACGGATATACCTACATATATTTAATGATTTAAACTTAATACCTCATAATAAGACATTAATACGACTAGCAAATAGCGTAAGATATTTTATGTCATTCTCATACGAAGATATTTTATTTATCACTATTGTCATTGAATAGTACACGTTGTACGAACTTAGGAATATTAAATGTTACAGTGAAACTCGACAAACTTGAGACGAATATTATATTTATACGAAAATAGATTCAGTGAAAATGATCGTTTTTCAAATTGTGAAAAAAGTGATAGTTGGAGTGACATTGTGGTGCGCTCACAATTTGGGGTAATACAAATTTTGAGTGATAGTGATAATATTGACGATAACAATTATTTTGCTGATATAGAGGATGCACCGGACTGCAAAAATGACGATGTGACCTTAATTTCAGTTTTATTGTAATTTTTGTTCACAATACATATTTCCATAATTTTCTTTGTATTTTATTATCTTTGTACAGTTTTTATAAAGAACACCGACAAAATTATAAAAATTGGATAATTTTTGGAAGAGTTGCAGTTTTTTTTCGAGACGAGGGTAAATGACATCAAAAACATAAGATTTCTTTGGCATTTTTCAGTATATATGAGTAAAAAAAGAATGGCACTAAAATGGTTAAGCTGAGGCCTATGGCCTTATATTGTTGCGTGAACCAAAAAGAAATGATGTTGTTTTTATGATGTTGTTGATGATGTTGTTGATGTTGTTGATGATGTTTTTTCATACAAAAAATATGGCCTGTTATATTACTCTAATAACTTTACCCACTAATCATTAAAACCTATAGGGTACTTCCAGCACCTACTACAATCTTGAAAGTTGGTATATTGGGAAAATCGACATAATGGGAGGGGTTATAGGATAAGCATAAGGAAAAACCTTAAAATTAATGAAATCAAATTCCATGTGGAATTATACATTATTATAATTAGTTTGTTTTCATTCTTTAGTTTAATTAGAAATTCTCTGTGCCATGAAATGTTTATAAGTAATTAAATAAGCAAATGGGACCCTTTGCTGGTTATAACTGTGCTTGATATTTTTTTTTTCACATGTATTAATTTTTTTCATTAATCCTTTTAATGATGAATAACCAAAAAAACATTTGGAAACACGAGCAATAGTTTTGATTGAACTATAAATAATAAGTACCTATATCATCTCACGTTTGATTGAATTTTTATCTAAAACTAAGGACCTATCGGCAGCAAAGTGGAATTCGGTTCATCAAATTTCACTTTAAGACTCTCGAGCGTTTAGAAAATAATACGATCTCATAAACGATTACCAGAAATTTTAACTAAAATATATATTTTTTAATATTTCGGACCTTGCAGCCGTATTTCAAAATAAACACATATTTAACAGTATTTTAATGTAAAAATTTACCTTGATGGTTATGCGTTTTTAAAAAATCACACTCGTAAATAACATTCTAAACAATTTTAATTGGATTTTAGGTTTCCCTAATGAAACAAGAAACATCATGTCCGCAAATTAATTACAGATTCATAGCTTTAGACTTGAAGCAAGTAGTTGTCTTGAAGTCAAATGTAGAATACGAAATGAGATGATAGAAGTCCAGATAACGAATACTGAATAAATCTTTGAATCATGACATGCTATTTTAGACCCTCGTGAAACAAAGATGGTAACACACGAAACTTGAGATAGCGTGCCGCGACAAAGGTGGACAATCACCGAGCGAAATAGCACGCGCCGCGCATCGCAACGCTTCGGTTATCGCGCACTCATGCCGCGCTCGAATCGAAGCGTTGAGATTCACGGGGCTACAGCCATGACTTTGTCCTCCAGTTCTATTATTCTGGATTGTCTTGTGTCTCATTATTTGAAATTGTCTTCATGATATTTGACCATCGCCGTTTGTGTGAGGTGATTGCAGCTGCAAACCAACATACGGTAAATTTTGCAAGTATAATACTTAAAATACTATACACGGAGATATTAATCGGCATTTAGTGCAATTATTTTATTTACATTATAATACATACAGAGTTAAATACTATTGATTGATTTACTTATTACAAAATCTCGAAAACTAGAAAGCCAGGAAACTTAATTTTTTTTATATAAGTGCTTTATGGTTCCAAGTGCTAGCTAAGATAAATTATTTTATAATTCACTTTTAAATGAGGGAAAATTTTGAAATAAATCAAGTCGCAAAAAATTAATTTAGTATATAGATAAAAAGAAGAAATATTCATTCCAATATTTTCATATTGATTATATATTAAAGTGAATAAAATAAAATATAGTTAGAGTTTCTTTTTACGTATAGAAAAGCGGGACTTGAAATATGTAAACAAGGGGTAATTTTTGTTTTGGTACAATCCTTCAAGTTGACGAAAATTTAAAGAATTTGATTATAACATTTAAATAAACTAATTTTGGGCAACGAAACTGTGAAAAGAAGTGAAACACATCGGAGGTTAATAGCGAAACATCTCGGCCGCTTCCACGTGACAAATTATGAACTGGACAAAAATTATTATTTCAAGTTTATTGAGGAATAAAAGGATTATTTATAAGGGATTCAGAAGGGCAAAAGGTGGCACAAATTTTAGTATGTATTACCACAGTGAAAATTTCATTCACATCTGTCCAGTAATTTTTTAATTATTATTAATACATACATAAAAGTTTCTTGGGACATATTCGATAGAAAACAAAAGACAGTATAGACAAATAAAAAAAAATATATAGTTAAAAATTTGTCTTAGGAAACAGTCAATTGGGACAAGATATAGAGTATAATTCAATGGAAATTATGAAAGTCAAAGGTTTATTCAAATAAATCGAGTAGTTTTTGATTGATGCTCTGACAAACTGAGACACGAATAATACAGACAAAAAGGTTTGTAACTACGGTCTTTCTATCAGGCTTTGGCGAAGATTCATTTTATTACTGTAGGTATGATGAAAAAATTCGTTTTATGTTACGAACATTCGTCAGGTTCGGGCGAAAACAAATGTCGATAATTTAGCCGTCAATTCCTTACCCGCAATAACGAATTGTGTAGGGGCAACATCTAGTGAATGTTTGTTCGATAGTGTAGAAGTAGCATCAGGAAACATTTGATTAAGGGTATATTTAGCCATATTATTAAAATGTAAATTTAATTCGGTAATTTTTGAGTGATGTTATAAAACCCGAACAAACGAATAACATAGATAAAATATATCTTGGGAAAGTTTCGATAAAAAGAAAACGTAGCTCAGATTTTTATATAAAAGCTCATAGATCATCCCAATGAGTTACTTAGATCAATTTAAATGTTCCAGTTAAATCGGTCTATAGGTTCTATAGGACTAAAAATAGACGTGCCGATAGATTGAATAAAATTTTCAATAAAATTATTTTGGTCTTTATTCAATTCCAGGTAGACGTTTATAAAAAAACTTTCCAAAACTACTCAATGCACAAATCCACCCTTCCGAATGATTTTAAATAAGACTATAATGACCAAAGGATAAAATCCACATGAAATATAATTACGTAGTCTGTTTGAATGAAAAATTGTATGAGATATTACCTATGTACATATATATTGGGAGAATTCTCAGTCTCTGTATGTTCCATCTTTAACAAATAATTTGAATTACTATCAAATTCAAATATTTAAAAATCAAATAAGTGTATGTTGGAATAAATAATTGAATGTTGCGTAGTTATAGTTAGTTTATTTGTGTTGAAAATGTTGATTCAAGTGAACCAAAATTAATTTAATTTCGAGTTGTAATAAAATTACTCACTGAAGTTTCTGGGAAAATATAAACGCCAGTACCTAAATTTTGTCAAATTTTTCAATGCAAATATGAAAAACTTAGAAGACATATTCCCCGTCACAATGGCGATTAATATTTTACGAAATGGGGCTTAAAAATGAAAAACCTGAGTAGAACTTGCACTATGAGCGTACATTAATTTTTTTTTTAAATTTTGGTCAACTCATTTCAAATACCCTGGCAGAATTTCAGCATATAGGTCTAAAATTATATAAATATTGTGATATACGAAGCATATATTTGCAAAAGAACCTATAAAGAATCCCTCTTCCACTGCAGAATCTTCATAATGGAAAATGTTTGTGCAAAATGTTCTGGAAATTATATATATCTATCTATCCTATTTTGACAATGCAACCATGATTATAGACTTGTTTGCTGCCAGCAGATTAACATAATATTAGACGCACCAGCAGTATCGAATATAGCTTGAGTGCTAATAGCGCTACTCCTACGGTGAGGGTGGAGGGAATTATACAGAGCACCATTACATTAATAGCGTTATATAAATATTTACATACAAACGGATACTGGAATGTTTTGGGAAAATAATACCCGGCATGCAATTTGCTTTGACATCGCTTGTTTTGTGCGATCTACGTTCGCAAATAGGTTGCGCGAGCGAGGGAATTTGAATGAATTATTAATAAAATATTTAATGACAACGACATGATAAACAAACCCTTGAGTACTGTTTACCATGTCGTTGTTATTAGTAGACAGACTATTACTTATAACTAGGTAAATTAAGTAGTTCATAAGAGTAAAGGCACTGAAAAAGCCATCTAATTTATATATTAAATAAAAATTATTCTTATTTTAATGTATTCAAGAAACGACAGTGCGAATTTTATTCTGGCAATGCAGAAGTATACTCTCGGCTTATTGATTGTTATCGACTAGTGTCTCAATATTTATTTTTTACATTGGCTAATAATAATCATTTCTAGTTACTCGTATAATTTGAAAGTTAGATTGCCGTGACTAGCAAAGACGTCAATGAACTTAAGCAGTCATTAAAATGTTCATTTTTAAATGAGTGCGACTTAGCGAAAACTGGGAGTAGTTTTCAAAATCGTTGCTAAAAGCATAAAGACACGCCCTTGTTTTTTATCGATTATTAAATACACCATTTAAAAAAAACGTAAAGAACAAAAAAGTTACAAGCAGCAAGGAGCAGAGGAAGTAAATAAAAAGGGAAAACAAAACATAGCAACAGTGCTGAGTACGAAAAAGGTAGAAAAAAAAGGGTTTTTGTAGAAAATTGTTTTTCAAAATTGATATACTTGACAAATCATGATAAAACAAAAAAAATTATATATTCTGAAACGATAGATTAGATTCAATCGACAGAAAATAGAGTCACCAAAATCATACAAGACTTTTCATATATAGTGAGTCCTCAAAAGTATATACATATAACCCAACAGGTGGAGACACGTGTCACTTCAAAAAAAAATTAGATTAGAGTACATATTTTAAAATAAATAAAAATCGTATATACGTATATACGTACAACCCAACAGGTGGAGACACGTGTCATTTTTAAAAAAAAAAATTAGATTAGAGTACGTATCTTAAAATAAATAAAAATCCTATAATTTTTAGAAGAAAACATATTGTTTCTGAAAAGCTATACTAAATTTAATTATTTATCAAAACTTGAGGCTGGTATACGATTCGATAATAACGTACATACCTGGAATGTTTGCGAAAGGATTTTGACCTTTCTGTTTCCTTGTAGATTGTTAGTAAGAAAATTATTGTTTCGACTAAATCAGCTGCTTCAACAAAGGTAATTTTCGTTAGAACAAAAGTTATAACAGAAATAGCTAGGTTACAATTGTGTATTTACGTTAGAAATGTGGCGTCTTATGAAACTTATGCCATTTTATGTTAATACGAAGAGCAGGCACTGAGGGCAAAGTTCACTGCATATTTCCCTTCGAGGGAATTGAAGTTGACTCGGGAGAAATAGAAATAAGCCAATTGCCAGCATAATTTGATAACAAACAGAAATATGTAGCTAAAGTTTTAATGTCGAAAGTGACCTTGAGGTGCCATCTCACCGATTGTCGTTTGTTTGACGATATATAGACCCATTGAAAAAGAAGTGGCAATAATAGATAACATAGTAAATGTTAATATTTCATTTCGTATTTTATTCCCCGCAATTAAAATTAAAGATGATGAGTATTAGATATTAAACACGGAGGACAATTATTTTGAAAATTTTATCAGTTTTGTTGTTGATTGCGTTGTCACAAATTTTTTTTGTGTATTTGTTGAGTAGCCTATGAGAATTAATTGATTTCTTAAATTTCTTGGACGCAATATTCGACTGTGTTGTAGGAGAGTATAACATCGTCTATCCTTGTGCATGCATTGTGTATTGCTTTCCTTGATTTTTACCCTAAACGGAATTCGTGAAGCAAGAGCACTTTAGTTTTCTTTGCAAAATTTCCATATTTTATTTGACATTTACTTGCCCAACTCATTTACTAAATGAACAGAAGATCGAACGCTGCTATTTTCATTATATTGTCGTTTTATGGTTTGAATACGTGCTTTCAATTAGTTGCTGTATTTAGAATGACTTATTTTTAATATTCCGTTCGATCACCAATATATTTATTTTTTGTCTCTTTAATGCAGATGGTATTGATCGTGATGTCATATCGGGCAATGACGTGATGTCATTCTGCAATGTGGGATTTATCGTCCGCTTCTGCTCTTTATCACAGCTCATGTTTAAAAGACGAGACAAATATTTTTTTATAATCAAGAAAATACGGAAAGATATGCTAACATAATCTTTATGAGCAATCTGGGAATGCAACAATATTCTGCCCGCCCAGCTCTTAAATGTACTAACGTGCATATTTACTGCACGTGACATGTAGAATTTCCCATCTTCATATCGCTTAAACAATTTGTACTCATCAGTATTAATATTTTTACTACTTTAAAGTATAAGAGTACATTTAAAATTAAAAAAATCGGATCTATTTAGTAGAATTTTCCAAACGTAGGCGAGGTTAAATCTGATCCAAAAAACCAAGTTAATTGTATGGGACCCTATTTCTTTCTTATTAGTATATATATATATATATATATATATATATATATATATATATATATATATATAGTATCTAGTACCTATCTTACATATTGATTTGCAGTCAAAGAATCATGGAATATTATCGTTAACAATTACAAAAATTTATAAAAATTTTAATTTATGTTATTTGGTTATTAACAACAGATAAAATAACTCATAATTTATTTATTAGTAACTTGTCTTATCTAATGAACTAATTTCAGAAAGTTATAGGTGCTTTATTTTCTTAGATACTCGTATGTAGTCACAGCATTTTAATAGATTCAGACTAAATTATTATTTTAAACATTTTCATGATCTCTTATGAAATCATTAATTTCGTAGAGCAAGTTCTACTCTTTATAATTTAACTTTTTATGGAAATACAAGATTTTGAATTTGTTTTTTGACGATAGCATTAAAATAATGAATTTATTTTTGAATTTTCTTGAAATAAAAGTTTTTTTTCCCTTGTAGCATTTAGGTCCAACACTATATGGAATTTTACCGGTCTCCTTTATAATATATACAGAAGATGAGGTTTTGAGTAACGGAAACTGCAGTTTTTAATGTTTTCAAATTTATTCTTGTAAATTAAATAATCTATTTGGGATACCTGAAAATATACGAACCGTATATTAATCGTTCGTGAAATTATATCATGGCCCTGATTCATTATAATAAATGCTTCTTTAAACCATTTCTTGACTTTATTTGAATATCATTTTACAATTGCGATTTACTTGAAAGTGCAATCATTTTAATAAAATCCCGATTCGAGAAAATGTTCACCTAGTATTAAACAATTATTAATATTGACTTCAAACCAAAAAAAATTAATAACGTGTTTGATTATTTCAATAAAATACCTACAAAACTGCTGCAAATTTATAAGCGCTTTTCGAAGAAACTTGGTTAATTCATAATTTAAATGAAACTCATCTGCCATTCTCGAACGGGGCTTAACAGAAAATCGACAAAGGCTGCCAAGTACGAAGCGTGCCTTATTAAAACGCCATATTGCAACGTCTTTTAATCATTTTCCACCCATGAAGTGTTCATTTTCCTTCACAAGGCAGTGCGTGGCGGAATATGCTCCCGCAATTTTTCATAACTTCCGTTTAGGGAGAAAATGGAAGGAGGGAATGGAAGATTATGGATCTTTTGAAAATAAATAATGTTTTTTAATTTAAAATTATCAACATGATGCCAATGACATTCATAAAATTATTACAATTTTGTATTGTATGCCCGTAGAGAATAGTATACAAAAATTAATTACAAACATTTCATAAATTTTTATCACATTATTTATTAAGCTTCAATAATAATGCAAAAACGGCTCTAAATATAGCATTTTTTCACCACCAAAGGATTAGTATTTATTTCGTTAAAACTACTGCATCTACTTGTTATTATTTTGTCTTTTTTATATCTCCACAATTGCTTTAAATTGATGAAGACCAAATTTTCATTCTTCTAATTAGTTAATTCCACACTAATTTGGTCGGAGGGGGGTCAGGTGTATCATAGTTTGTATTCATTTCCTTATCATTTCTTTCTTTCTCAAGTTCTTAAAATTATTATGTATGCTTGAGAGGGTTGTTCAGTCGAAACATAAAAATTCGGTTGTACAAAAGTTCGGTTTTAATACACACGGCAGAGTAAATTTCTAATGCATCAACGCAGAGAAATAGAATTGAATTGTTTCTGTAATTTCGGAATTATCAATTTTTAAATACTTTTCCGTTTGCTATTCGAAAACGAACATCATGTTACAAAATTCACCTGTCGGTGTGTCCGCCGTTGTGAACGTATTTGTTTCGAAACATATTAAAACTTCACAAAAGTCATGGATAGTAATTGCATAACTTACTTTGTTTTTGTTTTATTTTGATATCTCAAATAATTCTACCTTACGAAGATGTTATTATTGGATTAAGTAAAGTATATTTACATACTCTTATTTTTTGAAGCTGTAGCTACTAGTAATTTCAAATCTGTGGGCTTTCTTACTCATAAGTAAGCGTTGTGTAGTGCATACTCCATTCCTAATATGACTTAAATATGCGTTTAAATACATTTTAAACTAGAAATATACTTTACGCTTTAATCATTGCCTAATATATTTTTCGGCCAAAATATCTATATTTTTTATTATTATTATTATATATATATATATATATATATATATATATATATATATATATATAACACAGTACGTAAAGTAACAAAAATGTTATTGTCAAAAGCTTTTCGATAAAATTCCGTATAGAGCATTCTATTATGTTGTAGCAAAACCTTTGGATCAATTATACATTTTCATACTTCATATATATATATTTTTTTAATAAACTGTCTATGTGAATCCGAAAGCCGACGTGAACAAAGTTCTGGGCTCAGCTAAATTTATTTATATTTTTACTCAATTTTCTCGCTATTTTTATAAAATGTCCAGGTTTACGACGATGGGAAGCCCTAAGTCTTTAAAGTACCATTGAATCTTAGTAGCGCTTAGAAGATCCAACCAATTAACCATTGTTTGTTTGCTTGTTTAACAGTTCGCAACATTACTTTTAATTACTCCTACGTAATGATATTGCATTAAGACATGACTAAGTGTAAAACAAATTACTCTTCAGCGAAATCAGGATGCAATGATGGAGTCAGAAGCTCTTGACAGGAACTTTTCAGCGATGAGGAGAATACTCATCGAGTTAGAACTAATTTAAATTATCTTGACGTAGCAGAAAAGTAGTTGATTTAATAAATTGAAAAGTATACGTAGGGATATAAAATATAATTTCAATTTTCATCTATGAATCCGGATGCTGCAAGTGTACTGCCCGCCGAAAACATGAAACTTGAATATCTACTTTTTTAAATTATAGCTGTGGATCTCAACTCCTCAGTTCTGATACCGCAGTAGTACAGCTTACTTAAATGTTGAGACTTGATGGTCTACAGTTTCTAACATATTGTTTTGGGTCTCAATCAAAAACTCTGTCACTGAACTCCAGATTCCAACTACTCAGCCCTAATGTAGCGAGAACGCTGCCTGCCTAAAGTGTAAAACTTAAAAATTAGCTTTGTTTTAATTTAGTATTGTGGATCTCAAGCATAAATTATGTCATTGAACTCTGGATTTCAACTTCTCAGTTCTGTTGCTTCAGGGGTACTATCTGCATAAACCGTGAGATTTAAGGATCTGCTGTTTTAAAATTAGTATTGCGGTTCTTAAGCAGGCGCTCTAAAAACTCTTAAAAAAGTTGCAAAAAATGTGTATTAATGAGATCCGGAGATAGTTTCGAATTACGTTTCGCATTTTACAGTTAATTTCCAATTTAGGAAATTATGATTGTTTATAAGTAGAACCGATGTAAAAAAGAATTTTTTATTCAAGGTTTGCTGTATTCCAATAATTTTAAAATTTGTGTAAGAATCCACTAATGATATATTCTTTGATAGTTCATAGCATTTTAAAATATTTATTATTACATTAAAATTTTTACTTTCGAGGGACTTTGATTATGATAAAAGCGCGTGCCTTTATGGAACACCACACTCGCAGTGATTAAGTAAATTATAACTACTGGTAGTTCTTGATAAAGGGCACGTAATAAAGAAGAGAAACTTTTAAAACTTTCCAGTTGGCTAACGTCATCCAAAACTTGTTCTTCAGTCTATTGCCTTTCCTTTCAGAAAATCGGTAAAGGTCTTAAAATTTTAGATCTTGTTTGAGGTTGTTTTATTGGAGAATCGACATCTCGTAATAAAAATTTTGTGAAAGTTTATTCGACGAAAATTGGATATAGAGAATAGACCGGTCTCATAAATAAAGGTTGAACGGAAATTGTTGGTAAATACAAATTTTTTAACTTTAATAAACAAATAATATTTGTAATAAGTTTTTCAGATGCTTCTTGGTATCATTTGCCGTCATTTTATTTTGGTTTTTAACTTTACTTCCGAACGATATACTTAAGCATATTATGCACAAAAATATATTTGACAATTATTAGTTTTTAATGCTTTTAAAGTAGTGTTTTATATAGTTTATAAAACACAGAGAGGAAACGTTTGCAAAAACATCGAGAAATTCATGGTGGAGTCATTTTTCGAAACTCGGGACACGTTGTTAATAATAATATATTAATTCCATTAACACTATAAAGGCAAAAGTTGGATAGTAAAACTTAGTACAGATATGGTTCATGATGAAATTCAATTTATAAGCTTCTACTTAATCTTGGTCAATTCCTACATGATGAAATTTGGTATAAGTTACTTTATAATAAAAAAAATATTATTATAATATATCAACAGACAGCGCAATATGTGTATTAAATCGACAAAATATTTGTCATTTTTTAAAGATATATATTTTAACAGTCTCAAGGACTAATTCGCATCGCCTCTTCAAGAATTTGTCTGGACGAAGCTATGAATAATAAACAATAAAAGGAAATCTATCAAAATTACTCGCAATCAATGCACATTATAGAACAAAGTATTATACCGCATGTGCCGGTCTGTATGTACGCGTTGTTCTCAATAACCACTGATAAAATTTTGCTACCGTTTTAAGAAAGAAGATTAAAATGAAAATTTTATTAATAATTCGTGAAAATTATCCAACATGTAATGATATTTGTAGATGAAATCGGAAAAGGCAAAGTCTCGGCGTGTGCTGCTTAAATCATTAGAGATATATGGAAACAACGTACAGTACAAATTGACGCGAATGTTTTCCATTGAGCGAAATAATACGCGCAGACTTTCACGCATTGGTATATTGTTTTATAAATTTATAATTCATTTATTTTATGTTTTTTTCAATTTATAAATCATTTATTTTAAGTTTTATAAATTTATAATTCATTTATTTTATGTTTTATAAATTTATAATTCATTTATTTTATGTTTTATAAATTTATAATTCATTTATTTTATGTTTTATAAATTTATTATTCATTTATTTTATGTTTTATAAATTTATTATTCATTTATTTTATGTTTTATAAATTTATTATTCATTTATTGCACCTTGTCATATCTTTGCCTACTCGTGCGAAGGTGGGTCGGATTCTTACTTAATGACAAAAGGAAATTTATTGGAAAATACTTATAAAAAGAAAAAAAATAATGTTACATAACACATTTCTAACTTGACATATAGTATATATAATTAGAGTTTCGTAGAGACCCATCGTCGAACCTTCTGTGTTATGTGTCTCTATGTGATTGCGTCCGACTTGCTGGAGCCAGAAACCTATTTCAAATTTCAGTTTCACTGATTTGATTCCTATATGAAGGCATTGCCTGTCTACAAAGCCCTATATTTATGAAACTCTATATTATATTTTGTTGTTTGAGGTTTAAAATAATCCGTAAAACAATAATAAAATTTATAAAACAAATATGTTTAAATCCAAAATCCATGGGAGTGAAGAAATGTTTTTGTCATAAGTACTTGATCATAATTTTCATTATTCATCGCTGAACCTAGCAAATATGAATCTTTCCTTTCCTGATAAATTATGGTTTCATCGTTGGATTGTTTATTATGCCAAATTATCCAATTCATAAAAACGAAGTAGTTTTCGAAAATATTCAATAATTTTTCCAAATTTTCTTTTGTTTTAATTGAAAAAATAATTCTTTGTGCGACTTCTGAAACGATAAACTTACCCTCCCATACGTAATTAAATGATTACGTACCAGTTCATTACAAAGCTATGTTTGTATTGTTTACGGGATAATTTGAAAAAAACTTTTAGTTGCGTGATGTCATCGAAAACTTCTTAATTTCATTAGTGCCAATTGTTGACGAAGAAATTTAAAGATTACTATTTTATGAGGTATTTTTATTTGGTTTTTTCTTGATGCCAAAAATGTGAAGGATATGGTGCTTAAAATATGATGGTGAAATAAGCAAATTCAGTAAAAGTTTCGAAAAATTTTGAAATGTATATTCATTACGAATGATTTTTATGATGCGCACATAAAATCTGTCCATTGCAATCATATTTCAAATTTGTTTAAAATTTTCGAATTCCATCTTATTTCCTCAGAACGAATTTTGATTGTTCATGCCATTTTTATTTGGTGGCTAATAAACATTCAAAATGAAACAGTTGTTTTGAATTCATACTTAGGAACAATTAATAGAGTTAGAGAATTAATAACGAGTAGAAATGATTATATCACCGTATAAATGCAGTAGGTGGCGGTAATTTTAGATTCAGTTAACGTTAAGTAAATTAGCACAGCAACCATTTAATAGTAGAACTTATTTCCTCGGCGAGATTTGATACTTTACTTTCATCAGATTACGATGTACTTCCTGGTTTCCAAAACTAAACGGAATTTGTTATACAGTGCGAAACACTGTGTGTCGCTCGACACTGTGTGGGTCTGGAGTTTATTTACTATTTAGAGTTTTCATTTAACATATAAACTGACTAGATAGGTATCGTTTTATCGATAACGCAAATTCAGCGAAGAGTCCTTATATTTTATTGATTTGCGATGAGTTGGTTTGGTAAAAATAAATGGTATTTTTTGTTCGATCTGCAACTGTGTATGTCGTTCCATCTAGAGTTTAATTATTGATCGTTTCCATGTAAACTGAGTGTCTCTATGAATATTGATATTTTAATTAATTTACTTCATCGTTTTGTCAATGATGTAAGTTCAGTTAGCGACGAGTTTTCATAATTGCTTGATATATGATGGGCTGGTTTTATAAAAAATGGTAATTTAGAATTGTGTGTATCGATCCAACTAAAATTTAATAAGGAAGCTTTCTCTTGTATTGAGTTCGAATTCGATCCAAGCCTTGTCGATGCCCTTCAATTCTATCAGCACACTTCGCTGCCAGGTTTACTTCGAATGGCCATAACTTTAGGGTTTCATTACGAAGCTATATGGAGGGGAACGTGTAGCCAAAATATAAATAAGGTAAAATTTATTGATTTACTAGACATATTATTACACAACACAAAGTAACCATGATTAGGGAAACACGGAAGTGATTTAATAATTTGTTTAATTTTAAACAATATTTTTGACGTACCTTTGCTGCGAATTAATTGCGTATTAATAACAGGAAATAAATAAAAATATTGAATAATGATTAAAAAATATACAACATATTGAAAATATTGAAACAACATAAAAACATACAACCTATTATATTTATAGTATACTAAACGTCAAAACGAAAAACGATACCTTTATAACTCATGTGTCCGTTCATATATCACAGCTGTTTTGCTTAGAAACGATTTAGTACAGAAACATGAATTTTTAATGATATAGCATATTAATGCCCATACATCTCAATAGTTAACACTCAGAAATATTTACATATAAATTTCAGAGGGGGCAAATGACCTAACCGAATTTGTTTTAATTTTTTATGTTGGGGGATATTAATTAAAAAGAGAAATTCTATATTTTGCGGTTCGTATTTTAAAAAAAAATACAGTTTTCTGTATATTATGTATAACATAGTTCTAGAAATTTAGCTGAAAATATACACACAAAAAATTTTTTTGATTATGCGGCTAAATTTAAAAACTACATACAAACAGAAGAAAACGGAAAAGATTAATTTTTTTGACAATACCGAAGAAAATTATGTACTGACGGTTGTGACTCCAAAGCTATTAGGAACCTCAATCCTTTTCTTGACGTTAATCGCGATTATATTCTCTTAAAAATGAAAGTGAAATCTGTGAAAGTTGCGTCAAACTAGTTCCATTCAAACGGTCAGTAAATTTTACCGTAGTAATTATACCTACTTTCTAGTGCGTTTATAATTTATATGTAAATAATTACATCCCATACAGATACATAATATTTTGATGTCACTCAAACACAGGCAGTGTGTGAGCTAAGTTCGTGCAGATAAATGTCGTGTTCGTATTTACATTAACCGTCTCAAGTCATATTCCTCAAGCCCATACATTTTTATCCGTCGTACTAGACATTCAAAATTGGTAGCGTTTGTGTTAATTTACCTACTTCGATAATACGTTATCCCCAGTCAAATCTCTTGGATTAAATAGCTGGCCTCATTTTCTACCCCAAGAGATTGACCGGATTGCTGGTTTTTATACAAAGTATCACCTGGCCCTCGCAACACATATGGAAAGCTGAACCTTTCTTGGCCCAGTTTCTTCTAACGAGTGTTTTCTAATGATCATAACTGGGACTAATGGTTTAAAGTGTCTTCCGAAAGATGGAGGAGTTCGCTACAAGATTATTTAAATGTTTGAATAATGATCACCAGTTCAAGCACTGACCGGTACGTGCTTTGTTTAACTTGATTGATCAAGTGAAATCAATATGTATAACTCGGCTATGATATCCGACTGTGACATTTATTAATATTTTTACCAATTCTGTGATACCATAAGAACACAAGCCTTTACCTTCAGCCATTTAAGAGGTATGACCTCCAAAAATACCCTATTTTGAATACTCTCTGGCTGACGCAGAGTACTTTTTTGAACTAAATAATGATTAACTGTGACACGAAATTTGTTATCAGAAGTTCAATTCATGATCTAAATTAGTTTGTAATTATTTCTTTAATCATATATATGGGTTCATAGCCAAATTGTAATCATAGTTTTCACTCTATCAATGATGTTCGGTGATTGGGTGACCATTAGTCATATATTTAAATAATATGAACTCCTCGTGATCTCCTTTGTCAGCATACTAAGACATGGTGACAACAATAGGTCGAAATTGTAATTATTTGTTATCTCATTCAAATAACGCGAAAATAACGCGAAACTCCGAAATCATATAAGATTATGAGAATGTCGAAGAAGTGTGCACACCGACATACATATAACAGCGAATTGCCAATAACTCACCCATAGCTCTACGTCTGACGAAGCTTGTGATCAGATGGGTCAACAAATCGGCTCTTAGAGGCGGGATCCTAATGGAATAATGCGGAGTACCTTTGTCAGTAATAAGATTAACTAAAGATGACCGGATGGCTTAGAATATTCGATTTCACGAAGTTATTGTATGTGATATTATATAAAAGGATTTAAGTATTGATCCAAGAAGGAACTTTTCCAAAAAAAGGTACATATTTTCAAGGTTTCACGTTTAGCGTACATAAATAAAATGAAATGAAAAATAGTTGTAATAAGAAAAGGATTTTATATAAGCACGTACAAATATGTTATTTCATCTCAATATGTTTTTACTATGGATATTCCGAGAAATAAAGAGAAACAATTATATTTATAATAAAAAATAATTTTTAATGAATACATTTTTTTCATTTTCCTTTTTTGAATAATGTGACAAATACACCTGGGATAAAAATTATAGAAAAAGATAAGAGTTTCGTATATATTTAGGTTCTTATAAACATTTGTTGGTATATAGTATTTCTATTATCTCTATCAAATATCTTCGCTATTTTGAATAACGTAATCGATTTCCTGGGGGTTACCCCATAATTTAAAACCAAAGAAACCCATAGTTTAAAACCAAAGAAAGTCGTTACCCCATAATATAACCCAAAAAAACCCATAGTTTGAAACCAAAGAATGTCGTTAAATAAAACTTCAAAATGATAATTGAAATTTTTTGGTTTATTTATCCAAAAAAAATACATTTAATCCAAAATATAATCGTTTTTCAAACACTCATTTATTCTAAACATTAAAAAAATTTTTTTTAAATATATTTAAAAAAATTTTTTAAACCAAAACAAACCCTATTTTTTAAAATAGTACTTACAAAAATAAATATCCTCTCTATACAAAAAACTGACAGATATTAATACGAGGTTTAGTTTTTAACTCTTAAAATCACCTATGATACTACTTCTAGGGAAATGTTTGGTTTAAAATACATTTTTTCACATAAATTCTAACTTTATTTATATACTTTAATGTATCTAATTAATACATATGGCGGACTTATTGCTACGAGAGCAATCACTCACAGTCAATTAGAAATTTTCACAGCAATTTCCGACTTTTTGTCTTTGGAAAGTGCTTTGTAAACAAATTTATCACAAACAGGGCAAGTTTTTGCCGATTTAACGTCACTATTACGACGCCATAGGTAACAACATCCTTTTTCCGCTTTATTGGGTTGGCTTGATTCAGGTGTTTCACAATCATCTGATCTACCTGGTACATGATAAGTCCCAATTCTCGAGAAAACATGCTTGACATGGCTTTATAGTAAAAATGTCTCCGATTGTACCAACTATTACAATTGCCGTCGTTTTGTCTTCCTTGTGACACAGTTAAGAGCGCATTTTTGATCGAGGTCTCATTCTTGATCATCTTCCTTTGTTGAGTTGTAGAATGTTACGATCTTAGGCTTAGAAGAACTGGACTCGTGATTAATCGAGGAATCATGATGCACTGACGATACTAAAATTACTGATTTATTTTCTTTTGGTGCAAATGATGTTTCAGTTTTGTCCGAAATAAATCCAAAACATTCAACAGACCTGTTTCTTTTAGATAAAATCTCTGGAGGCAGCAGATGCTTGTTTTTTATGCAATGTTCCAACATAAGTTAGACCTTTTTGTTTCAACACAATAACTAGCTCAATAGACGAAAAACAAATGGTAACCTATTATGTTTCTATTGGTGTTGAAAAAAGGCTCAGCTCGCTGAAGAACATTGCTTGTAGGTAAAGAGAACGACGTGTTTGATCTCTGCAGTTCTTTTCCAGAGTATATGAAAACGTTATACTAATAATATGTTTTTGCATTGCAAATATACATTACATTTATGCCGTATGTCCCTGGCTTTGACTTCATATAAATGCGGCAAATGCATCGACCTCTGTAAGCTGCTAATATTACATCTATTGTAAGATATGCAGAACAAGCAATTCAAAATAGACTATTGAAATAAAAACGAGACTTAGAATAAATATAGGTGCCGGGAAAAACAACTTTGACGTATGGACAGATATTAAATTCATTAATTATTCTCATCATATAGATTCTTTCGTGTACTCACAGCTGAAATTTATAAACAGGTTGTAGGCATCTCAAGGCATGGTTAGACATATTTATAACCTGTGCATGTAAGTTGGGAGTGAATTTTTTTTGTTTACCGTAATGTCTACTATACACATTATATCGTTAAATAGGACATTAACAAATAAGGCAGTATGTTATGTTAACTTTTTGGATACAGGGATGTATTTAAGAAATGTCAAGCTTTATAACGGTTATTTTTGTTAGAGATACCTCTGCTAGTTAAACCTATATTTTTAAAATCTATCTAAACTCTAAAGTATTCACAATTGTAACATTTATATAAAAAAATTTAAAAAAATTGTCAGTTTTCTAGTGATAGTCAAAATTCTAGTTTACTAGTAGTAGTCGATCAGCTTATGATATGTAGATGAATCAGAAGAAAATTCATGGAAACTTAACGACACAAGTGACGCGAGACAACTTCAAGAATAATTACGCATTTTAAACTATACGTTTATTCTGTCAGGGGAAGATATAATAGCCAATATGTATATGCCGCGAAAAATTTATGTTTTTTTGTCCCTCGTGCCTCGTAGTGCGATTTCTACTCGAACCGGCATGTTTTTCACTTATACAAATAAACATTTGAATCATTAGTAAACTTATTGCTTTCCTAATGCTTTTTATTTCGATTTATTCAGTTATATATTTAGGCGAATATATATATATATATATATATATATATATATATACATATATATATATATATATATATATATATATTTATCAATGTTATAATTAGTTCTTATTTTGTAATAAAAATATCCAAATTAACCGTTTGCGCTTCAATAGATAAAACGGAAATACAAAAAAAACTATTAAAACCTACGAAAACCACGAAAACTCTGCAAAATTTCATACAATCAACAATCTATATAGGATTCAACCGACCACCATTTTTTCTCATTCTTCATGTTCATTCACATTTAACCAAGAATCATCAATGGCCATTCCGCTGTCAAACTATCGAAGCTGCATTGAAAATACATGGATAAACATACATCTAAATAACTGTCTTTACACGCAGTCTACTCGCTATTCTAGTGTAGTCATAGTCGTCCGGAAATCTTATTACGTTTCTCTCATTGTTTCAGTGAAACTCCTTATTTTTGTGCATAAGCAGAGCTATTATTGTGCATAAACAATACGGAGATGTTGAAGCTATAATTAAAATATTTGCCATCAAATTGGATGCTGGGAGGGTCTTTTATAATACAAAGTTTATCTCTGGAGAACTGATTTACGAGAGAATTGTCTCTGTTTGTGATTTTGTCATTACAACGTCTCCCAATCCACTTTATTTTAATTTTATGTTGCTAGCGTTCAGTTTTTTGACTAAGCCATTCGTGCTAAATATGACGAACCACGAAATTTGTAATGCAATTTTTGAACTAGTAGCTTAAAATGTTGAAGGAAAATAGTGATGTAAATAAGGAAAATAGAATAATCTAACCGTTTAATTGGGAAAATAGAATCATCTAACCGTTTAATTGTCACTAAGTGTTAAATAAAATTTATACTTCCCTTATTTGATTGATATTTTTGAACGTATTCTATGACCATGTAAGATTAAAGGCACTGAAGGAATACTTTTTATAAATCTTGTTAAAATGTAATTAGTCCTATCAAATGCATAGTTAAACAAAGAAATAGACAAACGTTATGCTTAAATTGTGTTGAAAAAATTAAACTTATTGCTTTAGTATATATATATTGAAATATATATATATATATATATATATATATATATATATATATACCATGTGCAGAGATCTAATTTACTCTTTCCAACAACCATTAAATATTTCGTAAAATTTGAATTTGACATTCTGAACTGTATAGTGAGTGGGTCTAAATTCTTTTCAAATTTTTTCATCATTTATTTAAAAAAAACAGCCCAAATCTCTATTTCGACATGTGCCCTTATAATAATTACGGTATGTCCGTACAACTTTATTTAATGTTGTTAAATATTTCTATATGAAACTGTGCGTTTGATTCCTTTTGTTAAAGCAACGACTAGCCCAATAACTAAAATTTTATAAATTAAATAATTATTTTTTATTTATACGGCGTAAGTAGGTAGGTCATCTAAACTAGATACGTATATAAAGTCATACAACAAAATAATAAAGTTCCTATGAGAAAATGTTGCTGTGTCATTTATGAAAGAATATTGAATTTAAATTTCGAAAAAACATAATTTACGACGTTTGCGCTATTAAGAAAAACAAAGAAATTATTTAATATTGCAAAATATTACACATGAAGAATTCAAATATTGAACTTGTTTGTTTAAGGAAAAGAAGCAAAATTAAATTAAGAAGCAGTGGAAATGAGAGACTACAAAACATAGTACTTACAGATAACGTAAGAAAATATAGTTTGAACAAGAATGGTTTCCTTGGAAAAGGGTTTTGCCTGTGAAAAAGTAAATCTATTAAATTGATCTATTTTTTCAACATCTAAATTTGTGATTTTTAATTAGCTTCGAAACCTAATTGTTTTGATCAATAAGTACACGTAAAGTGTTTGTATATGTAAAGTGGTGTTGTACATGTAAAGTTGTGTAAAAGTACATGTAACATGTATTCGAATTAAAATCAAAACAAATTGGTGACAATGACTTGTATTTATAATTAGTCCTTTACAAGGTCAACAAATGGCAAACTCGAAGCAGACAACTAAATTGATTATGCACAAAAAATATTTGACGCAAGACTGGACCCATTTCTTGTATTTCATTTACTAAAATCCTACGCAACCACCCGTAATTACATAATATTAGGTGAATTTAGATTTCAAAAGTTCGCAGAAGAAAAAAGGAAGTGGTTCCATTGAAAGCTAGCTGAAAGCACACGTTATGAAGTATATTGTACACTTACGTTTCGCTGCTCGGTGCGTCGAGCTATGGATGACAATTGGAAAAGATTCATTTACCGCTGTTCGAAGCTAACTAAAATATTAAAGTTTAAGCGTAATTTAGCTTAATATCTCTGAACCGTCTCCGAATATAAAACATTAAACATTCCTATATTGTCTCTAATGTACATACTTTTATGAATAGGGACAAACGCTTTTTGAGTTATCTATTAATTTAATTTGGGCATTACACGATGTATTTGCAGCAAGCTTTTATTCAATTTGACTCCTTTGAATCTTGATTTTAAGCATGTATAGTTGTTACTGAGATCAAATTTAAGTAGCTTCTCTCACAATAAAATGGTTATTTGTTTTATCATGTCCAGTACGAGTATGAGTTACAATAAACATATAAAGCAGTTTTAAATATGAATTGCTCTTAATAATGTATCATTATACTTTTTTGTAGTCTTGAGTAATTAAGTGTCATACTTTTTCCGTAATATTCATAATTTAAACGCTTATAATGTAATCAACTTACAAGATCGTTAAATTTAAAAATTATGCAAATTAAAGTAGCACGTAAAAATATTTCGACACACATACAAGTTATATTCTAATAACTTATGCTTATAAATTTTTGAGGTGATTTCACCATATCTTTATCGGTCAAGTACTCTATAAATCACGATTCTTTAGTAGGAAGGAAGTAAACTTCCTCTTGTAGGCAAAAATACTCTTTGTGATATGCAAATAGCGGTCAGACTTAATAACTATAATTAAAAGAAGAAAACATATAAAGAACGTGGTTCACTTGGGTATATAATGGACATGTAAGATGTTGAAGCCATAATATGAAGAAGTTGAACCGATTAAACAGCAGCATTAATACGTGCAAGGTAAAATGGACATTTTCAACTTTTATTAATTGTTATTTTGGATTATTTTGTTTTACAGAAAGATACAATAAGAATGATATCAAATTATTTTTTCGTGTTTGTCGACTTTTGCTTCATGTCAATTCAGCATTAACCTCTTATTCATTTCTGCTCATATTTTTGCTTCTCATCCTTACTGTTGAAAATATTCTAACATCTCGTATCATATCTTCACAAAATTATAATTACATATCATATTTTTGGACGTTTACAGATTAATAATTTGTTACAATACAAAATTTCCGAAATGAGCTTGGGTGACATGCTGTTCGATTATTGCTTAAGGATGTGATTATAGCTAGGCCTGGTATCAGTTCTTGTTGGTGACAAATATTTTGAATCATTATTCCGTTTTCCGATATCAGCGATGGTTTATTGATTTTCCCTATAGAATAGGACAAACTAATTTTCCCCACGTATTTAGTTTCAGCAGCTGTGATTTTTTCAAACTTATGTCACGTTTATTTTATTAAAAGTATTCAGACGTTCCGGGCCTATAGAAAAAAGTTTTGGAAACATAAATTGCAAAAAATCGCTAAATATTGTTTTGTGTTAACATAGGGTGATAATTGCAAATAAAAGATGTTAGACGTAAAAAAGTGATGATAGGTGCAAATAAAAAATGATCGGCGTAAAAAAAGTGATGATAGGCGCAAATAAAAGATGTTAGGCGTAAAAAAGTGATGATAGGCGCAAATAAAAAATTCTCGGCGTAAAAAAGTGATGATAGGCCAAAAAAAATGTTAAGTACGAAAAAGTAACGTTAGGTGCCAAAAAAATAAAAACCTAAACCCATTTGTGTTTAGGTTTCTATTTTTTTAAAGAATTGCACCAATTTTTATTTAGTGCTTTTTATGTTGGCTTAAGTATCTAACATAAAACAACGTTTTAGTTTTTTTCGGTGATAGTCATTTTAAAAGAATCGCGTTAATAAACGTATGGGAAAGATATAGATCATTACTTTTCACCAAAAACCTGAAAATACGTAATTTTGTTTGAAGCATCCTTTAACCTTTTTTTTAATAATATGACATATAATCAAGCAGAGAATTGAATATGTTAACATGAATATTATTCATTATATTGTGTGACAATTCGTGTAACAGTCACAAAATATTTGCGCCTAAAATTTATCTAATGAATAATTTAGTATAATTTATATTGTATAGTGTTCAATATAAAAAGAATTTAATATAATTTCAGTCGATAAGTACCCAAAATAAGAGCTAGATTACACCAACAAAAGCTTGAACAAGAATCTTTATATAGAGTAATACGGAGACCGTCAGACGCAGTGTGTCAATATGACTTTAGAATCAAGATCATGATTTGAGTACTTAACTGTTCACTCACTATTTCTACTGTTGCGTTGTGCCCATTATATATATTTTCAATTAATTTTCTGTTATTTTTAGTATTGTTTTCATTTTGAACATGCGCTTGTTTTATACTAAACTGCTCAACGCATTGACGTAACTTTAAATTGAACGAGGATTTTATTAAAGAACTAATGTTGACCCGTTGCTTCCCTCTCATGGAAAAAAGAAAAATAGTGATGTAATTAGAAAATTATATTCTTGTCAAAATATTGAATCCTCTTATTGGAAATGGCTAAATAGTTTTATAAACATAAACACACCTTTGAATTATTAAACTAGTCGTTTGTTGTAAAAGAAGACAAATTTATTATTTTGCTTTTTTTAAATAAACAAAAAAATTATTTTTCTGAAGACAGATTTAAAATCAATTTCTATGTGAATGAACGTACATATTTATATCTAAAATTTTATTCATACAGGGCTATTTTTATATGCTAAAGAATTTTATTTCGAATATTGAATATATTTGACGTTAATTTTATAGAAATTCATTGCTCACAATTAAATGAAACTACGTGATGTAGTATTGTTTCTGCTTTCTTTAAGTTCTTTACCACGACCTATGTTTCGTTGTATTGCAACATCTTCAGGTGGACTAATAGCAGAGATAATAGCCCACCTGAAGATGTTGTAATACAACGAAACCTAGGTCATGGTAAAGAACTTAAAGAAAGTAGAAGTAATACTATATCACGTAGTTTCATTTAATTGTGAAATTCTATTTCGGTTAAAAAAATAAATAAAATCTTCGTAATTTCAATAAAAATATAGAAAACTCGCATTTTCCCATATTCGATGTATTTAGGTACTGGATTAGTAAAGTCAACCTGACAATAAAATATGCCAAAACACACATAATTATAATTGAAGAATTACACAGACAAACATTCATTCGATTTCACACACAAACTAAAAATCCGTTATGAATTTATTTTATAAATAATTTTAACTACGATTTTACATAAAACAAATACATAGGCATCTGTAAAATTTAATTACGTAACTTATTAAATTTATGGGCTAGAAATTCCTTTAATAAATTTTTTAACATGGTTGCATAGTTTTTAAGTGAAAAAGAAAAACTATGATATGGAAAAGAATCGACAAATATATAAAGAAATTTTCTCAAAGAAGCGTCATTTGCCCCTACACACAAACATTTTCTGATAATATTGTTAATTTTGGAATAAATGAAATGTACGGAACATATACTGAAAATATTTGCAAAAATAATTTCTTGAAAGTAACATTGCATGCAAAACTGTTTTATAAATGTATCGAAAACACTTGTGCAATTCAGGTTTTTTCATATGAGAAACAACATTTATAATTAATTGATTTTGGTTTAATGAACAAAATTTGTTTCTTTTTATTACTCCTTACTTGAAATATAACTGTTCTTTTACAATATTGTTTATTTTATAAATATTGCTACCTTTTGTGTATTGAAGTCGTATTTACAGGGCAGGAACCAAAATCTGTTTAAAAAGACAATCATATCATAGTCCGTTAGGTAATGCTTCGTCAAATCATTGTTCTTTTTGCACTCGTAAGCTGCGAATTTACTTTTAAATTTTATTTTTATCTCATACCCATAAAGCTAATAAATACGTTTATGGTCCAAAGTTTGTTTTATAGTCTTATTACCTTCATTTTTATCGTTTTTCATCGACATTTGAAAGTGATCTTTGTTATCTATTTGCCTGGCTCGTTTCGATACAACTACAATGATATATGCTGGTAGCATATAAAATGTGTTATTATAAGTCTATTTAATTTAACTCTTTCACGTGTGATAACCCCTTGGATGAGACTTAATAAGATCTTCATTCAGGGGTTGTCAACGGAACTATTTATTATTTTCAGTAAATGCAGCGTCAGGTAAAATCCTCTTCTTGTTGCAGAGAATTATACCCAACCATTTACAAAATGAAAAGAGCAAGGTAATGTGAATATAATATCCAGAGTTTATAAGGTAGGAAACTCGTATTAATCTTGTCTGCATTTTCTTCAAATTAAAGATGTAATTTACCGCATATGGAGACCAAATACCTCAGATTTTTACGAAAGGGATTGAATATAAAGTCTTAACACACCTTTTATTACTAAAATCCTAGAAGTGAAACATAAGAAATAAAAATTTTCTAAATGCAGCGTTATAAATATTAATAGATTTTTATGACCAAGAAATAAGAGACAGCTCTCCTGAACCACATCTAGTTTCTGGGCGTAAAAAGTACATTTAATAAAATAATTTTTTAACTCTGTATATTTTTTTCCAAGTAAGCTAGTCAAATGATCAATGAGATGATAAACATTAAAACGTGAACGCGCGCGGCGGTATTTTTATTAAAATTTGTATTGATTTTGCTTGTGCCGTGTATTTCTACTACTAGCGCCATCTAGTTAGTTCTCTTTCGTTTAAAATGTAAACATATTTAGATAAATCCAAACTTATACATATATTCAATAATTCCCAGCGTTATAGTCAAATGATATACTAAGTAAAAATATACTCATTTCTTGAATACTTTTAATGAAAAAGTGTTTTTCTTTTTCTTAACCATGTTTAACACTAACTTTAAATTTAGTCTAAATAAGATCATTTTGATTAAACGCTATCAAAATTATTTTAGACAACCTAATAGCAAATTTATTACAGAAACTGTATTTAAACCGTATACACGTATATGTATAGTAGTAAGTGGTTCTTTGCGCGAATATGCTTAGGTTCGAGGTCTACCGCCCGCTAAACTGAATCGGTCGGTGCGGGTCGTAAACGCACGATGCCAATTAACGAGGGCGGATCCATTTCGTTGGGTCAAAGAGGAGTGTATTTACTTTGCTACCCAACTACAGCCGCTTGGGGTAGGTAAGTAATTAACCCTTTGACACCCGTGACCGAACTTAAGTAAGCGACCAGTCGTAATAAGCAATTATATGAAATGGTATCATACGTGTGGTCTGTGTCAATGATGAAAAATAATGCAACGGGCTCTCTTGTTCAATGGAAGAGTATTTATTTATTAAAGTCTTATGTATTTACTGCCAAACGTAGCCTACTAACGTCTACGATAATGTTTGACTCAAAATGCTACGTAAACGTGTAAAATGTTTAGTTGAAAATAAGACCGAATTTGCCTTCTAGAATTTCTTATTTTGACCGTATATCAGCAGCTCTTTACCTGTTCTGTTAATTTTATTTGTTTAAGCCACGCTGGTGAAAGTGCGGGTAAATGATGTCTATGAAACAATCATAGTAAAGGAATAAAATTTTCATAAGTTTTTACTAGAAAAATATTCGTAAGGAAGGTAAAGCATTGTCAATAGTTGAAATCGATTAGTCAAAACATGGCGGAAAGCAACCAGTCGTGACGAAGAGGTTTCTTTGAAGTTTGTTTTTATGTATTTGTAGTATTAAAAAGATGGCAAAAAAAATTTTGGATCTAAATCTCCGTAGTTTCGTAAGTGGGCTCGATTGGCACATTAGTTTAAAAATGACACTCAGTATTTAAAAAACAGGCGAAGTACGAGTCAGACTTCCGCACGAAGGGTTTCGTAGCACCAAATAATATTAAACTTATAAGTTTATATTTCTCAAAGATACTAAGAAAAACAAACAACAAAAACAAAAAACTACAAGAACTGTTTTATTTAAACTAATTTTCTTTGACAGTTAATTTTAAGTTCTACTACCTTTTTTTCAGAACCTTATACACATTAGTTGAAAAGTTAGAGCTCCCCCTCTAACTTTTCAATTAACGTGTTTAAGGTTTTTAAGATCACAGTTTTTAAGATTTCAAAAGCGCATAACTTACCAACTATTGATTAATTAAAAAAGTTATTTTTCAACCTATATATCATTTTTAAGATCTATCTAAAGAAACTTCACGTCTACGTTTACTGAATTTTTTTTCATCACTCAGTGATATGGATGGAATGCCACCCCATATTAATTTTTTTTTCTAATTCCACTATTTCATTGTATAGCCGTTCATTGAAGAGCTGTGCAATGAAATAGTGGAATAGCGGTTTTAAAACATTTATGTGCGATATTATTATTAGAATGGATCGCGAATTGAGTAGAAATGGAAACTGGTTGAAAAATGTAAGTGCCAGAACGATCAGCTGCTACTGCAAAATATTGCTGTGTATTAAAATAAGCTTAACACATATTATAATAGCTAAGCGCGATTCACATTTGTATATTGCTAACTGTTCCCCGCGGTTTACGCCGTGGAGAATTATTTTCATTTTGCTGTTCCCCACGAGATTACTAAACGCTTCAGCTACCTTCCCCAAAATCAGGATCGGGAGAAATACTCTAAAATATCGGCAGAATTACTGAGGATAATCAGTGAGTGAGGAAGTCAGCCCCTCACGATCTTGTACCCTTTAAGCAATGTTTCCCAATCTCGGTTACATTTTTTGTCACTAATCTACTCCTGGAAATTCAAGTATAACGATGTATAGCCTATAATATTTTTCAAATTGTGGTATTTCCGATCGATGAGAATTTTTTATGTGGTTCCAAAAGAAAAAGTCGAACGTCGAAATTTAATATGTGGTTCCAAAGAAAAAGTCGAACAAAAAAAAAAATTAAATTTTTAATGTAGAAAATTTCACTGTGGAATATTTTAATCTAGAACATTTAACAGAAACTAAATAAATTATAAGCTAACAAATAGCAATGTAGGGAATTAATCAAAAATAAATTGTATTCATCTTATTTAACTTGGTTCACAAAAAAGTAAAGTACTTCCATATAAATTTGATGAATTCGTACTACGGTAATACAATATTCAAAAAATTATTCTTGCATATATAAAATAAACCTGTATATTTTTAAAATAGAATTTCTTTCACCACAGCAGCCGAGCATTTCCGTAGGTCCTTGGTTGTTTCAGTTATATTGGAAAAATACACGTTACTCGCACTACCTGATTCTATATTTTTTGTATTACGCTCTCAAAATTCGACTTCATTATTTTATTTTTTAGGATTCCATAATTTTACTTCTTGGTTTATGATACTATATTTTAAAGGTTACTAATTTTGTATAAACCGCAGTCTGATAAATTTTCTTTTTGTGTTTTTATTGCCCAATGCAAACCATTTTAAAGCTTATGCACTCTTGTAAATTTCTACTAAGTTCCCGTAGGTACTAAAATCAATCCAATTTAACAGGTCGAAAGCAAAATGCATGGAAAAGAAATTTGTTTTATCGTACATTTATCTGGGGATTGGTTCGAATATTTACCGAGTAAATTTATCTAAAGACGAAAAGCAAGTACGTGGTAGAAGAGTTTGGTTGGTGGTCTTGAGCAGCTAACACTTGCAGGAAGAAAATATACTGGTTTTATCTGCAAGTTTCTAAAAATTTACCATATTTATATGTATATTTTGAACAAGAAAGTTAATTTTTTTTTAGTTTAACTTCATGAATTCAATAATTATTTAAGATTTATGAATATCTGCAAAAGACGGATTAAAAAAAATTATAGGCGCTTTACGGAATAAATCGGTTAAAACATAATTTAGAACAAACTCATCTGCCACTCTCGAGCAATTCTTAATAGAAAATCCGCAATGGCTACCGAGTATGAAGCGTGCAACGCCATATTGCAAAGTATTTCAATCATTTTCCACCCATAAAACGGTCATTTTCCTTCATGAGACAGTGTGCGGTGGAATATGTTTCCACGAATTTACATAACTTCCGCCTAGGGAGGAAACAGAGTGGGGAAATGGAAAATTAAGCGTAAGCTGACGTTTATCTGTTGTAAATAAATGATCACGTAACTTTTGGAAAGTTTTTCTGAATTAAAATCATCAATATTATGTCATTGATTTCCATAAAATTGTTAGAATTTTACTGCATATCTCTGTAGTAAAGAAAAGAGAAAAAAATAAACAAAAATAAATTACAAACAATTCATGTTAACATTTTGTTTATTATATGTGTTATTTACTTTCTCATAACAGAGCAAAAAACCTACACTTTCATTTTTATAAATTTGCTCACTTATAATTATTTTAATAGAATAAAAATAAGTTAATCACAGAAACAAATGCTGAGTGGTAAGACGATTTTGCCCATTGATATGTACTAGTGTTCGGATCTTTTCATATGATCAACTGAAAGAATTAAACTAACTGCAAGGTAAATAATACTGAAGTTAACTATATTTTCCTATCTCGAAGGTAATAAATAATAAATATTAATGCTCTTAAACTAAATCCATGTGACTAAATCACTAAATCCATGTGACTTTATGGCTTAAATATTAATGCTTTAAATATATATTGTGGCTCTGGTCATCGCTGATATTTTTAATACCTATTTGGAAACTGTTATTTTTCCTTTAGAATGAAAAAATTGTATTATGCTCGTACCTAAAATTTTATTAGATACGCAACCCATTTTCAGTCCCATATATATCCTATCGCTTCTATCCAAAGTCTTTGAACATATTTTTCATGGTCAACTCGTTACTTTCTTCAATGCTCATAAGTCTATAAATTTACTTCAATTTGGCTATAAAGCTGGTCAAAATACCTGAATCTGAAAGTTCACTCACCCTACTTATTTCTAAACAAACCTTTACCTCTTACGAAAAATTCTTCACTGTCCAAGCAGCAAAAATTTAAAATCACCTGAATCCTGACGCCAGGAAAATCACGTCTTTAAATATTTTCGAATATCTAGGGAAAAGTCCTGCCTCTCCTGAATCTTTTCCATCCTAAATCATGTAAAATCTCTTACGGTCTACCAAATAAATTTCAAAACCAATTGTTATAGTTGACTGGAAGCGATTGCTCATATACTAATAAGTCCACCATATGTGCCATGCAGATAAATAAATAAGTTGATAAATAAATGAACATTTTTTATTTACAAAATTGCGTTGAGATTGTTATCATTTTTATCTATTAAGGTCATCCTGTATTGATTTGTTTTTAAATACAATATAATATAAATGCGTGGATACTACAAAATATATTTTTTTGTATTATTTGTTCAGTTTTTTATTTCGAGTTGATGCAATTTGTACGAGTGTTTGAGATGGTTGTTCAGTTAGAAGATACAATTTGAGTCAACTAGATTTAATATGTGTAGTATTGTTCTGAAGTATTTATAAATTAATTGTTTCAAGTATTTTCATAAAAATTCCAGATTTACGAAGATTAGTTATGTTTTTGAAGATTTACGAAGATTAGTTATGTTTTTGGTGCTTGGAAGGAAAGATTTACGAAGATTAGTTATGTTTTTGGTGCTTGGAAGGCCTAACTAATTCACTGCTACATATTTGCTTGTTAAACGATTTGGAACATTACAAAACTTTAAACGCCCCCCAGATATTTTTTTCTGGTAAACAAATTCATTTTCTCCTCTTTCTCTTGAAAACTGCAGGGAAAGATAGTGGACGTTACTTTATCTAATTTTTGCTATAAGCAAAAATTTTATTACGGTCTCCGATGACGCTGAGTATAAATTGAGTTTTTTAATTCTGGTTTATCCATTTAATCGTGGACTATATAATAGTAATTCTTATACTAATTGAGACATTAAATTTTATATAGTTTATTTTAGCTTTTACTTAACTTTGTTTCCTTTATTAAAAAGTAGTCAGTCGGCAGAGATAATTGGATTGAATTCAAAATAAAATATTTACCGAAACTTTTCTAATATTAAACCAATTTTTATGTTTTATGGTTCAAATAAGACTGAAGATATGAAGTGTGTTAAACCAAAACAGATATATTTTGTCTTGGCATGAGTTCCCTAAACTTTTTCTTTAAGAGCGGTACCTAAATATGATATTTGTAGGAAAGACGTATATTAGATGACTTTCGCAGAAATACACTTTCGCAGAAATATAGTGGTGTATCGATTTTTGGTAAAAGTTGTTGGATAAATATTTACAAATTGGTAGGTGTTTCATAGTATCAAAAAATTGCTAATAATTCATTAGACACATTTGTAAAATATAAGAAACGTATATAAATTATACATCATTAAACGAGATTTAAAATATTTCAGCTTTGGTGTAGAAAGTCTTTCATTATTTATTGAAAAAAGAAAACACTTTCAAGTGTGTTTCAACCTTACGACACTAAAGGCGTGGCGTCTATATAAAACGTTATTTCATCAGGGTAAACATTTCCTTGTAAAATGTTACATTTGATTTTATATCTTAGTGCATTCATTGACAAAAATCTTGCGACTTAATTAATTTTTAATTTTAATGTCTCATATGGCGTAGGTACATCGAAACCGGATGAGGAGATAAGACATCATCGAAAGTAGATAAATTAAAGAAGTTGAGCAAACAAAATTAATTGCTAAACAAATTTCTACCAGAAGGTGGTGCTTTTTTATCCAACAATAATAAAACGGAGTATAAAATTTATCAAAAAACTATGTTTCCACTAGAATTCGTTTAGGTGGCGCTGCATGATTTTACAGAAAAACGAAATTCCTTTTCACGATTTCTTTCTCGAAAATTGAAGTGCTAATTCGAAAGTAGACTGGAAAATTTAAATGCAAAATATTTATCCCTAATGCATTCTAGCTTTTTATTATTTTCCTTTATGATTGAAAGAACATAGGTTATCAAACATTTTATGAAATTTACCTTTTTGTCCGGTGCTTGTTTTAAGCAACATTTTTTTTTCCAAAAATATTACTTACGTTTACATGGTTAACCATTAGTAATTTAATAGGTTCTCTCTGAGTTTTATTTCCTCCTGTAACTTAAATTAATTCACAGGTTTTCATGCGTGGGGATTCGTTGGTTTCATTTTGGCTTCATCACAAAGTCACTACATGAATGAAAATAAGGAACCACAAATATTGTTTCCCAGAGTGCGAGCGTAGGATTATAGCGATTCGTAATTAAATGTATAGCTAAATAATATGCAGATAATAAATTCTTAAATAAATGTGGGAAGAAGTGATTAAAGTAGAACTTTAAAATAAAGTGAATTGCGACTGGATAAAAGAAAAAGGAAAAGAAGCAACTTTTACGAATATTGTCAAAATTTCTCCAAACATTTTTTATCATTTTTTCTCTCAGGCTAAAAGGGTTAAAATTTTAATAATAAGATCTCCATTTTATTTTTTTAAATTTTGTGCTCCAACTGTTGGACTAAAATTTGAACGAAGTGTGTGCTGATGAGATATAGAGATAATTTTTACATTAGGTGCAACATTTTACAGTTAGGTTTATTTTTAAGGGATGATAGGTGTATTCAAAATATAAATCATGTAATGAAGGTTTCTTTTCTTCAAGAAATAAACGAAATATCAACTATTTTTAAATTTGCATAATGATTTGTGTTTTCATCTAAATTCGGGGCACGCTTCATTATTTTGCAGCACTATGTAAAAGTTATTATCATATGAAAGTTTTGTTATTTTATGTGACTGAGTATCATCAAAGCGAGTATCTTTATCGAACACCACACTTAAAGTGCCAAAGTAAATTGTAACTACTCGTACCTCGTAATAAAGAGCTCGTATCAAAGAAGAGAAACTTTGGAAAGCTTTTAGTTGGGTCTCGTCACCGAAAACTTGTTCTTTTGTATATTATTGTCTTTCCTTTTAAAAAATTGGCTCACGACTCTAAATTTTAGATTTTCTTTGAGGTTGTTTTATTGTGGAAAAGCTATTTCGTAATAAAAATGTTGTGAAACTTTCTTCAGTGAAAATTGAATATAGACAATAGAGCGGTCTTGAAGAAATAGGTTGGAAAGAAACTGCTGCTAGACACGAAAGTTGTGATTCTCATGAACAAATAATATACCGTTCTAATGAGATTTTTGGCAATATTTGTTGGCAACATTCGTCATCTTTCTTTTTAACTTTTCAACCTACTTTAGTTTAGAGAAACATTTTGGTACAAAAATGGTACAATCATCTGAAATTGATTAATTGCAGCGACCTAAGGAATCTTGATATTTCATATACTAACTTGGTGATTAGGTTTTTAATGTGGATTCAGATTTATGAATCAAATTACATGTATGGCTGGGTGCGCTTCCCTGGTGTTTAACGGTAGAAATTACCTCTAAAAAGATTTTAAAATATTTTCAATTAGCTAACTAGTTCCCATAAATTTTTATTTGTTTTGAAATGGTAGTTGGAAAAACTTTCATGAAGATATTTTCAAAGTTTTCTTCTAATTGTATCCAATATTTGAGCATTTCTTTCAGTTTTTATGTAATAGGTTGGGAAGTTATTATATTTGATCCCAATGATATAATGGTGTGTTTTAACTATTTGTCGCAATAGTTTGCACTTTCGTTCAAAAAGGAATCTATATATATACATATATATATATATATATATATATATATATATATATATATATATATATATATGTATATATATATATATATATATATATATATATATATATATATATATATATGTTTGTGTGTGTGTGCGCGCGTGTGAATGCATGTGCGTGTGAGTATGTGTGTGTGGGTGTGTGTGTGTGCATATGTGCGTATAATTGCCAAAGCAAAATTAGCAGAGGGTCTACCCCTAGTATAGTTTACAAACATATTAAATATAAAATTTAATATGGATCTTTACCAATTATTCAAAAATATAAATGGGAAAGTTTCGGTGTTTCAATGCATGTTATTGAATCTCATCTAAATAGCTAAATGAACTTACATCATTATTCGTGTTAGCATATAGACACTAACCAGTTATTGCTAGAAATTAAATTAGCATAAAACTCGATTTTCATACTCATTAGCATTAATTCATTATTGTACCATGTCAATAGATGGCGTAACGTGTGTATTAAATCGACCCAACAGCATTTTACAAAATGTGTGAAACACATTTTGTAATGAGATATTGCAATAGTCTCATTGCAATAGGCGACTACGCTGTAACACGGAGCATGATATTCTTTTTCCCTTTTATCAAAGTTTCTAGTTGTACTTAAAGTATAGGAGAGAATTATGATTACTACGAATATATATTGACGTATTCATTTTTTTTATCGAAAAACATAGGCCGTCGTTGGAACTGTCGACAGAAGTGGAAACTTAAAACAATGAAATAATAGTGTTTTTTTAATTTTTAAATTGATAAAGTATCAAAAATTAAAATTTCATAATTTGTACATTAAATTTTACTTAAAAATATTAGAATATGTAGTACTCAATGTTGTACCGCACAGTGATTCTAAAATGAAAAAATAATCAAATTAATAAACAATTTAAACAATGTACAGTACTATTAACATTAGCATGTCATTGATGCAAATCTATGAGATTTCCCCCTACCACAAATTGCTCAACTCGCCTATAGAAGTTTTCACTTCAATAACGAAAGCGTTTGTGATATAGTTCAACAATATTCAGTTCCGTTATACATATTAACATTGAACAATTCTGTTAAAAATACAGGTGAAATTGGGCATTTACTTCCCTTACGTATCTCCAGAATTTGCTGGATTACGTCTTAATACCGGAGCCGGCATGTGAAGCTTACGTTATTAAAAATGCCATATTGCGACGTCCTTTAATCATTTTACATCCGTAAAACCTACATTGCTTTTCACGTGCAGCTTATTTTTGCGACATGGCCGCACACGCAGTGCATAAATTTTCATAAAATTCTTGCCCGGGTTGGGAAGAAGAAGGGGAAGACTACGGTCGTAATTCTTTTGGCATTTAAGTTTCGTTTTTTTTTTCATTTAGGGTGTTTACCTTTTGAATACTCATAATAATTTTTATGTAAACAATTATGAGATTTTAAGGTGTAGAACTAATTTATTTTATTCCAGTAAATTAGTTTAGCGAACATGAAACAAAATGGACATGTCATTCAATATCTTAAATGGTCAAAATCGAAATCAATTTTTGATTCCTTAGTTACTTAGAAAACAATTTGTGTTTTCATTTATAATTTCCAAACAAATCCACTTGACGTAAAATTTATTCACTAGCAGCAAGTTGTAAATTTATTAGGAGTCACGAAAATTGTCATGAAAGGTAACGGTAAAAAGTGGGAACATGACCAATCTTGTGTGTGTGGATTACAGCTTGGTAGCCGTTTTGCATTCTTTAAACTGTAAGATATGTCTTGTCAATATAGGTAAGTGAAGCTGATGATGTTTACGAGCTTCACATAACATATACGACGCATAAATATTTACTTAGGCTGGTTTAATTAATTACTTTTACTTTCGAGTCGTAATAGGTGTAAAGAAAGCAGTGTAATTCTGACGAACTAAAGTCGACGTTTAAATGGAAATTTATTTAAAAGTAAAATATAAAAAATACGAAAATAATAAATATTTGTAAGTGTGTGTTTGTGTGTAGACGTCATATGGGTAAAAAAGTTTAAATTTTTAATCAATTTCGATAACATTTGGTACTTGCGAATTTTCCGTAAATGAGTTCATGGATGTCTGGTGACCGCAAAAATCTGTTAAGTACGAAAACTCACGCCTAAATACATATGTAAATGTCTACACTTGGGCACATAAATACTTAGGTACTTAGTATTACTACTAAGTTGTTTACAAATATTGATATTATTCTCACCACGAATATAATTATATTGGCTAGTAAATCTTTTGCATGTATATAAATATCACGAATTTCTCGAGAACTGTGATGTTTAGAATAATCGTTTTAGTTTTCCAGTAAACTTATAATAAATTTCTATTAAAACTGCTTGTGTTAATATTTCGATTTTAATAGTTTCTGAGATGGAAGGGAAGGAGCAACTTTTTTAATATCCATAAAATTCTGAAATAAGAATAGTTTTTAAATCCCATAACCTGCTTTTTCAACTAATATCCAATAAGACACAAGAAATAAAAATATTTTTTTTAATACTTCATTTCAGTAAAAATTACATATAAATATAACTGAATAGAAATAATTGGTAAGTATGACGGATATTATGCTTAATACTATACCAGATATTAAGATTCTCCGTCAAGCAAATGTTGAAAAAAAAGTCGGTGTTAAAGAGAAATATAATCAGAAGTGTGTGTTAAAGAGAATTATATCAAATTCCATTTAATATATCTCATTTGACTAACCGCTAATCATCTTAACAACATATATATTGAGAATTAAGATTTTTAAGATTTTTAATTTAAGACCTACTATTTATCTTAATATGTATAAGAAATAGTGTATTCATTCAAAGCGTATTTGAAAGTAATGTAGTAACCAATAACTTAAAATCACATTAGAACGTATTCACGTAACGTTTCATATTTAGTTTTTAAATCCTTATTTTATATTTTTTCCGATTTTAAAAAATAAACCACGTTACCTATTCCATTTACACCTTAGAAGTACGACCTATATGGACGACGCGGCTAACTCCTTGGAGACCCCGCAGGTAATAATTTATATGGGTACCTCTTTGAGAGCTTAGAGGAGAAGTGAAGTTAGCCGAAAGCGGCAAAGATAGTCGACTGTTTCGTTCTTGATCATTCTATTTGTACACGCGTGAATAAAAGAAAAACTGACAAATTAATTAATTGTATTTCGTACAGCGAAATAAAAAAAGTATCACTTTCGTTGCCAACCGTGAAAGTAACTTTGACTTTTTCATCAGAGGGAGGTTCATGACTCCATGGCATACTCCAACTAATTCAGGGCATATTTTTTCTCTGTACCTTTATTATTCTATTTCTTTTTCTATTCGCTACTCAAACAAGTAGACTAAAAATATCTCTCAGGCATGCTTCTAACAAAACTTTCAAATGGAATATGTGAAAATACGGTAATTTCAGAATATAAATCATGAGTATTTTATCCCCACCCTCCAATCTTGGATAGATAAATCCCCGCTGAAACACAAAATAACTAATTTTTTTACTTTCCTCTTTTTGGCAAGATAAAACAAACGAAAAACGAAAGAATGGAGAAAAAATAAAAATCTATGAAAACCCATCAATAAACTTACATTAACATTGTATTTATTTGTCCATTAATAGTTTGATATTAAATATTATCCTCATAATCCTACTTATCGACGGCAAAACAGCAGCATTTTCAATGCCCTTAAATTTACTATCGTTATAAGCAAATGGCTCGCCGTCCGCCCACTCCAACCCAATTATTCGCAATAATCAGCTCGAGTGATGATTTAGTTACCGTCCCCTTTTGATTTGGTTAATCGTCTTCTCATACGCACTACGTAATATTTCCCATGTACACTAAAAAGCCCCTATCCTATAATTTTTTTTAATAAAAATGTCTTATTAAAAATCTAGTTTTATACTCTATAGAGAAAATTTTATTGACCAACAATTTTCTATACATTATATAAAAGAATATCCCTTTTTTCTCACTCTCTCCCTATATATATATATATATATATATATATATATATATATATATATATTGTGTGTGTGTGTGTTTTGATATAATTAAAAACAATATTTTAAATAACTTAGTAATTTTATGCGGACAGGACCGAGAAATCGGCATGATAAAAATAAACCCTGTACAATTTCACCTATTTGCATATATTTTAATTTCACCAACGAAACCTTTACAAATAAAATAGAGCAAACCACAAAGAAAGTCATTAATTTATGTACTGTATCTATCATTTTATGGCTCCGTACCTTTGTAAAAAAACGGAACCCTTAAGTATAAGCAAAATAACGCAAAGTTTTACACACTGTTAAAAGGCACCAAATATACTTGGCAAAGCACATTTGTTGCCGGGGGAAAGGGAATACCCTTTCTACGTGAATAAATTTGCAGTTCGCAATTTATGTTCATATGCAATCCAGTGTCCTATGTGTCAGTAAATTGTACAATACGTTATCGTACAATCACTCCAGTGTACTGACTGAGTGTGTACAGCGGATGGCATTTTCAGACTTTTTAATACAAACAATGATAAATGTATAAACATTAGGTGGTCAACACTTGTAGCATATTTTACTGGAACAAGGTTACTGAAATTTTCATTAACCGTGAGATTCAGATATTCTATAAGTAAGAAATTACGAATCGTATCGCTTCTTGATGGAAATTGTAACAACTTTAATAAAAATATTTTCAGAACAATAGTCTTCTTGAATAATTTCCATTTTTTTAAAAACGTGGCGAAAAAAGCCGTTCGTTAAGTCCATTACGTTTTAAAATACCATTCTTGTTAGTAGATAGGATTCAGATAGCTATCTTGAGAAATATATTGAAAAATATATAAGAAAATATATTCACCCCCACAGATTTTCGAAACTACTTTACCTAAAATTGCGAAAAAACATGGTTTTCAAAAGTTCACGCAAAGTTGTAAGACAATTGTTACACTACCAAACTCTCAAAACGTGGACTAGATTGTACTTGGCCAGTTTTCATCTAATATTTACAATTTCAATGGATACGTGTACACACACAAACAGGTTCCTATAAGGGTTTACTTTTTTAACTTCCAGTCTCTCGAAAAATAGGCGATTAACTTGATACCAAAGTATCATTAAGCCGAACATGCTCGATGCGATATCCTCGGTCTTCGAGCGAATTTGCAACGCAACAGCTAACGAGTCGGTTTGTCTGCTATGGACGAACACAATACCATTTCAAATAAATCTCATGGGTGTCGTTTTATGACTCCCGCATTCATTGTTTATAGACGCACGGTTGTTCTCATGGTTGTTTTATGTGTCACCTCTATTCTACAGAGTCCAAATGTAAATTTGAAAATAACACTTTGGCTATAAACTCAATCACTTAACTTGTTCTTTATTTTATTGAAATACGAAAAAATGTGTATACTGAAGAATGTATATATAAATTTATATATGTATATATATATATATATATATATATATATATATATATATATATATATATATGTATATATATATATATATATATATATATGTATATATATATATATATATATATATATATATTACTTTCTCGCGAAACATGAATATTATTTATGTATTTTTCGTAATGTAGCAATAAAATTGTATTTTCTTGTTGATTTTAAAAAGTGCTAACGGATACGGTGCCGCTCTCTTCCGGCGCGATTTAAGGCGTATCACTTCGGAGGCGTTTCACTAAAAAGATTTTGTAAAATCGTTCGAGTCGTTTTTGACGAATGAAAAAAATAATTATCTTTTTCTTAGGTTCCGGATACAAAAAAAAAGGAAAAAACGAAATTTTTCTGAGATCACTTGATATAATTATGAGAATTTGATATAACTACGAATCTAAATATACAACGTTTGTTTATACGAGTTGTTGGTTAATTGTGTAAAAAGATTGTTTTTTTGAAATGCTCCCAAAAATGCAAAGCTATATCAACCTATAACTTTTTTGTGATGTGGGCCTTTTTAAACCTTTTTAAAAAAAATATAATTATAAAATGATATCTGATACCGTTACAGTTATTTCTTTAACAAGTTGAAGTTAAGGTACAACTAATTTTACCTAAAGTTTAGAAAGGGTTAAGAGAGTAATCTGGTTTATTTTTAAGCTCTTGATTTGTATGTCAAGTTCTTTATCTGTTGCATTAAAAAACAATCTGATATAACGAGGAATCGAAAAATATTCTTTCTTCATTTGCTGTAAAATTCAATCTTTGTATAAGTCAATATAGAATGAAAACCCTAATTAAACGTTTATATGAAGTCCATAGAAACGCATGAGCAGTGAAATATTTTTGAACAAATCTAAAACACTCCAAGTTGATATTAAATTACGTCGACCGATGCCAATAACAGGAGAGTGATTTGCTATTTCTTCTAGGAAATGAATTGCCAGGCATATAAAACACAACCTATCATAGAACGAAATTCATCGATGTGCCCAGAGCACTCACGTGTTCAATTTGTAAAATGGCGCTGGAGAAATGCGCAGTGGATGGAGATTTTTACTGTGTTGATTTTATAGCTGCTGGGTTCTTCCGCACTTTCCATATTGAATCGTATTTTTTAATTTAATACTGAGGCAGGAACTATAACACGTTTTACACATTTTGACTTCTTCGATATTGTGGAGTGTCGTTCAGTGAAGGAAATTGGAAAATTAAGATGCCTTATTAATTATTACATTATATTTTGGCTAATAATTAATTTGATTCATTATTGCATAATGCATTTCAGTGAATGAGAATAGAATTTTTAAATATTATTTTGGTCTTATATAATTTCATTATATTGTACTGTCTTTACGAATTTTTACATTACTGTACAACAAAAATATGTGTTATAAGTTACACACATGTTTGTCTTTACGTATGTAGGAATAAAGAATATGTTTATTAATCGGGCAGCTTATTTTGTGCATCAAGATGAATATATTCGAAGCGTGTATCTGTGAAACAAATGAATATTCTTTCGCTGAAATTGCAATTTTGACGGTGATTTATTCGTAAACAGTTGAAAATTTCCATATATTTCAATAATATTTTTTTACATAGTTTGATACACAGAATCACTAGTAAACAAAAACGTATATGTTTATTATTCACACAATTAATTCGGCGCCTTATACTTAGTATATTTGAAGAGTCTTAACCGTTTCAAAGAAAATCACTGTCGTACAAATGAGGCTCTTCTTATAATTCCTTAACATTTTCTATTCAGTTTGATAAAATAACACCTGTGTGAATAATTGACATGTTCTTTGCTAGAACTTGTATATATATTTCTATGACTGAACAGGTAATCAAAAAGTACAATGTGATGACTTTGTATGAGGTAAATGCCCAATATTAAGTGAATATATTAGAATAACCAATTTCCGTGAATGTATCTTGCAGTATGTAATCTAGACCACATACGGCAATATACACCCCTCTAGACCACATACCGCAAAATATACTCGTCTATATTGCTTACCGCCAAATATATTCTTCTAGATCATTTAGTGTAAAATATACTAGGCTATACTACATACCGCCAAATATATTTTACTAGACCACACATCGCGAAATGTATTTGTTTAAGCCATATACCGCAAAATATACTCATACTGAACATATACTGACAAAATAAATTCGATGTTTTAATTCAAGCGCAGAAAAATAGTAATTAAAAATCTCTACATAAATTTGTTTTGTTGTAAGCAAAATTGCGGTTAGTAGCTATGTGAAATAAGTAAAGACGGATAAAAAATAAGTCAATAAAAAAGCGGAAGCAATGAACGAAACAAATAAAATAGCACCGGTATTTATTATGCCAGTACCTAGTGGAGAATTATTAAACTACAAATTTATACTGGTCTTCTGGAAAAGACATAGATGTCGCTATCAATATATTAGTTTAGTTATAATTTTAATTATTTATATTGCAGATATTGACCAAGTCTTTCAAAAATAAGACTACAAAGTTGCATTTAAAACAAACCAGAATTTTTTGCTTGATGAATATACACACACGGTTAGATTTAGATAGACGGATAGCAACATTTGAAAATATAAGCTTACTTTCTTTTCTTCAGCGACATATCTAAAAAGAGTCGAACTTATTTTCTTTTGCTTAAAACTTTCAGCATACTGAATCGTCAATATTCTTTAGTCCACTTCTATGTTACTAATGGTTACAGTCAATAATAAATCAGAAAGGTGTTTTTGGTGTACATTATTTTAAGCAACTTTAAAATAACGAAAATATTTTTCGGTCATTATATTTTTTTAATTTTGCATATAGAAAAGAGAAAATATTATTACGGACTTTATGGCTTAACACTTATGCAGGACCAAAATAAAGATTCGAATAAAATATCATTATTTTACTTCGTATATGTATTGGAAATAACTAACAAATGATAAATCTGAAGTATGCTTAATGTACCCATGTCTATTTTTGGACGGTCAACATGTGAGTGCCGACTTCCTGCCAAAGCCTATTCCGACGCTAATGTCGCCAACCATTAAGAAAAGGTAACGAGTCTTAGAGTTAGTTTCAGTCGGAGCTCAAGATTTATTAAACTGAAAACATACGAGACCCAACCGAAGTTTACGTATTAAAACTCATACCGCGGGCCATACAAACTTTTGTTACGTGCTGTAGTAATTTTTTTCGAAAGAAACCCGTTACGCGCATTATAATAATAGGGCCGTTAGACGAGATTTATAAGCTTTTACGGAGCTTTCTAGGTGCGGTGTGTCTGCGCCGCAATGATATGAAAGCATTGGCCGTTTCATGTAAGCTTGCGTGCCTTGAAGTCTTGTTGCTTGGAGTTTAGTTTTGCTTATTATTAATTTTGTATGTCCAATAAATAAATGAATAAATTTAAATATTACATTTTAACTGGCAACAAATAGAAATAATGATGGCGTATCACCAATAAGCTTAAGAGAGGTATCAATTTGATAACTTATTACTGATGGATCTCTTACAGAGAATGTAGGGATAAAATACTTTTAAAAACCTTTCCTATATTCCTAGAAATGACTAGGGCTCTGAAATTGTAATTGGGAAAAATCTTTTTAAACTTATTTATTGACAATGAAATTTAAATAATAAAAACTTAATTACTTATACGATACATCTGTTGAGGAAGATAATTGCTTATACGAAACATCTGTTGAGGAAGATAACTCTACTTTAACCCTTATTTTCTTAATTTGTTTATTTGATAAATATGTTGTTAGCACACTGATAATGTTTATTCTCTTTTCACTAAGTTTTGTAATATTATTGGATTGACTGTTTTCATTACTGAATTATCAAAACTAGAGCAGAATAATTTTTTTCCCTATTTCCATTTGCGGGATTTAAATAGACAGTACAACGTACGATTTTAGAAATAGAAGCTGTGATTCATAAACACTAGGGACTGAGGAGTTTACCAATTTGTCCATTTGGTAATTTTCAGTATTCATTTCAGCATTTAATATTACTCAAATATCGAAAATTTTATGAAGATTCTATGAATTTCATGAATTTCATGAATTTTATGAATTTCATAATGAAAAAAAATTATAAAACGTTATCGGCAAATAAATATTAGGTTTATCCTCTTAACTTCTACTCATTTTTTGCCGCCTTTCCCTAATGGAACATTAAATCTGGTTGTTTTGAAATTATTGTAAAATTATAATTTTCATACGTTGTTCCTTAATTTATTGTGAAATTTTTCAATTAAATTTTTGAGCTGAAAATATTTTTGAGATGAAACAATTGTTTTGGGCAATAACTACTTTTTTACTTAAAAGATATACCTAAACTCTTTTAAACTCAAAATCGCGTAGCCTCAAAAAGTTCATCACAATCGCCAGCTGAGAAAATTCAGCCCAAACGCTGTAGTTAAGTCAACAGCCTAGAAGATATAGGCTTCCAGCCGCCACCGAAGCTCGTAAAATAAATTATGAAGCAATTTATAATCAAATAACGTCACGCCGGATGATATTTTTCAATAAAAAAATCAATTTAGTTTCCGTCTCTGCATCATGTTTTTCATTGTTATAAATAGGCGACTTTTTATACTTTACCAAAACACTTTTGCGAATTCGCCAGCAGGCAAAGTTGGATGTTTTTGAAATTTATACAGATTAAAGATAATTGTGATTTTAGCTGTAAAATGATAAAATATTAACGGAGAACTTTAGCTATAAGCATACAGGGAAGTATAGTTTTAAATATTTAGAAAGTGTATTAGAGTAGTTCATAAATGCGACATAGCAACAATTTCTTGTTTGGTAACACAAATTATTACTATTATTGACTTGATCAATAAACCTTGGAGTGAAATGAAAAACTGGACCTGCACTTGTAAGTATGCAAAAATTATAGTTTTTGAAAGTAGTGTTGTGGATTTTAGGTCTCACTAACATATTAGCTTCTTACCCGCTGCTCTAGCGTCTGTCCTCGTGCATCTACAGTGCTCCGTGCCTGTCCGCTTTCTAGAATGTACGTAACAAATATTAATATTGTTGATACTGACTACCTACATTAATTTTTATATATCTAAAATTCTAATACTAAATTAATAAATATATAAGTAACGCTTATCAGTGGTTAAAAGTAATTGATTTTTTGTAGTGTCTTTAGACGGTTGGCACGTATTTAGTTTACCACATTGAAGAAGGAAAAAATGGGACCTTATAACAACACTTACGATTCTGTATGTCTGTCACAACCAGTTTTTTCAGTATCCACTTGATGTATGAACTTAAAATTGATCATCTTAACCTGTATATTTTGCAGTAGATAATATTTTAAAATATGTGTAATTTTTTAAAAATTTTATATATCGTGTGGGATATTTTTCAAGTGATATAATTTCTGAAATATGCAAATGTACAAAAATGTGTATACATGTCCTTATTGCTGAAACTTATCAGCCAAAAATCATAAGAAAAGCCCTAGTAGAATCTTAATAGAAAATTAAAGAAAGATTACGGCAATCTTAGAGTTTGTCAGAAAACAAACTCAATCCACTACTTAGTATTTAGTATACTGGTTGCTCAGAAAAAATCTTTGCGTCATAAAAATATGTAATATATTACATGCACTTATTATAAGCTCAGTGATTACTATACAATTATGCATTCAAGATCTAAATAGATGAAGTTTTACAAAAGAACTTCACACATAATTTGTAAAGACTAAAATAAAATAACTGGCAAATGTTTATCTATTTAATACAAGTTTTTGATGTTATATACAAATGGTTGATATTTTGTACCCAAAGACGGTACTTCAGAAAGATTTCGGTTCTAATCGTTTCATATATAAATGCCGGTGTCCCAGTTAGTTTTCAGTGAATAAGCCCCTCACGATAGATCCATATTCGCAGACTGCTCGGCCGAGTGGCAATGCGAACGTGCACAATGGGATAAACCGTTTGCTTTTAGGCGGCTTTTAGTGGAAATAGTTTTCGTACGTATTCGGGTATGTGCGAGATTTTAAATGTTGATATTGAACTATTATATAATTTCGCCGAGGTAGTGCTTTTTGAGATGGTCAAGAAATGTAAAATGGAAGTTATGGTTGCAGCCTAATCAAAGTTTTCAGTGTGTCAGAGCAATTTTGTTTCGTCGGCGAGCAAAATGTTTCGTGAATTTATAGCAAACTGTAGATATTTCAGGAATATCTGATAAATAAAATCAAAGTTTATTTATTTACTTCCTCCTAGGTACATAAATACAAGTACATGGGTACATTTATTGAATTTATTGCCGTAATAATGATATCTGCGGATAATAATAACAAAACAAATTATGATTTATAAGACGACTTTACAGTGCATGTACAAAGAATTAAAAGCGTATTCTAAAAATATCTAAACAACGACTCAGCCACATAAGTTCATGAATAAAATGAAACTGTAATTACTATATAACTTAAAAATCAGCGGGAAGTGGTCGGATGCGGAAGGAGGAGAAAAGTGTTTATTGGTGTGCCTTGAGAAAGGTCTATGTCGAGCAGTCGATAGTCACAGACCAATGATGATGACGATTATGATAAATTTTGCAACGTAAGGAAAAAGGCAGGATTTAAAAGTAAAACAATTAAATTATAACAGATAATAGTTACGAGAGGAATACATTTTAATGACGTTTTTATGCGGTTGATGAAGTCGAATTTATTTCGCAGGTCGTCTTTGATAAACACTGCAATTCCTCATTTGAATTTCTAAATGTTACAATTTTTGCAAATAATTTAAGTAAATTGAACTGTTTTAAAAATTTCCACAGCTTCCATGAAATTATAGCATATACAGTCTATTTGCTAATTAATCTGTAATCAAGCAACAAATATTGACTAATTTAGAGTAAAATATAGGTCATTGCTGGTGGCTCGGATTGCGTGAAATATTAGCATTACGAAAAGTGTGTTTGCATATTTATCATTCCGTTATGCCTAAACGGCTACGGAGTTTTCTACTCCGTACTCCGTAAATAGTTATTTAAATACTCAACTGTGTATGCACAATAAAAAAAAAATTATGGTAAAAAGGGCACAAAAAAAAACTAGAACCTGTCAGTAAACGGCATAACGTACTTTTATATGCTAATCTGCTGTCTGTGTCTCTGGAACCTAAAACTTCATTCATTTGTAAATTTTTGCGCTAATTCAACCTTCAGACATGCAAGGTGCTGCATACATTATGGTTTAATCGGTGGTTCATTTTTTATTTTAGAAGAAAATGTTATTTTCTCCGATGCATCTTTAGAATTAATTGCGATCGATCTATGACTAAGAAACGTTAACTTGGCTTCATTTAAATAAAACTCTATTTTGTTTGATTGTACATAAATTTCTTAACACTTAATCCTGGCATTTGGTCAATGTTATTGTTAATGACTTAGCAGCGACTAAAACAGGTTCACTTCGTAACATTTAGATTTAGTCGCTACCATGATGGTGTCCTACAATCATGTTGATATGATGATCAGTGTTGATGCTACCTAGATTATCGGTGGTGTTCAATATTCATTTTCTCTAGGATAAAAAGACATCATTCAAAATGTTATCCTTGTGCTAGGACCGCCGATTAAAATTTTAATTGTAATTTAATACATTAAATTTAATACATTTTATATATATATATATATATATATATATATATATATATTAATTCCAATATCAACGATCACATGTCCTTTCACGTTATTTAATTTCTTCCATAATTTCCGTATCTATACGTGTTTTTCCCTCAAAAATAACTAGCTTACGGCCGATTGTGATCTTCTTTGCGCTTCGTACTACTTCTATTCAATCTACAGAGATCATATATGTAATAAATTGTAAGCATTTTATTTTGGGCGTTCAAATGTCACAAGCTTCATATCTCTCATAGGCTTTGTCTTCTATTTGGCTACTTTACATTTCAAGTTGATGCTGTACATTTTGGCTTCTAGAAATTCCTATTGTTTCTTTTATTGTTATATCCAGTAATATGTATAAGTGGGAAATTTTACATATGAAACTCATTCATTGCGATTGGCATTGACCCAAGGTTTGAAGTCTTTTATATTGGTTTTGGAGTCTTCAATATTTATTATATTTCGGAAATCTTTAATACGTATTATATTTCGATTTTAAATCTTTAATATGACCCTAGTAAACGATATCGGTGCTGAAAATTGTGAGATGTTATTCGCTGATATGATGATTTTTTTCAGTTATTGTAACTATACCGTGTAGTGATTATTTTATATACAGTTGGATGAGATTAGAAAATAAAATTATAATAAAGCGTAACCATTTATGAATGTTTGTTTATCTAGAAATGTATTGGAAGCTATTAAATAAATTTTTGGTCATTTTCATTGAAACGTTATGTTTAAATTTAGACTACGTATATTAAAAGGAACAAAATTGAACCCTTATAAGATCACTCACGTGTCTCTTCGTCTGTTCGTTACAACAATCGATCTTATAAAATGTTGGACTTAGAAAGTTGGAAGCTGACATAACGATGGAGCATATTAATAAGCATATTTAAAAATTTAGAGGAAATAAACCAGGAAAGCGATTTTTTTTTCAAATATTATTTTTCGTGTGAGCAATTTATATATATTTTCCTTAATTTTTATTTGTGAGAAGCTTATTTAAAGTTTACCGGTAATCGTATCAATGATTATAGATCTCATAGTTTCAGAAACAATCAAGACACTTTTACATCTTTGAAAGAATGAAGCAATATATTTATATTATGAAAAAACCATATTGATATTTGTGAATTGTTTAATTGAATATTTGTATGCATTCCAAAACATATCAAACACACATAGTGCGATTTCTCCTTGTACTTAATGGATTTTGATTGAAGGTCGGTTACATATTAAAATATCGTCTTTTAAGTTTTATAGTTACGGAGTGCGAATGATGTTAGTCAATGACAGAGTCTAGTGCTAAGACAATGACACGACCGTTCACATATAAACAAAGAAATGCACTGATGATGAAAAATTCAAGACAGTGAAAGTTCTTGTATAATTTCTTGAAATAATCTTTGTGTGATGACTTGACCCCATTTCGTTGGCAGATACTTCTATTTAACTCGAAAAGGCCACTTTGATATTTTCACGTTACTTTTTCTGTATATATTCAACTACATTAACAGAATTTTCATTAAAATATCTGGTTTGTATTCAATATTATAAACATCAGTTTTATTAATATTTCGAGAGGATTGCAGCAAGATTCCCAAATTAAGATAATCCATGTTTAAGAAAACTAGCTTTGACCACGTCCTTATAACTTGCATACATCTGAATAGCTAATACTAAAAATTGCTTAAAATAAATTTTAGAGGAGGCACATTTTTTAATTTCATGTGTCGTGGTGATATTAATTGAAGCAGCGAGTTATAAATATTCTAAAACAATTACTTTAAAACATTAATAAGAATTTAAAAGTATCATTGAAATTGTCTTCTAAAATACACCTGCCCTCATCCTATTTATTAGTAAAAATGCTATGAAATATACCAAATATATTTTACATATTGAAATTCCACATCCATTTTTTTTCATTTATCACCACGTTTTTTTATATTTTACTCATTTTCCGAAATAGTTACAATTTTCATTTTACTTTATTTTAAATAAAACCGATAGCGAGTGCCAACGGGAAAGGTGAATTTCGTAAGTACTTTGATCACACCTGATGTTGAGAAAATAATAATAATGAGAAACAATGTATGAGGGACCTTTATTTTCAATTTAATTTATTCAAAATATCACTTTCGAATTGACACTTGATTAACGAAAAAAATCCGTGAAAATACTAAAATAACTATGAAATGCAGCGTCCACTGGTGGATTTCTTGTAGATAGAGATTGATTTTTTAATAAATTTGAAATTCAATTCTATTATGTAAATTACATATTTTCATTTATTAGAAGAAACTTGAAAAAGTTGTACGATATTATTAATTTACATATTCAGTTTAGATGTCGTTTCTAGCCGTCACGCCACGAGATTTCCATTAATGGATTAAAAAGCTTAATATTATATACACACATATATATATATATATATATATATATATATAATTTTAAAGGAAGGTTGAATTAAGGCTCTTTTATATTTTTTTAATATCTTCTGCGATAATTTTTTAGACACGATTTTAATACTTTATTTTAGCAAAGCATTAGTTGTGTACTTTTCTTTTTAGATAAATTTTAGCAATTTTTTCATGTTTTGAACTACCACCATTGTCGAGGAAATAGATTATTTGAATGTATCCAGGAATTTAAAATATGTTTTAAACTAACCAATTTTTGTGTATATTTTACATCAATTGAATAACAAATGTGACTATCAGAGCAATTTTACATCTCCCATACATGTACACACAAAAACAAAAATGTGTGTATATACGTATATGTATGTTACACAGTTTCTGATTTTACAAATTTGATTTTAACAGGGCTTTAAAGAGGGTTATTGCAAAATAAGATTTTACCCAATACATTGATCCTTGCCCTTTTATGGGAATATAGCATTCATTTAAGGAACCCGCTAAATTGAGGGAATTGTGAGTTTTAATTGACATTTAGGAAACTATTAAATAAATGATTATACAGCTACTTGCTTTAGAGATTCTAAGCTACAGGCTCAAAAATTGCAGTACAAATTTAGTGGCCTCAACACTTTTCGCACGAACGGCAGGCAGGAGGTTGCTCACAAAACAAATTGATACATTGAATTTGGAAAATAATAATCAGAAAAAATAGTCGTGAAATTTATTTAAATCCAATCTCCGCAGTACTTATGCAGAATAAGAGCTTTGTTTAAATAGAAGTTTCGTTAAAATACTGAGAGAAACGTAACAAGATTTCCGAATGACTACGAGTAAATTAGAGTAGCGCGGGACAGCGAGTAAAAACAGAACTTGGATCCATCCGAGTTCTGTTTTTCCTCGCTGTCTCGATGTTGATCGCATTTATTTTGCATTGCAGCTTTGTTAGTTTTAAAGTGATGTTTATTACCCACCTGAGAGGAATTCCAGTTGATTCTTGATTAAATTTTGAGTGATATTCAGAACAAGGAGGAATGGTAGCGGGTGAATGTTAAAAATATTAGGGATTGTAGCATATTTTGCAGAATGTGTACATAAATATTCAGTAGGTCTGTCCATTTTTATAGTGTGTGTGTGTGCGTGCATGCGTGCGTGCGTGTGAGTGTTCGTGGGTGCGTACGTGTGTGAGTGTGCGTGCGTATGCATGCATTCATATGCGTATGTGCGTGTGTGGGTGTGTGTGTGGGTGTGTGTGTGCCCGTGAGCGCGCGCGCGCGCCTGTTTTTGTGTCTGTGTGTGTGTGTATGTGTGAGTGTGTGCGTATGTGAGTGTGTGCGTGCGGGCATCGTGCGTGCGTACCCGTGCGTGCGTGCGTATGTGTGTGTGCGTGTTTGTGTGTAGGTGTGTGTGTGTGTGTGTGTGAGTATGTGAGTATTTGTGTGTGTGAGTGTGTGCGTGCGTACTTGCATGCGGGCATGCGTGCTAAGAAATGAAAAAACCTAAGAAATTTGTAAAAAAACAATCTCGAAAAAGGAAAAAGTAGTAATAAAAACAACCAAATGAAAATGTTAAATAATTGTTATTGCACTTTAAATGTTCGCTTCGAAAATTCTCGTAAAGTCTCCTCGTGGTATTTCATGTTGTTATCAAAGATTTAACTTGCGAATAGAAAAACAGTCATCATGTTATGTCATTATAAACTAACGTATTAAAAAAAATACAGTTGGTAAATATATTGCTATAAAAACTGCTTTTCTATCGATATTTTCATCTACATTATACGCAAAACTAATGCACATCTTTCCATATCTAGGTTAAGAATCGTTCCTTTTTTGTCAATATCAAAACTAAATTAATTTTATACATTTTGAGACAAGGCAGGGAACGTTTTACCGTATAAATTTGTGACAATCGAAAAAAGTCAAGGATTTAAAGACTCAAGTTATCACATCCAAATAAGATAATAAGTGAACTTAACTTTCCTGAGCTCATGTGAAGGCAGTTTAATTCGAAAACTGGTCCCATTAAAAACTGCATAAAAGTACGTATTACTGTCCATAATCTGCCTGTTATGTTTGTAAATGTCCATTAACCATTCACATATTATGTGTCTAACGTAAATTCTTTTACGAACATGGACAAACGCGGTTCACTTTAATGCACAGGATTATCTGTGTGAATAAAACATTATTTTGACTTTTTTATTGAATATATGTAAAGTATATATATATATATATATATATATATATATATATATACATATATATATATATATATATATATATACATATATATATATATATACACACATATATATATATATATATATATATATATATATATATATATATATATATATACATATATATATATATATATATATATATATTTATATATATATATACATATAAACCATATTCAGGATAAATGAAAACAGATAATAAATGGAGTTTTATTGAGGAATTATGAGTGAAAGAAATATCACGAACAGGTGCAGGTGCAAACTAAGCTTGAATGGTGATACAAAGTTTCAATGGGACAAAATTCCGGAAGAAGAACTATGAGAACCTCTCAAGGAATTTTGGAACATGAGTTTGATAAGAAAAGAAAATTTACATTAAAATGCCATATATTGGTAAACACAAAGATATATATGTGCTAGAACTTCATCAAGACGACGACATTCTGTAGAATTATACGTCTTGTCTAGAAAAAGGTATAGATATCGGGTTTACAAGGAAAACTTTCTAAAGAGCTTGCGTGTTGGCGAGTAGGTTATCAATAAATGGATAATACGGGATGATATACCTAATTATGTACCATGGAATTATGTTAAGGATGAACCATATAAACAATTATGACGGTTTTTTGACTTTCCAAATTGGAAAAGATCCATCCAAATTGTTTTTAGAACCACATTGGACGTCATAATCACAGCTTAATAAGGCATAAAGAAGACGTCTGTCAAAAAGAAAAAGCTGAATTTTAAGCATTGCAAGTTTTTCTAAAATATCTGAAAAGATTAATTGTCATCATTTTGATCAAGAAAGGATTTATGCGATATTTATGAAAAATTTAAAACTGGAAAAATTAGAGAATGTGACTACAACATCTTGTATGTGAGTGTGTACGTGTGTGTGTGCGTAGTGGGATATGAAAAAGTAAGCATGGAAAGAACTGGAAAAAGATACTGCCTTGCACGATAGTGCTTTGAACCCACGGTGACCTGTGTCCGCCCTTTACTAAAAAGCGAAATTTATAGTACATCATTTTACCCTATATAACGTAAAAACAAAGGATATAATCAGTCCTTATATAAGTTACTGCAGGACCACCCGTCTTTTTCCACAGACCGAAAAACCATCCGACGGAAAAAGACAAAAGTAGTATGAAAAATAAGTCTAAAATTGATTCTTGTACTTTAAGTAAATACAAAGTAACACTAATAGCTTTAAATTTCCAAAAGAGAAACAAAGTGTATTCAAATGTGTCTAACACAATTTAATTTTGATTTTAATAAATTATGTAGCTCTCTTTTATAAAAATCAGTTTTATTTTTTTTATTAATATAGCTTTTTTACAGTTTTAAATTGAACATCAGATAAAAAAACTTAAAAAGAAAGTCGTAAATACATTTGCATTTCACAACTCTTTAGATCATTGCATAAAAAAGTTCGTCAGTCTATATTCATATTAATTTAACTTCAATATTTCCATATAAATCATAAAATAAAATTCATTGATCAGTTTTATTCTTGAATTCACAATTACATTGAAATTATTATAATTCATAATAAAAATAATAAGTTTTTCCTTGTTCTTGTAAAATTTACTCAAACGGAGTTACGTATTTTGATAATTGGACCGACTTCCTGAACACGAAAACCAATAAAATATTAAAAATTACCGTTGAGGAAATTTCTACCTAGCTCTTATTTTTTCTTTAATCTAAGTTTTCTTAAAAGTAGTACTGTGTATATGATTTAAAAAGAATTTGTACAATGAAGCACACAGAACAAAGAGAACTCGTAATTATACATTGACTTAAACGCATTTTATTTCATGACTTCAGGCAAAAATATTCTTAAAAATATCATAGATTTAAAATGTGAAAAGAAAGTTTTCTCAGTGATCAAAACAAATATACATATGAGATACAATATATTATTATATAATGGTCAATATTTTTTAATCACAAATGGTTTAAAAATATTTGATTTTTGTGGCTCGTTATGCTGAGTGAAAATGCGAATATGCACAAATTGACAAGCCATCTGATTTTAGGCACTTTATAAGGAGGACAGCTTACGTCCATATTTAATTTTTTGGGGCTTTACAAATGTAATATTTTTATCTTTACTAAGTATTTTTTGATCTTATTATTTTGTCAGAAAATTGGTAACATTAACTTAATGGCTTGAGTTTGGGTAAACATTTTTATGTAAATGTGTTTTTGGATGTAACGATCAAAATTTTAGCTGGTGGCCCTGAACGAGAATTATTTTTCGAATTTTCAGAGTTATATGGAAAATTCAGAGATATATGTCAATGAAAATCTTAATTCATTTATTTATTTGTTAATCTTCATTAACACAATTATTCTCATACAAATACTATCTTTGAATAAATCGAGGTAATATAACATTTAATAGGTTGTGTGCTGTGGAAGATAGCGAAAGTGAAAATTAAATAAAGGGAAAGAAATCCAAAAACTATTTTCATGTACTGACAGAAAAAAATTGTTCCTAAAAATGGGGAAATGATATAAAGAGAATTTAACTGACGAAAATGAAAAGAACTATTATAATTGTTCATTGTACTTCCAATGTATTTTTATAATTTTTTAAACGACACATCATTATTTTAATTTTTTTGAAAGTACTGTCTGAAATTTAGCCTTCATAATGACCTAAAATTGTTCAACGTCTGCTCACGATCCTATTAAATTAATTTTCTCTTAAATCAGATTTCGATTTGGAGGACGAATAATAGTCATTCCGTGGCAAATCATAATGGATCGAATTCTCTCGAGCCACATTCTTAGGCAATTGCTTTGACAACAATAAAAATGTGTGCGGGTGCATTGTCGTTCAGCGACAAGACTGCATGAGACATCTTTTCTCGACACTTTTTTTAATGACATCCCCATCTGATAAAAAGTAACACTAGTAAGCAATTTCAACTTCCAATATATTTTACCAAGTCTTGATTATTGAATGTGACTAAAAATACACTTAACACATGTGTATTTTCCATCACATTTAGTTGATTATAGTCACATTTAATTGTCGGTTTATATAAAATATTTTTGAATGCAGTTAAAATGTTACAGAAGGTCATTGTAATGTAATGGAATTATAAATGATAGTGGAATAAAAAGATAGTGGAATGTATTATTCAAAATTATTTGTGTCAAAATTAGTGCAAATTCAAAGGAACGACGTAAAATCGCAAATTATGTGGAAATGCTATTGAACGGGAATCCTTGAAGGATATATTAAAGCAGATGTTCAAAATATATCTTCACATCCGTCACAAAATTTTATTTCGTGGCATTTAACGGAGGCCATGTATTAAATCGTGTCACTTAAAATTAATTATTATTGGAGAGCGAAGGACTTAATTAGATTTAATAATTGACATTGAATCAAAACATCTGTAAATTCTTGAGAAAGTATTTCCATTATACCCCATTTTCTTTTAAAGAATTAATTCTAAATATTTTGGTCTATCCAGATATTTAAATAAATTCACAAATCTTTCAATGACAAATCGACATCATGACGAAAAATTAAAATGAGGTCTAAGAATCCCGGTTGAGAAATTTAATTATTGATTCCGAATGAATCTAAATTTACAGCTTGTGTACATTTTTAAATCTCACCTCCTTACTATACTTGGCGTACATTTTTTAACCTAACTTCTTAAAACTCTATATTATACGGAAATTTCAACAAATAAATTGACTAGACTCAGCCAGCTAAAATGTTCATGATTACATCCAAAAATATCCTTGATACCAAAATAATCCAATGTAGTTTACAAGAATGCTACTTACACCATAAATTTTCAACAATCCCGAAACGCCCTTCTACCTTCTATGTTATATAATAGTTGAATATCGACACTTAAAAGCTCGCATAGAGCTGAATATAACCGAAAGCTCTTTCCGCAAAAACTTGCCTAAAAGCGGGCCGTGTGCTCTATTGTGCACGTTCGCTCCGCCACTCAGCGCAATGGGCCGCAAATATGGATTCTGAAGGGGCTTATTTTCTGCTGGTGAAAACTAACTGAAACACCTGCATTTAAGCTTGAAATAATTGAAGGCTAAATCGTTTTGAATCGCTTTCGAATACGATATATTGACCATTAGGATATTTTAACACTAACGCGTATGTGGGATGTTTGATTTCAAAAGAAGTTTAATCTATTATAAAAATATATATTTTTCAATACATGTCTATGAAATATTTTTAAAACCCTTTTTACCAGCTCTTTAAAATGATATTCTATACTTTATAAGGAATTTTAAAATGTTTGTCAAATTTTGGTTATTTTGATGAGTGTTAGTATCATTTATTACTATGCCAAATTTCAAGTTTCTCTATCAATTGGTGTTCTAAGATAAAACGGCACTTACAGACAGATGGATACGTGAGTGACCTTATGAGGATTCCGTTTTACTTTTGGGCTTTGGAATCCTAAAAATGAAGAAGTCATTTAATTATTCATTGAGAATTTTGCAAATTTTTTCAAATTGTATCGAGCTGCGTCTTCTTGCATTAAACAAACAGTTCCAAACTATTCGTTTAACACATAGAAATACATTTCTATATTTATTATAGACTAGCTGTGCCCCACGGTTTCACTCGCATGAAATTCCGAGTAAGAAATTTTGTTTACTTCTCTCATATGTTGCTCTTGGTTATAAATAATTACCAAACCAAATTTTATAAAAATCCCTCAAGTAGATTTTGCTCGACTGACACACAAAATAAAATTCAGACCGATAGTCAAAAATTCTAAAAAGTTTTCCGGTTTCTATTGTCGTTCTCTACGCTAAATCAATCCTCTTTTTAAAATATTTGCCATATTAAAATATTTGCCATTTACTCTGTTACAATTTTATTTTATGTTTAGATTTAATTTTTTTTTGCAATATATGTGCAGCCACTTTTCGCACTATTTTCATTGTTTAGCTCTTGAATAAAATATAACTATATCTTATTTGAGGAACTATGATTAGTAGATTATATTTCTAAATTTTAAAACTTTTTATAAAAATATATAAATAGCTATTGTCATAATAAATTGAAACTCTATATGTCGTTTTATATATTGATATTATTATTTTTTGGACAAATCAAAATTTGTTCTTGATTTTGAGCAAAGATGGTAATCATACTCTATGTTACATTAATATTTGGGGCTCTCACAGACGATATATTATTACAATAATAATTATGGTCATTGGGGAGAACAAAATTGCTTTCGTTGAATGTGATTACATTATGTATCGAACTTTTTACACTGTATTTCAAGCAAATTACGAATACGAGAAAAGAAAATGTGCAAGAAAATTTTGAAAAAGTTGTTTTTTATTCTCCCGTATTTCATAAAAAAGTAATACTAAAATTGAATTTTGAACTTAAAACATATGCGTGGTTCATTTGGAGAAAAACCGATGTAACATAAAGTTTTCCATAATAAATGTTTTATTTCAAATGAAGTGGTATTTTTTATGACTAAAAATTTACTATACATATAATAAAAAATACAAATAAAAAAATTTGGAAAAAGTGAAAGTAATGAAAAATAATAGGCGTTTGATATTTTATATTTAACAGCCGCTTGTTTGTTACTAGCAAACGTTTCTTTTTGAATAGAATACTTTTATCAAATTAATCGTAGGTCACCTGTTTATAACCGTTTAATACGATTTTAGTTATGAATACACATACTTTGATTTTAAAATATAAAAATTCACTGTTGCTATAGTAATTTTATACTCTACGTGTTAAGTAAGCATTAGTGTTAAGCTTTTGTGTAAAAGTATTAATAGTAATAAGCTTTTAATTGTTGTGAAAACAAATTATTACCTAATGTTTCATTTTTATTTTAATATACTACAGTTTAACTAAGCAGAGTTTCAGGTTATCGATTTGAAATTTCTTAGATATATTGATTCTAACAAGCAAATTTTTTATTTTTTTACTCAATTGCATGCAAGTAAAACGAGCTTCAAATTCTCCACTTATGTTTTCGCGTACGTGTATTGGTAAATATACAATAATATCGTCATATATTACGTAATAAAAAGAAGTATGGAGGCTTCTAGTGACTTTTTCACTATTAATATAAAAATAAATAAACCAAACAGAAAAAATAAGTTGTTCATTATTTTCTCGGTACTTTCGTTTCTTGTATTATATAATATTACGTCCCTTGAATATAATTAATTTATTATTTTTTTGGGAAATCAATTAACTTACTTAACATATTCTTGTTGTAATTAGTGACAGTTAATTTTTAAATAGAACAAAGGTAAAAGTAATTTAAAATATTGTTAAAAAACTCTGTAAAAAGCGTTCTGAAAAGTTGGAAATAATTTGTCTTTACTTCTTCGTGTAGTCTGAAGTTTGACTTTCATATCCTTAAATTCGTCTCGACATCACGAGTGTCATTGGCCATATTATGTCACTTATAAGACATTATAGCGGACACTGTAAAGTCGCGGGAGTAACTGGCCACAATACGGGCGCACAGCGGTGAACCAAGAGGGCGTCGGGTCAGCAAGGTTCGTTAAAATCGCAATGATTCTCTTGACTTGACGTCTCACAAGTTCAATTTGAGACGTCAATGCTTCACAAGATGATTTTATTTTTTTTGAAATCGCGATGACTTTGCTAGCCTTAGAAGATCATTGCTAAACCTAAAATACGCAACTGCGATGACAGAGTCGAGAAATGCACTTGATGAAATTTCCGACTCCCACCCTGATGAGATAACTAGTAAATTTGGGGTGTCATATTGCGATAAGAAAGCGTTGGCCATAGAAATGGATAAACTCTACCATAAAAGCAATTTTTTGAGAGGAAACTAAAAGTTTGTTTTCAAAAAGTCTCTCGTCCCGCAGAATTTTTAACTCGCACGTAGGAATGCAACTTTTAATATTTAGGTTTATAGGCTAATATTAACCAGAGTATGTATTTTTTGAAGGATTTTTATAGTTACTTAAAAAAGAAATTGAACTGAAAAATTTGGGATAAAATAGTGATTAAGAATAATAAATCAAAATAAGTTGTAATCAATTGAACCTGGTTTGAAAATAATTATTCAAAGTAATTTTCACTGTTTAGTTAAATTTATATCTTCATTTTCTGTTTTTTATGAAGGCTTGTTTTTAACTTTTAATATAATTATTTTTATTTATCTCATTTTTTCAGTCATGTTTCTCACCAGACATAAATAATATCTTCTTCTTAATATAACGTGCGATGTGTAAAAAGAAACCCGATCAATATTTATTTTTAAACTACGAAAAGCTTGTTTATTAGCAAGCGTGAAAGTACATCAAATGTCATTTTAAATTTGGCTACTTTCACGTTTTTTAATTTTTTGTGTTTCTTTACATGTAAAATTAAAAACAATAAAACACAATATGAGCAACGCATGCTAAAATGGTAAATTGCCCACTAATTAACTAATTATAAATATTATATGTATATATATATATATATATATATACATATATATATATATATATATATATGTCCAAATTATTGCCATTAAAACATAGTCAATATAAAGTACACAAATTTCGCCATTAATTCACCAAATGCAAACTAACCGGTGATTGAACTAATAAATATAGATATATATATAAATAATTCATAGAAGTAAATTTATTAACCTATAAATTATAGTCAACCACTTCTTTCAACGAGTTTTTAGTTAAGGTTTTTAATTAAAATTACAGATATTCTCGAAGTTCCTCAAAAATTATAGACATTTTTTAAAAAAACTCGTTACTTACAGTCAAATGTTTAAAAGATAAATGCTATAATATTTATTTAAAGAATTTTGTTCACTTTTTTCAGATGAATTTTTTGTATTGACACATAAAATAGTAAATGAATATTTTATATGGATATCAAAATTTGAGATATAAATTTGAAGAAAACATTTCAGTGTCAAAAGTTGACTCTTAATAAAACTTTTTTAATTCTAACGTATTTCTCGCTTTCCCGTTACTCACTGTGCCTTCCTTAATAACACCATTAAAAATGTTATTGAATTAAATTATACGAGGCTTTGAAGTACAGCGCATGTTACTTTCTCTCGCTATGACTAGGAGCCAGTCAGGCGTTTGAGAAACTCATTTTTAATTTAAACTTTCAACTCAAAGGGCCTTAAGCAGAGTACAAATAAGAAAAGTTTTCGACGAATGCAAGTCGTGTTTATAATACACGCTATACAGCGAGTTCCGTTTCCTTAACAGGTGTGAATGGAGTTGGTGACGAAAAATTATTGTAGATGGCGACTAAAGCAACACTGCCACTGTCAGTCAGTTTTAAAAGTCGTTTTTAAATTTTTTCATACAATATTTTTGTATTTTTGGGGGATAAATGTACTCCATTCTTTTTGAATCCAGAGGATCATATTATGCAATTTTATAAAAAATATTAAATGTACAAAACAGACCTTGTTGTGTCTAATTTCATAGATAATGGCTGAGTAGACGATGCGCCACCTGGCAGGAAAAATGAGCAGTGACCATTCAATTATAAGGGGCAGTGACGATCTCCATTAATTATAAATATCAAAATAGATTCCTGAGATTTTAATGTGACGTTTTTTAGAAAGCTTTGATCATATAGTTGTATAATAAAACTCATTTTTGTTTTTTATTATGTTTGCAATTTTTTGTGTTCGTTCTCATGTGTGTCTTTGTCTTCGTCTGCATCTCCGTCTTTCTCTTCGTCTTAGTTTTGGCCCACGTTTTCGTCTTCGTCATGTCATCATCTTCACACCATTAAAAATACTAATAATTACACTATACTAACTAACTAATATATGCTTATTTTAAGTAGGGCAAATTATTAAAAATATTAATTTTAATTCTAATAAAATAAAGTAAAATAGAATTTTGGTGTCATATATTTATATTTCGTAGCTTTCTAAAAATAATTTAGTGAAATAACGTCTAAATACCGAAAAAATAAATTACGCCTACGAAGTGTTCATTAGGAATAAAACATACTGAGTACGAGAAGAATTCACACTACGAGGGTTCAGTATACACTTAGGCACATGTAACATTTTAGGGTACATTATTGCTATTAGGCCATTTGTAAATATTATTCTAATTTTTTTCCTTGTAAATAAATTATCTGGCATGTGTTTAGCAGGCGTAAAATATTTGAAATTTTCTACAAAATTACGAGATTTAGAATCATTTTAATGAAATTAATAGGTTTCTAACCTAAGATATATGGAAATATTTAGATTAGTTTTTCTTTGAAGTTAGTACCGCTAGTTTTTCTTCGAAACTAATCATAACTTATATTTCCAAATAAATATTTTTATTCGTTCTTACTAACCCGAAGTTAATTTTATAAAATACTCCGGGAGAATTAAATGACAAAAAAAATATCCCGTGCACTTTCCCGTTTTCGGAGATTGCATTTTATGAAAATAACTTGAAATGTTCTTGATGTTCTTCACTTTTGATGTTACAATCGTTTATTTATCATTTATTTCCCCTTCTAGAAAATATGACAAAGTAATCTATTTATTGTGACTTGTCTCACATTATGCAAGTTGGACTCCGTAGATGAATTTAATAACAGAATAAAACGCCCACACTGACAAATTAAGTCGTGCGATAAGAAATGGCTTTAGTGTCGTATTCGTTTTTATGGTCATATATGTTCGACAGTTCGTATTGTCAATATTGTTATTGTGATTGTCTTATCGCTTTAGAAGTGTGTTTAAATTTGATTAAATAAATTATTTTTAACATCCTTTTTGAAAAAATAGCGGTTACTGTATGAAATCGATGCGACCTACTTCACATTATAGTCTAAATACTAAGTACAATCAAGGATGACACCAAAAAGGAATTTCTGAATATTCAACATTGATGTTCAGTATATTATGTAGGATATTTTGGTGACCTTTTTAAAATTTCTCATACAGAATAATTTTGATTGAGTTGACTTTTCTCGAACCGAGTAAATTACCCAGAGTCATATGAGTTGTTTAGTATTTTGGAACCCTTGTATTTTTTATTCGCTGAGGATGGAATATTTCCTAAAGTCGACAGTTAGATACTCAAATCATTATACCGCATAATATAACAAGCAGTAATGAAAACATTGTGATCGAACCTCAGTCATTTTGATTTAATCGTCAATATTTATTTATCCTTTAGACTGGAATAATTTTTTAACTTCAATGGTTTAATTGAATTAATGTATAAAAATAAGTCTCATCGTATCCCAAATATTTTGACATGATAATTTTTATATCGTGGTGGTGTGGTTTTGTATAGTGGCCTAGAAATTCTGCTCACTATATAATTATTTTTATTCGTTAAATTAACATGCTTTGTCACTATGCCAAATTTCAAGTGTCTACGTCATACATAAAATAAATGGACACTTAATGATCTTATAAGTCTTTTGTTTTATTCATTTTTAGGTACAAAATCCTAAAAATAGTATATCACTACTGACTCACGGTCATGAGAATACTCCTATAATGGTGCCGTGTTTCTTTTTGAGATAGCAAACGTTTATCTGTTTATCACGTTTATCATCCACGTTTACCTGTTTAATTAAATTTTATATATCTAGATTTGACAGCATAATTTATATTGAAATATTCTTTTAGTCAGAATAAAAGATTTATTCCGGAATCAGGATCTAATAATTCATTTCTTTTCATAGTCCGAATACTTTGTTTCATTGTTTCTCCAAGTCAAAATAAAGGTATATTTATGACCTACTTTTTCAATTGTTCCTTTTATAAGGTAAATAGGAAAAAGTCTACATTGTTTAATATTTCCGAATTTTTATAACTTATGCGTTCTAAATGCCAAGTTTCTAGTTCTCAACTTGAGTATTAGCCATAAACGTCAAAAATATCTTGTAAATGATTCCTTTTCAGGTTTCAAAACCAGCTCATTGGAGTTTGCGTGTTCCATCACATCGTATGCTACTCAATAATTTTTGAAATTTAAGATATATATGGTTATGTTTAGAAGGTTTCGAAACCAGAAAATTAATATTAATTAAAAAAAATACTACTATAATTATAGTTTCGCCGACCGACATCTTAGCAAGTATATACATGGGTGAGGTGCTTACGTTTGTGTAGATTTATAAATATGTGTTGATGTGAAGTAGTTGTATCAATATCGCTTTTAGAAATCACCTCGGCTCATTTTGTATGTGTCTATATTTTAGCATAGTTTTTACTTAAGGGGGAAGTAAACTACGGTAGTTAGTAATGCTTATTTTTTTACTTCCACTTGTACCTTCACTGATTTTATGAAGGGGAAAGTCGCAACTTGCTGTCAAACATTTTAATACAACGAATATTTTTTATGAAAAATCAGATTTTTTTGGTGCTAATATTTTAAATTTTATAAGTTATCTCAAAATTACTTTTTGAGATAACTTAACGTGAAATCCTAAGATGTTAAAAACATTAGTTGCTCTGTAAAAATCATCGATATCGGTGAAGTTTGAGAGCGAAGCACACGTTGTCGCTTTGTATATGAAAATTGGGCGCTTTATTACGGTCTTAAGTGAGAAGTCTAGATTTGAGCTATACATTTTTAAATCGAATAATAATAAGACTACATAGTTAATAAATTTACTCGGTTATGGCTAATAGTATAAAAGAAATAGGTTCAAAAATGAAAGAAGAAATACGGGTCTCTGTTGAGTTCGAATAACCTCATTATAATATAATCATCAAGGTGAGTGACGTTTCTCATTAAGAATTTTCGGAGTGACATGATTTTCTTAATTTTTGAGAAATGAAATGAGTTTTTTAAGTTCTTCAATGATCGACGAGCGAAATTTTATTCCTTTAAATGCTAACTTAATATTTGAAATAACGAAAGTTATAATAGTAAAAATATAAAAATATACATTTGTACGTATGTATGCAAATATATGTATGTATAAGTGCGCGTGCGTCCATACATGCATGCGTGCGTGTATTTTCACGTATGTTAGTGTTCGTGTTCGTGTGTGTTCGTGTTCGTGTTAGTGTACGTATTCGCGTGTGTACATGTTCGTGTTAGTTTTAGTGTTTGTGATCGTATTTGTGTGTTTTAGTGTTCGTGTTTGTAATTTGTAGGCTCAAAAGTTATGAGGTTTGTAAATCATTTTCAGTCAACCTACTGAAAAAGATTAAATATTTTAAATACTTTTATAGAAAATGCCATGCCTCTCCACACGTATGTGTTCGTCTCTCACTTAGTTCTTATATAGATTTAGTTTCAACATTACATTTACTTTTAACATTACATATTTGTCAAAGTTTAACATAAATCATTTAACTGGAATCATAAAAATGTTCTGAGAATATTATTTCTTAATTTTACTAAAAGAAAGGAGGTTAGAGTACCAGTCCAGCCTCACTTGAAATTCAAAGCACCTGAAAACCTTTTTTCACACGGTGCAGGAAAGATTAATTCACGTTCTCTTTCCGTTGACGTTAATTCTTCTTTTTTCTGTGGATATAGGCATGTTAAGTTTTTATTGTGCCGGATTATAAATTTTAAACTGATATTTATAAAATTTATACCAATTGAATGTAATGTTAAGTGGAAAAGTTTAGAGGAAATTACAACGCAATAAATGCAATATAACAATTTGTCTTGGGCCTTCTGTAAGACAATTAAAATCATTAAAAATTTGGATTCATGTTTTAGTTTTATTGTTAGAATTGACATTTTAGTTGAGGTTGCGAAACAAATATTTCTCTTCATATGCATCAATTGGCAAATCTGTCTCAATGCTCGATGTTAAAAATTATGATATACAAATAATGTAACTTCAATTCTATGTCTCAAGGTCGATTTGTGGTTATTTTTAATTCCAAAAATGTTTGTCACTAAATCGAAACTTGGGTGTAACGAATCAATAGAGGTCTCATAACCAAATGAGAAAATCTTCTTTTGGTACTGTAACCCTATGTGGGTTTTGGCCATATCAGCCACGTTCATAAGACTAACCTATCGACCACCTTTCACATCCGATATGTTTTTGTAGTTTAAATGTCCTAAAGATACTTCACTCTCATACCTGCTTCGTTGATCCTCGATCTACTGAGGAAGAATATAAATAAAAAGATGATAAAGTAATTTTTTAAATGGTTATTAAAATTTTAGATTTTAACAAAAATTAAAACATTTTTTACAAGTTTCAAATATGCAAGTAAAATCTATTGTAACTCATGCGTAGATACCGGACGATATTCCATCGAGTTCTGTATTTCGTTATCGCACTCTGTTTTTTCTCGGACTAAATAAAAATTAACTACAGCCACTAATAATTAATATTTAATTAATTAGAATCAATCTGTTGCGATTAGGAATAAGTTATGTAACTAATTTGTTATATTTTTAGCTTCTGTGTAATTGTTAGCTACTAAAAGTAAGAAAAGTTTGTATCAAATTAACTGCAAGATTGGATTCAAAGAAATAATCTCACATATTAGCAAGTTAAATAAAAACACGTTTTATTCAATCACTTTGGTCATGTTTCTTGTTACATAAATTAAAATGTTGAACGACCATCTATTAAGAAACACTGGTCATACAAGCGAATGAGCCAAGCGTAAAACCCAAGGCCTAATACAGGTTTGATTACACCGCCAGCGACGCGGGAACAAATTGGATTTTAATAACTTATAAACATTAACGCCGACATTTTGAATGAATTTTAATTGAAATTGTAGCTGATATTAGAGTCCGCTCATGTATATAATTGGGTGTTATTATCCCGTTCGGTCTAGCGATGTGTGTTTAATTAGCGAATTTGTTTTCACGAGGATCTGAAAAGTGTATGGGTTTTAAATAATGATGTAACGGGACGAACATTAAATGAAATGGAAATAAAATATGATAGCTTACAAATAAAAAGAAATTTAAAAACGATTTAATATTTGCAATTAATTAATCTGAAATTAAATATAATTTAATCTCAAATGAAAAAGATAGTTTACTGAGCTGCAAAATTTGTAAAGTGGAAATTATAGATAAAGAACCAAAATAGCTTTTATATTTGCTTCCATTTTATTTTCACCAACCAGGTTTTTACTTTTATAACAAAACTTTACTTCATTTTATTCATTTATAATATTCAAATCACAAAATTTTAATAAACTGCTAATAAACTTCAAAACTAATTTAAACTGCTGATAATATAACCCCCACTGGTGGACTTTAATCTTTACCACGTTGAAGATGTACTTTTTAACGGAAAAAAATTACAAAGTTTTATGATATTTACAAAGTTTTATGGAATTTGTAGAGTTCATCATGGGCGGATTTCTCATTTTTTAGGTTTCAGAGCGCCTTTCAACTTGAAGCCCGAGAATGTTCAAATATTTTTTTCAATAGGCTTTAGTAGAAACTAAATTGTTTTATTACAAACCTTTTAAGATAAATTTTCTTTTCTTTCGAAAACCCATCTATCGTAATTTTCACCTTTACATAACTTGAATACGGTAACTGATATATACAATTATGTTATTTTGTGCAATAGAACATAAAATTCGACAAATTTTCAACTTAAAATAAATACCTTAACCCCAACGGAATAAAATGCTTTCAGGGATCAGGGCCGACTAAGATTATGTTTATTCGCTTGTAACACTTTGGTACAGTAGATGGTAGCGCACATATATTATTGTTACATGTCCAGCTATAATATTTTAATTAAGTTTTCGATGTTATTACATTTACAAGACAATTGAATATATCACAACTTATAAGAATGAATTGCAAATTATAAGAAGATTGTTTTTAGTTTAAAATGAAATAAATAAAAATTCTAAGAATTTGAAGATATAAAATACAAATTTTCAGAAATGTTATGAAATTTTCGAGTATTTTATATTATGTCAATTGACTGACACTTGCATATTTTCTATAATTGTTATTTTAGACGAAAAATTTGAAATGCAACTACGGTATTTTTTCATTTGCAAACATTTTTCTTATAAAATGTTTTCAATACATTAAAAAACAATTGTGCTTCGTGCCAAGATCGGAATAAAGAAGCATTTATAAAAAAATATTAGAAACTAGCATTTGAAAAGTGGTACCTTTTCAAATGCTAGTTTATCTACCAGGTACAGTTTTGTATCATTGAGAGGTTCCCGACATTATTTCCCTCTTGCATTGTCAGATCCGACCGGCGATATATAACCAAAAGGCTCATTGAGACAAGTTAATCGAATCCAAAATCGGCGGATTTACTGTTAGTCATTGAGAAGCTCCTCTCCATCATCATATCAGCTGGTATCCTTTTAATTGTATTGTCATAAGAATGACATAAGTTTTCAAAGCTTTAAATTCATGCAATTAAAATTAGATTAAAAACGATTTGTTAGATTTGATTTGCCTTGTCTCTTTATCCCTTATTACATTGACAATAAATGGACTTAATAAGTTTAATACATGTGTATTGAAGTATATGTTAGAAACAAATTAATTGCGAGTGTCCAAAGAAAGTAAATTAGTCAAATAAATTCATTCGATAGAATAGTTGTTAGTAAATTTGGCCTTAACCGTTTTTTTATATTTATTTCATATATCCTAATTTAAAATCGTCGAGTTGAAAAATTAAAAATATCCGTATCAAGCTGCGCCAAAGGTTTGGAAAAAAATAATTGACACGGTATGAATAAATTAACATACATATTAGTGGGCTATTCTACAATGATTTTTTTAAAATTTCTTTTGAATGTAAACAAAGAAATTCGGCTAAGTACGAGTAGGACTCGCGCACGAAGGATTACGCAGCACCAAATAATATTAAACTAAATAAATTTACAATTCTGAAAGACAGTGTAAAACAAAGTTATTGCCGCAATCAGTATCAAAAATCACAAAAACTAAGCAACAAATCTCATTCAAACCAAATTTCAATTGTAAAAAATAAAAACAAACCTTCCATTTTTCTTTGGAAGTTTATTTTTAGTTCTACTGCCTTCATTTTTTTTTAAATTTTACACACATTAGTCTATACATTAGAGGGAGGGGGAAACGCAAATCTCACCAACTATTCACTAAAAAAAAGTAAATTTGGAACATCTATATCATTTCTTAAGACCGCTTATGTCCACTGAATGTTTGTTTCATACCTTACTTACATATTTAGTGCCATCCTGAATATTATTGTTTTTCACAATTCCAATCATAAAATAGTGGTACATTATAAAATGTACCTATCATCCAAATTTCATCTATATAATGCAAATAGGCTCCGAGGAAAATAACTGTGTCAGATGGACAGACAGGCGGGCAGACAGACAGGCGGATACAGACAGGACAAAATTAAAAGTTCTTCGTTCTTGCCATTTAACTACGGAAATGTAAATAGGGCATTAAAACGTTTGAAATAAACACATTGACTAATTTAGGATCGTTAAGCGTGGCTTGAAACCGTTGGGATGTAAAGTTGAAGTATAATGACCGTGGCGTCTGCATAGAGGTATCTGTGTTGGGGTCCTTTACATTATCAGGATCGGGTGTAATCTGGCATTTAGTCACTATATATAGGACAAATTACTCAGAATGCATCCTGCAGATAGCCGGGATATGAAAAGTGCAGAGTGTAGACTCAGCGGTTCTTGTAGTCATAACACGCTTGAATGCACCGAGCAACATACAATCTTCCCGGAATTAGGAAAGATGATAAAGCTCTCGCCATTTGTTCTCAAAGACTTTAAGATGTTTATTGTCAGAAAAAGTCTAACTACTGGGGTCGTTGAATAGCCGGAAGAAAAAACGGCACGAGGACGAAGGTCGAGACTTGTTTCGATTAGATTCACATGACTCTCGATACCACCGTCCACCATGATTTTCAGATTGCTGAAAACAATAAAAACTGACGCAATGTTGTGAGAAAATTAACCATGGAGAAATATGACTAAAGGAAGAGAAATACCTTGAAGTGTTTTAATTACCAAAATTCCTGACATTGTTGAAAAACACCGGAAAGTAAGTTAAAATGAGTATTTATTTAACGAGAATCATATGATTTTCGTCTGAAATAGTTTTTGGACCATATTTCCACGTAAGGAGGCAAAACATAGCATATAATTGCGTTATCGTTCACTCCAAAGGCCATAAACTTGTATTCGGTGCGAGCGGAATGTACAAGGCGGGCGGACTATCCGGACAAGAATTCCCGGTAGCGGGTGGAGGCGCTATATGCCGCATTGCCAATTACCGAAAGCGTCGTTAGTCGTTCAAATATTCCCTTGAAATCTCCGTTCAAATATTCCTTTAAAGTCCGGATTTTAATTTAGCATTTAGTGCAATAAAAATAATGTTTGAACTCATCTGACCTCGATTATAGCTTATTTAAGCTGGAGATGTTTAATAAAATTATTTCAATATTATGAAATGAATACAGGTTGTGACGAGAGAAAGTATCGTCTATCTTAATTTGTGAGATATTCAAATTGTTAATCGATTAAATGTTGCTCATTTCAAGAATAAATAAATTTATCGACATGATCATACTTATGGGATAATAAGTTTGTCGAAAACAAGAAATGTTGATTTTGGAAAGACGTCAGATACACTTAGCTTCCTTGATGAAGTTTATAATCTCGTTTGAATGCGTGACAGCCAACTTATCTTCCGACTTGTAAAAAGTTATTGGTTGCCACTTTGAAGTGAAACACTGTGCACTTTGTGCGCTTGTTATGTAAATGTAAATGGAGAACTACCCATGGTTTTATTTACATTAATCTTTATTTTTTTTGTTAAATTACTTTATTGCTCCTTAAAGTTCAAGCAAAAAAGAAAATGAAAGATATATATTCACATCGACTTTTGAGACATCCTTCCGCTCCTGACCAAATTCTTAAAAATGAAAGATTGTTTTTAATTTCTTCATATTGATAGAAAAGCGTTTCTTTTAGTTTTCTGCAACTTTAATTTTATTTTCTATTTTTTTTTAATTTTTAATATATTGTCATCAGTTTTTAATATGTGTACAAAATTTCAAATAATTCAGCCAGACGTCTGAAGTGATTGAAAATTTCAATTAAATATTCCATTACAATTATACACATTTACAAGTGAAGAAATGCTAGACTGCGTGAATACAGCTATTAAAATTGAGAGCTAATATAAATTGAATCTTAAACAATGAAAAAGTACAGGATCGTATTCATCTCCTCAGTTTGAAATATGAATATTTGCCTAATTTATAAAAGAGTACTTTGGTTACGAGTGACGTGCTATCATCTGTTAACCATTGACATAAATTCCGAATGAATAAACCCATAATAAATTATATTAATATCAAAGTTAAATTTGGTGATGGATAAAATTGGTCCAATAATTTTAAAACGACGTCGGTCCAAAATGAAAAAAATCCGCTTCCCTTCATCTTAACAATGAAAGTATACAAATGACGCGTCGTTGAAAAGAACTTTTAAAATGTCCGGAACTTTGTCCGAAATTGCATTTCCAATACTGAATAATGTATATAATGAAAAACGCTGAATAATGTATCCTCATATGATGTCTTTTCATTTTGATAAGTCTTTGTTTAAAAATGATGTGTTTAATTAAGTATTCTTTATTTAAGTACTTAATAAAAACTATGCTAACTAACTAACCCATATTCATTACTTCTCGTTAACATAGGTTTAAAGTAAGTACTTAGATGATGCCACAAAATAAGATTACTCCATTATCAAGTTTGTAACAAAAGATGGTAGTGTGTTATTTATATAATCAAATTAAATTGAAATGTTATTAAAAAACTTCTACTAAAAGTAAACTACTTCACTGAAATTTGCTAACAGTTATCTGTTAAGATATAACAGTGATATTTTTATAGCAATTGTAAGACAATGTGCTTGGGAGAACGTTTACATTTTTACGAAATACAAGCTTGGCAGAAATGTATAACGTCGTGCAATATAACAAAGAGTAAGTCTAGTAGAAAAGGAACCTTAAATGAATTTTACAGAAAAATTTAAACTTTGTCTAGAAATGTTAATTTAGAAAAAAAGGAAAGGAATTCACACTTGAAACTTTTGCTATGTATCAAAATGGGCAATCCCCGAGACAAAACATTTTGGCGAGGGTTTTCCGCCCTTAAAATATAAATTGTCCCTTTTTGTAACTCTTATTATAGTTGATAATTTAATTTAAAAAGAATCGTAAAAAAGAGAAGAAATTTGGAGGTCGCTGCGAAGGACGGAATTTCAAGGCGCCAACACCTTTATCGTCGTTTGACCCCGTTTTGCAGTTTAACTACAATTTCCGACCTTAATAAAAATTCATTCCAGATTTGGACAATTTTAAGTTAGCTGATAGAATATTCAATTTTGGGAAACCAAAGAACAAATAAATTTTAAAATGAAATAATTATACATTTATAAAAGTGAGAAAAAAACAGGTGTATAATAATAGAGTTATAGTTATCGTATCGCTAAGCATATAGCTATAGCTCCATTGCTACATTTATATAGCTATGGAGCGAAATAAACTTATAAGCAATTTGATGTAGCTTTGTGAGCAGCATTCATTATGCATTTGGAACATACGTTACAAAAATTAATTGCTCCTAGAGAAACAGAAATAAGGATAAATAAGAACAAAAAAGATATTTTGATGAAAACGTTTGCTTTTATAATTATAAGCTTATCATATTACGAACTAAACATTTCCAATAAAAAGAAAATTGTGGTCCGTACGAGAGTACACATTAAATTAGATTATGCAAAATATTTTCTCTTTCTTCTGAGTGTGATAAATAAAAAAATATATTATTAATGCAAAATAAACGTTTTTTAGTGTAATTATAGATAAGTAGTTTTGGATATGTTGATGTTTATATTTTTGTGTTATATCATTTGAATGACATAAAATTTGAGGTTATTTTTCATAGTTTTCACTTTCAAATCGACCGCTCAAAGATTTTTGCTTATATTTCCAAGTTATCTCACTTCAATAGTTGAGGCGTGCCTTTTATTATTTGAATGTGTGCAAATTATGTACACTTAAATTATATGGACCCAGCCTCACTGTTTTGGCAATCATCATCGCCAATTGCACTAAAGTCATCATCTAGCAGATATATTTTACTCGTGGTAACTGGTACTCCAAGGAAAGCTTTTTAACTTGCTTACTTCAACTCGGTTCAAATTTTAACATTATTAACCACTTAACACAAGGACTATAAATATCTACGCATAAGTTCTGTACCTCAACGATCGGTAAATTTTGAATCAACAATTAAATAAATTAGCTAATATAGTGGACTTCAATACTCAATATTTAGCGAGCTACTTGCTCTCTCGCCGTTTTATGTTGTAATCTAAGTACTCTTATGGTCAGACCACCTCTAACAAAGGTAATTTCTGTCTCTTATGTGTTGTTGGGTCGATGTCAAGTCGTCGCTACTCTTTCTTTCTCATATACATGCATGTCCACATAGACAGATTTATGTATTTAAATTGGCCGCACTGTCCGTATAGACAGATTTATATACTTAACTTATTTAGCTTGGCACAGACTTCAAAAATTTCTAGCAGTGTGGGTACTTTACAAATTTATTTATGTTTTGAAATAATATCGTACCAGTAAAGAAAGTTCCCACAAAGTCATTTTCCTTATTTTGTGCTTTTTAGTGCATTTTTTATTAAATCAGCTTTTAGTCATTATTTTACTAAAAAAAGTTAATTGATGATGCCTTTAAACGTGTCTTATTAGGTTATCACTAGACCTATATCAAACTCGATCTAGGCGACTTTGTTGTTCAGTGTTGAAGAATTCGATTAAAATACAAAAAGAAAATTATTTTTCAGATTTCAATAAGCCAGAATTTATTGTTTATCAGAAATCTGAAGTACTAAAACTCATAAAACTAGCTGTTACCCGGGGCAACGTCGGCATGGTATTAATTGATCAGATTAAATCGTAGAAAGTAGCGTAATAACATTCTTTTAAGTAAGTAGGTTATTAACTTATAAAAGAAAAAATTCACGCAGGCAACACTCACACATCGACATGAAATTTTTCACCAAATATTCAAATACAGAACTAAATAAAATGACAAAAACAGGAAACTACATTTATGAAATATATAGCTGTAATTATGAAAGTTCCTAATGATATGTACGAATGGGATGCCGTTAAAATTCTTAAGTTACCCACATAATTCAATTTGCTCGTGTCATATTTTATTCGTCATTGCTTTTCTAGATGTATAAATATTGAAATAAATCCAAAGTGAAATGAAATATTGCGTCCGTGTAATTAAAAATTAAATTTTGTTCCCAGAATTTTAGTGACTCAATCGTGAGATTCAAATCAATTTTTCAATTATTAAAACACGCTTCAAATATATTAAGGTTGGTACAAACAAAGGTTAACTTTTCATAGAGTTATGTAAGATATTTTAGGACTTATGAAAGTGTATACTCAGGAAGATTAAATCTTTATATTAAAATCTATACCCTTGAATTTTATTTTATGGGAAATTACCATGAAAACAACCTTAGCAATAGTTAGTTTTCTCGTAGCTGGTCTAATGGAGACAAGAAGAATGTGGAAAATACATTTTAAGTTGGTTTACGTAAAAAGAAGAAGTCCACTACTTAGGCTGCGAGAAGTTTTGTTGAAGCCCTGCCGTGCACTTAAGTTTTAATTATGCTCATTGTTGTTACGGAATAATATTTGAGGGCTTCATTTTTACTTGGTCACATTTTTAGAAAATTCTATAATAAAAGAAATACAATTTACCTTTACCTTACCTTTACAATTTCGTCATGTTCGTATATCGCAGTCATTTCTCCGTCTGTCAGAGTCATTTATCTTACTATCACAGTCATCCGTCCGTCTATAGGAGCTTTCAAAGGGGGGGTGCAACTAGTTATCGGAATAATATTGACATCGAAATACAAATAATTTAAAAAGGTTAATAGATACTATTGTATTTTTAGGTAAGCAAGAATTAGCTTTTAGTGATCATGATTAAAGTGTCATAATTAGATAAGTTGGGGTAATTACGTCGAGAGAGACACAATTTCAGTCTATTACATATTCATTGCCATTTTCAAGGCTATCAGGGTCGATCGTGGGTGGAAACGCTTGCGCGTGTAGGCAACTCTATAATTTTTGTTCTTTTTTATAAGTACTGCACGCCATTGCATTCGCACGGTTATTACAAATACAATATTTAGCAAAATAACTGAATCAAAATGAATATATCTCCCTCATATATGTAGTTAAATGTAAAAGGATATCTTCGTTTAATTTTCCTTCTTTTAAAGCTTCTTTTAATTGAAAAATTCTGGAAACTAGCATTTGGTTTAAACTTTGAATTAAAATTATTTGAATTGATTTGCCTCAGCCATTTACACAATTTCTAACGCGGGAGGGTATGTTTTGAACTGGGCAGGATCAGTTGTGTTTTTTAACCAAGCTAGTTTTTTTGTATTTTATTTAACTGAACGGTTATTTATTGCGTTTCTTTTAAACTGGGCCGATTGTTATTGTGTTTATTTTGAACTAGCTTTACCCGCGCTTCCGTCCGCCTAGTATTTGGAAATTATAAATTACCGCTTGTAAATGCTGGCGTGACATGTTACTTTACACATATCCTCCTCTCTCTCCCTTTTCCTCATGAGAAAACGTTCCATTCGCCAGAATTCTGCGCTCAATCAAAATACGTGTATAATGCAAAAATATTGCGTATATAATGACAGGATAAATAATTACCTTTATAAATACCAAACTATAAGTGACAAATATATAGTATTAAAATAACTTTTGTAACTAAACAAACCCGTATTTACTTACCAACAGTGAAATTTACATATTAAAGTACTTATAAGTTGTGCCAATAATCGTCCGTGAAATGCGATGTCCGGCAATATTTTCATTTATCATTAAAAAGCTTTTTATGTGGTACCTATTTTCGATAGGCATATGTGGTCGCGAACCTGTGTTTTTCGTAGCGTATTGAGTATTTCGCGCTCGCGCATACATTTTTTTAGCCTTTCTGTTTACTAATCCACCCTTGTTAACGATAGTGTAATTATATACAGCATATCTTTTAGTGTAGGATGTATATTATTTATAGGTCGAACTGTTAATCAGTAAAAAAGAAAAACAAAAAATCCGAAAAAGTTTCGCTTTTAATTCATCAGTCCAGTCGGGTTTAGGGATGAAAATATTTTGTTTTAACGATTATTGTGTAGTATTGAATTTATCAACATTAAAAAGAAAATGAAACGCAAGGGCCACTTTAGTGTTCTTGGTAACACGAATATCAAAATTGATGAAATATAACTATAATATGGTACATGTAAAATCAATTTATATTACAATATGGGGGCGAACTTGGAAAGGCCAATACATCAACCGAAACTTTACTTCGATTCTGTTCAACTTTCGTATGCTAAATTAGTTTTGGTCGTGACCGAAAACGATTCATCTTTTGCTAATATTAAATTTTGTACTAACTTAGAAATTCCAAAAAATTTTTGGTCTCTTAAATTTTCTAATATTTATTTTTGATTTTTTTGTTATCTTGCATTTATTTATGATTAAAATGTAGTAATTCTAAAATAACGCCAAATCCGGTAATATTGGGAAATAATAATTTAAAATGAAAGAAAAAATTCTAATGATACAACTTATGTGTCCTCCATCCACCTATCGGTTAAAACCGCTTTTCTCAGTAGTCGTTTGACGCAAAAATTCAAATTTGTTCTTAGCGTTAGAGCATTTTAACCCACAAAAATAATTAATAATCCAAAATATTTATATGAAAATTTTAGTGGGGATGAATAAAGTATTCGAAATTTTCCTAAGTGTCATCTATCGTATATATATATATATATATATATATATATATATATATATATATATATATATATGTATATAATATATATTTATATGTGTGTGTGTGTGTGTGTATATATATATATATATATATATATATATACATATTTAATTTCATAGGTTTGTGTTGAAGGGGAAATTTATTTGAATTTTAAACTATTATTTTTTTAATTTGTTACTTGTCGATTTTGAAATATCATACTTAAATGAAAAATAATATCTAAACTTTTCCTAAATATATTTTTGATACTTTTGTCATTTAAAATACTTTTTTAACTTTTACGGCTTTTATTGTTTTAAATGATGATTGACTGAGATATGCGTGATTTTAATGTTTGACATGTCTATAGTTTCTAGGTAGATGCAGTTCTATTTTGAATTAGTATAGTCTAACCAGCTAAAATAATTTAAGTAATTTTTTTTATAAAAGAGTCTTTAAACTTCATCCAAATGACATTCATATCTAGTTTGAGATACAAAATATGTCGGAGCGAAATTATTGCCCATTATTTTTGCATTTTCCTAAAAATATTTAATTCAGTTAAACACATTTAATGGTCTTCATAGATTATACTATTTTACTTGGTTACATTCATAGGTTTTTAAAAAATTATTATTTACATGAATTGTGATACTTATACTGATTCGCTTATCGCAAATAAAAATTTGAGCAAATTATAATTTGAATTTAGGGAAATTTATACATTTTCTTGAAAAACAAAATAAATACTCAGATCATTTGAAAATAAGCATTAACAGAAATCTCCACCACTATCTTCTATTAAATTGTTATTTCAACTAGTAAAGTAGGTAGAAACTGTAAACGTAAACTAAAAACTGAATTGTTACTTTTTCTGTATCCAAAATTTTTTTTTCGATTACATCTAATTAAACAAAGATAATTTGTTGCAGAAAATGTATTTTTACTCCTTAAATGTCTCAAATATATTTTTAACAATTTAAGCTAACAAAAGTTTGTTTTAGCACAAGCCTTATGACGAAATTGGCCTTTCCACACTTCCCTGATTTTAACACTTGAGTAGTTATGAATGTGTTGAGAAGTTGTTAAGCGCACACATTTATCTACTTTATGCTACATTTTATTAGGCGATACGGGCGCCGTCAGCGCTCGATTAGATATAATGCTGTCTGACTTGGACCATTTTCATACTGCCCTTAGCAAGCTCTATTTATTCATGATCTGGCAAACCTACTTATCTGTGACAATGAATATGAACCCTTGCAGTTAAGGTAATGGCTGACAAAAATAATTGCAGATTTGGCACATTAATCTATTTAAAAAAGTAAATAAGCTTTGTACACTTCAAACTGCTTATTTCCACGAAGTTTATACCAAAAAATTATGCAGAAAAAATGATATTTGCAGGGTTATAAATAAATAAAATTCTGAGCTAATTTTTTACATAATTTGATTTCATTTATTTTCTTTACCTAATATTGTTTTAAGATATTACATCAAATTTGAATAATGTATAATAAATAAACAAATGTAAAATTGGTCCAAAGTAGAAAAAAATATTAATATATTGATTATGATATACTGTTTTTAAAAAAACAATTATTTATTATATATTTATAAATGAAAGTATATGCTTAAAGATGGTACTAGTTTTTTTAATCGAATTTTTGATAATATTTTGTTTCTGGTTATTAAACATTTTGTTGAAGCATTTGGATCCATATGTATATATTTAGAATTACCATATTTTAATTGTTGATTTAATATGATGTATGTATGCATGCACACACACACACACACACATACATATATATTGATATATTTAGATTCATCATATGCCAAAAACATCTGTTCAAATTTCAATGAATAAAATATTATTGATATTGAGTTTATTGTAAGTTTACGTTTTGAATAATATATTTTTTATAATTAGCAAAACATTGCTACAGCTAAAAATTATTGAAGTCAGTGTCATGTGAAATGTAACGCTCCTTTGACTTGTCCTCGATTCTAAAAATCTCAAGTGGTGGCGGTATTTTGCCAATTTATTCACGCTTGGAAACTATATTACACCGTAAAACTTCCAACTAAGTAGTAAGTAGTAAGCACTTGCATTTTATTTATTTCGTACTTTTCAATCCGTTTCTTATTCTTGATGCTTCTCCCTTCGGTTGCTTTCATTTTTTTCGGTTAAGAAATGTTCTTCTCTTCATGTTCTGCATCCGCCAATAGATATTTTGTAATTCATATTTTTCACTCGCTCCCATCCTTGTTCAGATATTTAAGTAATAAAATTACTCATGTGATTGATATCCTAATAATTGTAATTGTAAGGTATTCTGGTAACTTCTGGCAACATTTCAATTTATAAATTAATTAAGTTGACATTTTATTGAGTGTTTATGGATAAATATTTAAAGCTTATTTATGCCGCAAATCGGAAAAGATTTCTTGAAGCAATAAATAGGTAAAATATTTACTAAATATATTTGCTACAATTTAATGAAGGACGCTTAGCTTTCAGCTCTCCGTTAGTCCTAGTTAAGGAAAACTTTAACCAGCTTACAGCGTTCAGTATGACTGCAATCCGAGCAAGAGGCAGTCCGCAAAACTGTAGCGATAACTCGTTTAAGTTAATGGAGTTGGCTGAGCAGTTGATAAGTCAATTTGTCTTCCGTCGCGAGTTTTCGTCCTCGTCGACGTCTGACCTGTGCAACTTTTAGTTTCTTACTCAGTTGCCAACGACGCCTTATCTATGTTTTTGATTGTTTATTTTCTTTAGACTAATGATATTGTTTGTATCTATGGCCTGGTATCAAATATTAGGTAGTTCGTGTTTATGGGTTTACCTGAAAATATGTGTTATTATTACGTTATTTTTATTAAATTCTTGTTATATATTACGTTATTGTTATTAAGTTGTTATTGTATTACGTTATTGTTATTAAGATTGAAGCCTGTATTTTAGGCTTGTGGTGTTTTATGTATTTTAGACATGGTAAATTTCAAACTACCACATATTCTTTTCTGGTGAGTCGATTGTAATAGTGTTAAACCTATATGTTATCTTAGGTTCTACAGAATCCATAATACATCTTAGAATCCATTCGATGATTCTTGCCTGATACGCGAACAGATAATCATACCTAAAAATAAACAGGAAAACTGTGTACATACATGTTAATTTTATAGTTTAATTACATGGATGGATTACGAAAATTATATAATCACAATTTGAATTTGTCATGTAACGTTCCTACTATTTCCAATATATCGAGTGTGCAGTGACTTTGTTCAAGTCTCTAGCTTGTACTTCCCTTGAAACGAATGTACTTACCTGGTATTCTTATAAAGTACGAGTAACTTACGTATTCATGTCGTAGCAGATATTAAAATTTTCATAGATCATTAGATATATCAAAAAATGTGTGGTTACTTCGCCTATTTTTTTCTAACAGCTTTTATAATAGGCATAATCAAATGTCATTTCCTTCAACTCCAACAAAATTTGCTTTTGATAAAGCATTTTTTAAATTATGTTCCTAACTTCTCGGCCTTAGGTTTGGTAACGCTTTGTGATCTTGATAGACATGTAAGAGAGCAAAAACATAGTTTATTTAGCTTGCCTAAAGCGCGTACGGATACTTTTCTGTTCTTTCCACACCTACGTTGATAAACGTGGTATAGCGAGAACTTTCATTTTAATATTTTTCTGTTTCATCAACCGCTTCAGAAATATGTTATGGAGTTGTTGGATTGTAGTACCTCCAACTACTACTACTAGTTGGAGGTACTCCATTGATAATTGTTAATTAGTTTTATGATTAATTTGAATTGATCTTTACTTTTATGTCTTCGTTGTTATCATTTACTTCGTTTTGACTATATCCTATCGTTTTGACTATCTTGTCAAAACGATTAGGTGTATGAAGTTTGCAAAATTTCAATCTATAAGGTAGAAAAATCGGTCTATAAGCTACTTCTGTTACAAATCTTCAGGGCGCTGTCTGAATCGATTTACACAAAACTACTATTGATAAGGCGTCTCACTCAAAAAACTTTGATTTTATTGAATATTGAAAAACAATTTCCGAATTTTAAAAATTTTTAAGCCTTTCTTAAAATAATTTGAAATAAAATTTTATATTCCTTTTTTGGACAAGGTTTAACACACAATTAAAATGGTCATAAAATACTCCTTTACTTCAATAGTTATTTATAATCTCAACTAGTGTTATAGATGCGAAAGTTTGGATGGTTCAAATGGATGGGTTATTTAAATTTGGATGGATGAGGAGGGTACGTTCTTAACCTATAACTTTGCATTTTATGAATGAATCTACAATAATTTGAATAGATTTTAACTTTTATTAGTTTACAGGTTATCTTTTGAATCTGAAATATTAGCTGGTTTCTGAAAGATAGTATACACAATTTATAATTTCATTAGACTCCCAGTTGACAGTATAGTATTTCCTGGAAGAAAAATGGAAAATTCTTCAAGTTTAATTTATTTTATTCCGTAATCCTGAATCGCTATATCTGAGCAAGACATTCGTATAACTTTTCTCCCTTTTATAACTCCATCATAATGTTACTGTGGGATATGTACGGATTTTGGAAAAATTGGAACCGGCAAAAGTACAGCTTGGTTCATAAGTACTCCATGGGAACGAAGTCATATGCTGTAGTTAGTGTCAGCTAACGAAAAAAATTATGATGAAACAAAAATTTTTGTGCATAATTATGAAATGGATATACGAGATTATTGGCATACCGCACGATTTATAATATTCTAGATCTATATACTAATTCAATATTAACAGGCTAATGGGTATATTAATATGTTAATATTGATGGTTGGGGATCAATTAGCTTATCAACATGTACGTGAGTTTGAAAAAGTCATTGTTTAAACTTTATACCCAAAATGGTAGGAAGTACAATGACGAAATGAATATGGACAATTTTTATATTAAAATATTCTGCAAAATATTGAGACGACAAGAAACTTGTTTTGTTTTTAGAAATAAACACTGTTATATTTATTTTGAAAGGCTTCTGTTAAAATTATGATTTGTTACTTTAGCTTTTCATAACTGTCACATTTAGTTTACTTTGGAAGAAAATTGCATTATTTGCAGTTGTTAGTTTGGGGTCAATTTCACAGTAGGTTGCAATTTTTTTCATTTCCATAAAGGTAAGGAAGCTGTTGAGGCTCATAAAGATTAAGCTTAAAGTACTATTTGCCTAATAGAACACATTTGTCAAAGTTGGTTTAAAGAATCCAGCTCTGGAGATTTTTAGCTCAAAGCTGACCATCGTTCGAATATCTATATCAAACGAAGTGAAATGGAGCCTCTTTTGAAAGATTCATTAGTGATAACGAAAAACTAATAATCTACAATAAAATTAGTTCAAAACGATCATCGTCCAAGCGAGATGAACTACCATTTAAAAATGATTGTGCGGGAAATTTGGTGGAATTACAAAGCTGTTGTATATTTTCAGCAGCTTCCGAGAAAGCAAATCATTAATTTTTATGTTTGACATTGTTAACAGAACAACTAATGCAAATGGAGGTAGCATTCAAAGAAAAATGCCAGAAACGTCAAATTGCAATAAAATCGTTTTTCATCATGAGTGATCATGCAAGGCGTCACGAGAGTTTCGCGATTCATAGAAAATTGGCGGAGCTTAATCGGATTACATCGCTCATATAGCCTTGACTTTGCACCACTAAATTGTCATTTATTTGGAAGTATAATTTTCACTAATTAATAACCTGCAATTACACTTTTGAGGGTAAAATTTTCACTAATTATGTCCTACAATTACACTGGTTTAGTTGTTTTTCACAAAATGAGTGCGAAATCATGAACTTCCCAGAAAAATGATAAAATCTTTTTGAACTAAATGAAAAATATACTATTTTTTTTTGCACAGAAAACTGCAATTGCTTTTTTACTAACCAATCTTTAAGTTTTGCATACCTTATTATAGGCATTTATCATCTGAAGGAAGGAGATATGAAAAGTCTTTTATGTCTTATAATATTTTTATTAATATTATTATAAGTGAATGATTAATATGCGGGTATGAAACTTTTTTCACAATTATTTTTCATTAAGTCTATGAAGGCTTTTATTACTAGCCCTTTCAACCGCTATAATTATTATTTATAAGAAAAACTCCGTACACTACTTACATATTACCTCAAAACTCTGGACATATGCAAACGTCAAAAGTACAATAGTTTATAATATAAATAACATGAATAATAATATTCAAGTTAATAATAAAACTAACTAATTATGAAACGTGAACTACTAAGCAACTCCATAATCGTATTCCTAAAGCGGTCAATGTAGCAAAAAAAATATCAAGATTTGGTACCTCTTGCAACACCTCGTTGATCAATACAAGTGCTTGAAAAACTGATGAACGTTACATTCCACGCACATTCGTACGCACTCTGGTTACATGAAATAAATTATGACTCCGTCTTCTCAAAAAACAGTCAGGAACATAAAGCGTTACCAAAACTGAGACCGAGGAATTACCAACAAAACTATTTTATAATTAAAAAAAAATAATGATCAAAAGCAATTCCCGTTAGAGTTGAGATGAATTATATCTGGCCATGCCCGCTATAAAATCTGGAGGAAACAAATGAGGATAGAACCTATACCTTTTTTATATGAAAATATATAAAATTACATGTTATTTCCTCCAAAATAGTATAACAGTTACTTCATGCGGATACCAGATGACTGCACTTGTTTCAACGTTACCATGGATTAAATAATTAAACGAGGCCACAATACGTCCATGTCATGGATATCGTGGGAATGCCACATGACAAAATCCTAGCACTCCGTAGGCTTCCTAACAGGTTTCAATGGAATAGTTGTGAAATGTTAGGGTCCTAAAATATTATGATTGTCCTTAATTATACCGAGATCCCACATGGAACGGATTCTGCATCAAGCGTATACATTGGCGTGAATACGTCATCACGTCATCATTGCTCACATTAAATTGTACCTTGTTGCTTTGATTCCATTAAAATACTGTATTCATATAACTTTGAAACAGCTCACAAACAGATTTATTTTCTACTACCTAGAATAGTTTCCAATCATCGACAAACAGAAAGCAACAAGCGATAGTGCTGACAACTGAGGGCAAATCGTTACGTCATAACGAGAAACAAAATATGTGATCTCGACTTGAAATTTCCAAACTAAACATATTAGTTTTGAGCCTGAAAGTACCTGGCGAAAAATTTGAAAGTGATTGACATACTCACCTCCAATAATTTCATTAGGAAATATTAGAGAAAGTTGAATATCTTAGTCGATCAAATGCCTACTTAAAATCAAAATATGCCCACTTAAAATCAAAATATACGTTTATCTGCCGTTCATCATCTAATTTGTAGGGGGTAGTAAAAATATTCCAAAAAGTAACAAGATTAGTGGCAGACCATTTAGGACGGAAACCATGCTAAGAGATCCTCAGCTGGCACTGAATTTGAGCATATAAAGAGCAGACTTTGCATATGTAATTTAGCAAGATCTCCAGGCCTATAATTTTTTACATAAAACCTAGAACCAGATTTAAAATATGTATCGTCCAAGGAATCTTTCAAAATGATAGTGCATAATTTATTCATTGACTTGTTAAATTTGGTTAATCGGTAAAACGTGTGTTAGTTAACGTGTTAGACCAATAGAATACGAGTTAGAAATTAAAAGGGATTTAGAAAATTAAATTAAAAAATCATGTTAACAAATATATATACGTTTATCAGATTAGACAGGGAGTTACAAAGTATATGTCTCTCCCGGACATACCATAGCATAAATACCTGTTGCTTTCAAACCTAAGGTAAAAGCAAAAGTTTTAATGAAAGTAGAAAGCAAACTCATCTAATTTTGGGTTACTTCATATCGATAACATGTAGATACGATCTCTTCGTTGCAAGTTTTCGAGCAACGGACTCCAAACGATCGGTGGTATTGATACAACATCATGTATTCTCAGCTTTCGCTTATATACGTGAACGCCTAGCAATATAGCCGAATCGACAACCCATCATCAAGTCAAAGAGAGTGCAGGCAAGTAACTCAGTAATGACTGCTCAGCGCGAAAATCGGCAGTGGAAAGCGGAGAGAGGTAGTGTTCCACGCGGATATATTTGTAAACACGTAAGGTGACGATTATTTTATCCTATTCCACTCATAACACAAAAATTTTCCCCATCCCTTCCATGTAACATCGTAATTCTTTTGTTGCAAATCAGACAAAAATGTAGGTTTATTTTATTAAAAACTAATTAATTTTTTTTCATTTAGAACACTTGTCTCTGACAAATATTTTATTCACTCCCTTGTCCTGTCGCTGACTGAATCTGACACGTCGGAATCAGCACTCGAACGAGGACTAATTCAATTACGAAATTAAAGATCAAAGCGTCGCCGACCTTTAAGTGAATCCGCACCGACGCACAATGTTCACTCTGCCGTAGCACTCTGATGGCGTGGGAATAAAAAAAATTGTTTTATGTTACGGCACGTGGCAACTAATTAAGGGCAGACAGAATAAGGAAAAGCTTATATATTTCTCTGTGAAAAAATTTATTAGCTCTGAAAAGAAAATACTAATAAGGCAGCAAATTATATAGAATTCTGTAATTCCGTCTCTCACCTAATATTAGCTTCTGGGGTGTTTTGCATGTGCATGAAATTTTGCAAGTATATGATTTCCTTTAATATTTTTAATTTTTCTGGGTTTTAAAGGTACCTGCCCTTATAACATACAGATAAAAGAAATATGTAATGTCATGTGACATATTATTAAAAAGAATTTTAAATTGTGGTATATCTTTCGAAAGATCTTTTGAAATCAAGTTTGGGTTCCATTAGGTTCCATATATATACTGTATACCATGTTCCACGTATATCATGTTCCATGTATATCATGTTCTGTGACAAATCCAACACCCTTTCCAGAATTTATAAAAGTCAAAAATATTAATGTAAATGTTTTACTAGAAGTTTACCAAAACATTACAATAATATGATAGGGATGATTCTATGTCGCCTAGTTGTTAAAAAATCCCCGATTTTTACGAAGGATGTATTTAAGTCGGAATGTAGTTTTACAGAAATACGATGTAATCCTGAAAGTATATGTGTCTTAGTGTGTACAGAACCCTTGTAATGTGAGTTTATTTTGTATTTAGCAGTGATCAATGTATCTCAACTTTTTTAATATTTCCAGTAACTCTCTTTGAATTTGCTTTTTTCGTCGCATTTCTTTAATTGTATTTCCATGGAGAGTGACGAGTATCAAAATGGAAATTATTTATTTGGGAAGTCTTTCAACAGCTTCTTTTATACCTTGTTATCACTCATCTCTTTTCTCTCTGAATTTTATTTTTATCTTTATTAAAAGTGTGTTTATTAAACCGGCCGCCGATTTGCTTGCTCTGTTTTTGCGGACTAAATACTCCGGTACTTGTGTTGTAGGGTAACTACAAGAAGAAGTTTAAGCCAATTTATCACTTGTTCTTGATTTGCGCTTTACATTTCCGCGGGTGATTATAAAACTGCCTTCGAAGGAAAAACAACACTTTTTTAATAAAATTGTTAACATATGTACATACATAGATACGTGAATGTATTTTTAAAGTTTTTAGCGCCGAATGAAAATGTTTAAAATGTATATTGAGTTTCCGGGTATTATCTTTAAATTATTCAAGAGTAAAAGGAGTATCAACTTTGGGAACGTTTAAAAGTACATTTTGTGCATATCCTGGATATAATTATTTTGGGATTCATAATTGAGTATATTTCCAACTTTAAAGTTGGAAAATATAAAAATCAGCCCATATTTTTTTGTATAATTACCATAAAAATTAGAACGAGTGAAAAAGTATACTGCATTCATACCTTTACATATTAACTTGTCTAAGTGGGTTACTGACAAAACGGTAAAATACCAAACTCTGAATTCGACAGTGCTGGGTTCAAATCTCGAAAAGAATCTTTAAGTGATAACTTAGTAATGGGAAGAAAAAAAATTTCTAATTTTTCAGCGCGATCTATAACATTTTCAAAACCCCGGCAAAGGCTGCATTTGCACCTACTTGTGATAAATATTGGCAAAATTATATTAATTTCGCTCAACGTGCCTGCGTTTCAAATTATCTGCCACTATAGCGGAGGCAATGACGGGGTATACCCATATTACTGGAAATGGAAAAGTCTCGAGTGATGGTTGTAAACATAAAGCTATTTATTATCAATTTTAGTATAAAGTACTACTTTGTTCGCTTCATCTCTTACTCATATTCACACTAAAGCTTATAAAAATAATAATTTTTCATTTACATTTCCGATGTGGAATAGCATGTTACGGGGAATATTAGTTTAATCGAGATTATCTTAAAATAATTTTCATTATATTTTTTACCATTATAAATCCTAGATCAAATGTCTGGTTTTCACCTTTGTTTCTATAAAGACCTCTTTCCCTTTCTGATGTTTCCTTTTTAAGATAATAAGTAATTATAAGCATTATATAAAGACTGATAGTGTATGCTTTTGTTTATATCTATGTGTTTTTTTCTAATTCACACGAGTGTGTTTAGTTTGATTTTTTCTTTATCATAGCGTATTTTAATTAGTACTTATTTATTTAAGTAAGAAACTGGCTGCGAGGCAACAGTTTCGTCACACGTATCTGCGTACACTAAAGTTTAAGAATAATGTAGTATCATCTTTCTTACTTCTAATAGAATATGTGTGTAAACACCTAGTAAGGTACTTATGTAAACACATATATTAATATATTATGGTTTCAATACATTATGGTTCTGGCCTGTAAAAAAATGTCACTGAATTAGGTGATAAATAGAGTTGTCTGTGATAATAGAGCTGACTTTAACATTTAAAGGTAACGCTTTCAATCTTTCGGACTAAGTAATTCGAATCTTTAGCATTATATTTTCTTCGTGTCGTCTCTTTGTCTGTAAATTTACGCAGTTGCATTTTTAAAATTGTGTAAATTAGATGTTAAAAGTTAATTAATCTCCAGATTATATGTAGGAGAAATATGTTTATAGTATATGAGCTTAGGTACATATATATATATATATCTATATATATATATATATATATATATATATATATATATACATATATATATATATATACATATATATATATATATACATATATATACATATACATATATATATATATATATATATATATATATATATATATATGTAATAACATAAATAAAAAGAATTTTGAATTTTGTCATTTTGTACACAGTTTATTGCAATTGTGTAATATAATATTAAATAAATATATACACCCGTGTTGGACATAGTTTAAAATAATACATAGTAGAAGGGATCGGATGAAAGTAATGTGGAAAAAAACTGAATTGATTAATTTTTGTACAATGAAAAATACTTCTCTGACAAACATTTTACCCTGTCAGTTTGACAATTATTTTATAATTAATTTTGGTGATCTAACTTGCTCAAATACGTCATTATCGTCGTCCTATCGCTGAGTCAAACTGACACTTCGAAAGCAGCTCCCGAACGAGTAATAATTCAATTGCCGAATTAAAGATAAAATGGTCGCCGACCTTTAGTGAATCCACACCGACGCACAATGTTCACTCAGCGGCGATAGTCTGATGACGGTGGGATTAATGAAAGTTGTTTACGGTGACGGGGTGGCAATTAATTAAGTGTAGACAGAATAAGAAAAAGCTCACTCATGTTTCCCTAAAAACTTCGAAAGTGTTAATATTATATTGAATGAAGAAGATACTTTCTTTAGCTTCTATATTCCACCAAATTAAATTACACCGCTAAATAATGTAATCATTCATTTGTTAAAAAAAATCTAATTAACATTGCTAGTCAAGGGATTAGTTGCCTATGTTTGCTACATCCAAACTTTATATATATATATATATATATATATATATATATATATATATGTGTGTATATATATATATATATATATATATATATATATATATATATATATATATATATATACGAGGATTTCCATTTATTAAGTATTAATGTGCAAACATACTTCGAGAGTTAGGTGTAGTGACTAACGAAAGGGTCATATATTAAAATCGTTCTCGGTCGTGGTAAATTGCAGCGTGAAGTGAACGTATGAAAAAAAATCAGGTTTGCTGGTGACCACACGATAGAAGTGCCAACTTCTAATTTTAACACATAATAATTATATTGATATTATCTATATGATCGATATTAGTTCGGCCAATCAGGAACAATGAGAAATTATTATTTTATAACTCAATGATGTACACGTATTACATTAAATTACTCTCAAATAAAATATCAAACACTCACTGTTATACTCTTGAATTAATACACTGATTGTATACAGTGACACACGCGTATTATATTAAATTATACTAAAATAAAATATTAATAAAAAATTAAAGATAATTCTTAAAACGATGCACTCTGTCTTAGACAGTGAACTAGCTTCAGTGAACAGTGAACTCGCTTCGAAGGGAGCCGAGTTTACCTGTAAGAATGAAACAATATGTTTACGCAAATTGAAATATGTTGGAAGTACTTTAGATTTCAATTTAATTAAATATATGAAAAAGTGCGCCTGGTGGGTCTAAAAACGTAGTTTACTTAGTATTTAAAAAAAAGTGTGCACTGTGCGCCTATAAAAGTAGTTAACACAGCCGATGCCGAAAGGATTCGAGTTTACCCGATTCAGCGTCATCGACGACATCGTGGCTGCCATCAGCGTCAATGACACGAGTATGACGCCTCAGTTTTGTTCACTGCTCAGAAAAAATGCGCATGGTGCACCTAAAGAAGTGTTTCACTTCAACAAGTGCAAACGAATGTAAAAAGATTATTATATGATAATATATTAGAATATATTGTATAATATATTAGAATATATTGTGATAATATAGTGTACAGTCTTTGTTTTAGTTTTGGCATTCCATAGTCAAACACGGAACCTTTGTAATTTCGTAATGGCTATTTGTATCTGTCTGTCACATACTAGTAGTTATTACAGCTATAGACCTGCGTGGATGTAATTTTGCGAGTAGGTTTCATATAATAACATAATTAATAAGTAGTAAAAAAATCCTATTGTTTGATGGTGTCTCCTATTTTTAAGAAATGGAGATAAAAGACAAATGTAGCATACCTCATTTTGTGGGATATGTGAGAGACTGAAGTTTAGGTTCAATTTACCACCTTTAGTTTTTTAGTCTTTTTAGGAAAGGTGAAGGTGAACCCACTTCCTATCTTCAAATAGGACTATGTAAATTATTTTTGAAAAATCTCTAAAATATATTTTGATGAGTACCTTATAATACAAATGAAATTATTTCGAGTAATATACCAACACTAGTTTCAAAATATCAATGAAATTTTAAGTACGTGCGAATAACGCAGATGGAAATTACTTGACGGCTAACTTTGTATCCAAGATAAATTAATAGGAGTTGTTGCAATATGTTTTGCAAGATTTAATTTAAAAAATATTTAGAAGGCAGATCGGTATATCAGGACTAACTGTTTGGATATTAGAATCCTTATTTAGACACCTTGGACCTTTATGGGCATTTGTGAGCACGTCATAAGAATTTATGAAATATGCATAAACGTATAGTTTAAAATTTCATGAAAACTATGGACGGTTAGATTTATGCGTGGTTCTTACGTTTTTATTGTAACTTTTTGGTCTTCTTAAAACGTTACTTAAATTATCATGTCCGATTTTTATGGAATTTGAACTTAATACTTTCATGTGTTTAAAAGATGAAAGTTTTTTATGTTCATGGATTTTTTTAATGAATTCACTGTGTTCTCAAAAGTTCCGGTTAATTTTTGCTACATCACATGTGGATCACACCGACTTGCTTAAAGTATGTAAATCCCTATTAATGGTTATTAGAATTAATTTTGTAGTATGTGGATTATATTGTGTAACAGGGTTATTAGATATCATATCTTTGAAATTATTCGTAATGAAACCAACAAAAGGTTTAAATTTTGACTCCAAAAATATATGATTTTACATTTATTATATAAATTTTAATTACATAACCGAGATACTGATAAGTATAAATATCAAATAAATTCAGCAAAAGTAGAACATGTCGAAAAAGGGACCTTTTGTAATTTCATCAGTGTTTGCCCATATGCCATATTATCATAACTTTCTTAGCTCAAGACTGATTAAGACAAATTTTTGTGTGTGATTGCTTGACCATATAGCAATAAAACAAATTTATACATTTTTCATCATGGACTTTGCGTGACTTAAAATATTTTTTGTTAAGATGTTTCTTTTCCAAAAGTGTTTTATTCATAGCTACTTTTTAACAAGCTGCATCAAATATCTTTAGAAATTAGGAAAACGGTATTTAGTACCGACCGTGACCAAGCTGTTGCATGTGGTAGGTTTTATACCAACTTCACAGAAGAAATAACTACAGCATGACTTTATTGTCAATAATTATGTAAATTTACACACCACTGAATATATACGTAATATGTGAGGCGCTTATAACGTTTGCTTTTTATAGACTGTATTTGCAAATTTATTTATACACAAAACGAATATTAAAGGAAAAACAAAGTAAATAAGGCACGGTCAAGAATGGTTCAAAATAATTAAAATTACTTTGATAAACATCCACTAGCTATATATAAGAGCAGACACTTCTACTCTGATAGAGATTAGAAGAGTTCTTTTACAGATGTTCACTCTTGTCAAAGTGGTCGTGATCGTGGATATCGGCTGCCTGATAATGTAACAATTCTTGCAATGTTTGTCCACTTAGCCCTGTTGGCGTTTTGTGAAAACATACAACCATGAAACCGTACAATGGCTTTACGAGATGGCCAGACCATCACACGGCCTCTCCATCTGCTCAACCCTGAATTATAAGCCGCTTCACGAGTAATTTTTGCATGTGATATGACCAAAGAAATTAAGTGTTCGAATCTACATGGCAGTCGAAAATCTTCCTTTAATGTAAAGTTCTTCGACATTAAGACTTTCGTGCACGTGATATCTGGGTATTCCTTAGTAGACCCTTCCAGCATGACATTTTTAACGCTTGAATCCTTGTTGGTCTTGCTCCCCACAAGAACTGCCCAGAATAATTGAGGAGACTAAATAGCTTTATAAATCGAATATTTATATTTTTGGTTACTGTGTGGTTTTTTTCAGATCTTTAAGAATATATCGCTTCATCTATGAATAAAAAAAGTAATCAAATAATAATATTATTGTATATTGTACTTATTTTATTTACTTAAATCTATACTAACACTACAGAAAAAAGTATGAGTTTATTTTTTGTTTGTTTATTAAGTATAAACACGAAAACTACTCTGTCGATTCCAAAAATTCTATATTAAAAAGTTACATTATTCTAGGTGACATTTATTATGGCTATTAGTTACATTAAAGGGTTAGGGTATTGTAATATTAATAATTTAAACTGGAGAAAAACAGCCAAATTGACAGCTTTCTTAGCTTGCACTTGGTATACCGTTACACACATACAAAAAACATAAGGTAGTATCTTGTATCCTCATGAGATCTAAAAAACTCGACATGCTCTATATCTATCTTTTATGTAAAGTAAGTAATATTTGTGTTTGTGATTAAAAAGCAATAAAAATAACACGACTCTATCTGTTCTGAAGTATTCTTCATACAAATGTTGCGCGAACAAAATCGGGACAGAATGTTAATTCAATTTAAAATAATTATATCTTTACTTACATAAATATTACCAGCCTACCTTTTTCAACAGATAATAGAAAAGGGTAAGAAAGATAAAAACCAGCGTTTTTAAATGACTATGTCTTGAGAAAATAATTTTAAAACTATTCAATAATACTTTTGATTTTAGCGTAGAATTAAGTAATTAGAAATCTTTATATTCAATATTCCTGCTATCTTGATTTCAATATTCACAGAAAATAATATACAGTGTTCTTAAAAGGTTTTGTAAAAATATTTAGCATAATAAAAATACAAAATAAAAAGGGTTGAAAGCTAAGGAACATGGCTCATATATTTGATTTTAGTTGAACATTTATTTACAATAAATTACGGATCAGTTTTCACTTAGTTTTTATTCTCATTGCATTTTTTAAAACGTAATAACAAAACTATCACTTTCTAAACTTTTAGCAAATTATTTTGAAAAGTAGTTAAGTTGAAGAAAAATTCCAAAAACCAATTATAGATTTAAAATAAAATTCTTTTTCTTTTTCAGATCACTTATGCCGGAGTTATAAAGGATAGAGCAAAGAATATTTTTTTTATAGTTTAATATTTATTTGTATATATATATGTGTGTATATATATATATATATATATATATATATATATATATATATGTATATATATATATACATATATATATATATATATATATATATATATATATATATATATATATATATATATATTTGTACATTTTTCTATTACGTTAGTTTTAATATTTTTTAACTTATAAAACGAAAGGAATTGTTGTGTAATATGCTTTTGTAATAATGATCTTGTATGAATAGCATACTGAATTAAATATTATTTTTTTCTAATTTGTGTAGTTTAATTTGTTTGCAATAATTTGCTTGCCATGATAATAGATACATGCGGTCTTGAAATATGTTAATTTGACCGCTTAAATGATATGAAATATCGGCGATGACCGGCATCGCTTATATTTTTAATACCTCTTTGGCATCTGCTGTCTTCCCTTTGGAATGGAAAAAGCTTATATTGTACCCTTACCTAAATTTTTATTACCTACTCAATTCAAGGATTTTCGGCCCACATCTATCCTACCTCTTCTATTCAAAGTCTTTGAACGTATTGTTCATGGATAACTCTTTACTTTCTTTAATGCTTCTAAGTCTATAAATCCACTTCAATCTGGATTTAAAGCTAGTCAGAATACCTCAACTGCCCTTGTTAAGGTTACTGACAGTATACGCTTGACAATGGATAATACCCAAGTGACTGTCTTTGTGCTTCTTGGTTTCAACAGTGCGTTCAACTCTATTGACTTCGATATTTTTCTTGCCCGCTTGAAATATATTAATATATTCCAACATTCACTTGAGTCGTTTAGTTCATACCTTCATGGACGCAGGCAATGTGTTAAGTTGTCAGATACATATTCTGAGTGGACTGATCTTACAGCTGATGTACCTCAAAGTGGAGTTCTATCTTCTCTCCTTTTCTCAGTATTTATTGATTATGTTGTTAAGAATATTAGTAGCAATTATCATCTCTATGCTGATGATCTACAAATCTATGAGCATTCGGATTTCTATTCCTTATCAAAAGCCATCGATATCCTTAATCGAGACCTCGCTTCAATTGGTCAGTGGTATCATGAAATGGGTCTTTTGATTAACCAAAATAAGTCCCGTACTATCATCATTGGTAGGCAAAAACTAATTTCTAAAGTGGACCAACCTAGTTTACCAAAATTTTTGTTAAATATTATAATAATATATATAATACCTCAATTGTTAAAAACCTGGGCATATTGATTGATCGAAATCATAATTACTCATTTACTACTTTTTAAGTTGGCGCCCTCAAGTTAGTGTTGTTAGTCGTCGTGTTTGTAACAGGATACACTCTTTGAAACGTCTTCAAAATTTTCTACTTTTTTTCTTTGTCAAACACTCCTATCACCACTAATCGATTATGGAAATGTGTACTATCCTGATCATAATGAAGAATATTTGTACAAGTTGGAATGTCTTCCAAATTTATGCATCCGGTACATCTTCGGCCGGTACACTTCTCAAACGGCTCAAGATCCGTGATCGATGCCAACTTCATATACTTACACTTCTTTTTAATATATTAAAAATCCTCAAAGCCCAAATTATCTTACCGGAAATTTTAAAGATTTATCCGCTCATGGCTTTGGGCTACAATCTGAAAGTTCACTCACCCAACTTATTCCTAAACATACCTCTACCTCTTACGAAAGATCCTTCACAGTGTAAGCAGCAAAAATTTGAAATCACCTCCTGACACCAGGAAATCACATCCCTAAATATTTTAAAAAATCGAGTGAAAAAGTCCTGCCTCTGCTGAAACCTTTTCCTTTGTGCCCTTGTCCTTTCTTGTCTTTCCCAGCTCAAATCTTGTCAATAGTTTGTATTAATTATAGTTTTGTATTTCTTAATTTTTTTGTGCAATATACTATATTTAATTGTCACATGAAATATAATTTAAATAGCAATATTATTCGACAATGTTTAAAAAAAAATTGTAAGTATTTCACAATGGTACTCAAAAATTTAAGGGTGTAGACAAGCATTTGAGCCTAAGTTTGAGGGAGCCTATGAAGCACACAATATTCATTTTCATTTATATATGTCACTCGATTCATTTTCACACGTCAGTTTGGTAGTATTTAAGAAAACAAGTAATGTGCATTATTCATTTATTTCAGGATCAAATGATTTTATAAACCCGTATCACCTCTTGCTCATACTTACAAAAATTTGTATACACGATTACAAATATTTATCTAGACTTTCATTTAAAAATCAAAACAAAGTGATTGAATACATCGGCACTGAGGTTTCAAAGTCCCTGTGCATACAACTTGAATCTCCAGGTTTATTATTTCTTTATATAATTATTTTGGTAAAGTTGCAGATTTAGGTTTTGGTAGTGTTAGAGAAATTGAGGACTATAATTTATTGACATTAAATTTCATTATTTATGTCATAAAACAATAATTATGAAAACGTTGATTATATTCTAAATAATACTACATTTACCGAAGTAAAAATCACATTAATAAGATTTTGTACTCTCACATTTTATTCATAGTTTTATTTTTAATATACAAAATAAATAATATCCTTAAAAATATGCCAACAGCTTTACTAATGCTAAACGGTTAGGTGTTAAAAAATGCAAAAAAAGACATAGCAATGGTTTTTAAAAACTTAAAGTGAATAAATTCGGGGATTTATTTTATAAAGTTAGAGAAAAAAAGAATTCATTATTTAGTACGGAACCGTATTTGAAATAATTGTCTTTGTTTGACAAATAATTACCCAAAAATTTTCGGTAATATAATTTCGCTCAAATATATCATTATCCATGTTCTGTCGCAGATTCAATCTTACACGCGGGAAGCAGCTACCGAACTAGAATTAATTCAATTAGGGAATTAAAGATTAAAGCGTTGCCGATCTTCGAGTGAATCCGCACCGACGCACAATGTTCACTCAGTCGCGGAACTCTGATGACGTAAGGAGTAATAAAAGTTGTTTTCCGTTACTACATGTGGTAACTAATTAAGGGCAGACAGAATAAAGAAAAAATTACTTATTTCTCCGTGAAAAAAATTATTTTAGTTCTGGCAAAAGAAAATACTAACAAAAGAGGACATTATATTGAATTGAAGAAGAGAATTTCTTTAAGTTTTACATATTACTGACTAAGTTTATGTTGCTACAATTAAATGAAACTACGTTATGTAGTATTATTTCTACTTTCTTTAATTTCTTTACCACGACCTAGGTAACGAAACCTATTATATTACAAATCTTAGTATTACAAATCTTCAGGTGGAATATTAGCAAAAATCTTCGCTAATATTTTACCTGAAGATGTTGTAATACAACGAAACTTAGGTCGTGGTAAAGAAATTAAAGAACGTAGAAATAATACTACATAACGTAGTTTCATTTAATTGTGAAAATTAATTTCTACAAAATTAACGCCAAATATATTCAATATTTATGTTGCTAATTAACATTAATATCCCCATTCACTTGCTAAAAAAATAATGAAGTACTAATTAGGTTTTCATCTTGGAAAGTGTCGTACTTATGTATATCTATTTACGATATATACGACTATATTCATTTATAGATATTTGGTGTGAAAATATACTTAGCAAATTTGTTGCTTGAAGATTAATATTTAATGACTAACTAAAGCGTCATATATTAAAATCGTTGTCCGTCATGGTAAACGCTAACTTATAGTGAATATAAAAACAGAAAGCAAAACGAGAACTAGAAAATTCACTGGGTGACAAAATATTCTGGTTTTTATTTTAGTTATAATGTTTCATATTCAAACAAGGAACTCTTATGATTTCTATATGCATTGTGTGCCTCTGTTCATTTGTCACCTTCGTAGTACTTCGCCTGTACCTTCGTACTTTCAGATCTAGAGCTACATGTATATAATTTTCAAAAAGCAGGACAAAGATTCGAGTTAAAATGCAGTAAAAAAAATATTTTTAGGGTATTTACCCAGATTGAAAAGTGCAGGTGGAAAAAATTTATGGAAGAACCTGGAAAAATGCTGAAAATTTTAAAATGAAAAATGTTTTGGTGATGTTTTAAAATTAATCTATCAGATTATCTGACAGGTGAAATTATGACACTATTAAGTATGCGAAACTAACGCAGATGTGAATTACTGGAAGAGTGGGTTTGAGGGTGTATGTAAGATAAATTAATATGAACTGTTATAATATACTTTGAAATGTTTAATTTTTAATAAATAAAAGACTGCTAGATTTTTAATCAGTCATCGTATATCTCTATGCGTGCCTATGAGAATAATATATAAAATGTAACTTTCAATATTTCCGGAAAGAGTATATGGAACTTTTAAGACATTTCGGTAAAAACATTGGTAGTAAATTTAAAAAGTATATTATATGTTTCTTTGAGTGTTATTATTTGAAAATAAAATTGTTGTAAAATTGCTTTAACGTACTTGTAAAAAAATTAGTATAAAATTGCTTTAATATGAAATATCGTTCAATACCAAATTAAAAAGAAGAAACAAAGGTGTCGAAAACTGCACCATTTTTTGCGAAAACATCAATCGTGTATGGCACATTGAATTAAATAAGTTATCTGTTTTTAATTACTTAATTAATTTGTAATCTATATTTATTGTATACAGGTATTGGTATGAGAAACAGAAATATCAAACTGATCGGCCAAAAATGGCGGGTTCATTTTGTGCTAGCACAGTTTGTGAAGTCCGGCCACCACAAATAATAGTGATGCCATAAACTGTCATGCTTCCTCTTTAAAACGAGATCAAGATAAAGGTGGTGTTTCTACCCATAGCCGAGTTATTGAAGTTTGAAGTTATTTTTAAAGAAACTGTCATTCATTTAGGCGCGAATATCTTCCTACTCCTGGCATAGATTTTAAAGAGGTTCTTTCGTTAAAAGATAAAATATTGTGAAATAGGATAGTTTCTTAGGCATTATCTATAGATACCGCCAGTAATATTATTAATGTTAATACTAAAAGGCAAAAGTGTAACTATTTTATAGTAATAGTGTATATGTATATATATGTTAAGTTTGTCACTTTTAGATACGTTATTTAAAAAAAAGTTTAAAATATTTCTTTCTCTCATAGCTTCCGGACGATACAACTTTACAAAGATTAGCGCTCCAAACGCAATTACACCAAATTCGAAATAATAAATAAACTAGGAATATGTTTGTGAATAATGAAGAGAATAACAAGAGATAACATTTTTTTTTACTGCGAAACATTTGTCGCGAGACAGTCGCGTAACGGCCGAAACAATTTCATTCATTCAATTACTTCGGCTCTGTCCTTGAAAAGAAAGCCGATTTTAGCAGTTATTTGTCAAATCTTCACCTTCGTTGCTAAGGCTTAAATTATATTTTAATTACTAGGGAATCTATTATAATAAAAATCAAAGGTCTCGACTGCAACAAAGGCGTTGCGCTCAACGTGATTTCTCCAGTTTTTTATAAAAAAGTGTTGTAACGACTGGAATTTCCTTCAAAATATTGAAATATTGAATCCATGTAATGTTTAAGCTTTCGTTACTTCATCCCCATATAGTTATTCCAGTTTGAGACACATGCATGTTAAATAATTTCGTTAAGCCAATGCTTCATGTGGACATCTGTGTTAATTTTTAGTTAAATCCATAATATTTTTTGTTACTACCTCTTTATATACATAAAAATAGGACGACTTTTTTTCTCAGATCCCTTCTCCTGCTCTACAGTAGGTAAATTAAAATGGTATTGAAGTTCTCTTCACTATTTTTCATTTCCTGAGTAGCGTTTGCAAAATATGACGTTTCATAATGATTTACAACATATTAAATATTGTCTACTTTTTAAAAAAAATAAACGCTTTTATTTTTACACCCGGAGTGATACCGAGATGCTGGCGTCTGCATATCAATCCAAAAAATATACACAAATGTGGATATGAAAATTAAAAGTTGTTAATTTATTTAATTATTCGAATTATTAATTTTTGCTAGTAATAATATATAGACGAAGTTGAAAAATGTTGACACTTGCAATTCCAACGAAGTCAAATCGTTGCAAGTAACAAAATGGGTTGAATACTTGTAAACAAGTATTTAAATTTGATTCGTATTTTTTTCGTATTTCAATGTTTGTATTCAGAACAAAATATGTGAATGAATATTTTATTTCTATACACGTCCTCTTTTCTTTGTCAATACGAACTATTTATTAACCTGAAACAAAATCGTTTTAAATAACAAAATGCATTTGTACATATTTAAACAAACAAATAGGTGACTTTGATGAGTATTTCGTTTTGTATTTTAATTTTGCTATTCTCGTTACAAATAACAAATATGTGATTTGATAAGTATTTTTTTCGTACTTTTATGTTCGTATTCAGATAAAATAAGTAAATGAATATTTTACTACTATGCACGTCCTCTTTCCTTTGTTGGTACAAACTATTTATTGCCATAAAACCAAATCATCGCAAATAACAAAATGTGTTAAATAAAGAAGCAATATGTAACTTAAATGAGTAATTTTTATGGTATTTTGGAATACTATATGTTAGTTAATATTTTACTACTTTGCACATCCTCTAATGGTAATATATTGGTAGCATCTTTAATTTTAAAAGCTCTTTTTCGCAGTAGGATGCCAAAAAACTTTCATTCAGTTTTCAGAACACGGCACGATATAATCTCTACAAAGCCGCAAATGGACAATAGGCGATGATATTCAAATGGTACAACTACATGTATATGGATACATAACTTCTCATTTTGATCCACGGATGAAAACTATGTTTGAATTGTGTAGGAAATCTAAGTTATCTTATGCATTTGTCTTTGTTTGACGATATAAGAATTGACTATGTCACAAGCTTAAAAATAACACTTTTATAGAGCATTATTTTTTATTGACAATAAGACAATAGAGAAACTTTTACTTTTATATGAAAATTTAAGTTATTTTTTATGATAGTTTGTTTATGTTATTTCTAGGAAATGAAAAAAATCCACGTGCTTAAAATATAGCTTTTAGAATTTCAAGTCATTCGTTGCCTTTCAGATAAATAAGTTTTAAGTCTATTTACGGTGATTTCATAAAAAACTATGGAAAAATACGAAGATAAAACTAGATTCGGCCGTGTTCCATATATTTTAGCAAACTTCTGGAAATCTACAAACGTATTGCTATTAATATAATAGAGATACTGAAAGATTAATTAAAAACATATATTTTTTTTATAAATGAAAAATTAAGTAGAATCTTGGAATGGTCGCCTCTTTCGTGTAAATAAAAAACATTTAAAAAAACATGAACGTCAGAACAGACTGAAAAGAAATAGGTATTAAGAAAATCTCAAGATATACGATACCCATAAAATCGATTCTCTTTTATGTTTGTTCTTAATTTTGTGTGGTTTCTTAATATTCTCAAAATGTGTATATTTTCTTATTTATATATTCCTTTTTTTAATATATGTAACTTTTAAGTATATGCCATTTATTCGCATCGACTCATTTTAAAACTCGGTCGTAAAGTAATATGAACTCCTTAAAAAAGTTATACAGTAGAATTTAGCAGAATTATTACATGTTAAATGTCAACAAATTCTAATTATAACGTCTATTTTTTACTTACTATTGATATATTCATACGTGAGATACAGAAAAACTTACAAAAATATGAGAGTAAAAAAGTTGCTAGGAAATTTTGTAATAGAGGAATTTAAATAATTTAATCAAAGTAAGACTTGAATGCAAACAGTTACAGTTGGATTGTAGTCAGAATAAAACTTTTTTTCTGTTGTGAATTGCTTCATTATACCGTTCTTTCTAACTTGTTATTGACACGTTTACACGTTAGAGACTGGAAAACATAACAGACAATGAAATTTAAGGAAGTTGCCTAATATTTTTTTAATAAAAGACTTTAACAAAATAACAAAAACAGAAGACTTTAAAAAATTTACAATTGGATTCATTATAAACTTATCACAGTCAGAATCAAACTTGCAAATAAATTAAATAATTTGAATTGTCGAATCTTTACATTTGATAAAAAAATGCAAAAATATTTCATTATTTATTTATATCACAAGAAAATTACTTGTTTTATCAGTAACACGATGTTTCTTTAAATAAATCGATAAAGGTCTTATTGATAAAAAAAAACAAAATACTCTTTAGAAATATTTATCAGAAATAAACAGGGAATCACCTAATTATACCATGATTTTTTATGTAATAAATCGAACAGGATAAGACTAAATTCGGCTCTACCCAGTACCGAGAAAGAAATTTTAATCTTCGAAACATTGGGGTCAAAATTTATATTTTAACTCGTGTGGTTGTGAATGAAATAATTAATTATATACCTTCAAATTGCGGGAGCACTAGGCTATTGACATTAAGTTCCAGTTAAACGGAATAAAACAACGAGGAAAATCGAATAAAGTAAAAAAAAATACGAAACCTGGTTTAGCCTTCTTTCAAGTGAATAGATAAGGATTTTATGTACTAGTTGAATAATAATTTTCATTCAATTATCTCTCCAAACCAAGGGTTTTCCAATCAATTAAGTTGAGACCATTTCGGAGCCATAGCCCGGCGCAAATTGAATGCACTTGACTGTGCTATCTCCTTACTGCAATTTATTACGTGATTGCCGATAGAGATTTGATAAATTACCGAGTTTCGGTCGAGCTGCACTGGTTTCCTTCAGCGCGTGATTTACCTAAATTACCAAGAAAACGATGGTTATTAGTTATTACTCGTTTCGAAGGTATTTGCTAAAATATCAATGAAGTATTCGGCCGAAATTGCCTTGCCAAAGACCCAATTTTTAATAATATATTTATTTCATAGTTAATGCCTTTATGAATACTTTGTGTATTGAAATGACTATGGAAATCGTATCTAAAATACGACCGCAGTTCTAATAAATTTAATTAAAAATTAAATTAAAGTCTCTTATTTGTTAAGTAAATTTGTTTACGGTATTGTACTAACAATACTCATTAAATTTCACTAGGCGTTGTAAGAAATATCACGTATGGAGTTTTTAAAAATAAAAGCGGGTGGTGCTTTAATAGGTTAGGAAATCCAGGTTAGGTTTTTTTAACAGGTTAGGAAATTAGATTTACGCACTTAAATAAAGGTTGATAAATTACATGCTAGAGCAAATAGGTGTGAATATACGTACTATAATTATGCTACAATTATTTATTAACGTGTACTTAGACGTACATAGTTGATACATATGGCGGACTACTTGCTACGAGGGAAATCTTTTAACTCCAACCAAGCTAATTGACGTGTGTATATATATATATATATATATATATATATATATATATATACATATATATATATACATATATATATATATATATATATATATATATATATATATATATATATATATATGTATATATTTATGTGTATGTATATTTATATATTTGCCTTCTAATATACATTTGTGTTATACGAAAGAAATAGATTTCATAACTAGGTAAGTCCAAACGTTTTCAAATAATTCGATAATTTTTTACTTACCATCATGAATATATTTCTAAACAACTGTTAATATAGAAATGTCCAAAGATATTTGACATCATGTTTACAATTTCAATAATAACTAAAACGTCACCAAATATACGAAATAGTTTCACTCTTTAACTATTTCTATTTTGAACTTAAAAAGACAGAATAAGTGGCATTTTCATGAGTACTTTTTTGGGATACCTTAGTTTCATTCAACGGACGGTACGTGAGGGAGTCTTCGATATCGCATAATTTTTGGTACGAAACCCTTACAACAAGCTTCAATTAAAGAGTCAATAGTTAGACAAAAAATAATACACATTTAACACCGAAATAAACATCAATTACCCACGATATGCGTCTCTATGTAGCCGACAATTTACAGCAGCTAGGTAGCTGAGCATTATTTCATTAAAATTTCTGTGCTCCATTGTTTACGAAGTAGAGTATATAAGTCAAGACCAGTTAGAAACTACGAAACGTTTAACTACTATACCTGGCGCAAGAGAACAATAGATGGGTAGAGAAGTCTCTTAAGCTCTTTTTCCACAGCGTACTAGTTACTGGAATCTTGCAGTAAATAGATGTTGCTGAGTTTGTCACCTTGGAATGCGTTCTACTAGTGGTTTCTGAAATATATTTATTCACTACCGTAGAGTTTCGTTTAGTATATTCATAATTTATGATTTGCCCATTAAAGTTTTAAACAAGGTTTGGGAAAATGTAAATAAATAAAATGCTACTATTTTATGAAAATGAGGGAAATGAGGAAGAATCATGTGTTAATCATATATTAATTGTAACTTACTTGCAAGAAGCACAAATATACAGTGGTAAGACAATTCCGAAATGGGTAACTATCTTGAAAAGTTTCCATTAATATCGACTTTTACATTGTTAGAACCAGTTTATTAGTTATTTAGATGAAAAAGTTTTCTTTTCCAGGGGTATATATGGTATATATAGTTGAGAATGACGATGAGTCTTCATATGTAATGAAGAATGAATATAATTAACATCTATCTTATACAATTTCTTCTTATGTACGTATAGCAATGTTAAAACACATTTCTCCTAGGTTTTCACAAACAGAATCTCGGTATTGAAGTTTCTGAATCAAATTTTCACTATCCCGTCGGAAAGTATATATTTGGGGTTGTCTTTTCTTCACAACCCAGGTGGTACTAATAAAGTACCGGGGATGATACCCGGTATTTTATGAGTGATTTAATGTTGATTTATAACTTTTTCTTTAGTGCACTTGAAACAAGAAACTTGGCGATATGGCTATGAACCGAGCCAACTTTGGTCTATTTCGTGGGTTGGCTAATAAGAAATGAATGATCTATCTCTACGCATTTAAAATTTCTTTGATTAATTAGACTGTTTTTAAATTAAATCATATTCCATGTTCGCTGGCCGAATCTGATCTATTTTGGAGGTATAGCCAATGATTTATATTAAGAATTTGTAACTTTTGAACGGTCGGTAAAGGTAAAAGGTAATTAATTTTGCAAATACAGTCAACGTAATCACAAATGTTTATCTACCAATACGTTACTTATTCTAATTAATTGTTTTAAAGGGTTATACTTTTTTATTTATTTAGAAAACTAAATTATTCTCGGCTTTGCCAAAACTTGTAGAGATGTGAAAGCATTAAACTATCCATAATAAATCGTTGAAAACCAAAGTCTTAGAGTGGATTATTTCAGTAAAATGCGATATAATTTATGGACGGGTTTCTTCTTATTTTTATATTTAATACCTAAATTTGATGCAGATTTATTAATTGTGAGCCTATAATGTGGATAAAATTATATTCTACATAATGTGTGATTAGAAAAAGATGCTAATACAAGTTTGTGACACTATATGTGAAGTAACTCGAAAAAAATGCATATCATAAGATCCTTTAATACGCGCGCCATTTAAACTGTTAAACTTAAATATTATTAAACAGCATTTAGCAATATTTCTAACTGTTTTATTTCAGTTAACGTAAGTTAAGACTTTTTCCGGCAGCTTTAAGGTGTAAGAAGTTTACTATTGGTTTCATTTTTAATTAATCGATACAAAAATAAAAACAAATTAGTCGGGATTATTATATTTCTACCAATTAAGTAATTCTACGTAGATTTTGGAGGGCGTTATAGTTTTAGTAAAAGCATTCACTTTGTATCATTTATTTCTAATACTGATTGTTGAAAAAACTTAATACATCTGATTTAAATATTAATATGTTAAAATTGTCAACAGTAAAAGGTATAAGTAATTCGAAGAAGAAGTATGTCACCATTTATAAATTCAGACTTGTTATGCAAATATTGACAGTTTTTTAAAATAATAAAAATGATGATTTCCCAAAATTCCACTAATACACACAATTAAAAGTAACAATATTTAATTATAATATGTTTTCGAACAATATATATATATATATATATATATATATATATATATCAGTTTTAATTGTAATTAGCTTTGTTTTAATTATAATTAATTACCAGTTTGTTTGGAATCAATCGGGAATATTTTTACAAAATTTAGTCTTTAGTTGTTAAATGAAATCTTTTCGAAACAACACAGGAATAAGTGGTTAGATAATTGACCATCTTTCCCAAAAACATTAATAGTTTTTTGGAAGTAGAAATTAAAAATTTGTATAATTAAATATTACGGCTTTTTATAGAAGTAGAATTTGGTGGTAAGGATAAGAACACAATTCCAGTGACAATTATTTAAAGACGCGCTAAAGAGCAAGCGAACCCACAACGCGTTATTGGCTTATTTGTTTTACATAATTGTATTAATCTTTAGATTTTTGAAGCTCCAGGCTTTTCTCTTGTTTAATTTCTGTTATAATTATGGTGATTTGGTTCTAATTATGTAAAAACATTTTATCAATGGCCACAACTTTGATTAATTTTATATTTGTTTCTTTTATATAATTACAGAGTTTTCGTCTTTGATTCTCCAATTTTAAACGTTAAATTTTATTTCTTCTCTTCTATTCCATACAAACTATTTACATTCATATCCACTCTAACTTTTTATTCTTATTATATTTAATTTAGAATGCCATGTAGGAAACAATTTCGAACATGAATTTTATAATATTTATTTCATTTGAATTAATTTTCGCGACATTTACTTAAACCAAAATGTTCCAAGGACATATTATTAAATCAAATGATCGAAAAATTTCGCGCGCATAAAAAAGAACTAACAGTAAAATGTAAGACATGTTGAATGAAAAAAACATTAAATCGAACATGGAAAACTGCAATAATGTGACAAAGTCAAGGAATTTTATATATATAATAACGATAAGTTATTTGTTATAAGGGACGCAAGACGGCATTACCTTCGCAAGAAGCAATAAAGTTAACCTCGACTTGTGGCGAACTTGGCGTGGGATCCCGTCAAATTACAGGAGCGCGTGACTCGCCCAACAACGATACGAGAGCACAAACTTGCAACTCTCGCTAATTGGTAAGCTACATTTGTGTAAACCGCATTTTCCGTAGAAACATTTGAACTTTTGCTAAAGCATGCAATGATGACAAATTTAGTTATTTTGGCTGATTATAGTTTTCTAAGTTATTTGTAAGTACTTTTGTGAATAGTAATAACATAACAAAAAAAATGTTGTTATAAAATTTGGATTAGACGACTAGTTAACTAATTAATTTTAGTTATAGCCAAGTAAAGACCAATGATTTTTACACTTTTAAGTTGCGTTATCATTCTGACGAAAATAATATATATACACATATATATTTATATATATATATATATATATATATATATATATATATATATATATATATTGTTATCAATTTATATTCAAAATATGTTAGCTGGTCCTTTTAGTGTTTCGTCTCCTAAAGTTAGGAATCGAATCATGTTTTTCTGTTAATGTAGTCTGCTCATCCTTTTGTCTATTTGTCTTCCAGGAGCTTCTAACTTCCAAACGAAATAAGATAAGAAATTAAAATCCGCACATGACATATTGTTTCTTGAGCCAAAAGTGGAAATGTTGTTTCGAATGTTTTAAATGTTATTTCTATGGGTTTATGAATGTGTAGAGGAAAAACAGTAACAAAGGAGGCTTCTCTCATTAAGATTTTCGTGAGGTCCCGAAAATAAATTTTCAGGTAACTTAGAAGAAATTCTTCCACATATGAGCATGTGGATCATCTCTAGGAAGAAATATATGAAGAATACAAATTCGTTTTGTTTTATTTCCTTCTCACTCAAAAGCAGTTCTATGGGACACCACATTTGCCATTTTTAAAACCTATCTTAAAATTTAATTTGACAGGAACTTTAGCCTTTAAACTTTCTCAGAACTTCAGCAAGAATTTTGGCTCAAATATTTCTCTTCTCCGGTGGTCAAACAACAAATACTTCAACTAAAAATCTAAATAAAAAACTGTAAAAAGTTATAAACAAAAATGTATATATTTAACCGAATAATTCTAATCGATAATGGAAAGAATGACTTCGAATTGATAAAGGAAAGAACGAATATTGATCACTAGTATGCCATAGTATATAGGCAAAATGTTCTGAAACATATGTATTTCAATTGAAACGTGACCTTCGTATCATATTGAATATAGCCATTTTGTTTGAATTTTTGACAGAATAGCCAACTTGGCTATTCTGATCCATATTTCCATTACTGTAACGGCAGAACATTTCAACGAATTTGTAACTTTATTAAATTAATTAATTTTATTAGGGGTTTAGTAATTTGTTTCATAACTTAGATGTGGACACACATACGTAAATATATTAACACATATTTTGTTTATATACATACTTTCTTTAACAAATACCTTCTAAAATAGCTAATAATAGTAAAAGTGAGTATGACGAAATTAAATATTATATTTTCATGAGCAATAACGGATTAACGGAAATTAATTGAAGTATGCGGGGTGCATTTTTGTGCAATATAGTTTCCTTGAGTAAAGAAAAGAAGGATTAAAATGATTAATGGGAATATAGGGCTATTATTATATTATCGAGTGCAAGACCAAAAATGCGTCAAACAGTTTTTATTAATCAGGTAAATGAAAACAATTCATAACATGATATGGAATGCATTTACCTACAGGCCTGTTTTATAATATAAAAAGGACGCATAAATTAAATCTATATTTTCAGTTTCCTCGTAAATATAAGGACAAAAAGTTAAGAAAAGAATTGTGTAGAGTTTTCGATGTACATGCTGTAGACGAAATAATTAATAGAACATTACGTAAAATGCCCGGGTAATATGAAAAATTCTCTAAATGGGCAAGCGATATTATAACAAACACTGACCGTATTAGAATGACCCGGTTTTATGAATAATGTCTATCGTTTATTGGATCTAATAATAAAAATATGTATTTTGTTATAACCTTTTATAATTATCAAAAAATGTAATAAAATCTAATTTAACCTAACGCTACTTCATGTAACTTAACCTAACTTAGCATAATCTAATATTACCTAATCTGACCTAACCTAAACTAGTTTAACTTAGCCTTAACTGATCTAACCTAACATAATCTGATTTAACATAACCAAACTTGACTTAACATGACCTAACTTAATTTAATATGATCTGACAACCAAATCTTACCTAACCTAAACTGACCCATACTAAATTAAATTTGTCCCTGCTTCATACACTGCATATTTTACTAAAAAACTTGATTTAATCAAAGTGCGCATTTGTTTCTTAGCAATATTTATTTTGTCCACGATACTGTCATAAATAATGCCCCGACACTGTGATAAATAATTAAGTTAGAAATTTTATTAATTGCATTGCACGATTCGACTTGACATTATTCACATTTATATAACATATAACACCTTAATTAATCATTTGGTCTACCAAATATAAAATAAATTATAAAATTAGTGAGCTGATTTATGGAGAAAAATCGTTAGGTAATAATAGTAAAAACCTACACCAATACAAGGTCAAATATCATACACATACATAATATTTTGCTTACGGCTCACATGTTTGAAATACCACATGTGTGTTTATATTATTTGATCGCTTCTGTAATAATTAAAATGAAAATATGTGTTCAATATTCGTTTAGTAAACAGTTTCATTTATTTTACCTCATTAAAATTACGTCGATACAACAATAACAAATATAAATATTATTACAGTGTTAATTGGGATTTCAGTTTAAAATTAACTTTGTAAACGTAAACTTTCCTAAAATATGTAAATGCGCTCTCGATTTTAGTGTTGAATATTATCGAGTCTGTCTTTGATAGGCGTAAAATTGTCGTAAATTTTGCGTATACTTTTTTGGTTTTGTTACTTACAACTTTTTACTATTTCCTATTTACTTCTATTTAGTATTTTTTGTACAAATACAGGATGCTAGAATAGAGAATACCTACATAATGAAGTTTATAAGATAGACTTTGTAACAAATTTTTTGGTCCATTCAATTATTTTTTACAGAAAAATAAAAAAAAGGGTTTGTACTTTTAAAGTGTACTTTTCAGTCACATTTTATATACACAAGTAGAAAATAAATTTTTTCTACCCCCTTTTTACATATACGAAATAAAGTTTTAAGTTACTTTCAAAACCATTTATAATTTTGAACCCACAAACAACATGTTATGTGCAAATTTCAAATCCTTATCTTATTTCACTTACTGAACCTATTTTTGAAAACGTTTAGTCTAATTTAGACTTTTGTATACTGGGTTTACTTTTTGGTCAGTAACGGAATTTTAAGGAACGATTAAGGCTCGGCAAGAGAACATAATTTTTTCTAACTTTTCCTAACATTCCCACTTTAATAAAACACACGAATATTAGGAGAACTTAAAAAAAATTATAATTTTTTTCCACTATATGATTAAAGTGCAGATTCTTAATCGTTCCTTAAAATTCTGTCACTGATCGAAAGGTAATCCAGTATTTTGTATATGCTCATTATTATAAATTACAGATAGTAAAATTTTGTCACATTTCCACAAGTATTGGTAATATATGAAATAAAAGACATTCGAAGAATTATTTGTTTTCACACAACTTAGTTTAAAAATCACTTCTCGAATAATTATTGTGATGCATGATGATAGCAGTACACAGCTTATGTTAATTAAAAGGTTTTTAAATATTGAATATATTTGGCGTTAATTTTGTAGAAATTCATTATTCAAAAATAAATGAAACTACGTGATGTAGTATTATTTCTACTTTCTTTAATTTCTTTACCACGGCCTAGGTTTCGTTGTACTACAACATCTTCAGGTGGGATATTAGCAAAAATTCATCTTTGCTAATATCCCACCTGTATAACCACCTATATAAAAACTATCGTTAATACCTTAAGAAAAACCTCTTAAAATTAAATGAAACTACGTGATGTATTATTATTTATATATTTATGTAGTATTATTTATATATTATTTATATATATATATATATATATATATTTTTTTTTTTGAATGAACAATTTATAAACGAAGAAAATGTTTTTTTTAAAAGTAGTCTAAACAAATAACGATTGGTGCATATCGAATGAGTTGCTCAATATCCATGATTAAATTGTCCTACCAAATACTAACCTTTACCAGCCGTTCAAAAGTTGCAAAGTCGTACTGAAAATCGTTAAATATAACTTCGAAATGGATTGGATTCGACCAGTGAACACTAACTAAAGCACATAGGCTACAGTTAATTTAAAAAACTAGGATTTTTAATTATAAATACGTAGAAGTCGTACAGCATTTTACTGCTACGGATAAGGTATTTAAATATTGAATACTATAGTTATATATTGAAATAGGATGAATTTTTACTACAAATTAATTATTACTTTTTTAATATTTAAGCCTCAAAAATAACACACTCATCGAGAACATATCTCAAATACAAACGCGTACAAGCGATCGTTAACCCAATTGTATCAAATATAACTGCAAAGGAATATATATTTGATGCAAGCAACTGTTAAAATGGCCTAAAAATATGTGAGTGAAAGCGGAAGTCAATATTTTAAGAAAATTCCCAGTGCGTTTTCGCTTTTCTGCCGGTAGTGAATAAAAACATTTCATAAACCACTAATTGACCGCGTTAAAATTTGGCAGAATTAGTAACACTGATTTATTCCCAGGACTCGGGTAATTAGATCACGTCAGAATAGGCTGACCTATGTAGAAAAAGAGCTTAATAGCTCGCTCCAACCGTCTCTCGTTCTTTATGCTGAGTAATTAAACTTTTCATGAGCATACTCTACTTTTCGACTGGTATTAACGTTAATAGCTTACTTGTTTATCAAGAAGAATAGAAGTTTTAATGAAATAATACAAGTTACCGGATTGATTGCAAACGTCGGATTTGAATGGTCGGAAAGGATAGGAAATCGATTTGAATTTTTTTATTATATATATATATATATATATATATATATATATATATATATATATATATATATATATATATATATATTATATTTCATTATGACTCTTTACTTCCTGATGTGCCACTGTTTCAAATTAATGTATTTTCAGGTTTTCAATTCATTTCAAATAAGGCATGTGACTTTTTCAAATTATACATCTTTGGGCGCATATTGAAAAATGATTAGTGTAAAATTTTACGATACTCTCACACAGCGCAACAAAAATCGACAGGATGAAGTTGCTCATTAAACACACATGTAGTGACTGATTCTATATTCACGATAGTTATTGGGGTATTTGTACAAAACTCGAGTCTTATATTCATACAAATCTAAGGTATATCTGTGCTTTTATATATTTTTTAGTATTTTAAATTTAATAGCAGTTCATATTATAAATGATGTCATTAATTTCCTTTGATATTGGCGTTGTAGTTAAGTTTTAAAAAATCTATATCATATTTAAAACTTTGATCTGCCATTTATGTGTGAGGCATACTAAATGAAATCTCTAGAGAAGAGTCATCCTTTTGTATTCAGACTGTACTTTTTGACTGGCCTCGGCGTTTATAATCCTCTTCTCCAACAAGGATATTAAAGCCAATTCTAACCTTGCATATTAGGTAGTATTTTTTGTGATAGCTTGTTACCATATTAGTGTTTCTTCCCTAATAACGCAAGTTATTAAAAAAAATATGTACATTCCCTCGGTGATACTTTTTTAAATATAACGTCTGAATATTTCTTTTAAAATAAGTGAAAATACTAATAAAAAAATGTTATAATCATTTTTTTCAAATTTATTTTTTCCATTCATAAAAAAACACACCTATTTCCAGATTGATTTAAATATGCTGACAGTGTTCGAGCACAAAAGACAAGTAGTTTTAAGATATAAACCACAACGAATAAAAAAGAAACCGGAATTAAATTGACTTTGCCTAACGATTTATTGCCAAGCAAGTTCATAATCGTATTTATAAGGCGGTCTATATATTAAGCACTGATATTTAAGAATATCAGCACGTAAGATATAGATTAATACAAGTTCTTTCATGTAGAAATCAGATAACTGAATTAATTTCAATAATACAGCTAAGTTGAACAAAGTCCTAATATATGAAATGTCATACATATCATCTGACTGATACCTGACAAATCTTGGCACATGTAGGAATTCTGACAGATTTCGATAATGTGACTGAAATATTGTGAATGTGCTTTTTACTATTTATTTAATTTCACTCTGAATATTTCGATCACTTGTCAAATTACTTTTGAATGAAACTGCAAAAAATAGGCTAGTAAATAAATTTAAACTCGTTAAATACTTGGAAACATTTAAAACCGTATCTTATAAGAAATTTTAAGATAATTTTTGTAGAAGTTTATTTCCGTCTAGCTGTCACGAAGCGTTTGGCTTCGTATAAACATACCTATTTCCTACATAAACTTAGAACATACCTATTTCCAACATAAACTTTTACTAACACATTTTTTTGGAACCTAAGTATTCCAATAGTTTAACGCGCAAGACTTATGCCGTAATATTTCGTAAATTACTAGTTATGTGACCCTTTATTTCTCGTCTCGTATAAAGTCTCGTATAAAGATTGAAAATTTAAAAGTAGTCTCGTATAAAGATTCTAAGTTACTCAATGAGCAATGGAAAACAATGGCTATTTTCGAGATTTCTCTGTGAGATATGATTTATAGCAGAAGATTCGTGTAAGAACTAAGGATCAGAGAGGTAGATTATAAGATTAGCAGACTGAATTGATAGTGGAAATATTATATATAATGCAGAATTGACAATTTCTGGGGAAGAAAGTTTTCGAATGACGACTTCGAACCTAAAGACGCAAAGAGGATGGTTATCTCAAGGTGGATAAACGAACTGGTATAAGATGCAAGCGGCACGATTTTAATCCTTTCGGGAATCCATGGTGGATCATCAGCCCGAATAAGTTTAGTGCTGAACATATGCCATGTTCAGCATTAAACGTAATAATTTGGTAATTGTTCTTAGATACGTACACTTATTTAATGAATACGTTCAGATTGTATCGCGAACTTGGATTCTTTAACAATATTTTGATTTTATAGTGATATCATGTTTTCTCAGCGTTACTTATTTCGAAATACCAATGAAGCGTTAAACAATTAAGCTAGTATCTTGGCATGTTTAAAAGGTTTTATGTCATTATTCCTTAAAATATTTTCTTTTGCTACCTTTAAAAGAAGAAACCGCTTCAGGTCCATTGCAAAAGTCGAAGCTGTGTTATTTATATAATGTGAAAGCTATGTTATGTATATTTTAGTTAAGTAAATTTCCTAACATTTAGAGTTTTCATTCATAAATACGGTAATACTAAATTAAAAAAATAATTATAATATAAATAATAATATATTCCAATCACTTTTTACCGCATAATGTGCGAAATCATTTTTCTCTTGAAATTTTTATGAAACAAAGTGCCAACGAGTAATCATTGTTTTTCCGATTTCCATAAATCACGCGTCGAAGAAGGCGCAGCTCGCTCGAGGCTCATTAATTTATCAAGTCTCTCAATTGGCGCTGACGTTTTAAATTGTACCGTGAAGTCGCGCAGTCAAGTGCACCGAACCTGCGTCATCGGATTAGAAACGGCTTCAATCTAATTGAACGGAAATGTTTGGTAATTAATTTTAAATTATTCTTGCTAATGACATCTTACACGAGACTGTATCATAATCAAACTTTTTGTTTCTAATATATTTTTTATAGTTACCCATAAAATTACAGCATAATAAAAAACCGGTCAAAGTTGGGACACGTATAATGTAAAATCAAAAAATTGAGAATGAAACTTCGACTTTATTTTAAAATATCTGTCTAGCACCTCACGTAAAGGAATATGCAAAAAAATAACCTTCATTTTACATAAATAAGGAGGCCCTTTAGAAAGTGTTTTTAAATATTTTGTTTCATGCTAATTAAAACTCTCTACATAAAGATATGTAATTGCAAAAATTAAAATGACAATTCAGACATCAAAGAAAATAAAAATGAGTATGTGAATATAATGTAATGGTTAAGTAAAAAAGTTGAAAACTGGGTTCGTGCATTATAAACAAAACATAGAGAGGAGAAGAATAAATAAGACATAAGAGGAAAATGAAAGAATAGAGGTAAAAAAGCAACTTAATTAATTTAAAATATTTTTCGTTAAACTGAAGGAAATGTGGAATCGAACTGCCTATTCAGTTTAATAAAGCACACAAAATATTAAAATCAAACGTCATGTTTATAAAAAATATATTATTTTTCGTTGACAAGTTTGAATTAAAATACTTATATTTTGGTATTTCTTGTTTATACATCATTGAATATTTGTGATTAATTATAATACAAGTTATTCTTTCTATTACCAGTTCGACATTGTCGTTAAATACGGAATTTAATGTTTTAGATTTGAGCAGAACTCGCACTATGAATACGCGTAAAAATTTAAATATGTTATTGTAACTATTATTCCTATTTTTTGAAATATTGGTATGTTTTTCGTAGGTGTAACATTATCCAACATTTTTGAAAATGCTGTGATTTTAATACTTATAACTTTATACAATTTTACACTTGTTTAATTTTAGTATACATTATTTGAACTTAGGTTATGATTAATATTGACTATGAAAAACAGATTATAATTTTGTTGTTATAGAGACAGATAAATTAACAAAATGGGTCTAACTATAATAGTTTGATGTTCTTCAAACGGTTTTTTAAAGAGAAAAAAACGAAACTAATTTTTCACTTATACTTTATATACTTGTGCATACAATAATTTTTTTTCAGTTCTTTTTTACATGTTCGAGAGCCTAAATAAACAATTTTAAGTAAAATTTTTAGTTTCATACCTTGGAAAACGTATGTGGGAATTTCCAGTTCTTCTATTTTTAGACGCTATAAGCTGCCCACAGACAGAGAGACTAACGGAAGAATAGACAACCTTGCCAGAAAAATAGGTTTCCGCTCAGACGTTTTATGTACAAATCCCATAAAAACCTAGATCAAGTTTACATATTTGAAAATACTATCGATAATTAGCATTTTAAATTATTCAAGTTGAAATGGTCGTAAATCTTAAGAGTTGACAAATGTTGATGTATATTTCAACTTAATTGAAAGTACTTGGCTGAAAAATATATATAGTTCTTTTTATAATCGCTGAAATAACATAGCCATTTCATAAAAATTTCATAAAAATTTTATAAAATCTTAAACACTCAAACGATGATGATGAATGAAGTCACAATATCTTCGTTATCAACGGGAGTTACTTGCTCGTGTCATCGCAACTTGGAGCGAGTCACATGATACTTTAATTTGACGAGAACTCACACCGAGTTCCCCATAGTCGCGGTTACTACTACTTTGCCATTTCTTGAGAGGGTACGTTGCCTCCCATGAATAACTTAGGGTTCAGAAGAATGAGAATTAACTCCGCGGTTTGATTATAACACCCATCGAGTGGCAAGAAATATATAAGATTGTTATCTTCTTGTTGAAAATAGTTTTTTCATTTTATTATAACATATTGTAGCTTTCAAAAATTTATTTCAATCTGTTTAGATGTGTCCTATGCATTGCTTTCAACTTATTTATATTGTTGAGTTTAGTTTAGTTTTTGTGGTGTTCGCTAGTTACACCGGTGTTCTACCTTGTTTTGTTTGCGTAGATATAAAATGTTTGTGGCTGCATTAAAATAATCATTATTCGTAATAGAACGGATACATTGGTGGAACGAAGAGATTGGTGGGATGCGATGACCATTTGAGAAAATACACGATACGTGATACACGAAAATTGAGACAGAGAAGGACAGTTAATTAGCCAGATAGAGTGTACCGCAAAACATCTTGAGCTCCTTGCCACAAATCTATAAATAGACCAGCGTCGAACCTGCCCTTTTTTCTTTTCCGTCAATCACCGTAATAGGTAGACAAACCCCAGCGTCATCCAATTCTGCTGCTAATGGCGATGTTTTGCATTGCACGGCACTCGGGACCAAGCACCATTTACTACGTGCTAACTTCCTCCTTAGAGAAATTTTCTTAAATTTTGTTATTTGATTATCTTCACAGAAACTGCTTTGTGTTTCATCAACACAACAAGTTTACCATTATTTGGTTACAAACAAGTTTACCATTATTTGGCTGGTGTCATTTAGTAAGCTAATGCAGCTACGGCAAAATAAGGGTACTATGATAGAACCAATAGATGGTGACTGGAATTTTTCAATGATGAGGAGTTAACTCATCCAGAATGAAATCGTTTGACTAGTCTCGATATAAGCAAGCAAATTAGAAAGTAATAAGAAGGTGTACATATACTGGCATACATATAAGGCGTGAAGTAGCTAAGATATTAGTTGTTATATATAATTTAAGTATAGCTACAAACAAATGCATGCAGTCATTAGAATAATAACTGACATGTTGGCGAGTAAGTATGTATATGCAAGTATAAACGAAACCATGAAGCAATTAGAATATTGGTAGGTAAGTAGCTATTTGTGTATATATGAAGGCTTGAAATAACTAGAACTTTAATAAGTAGGTAACTAGTATAAAAATGTACGAGCATGAAGCACTGACTACGCTGAAGAAAAAAGAGGGAATGTGATGGAAATAAAGACATTTGAAAAATCGTTTGTATCCTCCACACCTTGGTTGGGAAATAACTACTCGATTCCTCAATATGAACTAATATAATAATATTTAGCTTATGTTAGTTTAGAGGACTTTCGTATTACGTTAGCAAAAGTTTCATCTCAACAAAATGGGATATATTTTAAGTTAATAATTTCCAATAAACTACGATTGCTGTATCGTAAGTGACCAGATGAACATCTACGATTATTGTGTTTACATTTGAAAGGTGATTTTCTATTTACACACTCTATACACACGTTTATTATGGATTTCTCCTTTCTATGACTTTTTATTTGAATCACATATTCAACTGTCTTGTTTTAAATTGCAATCCACGTCAGTAGACGTGGATTGCAATTTAATTAAAAAATATAAATGATGTAGTTAATTTGCCAACAGGGATTTTAATCTATAAACGTACAGATATTATTTCCAAAAACTTAGTACGATTATAGCGTTTTATTGCTCTGAGAACAGTATTTTAATATGTTCTCACAAATAAGTTTCGTTAAAATATTAATTATAAATAAAATTATAAAGTATAATTTGTCGTTTTAAATAATTCTACTTCATGGCTACTTTCCACAACTAATCAGAAATTCAATGTCCATAGAAATATTTTCAAAATGTTTTACAGGAAGTAATAGTACACAATTATGTCATTACTAAGTTCGGTTGTTGAAACCGATATTAAAATTCAGTATTTAATAATTTAGTTTCAATATTCCATTACCGAAACTCTCTTTACTTTCATCCTTTTTAATAAGAATAATGCTTGTTTAATCATGTCCACATTCGTAACGCGTGGGTGAAATCAGATTTTACTACTTTTTCTATAGGAAATATTGATTGAACTCCGCTAATTTTTATTTAAACAAGATTTAGCATTACGTCTGGTCACAGATTTAGGAACATATAAGACCTTGGGAAGATGAAACAAAGGATAAACATGAAAATTCTCTGTCTTCAACTGATTTTCTGTTCAAACCATAACTTCTGAAACATGGTTGTAGTTTATTCAGTAAAGCGGCTCCATAACCTTCAAAGATTATTGTTTTTTTTCATTTTCCTTAATACCGGAATTTAAGTCATATTTTCACGTATCTACCACTTATTTATAGTTCAGTTTCGCGACTTACGAGTATGATACTAATTGAAATATCTACGTTACCAAATAAATATATATTAAATATATACACTAGTTGACTGCGTTCAAAATTGACAGATTTTGAAAATCAATTTACTCCTAAGGTTCGCGTAACTAGGACACGTCAAAACAGACTGACCCATGAACTGTTGAAAAAGAGTTTAGTAAACTGCTCCAACCATCTTCTTTGTGTCAGTTAATTAAACCTTTAACGATTAGACCGAATTATCTAACTAGTCTCAACTTTTATAATCCAGTTCTCTGACGAGGGGATTTAGAAGTTTTAATGAAATAATAGGCAACAATCTGGCTGGTGTAAAGTTAGCAACAATATAGAGATGAGAATGATTAGAAAGAGTAGGTAATCGTCTCTTATTTCATTGTTAGATATATATTCATATTTCATTTGATTTTGGGTGAGTTCACAAAAAAATTCAAAAAATTAAATTGTTTTCGAGTTTTAATTTTTTTGAGAAGATGATCGTACTTTTTTACGGGATCCTTTTACAAATAAAATTGTTATAAGATATGAGTAATAAAATAGTGCAGCGTCACAATATAATACGTTGTAATTAATTTAGGAATACCAAATTGTAGTCTATAACAGAGAAACCAAAACATTTTACGTTTATCTGATTTGTAATTTAAAATTAATTACATATACTTTATATTTTATTAACGTATAATGATATAAAAAAAAACATTAAAACATTCGTTTGATTGATACAAACCAAGTCAAAATTAACCTGGTTATTATTACTATTAAATTTCGTGTGTTGCTTAATTACTTCTCAATAAATTCTGATAGGCATTATATTTTGACGGTGGCCTGTGACTAGTAGTTATATAATGATTACTTTTGACTTTGTATAGTATAAAGTTTTTTTAGATCTGACATATTATTACATTCTATATGAATCTATATTAAAATATATACACGATTTTAATCTGATAATTTGTAAAATATGTCCTTCAGATATACCCTGTGAAATAAAAAAAAAGTTTTAATTTAACATTTTAAATTGACTTAGTTTTTTAAATCAATCGTTCGACGCGTTTTTAAAAAAAGAGAGCTATTCTTACCGAACCTAAATGGTAAATAATAATTTAACTTTAAAACAAGTTAGATATTTTTAGTGTTAATAACATATTAAAAATCAACGAATTTCCTTGACAACGCGTATTACATGACAATTGTCTTAACAGTTGAAATAATTTTTCCGGCAAGCAGCCTTGAAACATACATGGAAATAAGTGCCAACAAATAAAGATCATTATTTTTTCTGGTCATTTTCATAAATCACGTTTCAAAGGAGTTAGGCGCAACTCACTCAGTGTTCGTTAATTTATCAAATCTCTCAATTGGCGCTGACGTAAATTTATGCCGCTGAGTCGCGCAGTCAAGTGCACTGAATCTGCGACATTGGATTAGAAACGGCTACCATCTAATTGAATGAAAATGTTAAATAATTAAGTAAATAATATGAAAATTTAGGTAATAAGAAAATATTTATGTCCTAATTTACTTGAATAGAATCGTATAGGAGGTTGTATCACAGATAATTTATTGCTTCTAAAATGACCTTTTATTGCCTATTACATTATAGCGCATTAAAATGCGTGTCAAGTGCGTTAGTTAGTTATCTACGTTTTTAAATAATGTTGCTGATTTTTTATCACATATTTTAACTACCTTTCTTTTATAAAATAACTATTCAATGTCACTCCACTTCATGGGATAAAAGAAAAAGAAATTTTACCGCCACTTTCCATGTAATACGATGTAAATTTAAGAAGAAAGTTTTAAAGTATATTTTATAAACTCAATTGTTAGAAGTAACGTTGATGAATATTTATACCAGAATATTGCAATTGTAGAAGAATTAGCCGCATTTCAATTTAAAACGTATAATAGCTAAACTTTAAATATTTGGTGTTCTCAAATATATGTTTTTTTATTGAGTACTCCTCACGATTTGCAAAACTTTTCAAATTGTAAGTAATTTTTGAATTTAAAATTTAATTGCGAAGATGCACGTATTTATTTTGCATAAACGATAACATATTTTTCTTATTGTTTCCTATTATAAATCATTGTAATTTTTGGAGATCTATGTAGTGGATAGAAATTTCTTTGGCACTTTTAAAAACAAAGGACTCAGGAATGAAAAGTCTTAAAAGGGACTTTTTAGTAGAGGAAGAAGGAATCCAAAATTTAAATTTATTGCTCATTGCGCTCTTCTTGTCGCATTAAAGATGATAGTAATGATAAAACTGAAGACGTTCAACAAAATTTGTTGTCTAGGTATCTTACGTGGGTTTTCAACTTTTATTGTTCTATTTATTTTTAATTTCATCTATACGTTTTTGTTAGAATAAAGTTATTCTCATTAATTGAATTAAAACAAAAGTTACAAGTTTGGTAAAAATTGATCACTTTATAAAGACTAACTTACAATTAGTAACTAAAAATGTGTGTTTTGTTGTTTGTCAAGCGGCGCCCCCGTCGACAATTTGTACCTTGCCAACATCAGTAATTAAATAATTTATAAAATGTATATTTAGATTTTAGATTTTGTTACTAATTCTATTTAAAATAATACTTATTGAAATAGCATAAACGCCAAATGAATTCTAGTCGATAGGCGTTATCGGTAAACGCTTTTCTTAGATGTAAGTTGGTTATATATGAACATTTACTTACGGGAAGTGTGTCATTTATTATCATAAACATAACTAAAAAATTAAAATACTTTACAACTGGAAGATATGCAAATAGAAATTTGTCGATATTACACACATATATATATATATATATATATATATATATATATATATATATATATATATATATATATATATATATATATATATTTATATATATATATATATATATATATATATATATATATATCTGCATAATTGAAACATCACTAGATTGCATTTGGCTTTACACCTGATATACGTATGCATTTTATTTCAATAAAACTTCTGCAACTCTCGTCAGAGATGTCGTTTATTCAGACTCAGAAGTCGGCTAGTGTGATTTGTTTATGAAAAGTTTAATTACTCTGTGCAAATAATGAGAGACGTACTAAGCTCTTTCTTAAAGTTTGAGGGTCAGTCAGTTTTGACATGACCTAGTTACAGGAGTCTGGGGAGCAAAGTTAGCGTTAGTAAGTCTGGCAGTTTCAGACGCGGTCTGATTGCGGTTTTTGCTTTTTAATATTATTTATTTAAGGGTATTTCTATGAAACTCTTTGCAAATATTTCTATTTTTTTTCATGTAAATATATTGCCTCACATATCTAATATAGGCGTCAAAGAGAGCAAATTCCTATAAAAAAAACTTATCTATTGTAAACAAAATTCTAGAAAGACTTTTTTTTAATAATTTTAGGTTTGGTAGTTTTGAAAATATTGTACATATTTTTTTGCATTTGTTGGAGCCTATCTTCAAAGATATGCTACTTAAAATAACGAAAATATATTTTTGGAATAGCCACCTCTTCCACCAGCCAAATTGCTGTTTCGATAATCAGAGGCTTGATGACGGGTAAATATGCTCTCCGCCTGCCTACCTTGATAAAATAACGTTACTACTATTTTTGTTACATCTAAGAAATAAATATTAAAACATATAGGATAATTGAATTTAATTTATGGAGTAAAGTATATAAATATTGTGGGAAAGTTTAAAATAAACAAAAAAAATCCACATTAATAAATGAACAAAAAATTATTGAAAATTAAGCATTTTTATTTTGCCATCTATATGCTCTTCTTCTGATAATATTATTTATTTCAGGATGGCTAGAAATATATAAATGGCTTATAATCTGATATATTTTTATTTAAGTTTACTTTTTTATATTTAAATAAGGCTAATAACTTTAAAAAAAGAAAACATGAAATAATCACACGAGCAAATAAACACTCATCCCAAATTTTTATTTATTATAATGGACGCGAGGTGCCGTTTCCTTCGCAAGAGGTAGCAAAAATTAATTGCGGCTTGTGGCAAACTCGGCGCGACTTGTGGCGTTCAATTACGGGTGCGCGTGACTCGCTAGACGTGACGACGACGGTACGGCAGGTAACTTCGGCTGTTTGATAAGCTACGTCTGTGTAAACCGCATCTTCTGTAGGAACAGTTAAACTCTCATTGTTCGTTATAAAGCAAATAGTTATTAGGTTTAGAAGTGTTAATGTTTGAGTTATAGCTATAAGATTTTGTAAATACATAGAATGATCTAATAATAAATACATATTAATGATAAAATTGTAACTAGGGTTTTTTCAATTTCACTGGTAGTAAAATTTACTCCATCTTTCACTTTGTCCCTCGAACTGGATAATACTCAGCAACCATTTACCGCCATTTCTCGAAATAAATATTCACTTACTTCATTTTCAAATATTTTGTAACATTATATGCTTATATCTTAATAAAAGCCTTTTGTGCACGTTTGTCGGCTTGAATGTACTAAGCAGCTTAGATTATTATATTATTTATCAATTTATCAAAATCTTGATTATGGATTCCTATAGATAGACCATGCAATTAAGTGAAATGATTCTGCATTGCTTCGAAGTAACTGAATGAAAATAATTGACAATTGGCTTAAAGTAATATGTCATGATGAAATTAAATCTTTAAATTAAAGGATATCGTCGGTTTTTAAAAATCTGCAGCGAAATCTCTAGATAACGGTTTTAATAAATGGCAGACATTAATTTTTAAATATTTATAAGATATAACATTATTTGTTTGGTTTACATAAACAGCATACAAGAATATATATCAATTCATCGCTTTCAAAATTATCTCGTAAACCAAAAATCATTGACTTGGATGATACGTTTTGTACATAAGACGAACTTATTGCTATAGAAAAACTCGCTACATGAACAGTGACAGTATATTCATAGAATATTCATAAAATAATATATTTTCAGGGCGAAGACTAAGCATGTGGGCACCTAAGGCCTATAATTTAAAGCTAAGGTAATCCAGGCTACGATAATGCTTTAACACATTAAGAAGAAAGCAGAGAAAATAGTAATTGGGCCGGCAGGAAATCTAACCAGCTGAGCTGTATCTCCTTTTCAGAAATATGCTTCAATTTTCTGATATCTAAAATGTAGAAAATGCAAAAATATTTAAATCTTTCTTGTATAACTAAACTATCCTTGGTAGATTTAAACAGAATTCATTCTATATGTTATCGTCTTCAATGGGAAGGATAAAATTAAAGTACAAAACTCTTAAATAAAATTACGAGGCCCTTAAATTTCCCTTTGTGTATCGAAAATGAATGTTTTGTTTTTTTTTCACAAGAAATGAAGAAATGGCAAACAAAAACACATCACTGACAAATTGTTTTTAACATTGAAATTAAGAAACTGATTATAATTATAGTATATAGTTATCTATTGAAATAAAATGAAATAAAAAAAATAATCTACTGATTACGTCAACAATTGTATCACATAGTTGTAGGTTATACATACGTATAACCTACATACTATGTGATACAATTCTTGACGTAATCAGTAGATTATTTTTTTAATTTAATTTTATTACAGTAAAAAAAAGTAACAACAATAAAAATTTTTATACAGACGTATAACCTACATACTATGTGATACAATTCTTGACGTAATCAGTACATAAACATGAATTTCACAAGTGTGCGCCGATAAAAAGATCAGAGTATGAATATTGATGATAAGTGTAAATTATCGATTATGGTCTTTAAAAATCATTACCGCCAATAATCGTCATTTCAAATTAATTTATTGGTTCAATTCCCTGCCTATTTTTTTACGTTGTATATTTTGTACTAGAGATATAGGAGGTGAACTTGAATTTTTTTCAGCTAGATAAAATGTTATTATATCAATCCAATTATATAATTTTGCCAATATTTTACAGATTTTACAAATACACAGACTCATTTCTGGGACGATTTTAAAGAATGATTTTTATTAATTAGTGCAAGAAAGCGATGTCTTTTTTTCATAAGATCGGAAACTAGACTTGATTAATATTCATTTTATTTTAGCCTGAAAAAAGTTTCTCTCTGAGAATTTGGACCTATTATTACTTTGAGTTTGGATTCGAGTGCTATATTTTAGCCTCAATAACCATTGCGAGTACCGACGAAATAAAGGTATATTTGTCATGTATATATAACTTTTTTACTTATTCCAATTTTATTTTAATTAGTTAAACATTTAGCAGCAACTGATCTACAATGGAAATGGAAAATTTCAAGTTCTTTTCTCTAAAGAACGTTTCCAAGTAATCTGATTCCACAATTTCGCAAAACGTACCCACACTAAATTCCTTCAAAATCTACTCAACGAAATTTGATGTTCGACGGAAACTCAAACTTTCTGTGCGAAATGCAAAACGTCTCCATGAACGTTTCCAACAATAAAAACAACACAATCTATGTATTAATTCGAGTTATGAACTATACTCAACAAAATTCGACATTCGACGGAAACTCAAACTTTCTGTACGAAACTGCGAGTAAAACAAAGCTTACATTACTCCTCATAAAAAATTATACGCGTGATTATTGGAAAAGCAATTCGTTTTATGGTTACAGAGCTATTTTGTAACAAACAAAACCCTTATATTTATGATATCATAGCGTTGCATATTTTTAATAAAACACTGCATTCATCAAACTTAAACAAGTATTACTAAAATTTAAGTTTGTAGATATATCAAAAATAGCTGCGATGCAGAATACGTGTAGAAAAGCTGTTTATACATGTGCAGAAAATGTTGCAGAATATGTGCAGAAAATGTTGTTTATACATATGTATTCGCGGTTTATGTGTCACGTCGGACAAGTCACGTACGTCTACAATTTGATAAGAACTTGTTACAAATTCTTGTCGAGTTCGCAGCAAGTGGTTTGCCACCTCTCGCGAGGTTGACGTCGGTTCGTCTGTCGGTGCAAGCCGTTTGTAATTAACAACTTTGGGTTTGTGGAAATGATAATTGACTTTGTGGTATCATTATATTACGCATCAAGTGGAAAAGAAACATTAAAAGTTATTAACGTTCATAATTTTTAAATTTTTTGACATGGTGTTGCATATTTTCCTTTTATTTTTTTTTCAAATAATAATATTTAGACTGGGAGGTATTAACTTTTTGTAACATTGATATATTGCTTTTATTTAGTTCAGAATATATATTAATAGGAACATCACACGGTGTCAAAATAAAGTCACTTAGTTTGCGAAACGAGTTTAATTAAAAGAATATTGATTCGTGGACTGATCAAGTCTTAGAAACATTTTCTGCCTTGCATATTTAAATTATATTAAAGCAGAATTTATTAATTTCTCTAGCACAAACATTATTTTCAACCCAAGTCGTTTTAATATTGGAACTGTTGAGATCCATATGGAGCAGTAGTAATTTAAAAACGGTTATTAGTTTTGACTTATTAAAAGGATTGTATAATATGTAAGAATTGTCGGGTGCATTGGGAATTAATTATTATTCAGTTGCTGCTGTTGGCACGGAGTTGTTGAGGCATAGTTGATTGATACTGTTTATTCCTTACTAGATCCTAATTAGAGTTACAAAGGAAAATTTCCAACATTCAAGGAGATTTAAATTTAACATGATATTTATTGCAATTATTTGTTCACAATTGCAAAGGTGCAATTTTAGTCGAAAAGAAAAACGAAGCCCTTTCAAAATCACTAAAGTGCCCGTCTCTTCATCTGTTACCGACATTTTTCTTGGAAACTGCTTTACGTTGAAACTTAAAAGTCAAATTATGATAATGCACATTAAATCGCTTACACATATTAATATACCACAATAGTTAACATATAAAAATATTTTTTAGGGCAAACTAAGCAGGCGTAATATGGGAACTAATCAGTAGTTAATAATAAAACGATCGAGTTTGAACTCACTGATTTGTCTCAATGGTTCGTTTGACCGTAAATGCAAGTTAGTTCTTTAAAGTGTAGAAGTTTGCTACTTCCCAAATACGATTTCGCAAATAGTAAAAATATTTGCAATGTTCTAGTTGTTACAAAACAAAATATATAAAAGAAATAATATTAAAGTACTTTAAATGACTTTTTTTTTAGAAATCTTAAAGAAAATATCGATTTATAGTTTTAGAATTGACGTTTAGATAAAATACTGAAATGTGATGTCTTTTTAATTAATGCTCATTTTTCTCTATGAGCTGGAATGAAACAGAAACTTGTCCCCACGCTATCCCCAACTTCTAATTAAGAAGCTCATCAAATATTTTCACAAACCACTTGTCAAAATTTAGATCTTAAATTGGTCAGGCAATGGGCCCAAAAGATAGGTCTGCGAGTAAATACAAAAAAGTCTGGGGCTATTGTTATTAATCATAAGAGGTATGTTTCTAAAACTAAAAAATAGATTTGCCACAACTTTAATTACAAAACAATTCTTTAATACCATTTACGAAAATTGTAAAAGATATCGATTAAAGTCTTAGTTGACCGTCCCTGATAATTCGATTAGCAGGGGCTGTCAGCTGATCACTTGTGTATTCTTCTTATTTTTAATACCTTTATTTGAATATAGAGAGATTTGCTATCTAGATCTTACTAATCAATTATTTAACAAATTAGAAAAAACTCCTAAATATATATGCCTGTTACATATTTTTCATCATGTGATCACTGTGTTTAGATCTCAGTTCAAATAGATAACTATTCGAAGTCGGTTTAATTTTTCTATTCTTTCATTACATATAATATTTTAAACGTTCATCACGTATACTTTTTTCAATTTCATAAAATATCTTAAACAGTCCACATAGGCCTTCTTACGTTGGTGACAGAATCACGAAATTATCTGCTTATGGCCTAGATTTACGTTCTGAAAACTTATTAATTCCTAATCATCGTTTGTTCTTTTATGATAATTCCTTTACAGTCTACATTACTAATTTATGGAAATAATCCGATCGCAACATCGGAAATTCGCGGCCCATACACGCTTTCACAATTTGTCTAAAACAAAATTATATCTCCTTTGACTTAACCTGCAGCATTTTCCTTATTCTTACGTCCGTTTCATGCCTCATCCTTTTATTTTTTCCCACCAGCATGACATTTTTGCTTACATTGTTTTCTTGTAAAAATGATAAAACCAAAATTCTAGCAATTCACTTATGAACTAATTTGTTACATTCTTTGGTTTAAGTTGACCGGAAACGAGTGCAGTTGTGAGAATATGTCTACAGTTTGTACAAGTGTTACATTAAATATAAATAAATAAACAACCATTTCATGACTTACAATAGCATCTGGCCTGTATTAATCTACGAAATATTTTTTCTTCCAGATGGTAGGAAAAACTATTAGTTATTATTACTTATTTTCGCAATCTAGATATAATTTATAGGTCATTTGAAATTAAAATTAAAACGTAATTTATTTATAACAGCGACTAGCAAACGTTTGAATAACTACTAAAATTAAACATTTTTGCGGAAAATTCAAAAGGACAAATCTACTTCGAACAAGGAAATTAATTCATGCCTTTATATTTTAACTATGAGAGACTGCGTCAATTGGCACAGGCGACATAGAATTGTAGGTTTCTATTTTGAATTCTCAAAGAGAAAATAATATTTTCAACTGTTGGCATCACCTACCAATTACTCATGAGCATGCAGCTTCACCTACCAATTACTCATGCAGTGAATATATATCAATTACTGCAAACATATTCATAAAAATTAATTCGATAAATTTCGCTCATTTTAGATTATTGTTATTTTGACTATTTGCAATATTATTACAAAATTTTACGATATTGTTTTAATTGAAATATTTAGAAAAGACACTTGAAAAATTCGTAAAAATCTTTGTTAGATATTTATCTAAATAGGATAAGTCAAATTTAACGGTATTGATTCTACTTATTTAGTTTTGTTTTGTGAATAACTGTTACTGTACTAAATATCTCAGAAATTGCCCTTTAACTAATACATTTTATAAGAGGCGCAATTCATAAGAGACTTTATATGGAAGACTTAAAGACGGCAACGAACTCGTCGAAAATATCTACCATCTAAACATGGCGTGAAATTTAGTTCGCCGAACTGTGAAAACTAACTCACTGTCATCGATATTCTAGACAGCGGGAGCGCCAGCTTCCCTCACGCCTCGCAGCCTGCGCTTTGTGCCTATCGATTGTTACGCAGCTAAGGACTCCGCCGTCTTCAAAGGTGTTTGTATTTTGATATCATCATATCTACTGTGGGTCGTCGTCGATTGCTTGTGTCTCTTTTATTTATTGCAAAGCGTTCCTTAAGTGACTGAACGATTAGTTGTATCAAAAGTTATTCTTCTAAGTACGATGCGCCAATCGTAGTTAACAAAATTTAGAATCCTTAATTGTTATAAAATGCAAAGTCGACTCACAAAATTGGAATCAAATAAGAAGGTAAAATTAAAAAAAACAATGAAAGTATAAATTGGACAAGTATAAAAATGTCAAGTATATTTTGGGGCTTTTGCAGTTTAGGTGTTTCTTTTTTATTTAATCTATTTTAAAATGAAAGAAAGAATAATGGTGAAGTTTTTTATTCTCTCAGACCTCTGTGGGCATTAAGTTTACTAAAAATGCTAATAAATTTAGCTGTACCATATCGTGACATATGAACATGAATTTACTAATAATATTAATTAATGGCGTGTCCAGTATCAATATCGCAATATTTTCAGTTCCTGTGTATTTTTTATATCTATGTCTAAATAAAATCCGTTTAAATTTTGTCAAAATCCGTGTAGTAAATTTCGCGCGATTGAAGAACAATTAATATATATACAGACATATGGACAAAAATTGTAAAAACAGGTTTTTAAAATATTTTCTATATACAGGATTCACTCTGTTACAATTTTATTTATATGTAGATTTTAATTTATTGAAATTTTAGAGTTTAATTAAATTCTTGATATTTGAAAATAGTTCCAAAATAAAATAAACTTATAAACACAGAGTGATATTAATAACATGCGCTTCAGAATTCTGATAATTTAAAAGAACATAATATAATATATGAATAGTGCTTGATACAATCCATATACAGAGACTGGCTTTTATAAATTTCTAGAATTTGACGTAGTTATAACCTAATCGAAGACCAATACTGAGATGTAAATTAATTTAGATAACATTTATAATTACCCTATACCCTAAAGTCATAAATTTTATTCGACGACAGAGAAAAATAATCTCCACAATTACAATTTTTTTTATTAAATAATTTTTCAAAACCTATTGTTAACAGTAAAGTTGGTAAAGTGCATGTCAAAATAGGCAAAACACGGTTTAAAAGAAAATGTTAATAGGAATATTAATTTCATCTTGGAACACCTTTTCATTAATATGTCATTCGATGAGGCGCGCTTAACATAACATCGAACTTACTTAACATTTGAGGGAGATACAACTAAAACAAATTATTTTCATGTTTTTACTATGTGTTGCTTGAGATACGTATCAAAAGCACATACTTGTAAAGTAGTGCATATAAATCTAAAAGAGTAGAAACTGGAAATTGTGACAGAGGGGAGGATAAGAGGTCGGATATGGCGAATTTATAAGTCTTCCTTTTTTCATTGCGGACACCCAAATAGTTACAATAGTCGTATTATATTATTATTAAATTAATTCCTTGAAAACACATTCACTGCACGTATTGAAGTCAAATAAATACTAACAATTATTTTAATATAACGATGATAATAATGACGACTTCCGGTGAAAATAGGAGTATCTTTCACAAAATAGGAATACCTTTTAAAAAAAATAATATTTCATAAGTCTATAATTAGAGATGGTTCGAAGATGATTAGAGATAAGTAAGTGAAAAGTGAAAAATATCTTGTTAGCTAAAGAAAGGAGTCATTTTTATTTTTTGGTATGTGGAGTCCTTTTTGGGTTTCACCCTTTTTTTAAATTCAATCACAGTTTTGCTATATTTACTTTTTTTAATATACATGGATTTCTATCGTACTTCATGTAAACTTATTTTAAAGTTATTATTCATATAAGTTGACTTATTATAAACTTATATTTTTACGTTATTTTTTACTTTTATTTTTAATATATGTATAATATATCTATTTATTGATAATAACTTTTTATCTTACATTCTTCAACTAATGTATCACGAGTTGAAGAATATAGACAGTATTTAAGCCTCCTGTTATATTTATAGAATTCAAATAATACATCCAATATCAAATTTAAATCGGTGACTTTCAAACCATTTGTTTAATTTCCTTATTTCTGCTTAAAGCATTCTTCCACCTCAAAGCTTTTGCATCGTGACCGTAGATTGCTACAGAGTGACAGATTTCAGCTTTGTTGCCTTCAAACATATTTGCGTGGTGAAACCATTGCGCCATATACGCGCCGCTGGCAATTGGCTGCGCCTCTTTGTAATGAGCCTACAGTATTGTATGCCGGAAGAAATGATGAGGTTATTTCAGTCTTTCGAAAAGGAATATTTTTTGGGGACACTAGCCAGGAAATTTACAAATGTTTGTGACGTGGGTTCCTTTATGAGTGTTCGTCCATTTTAGTCCAATTTTGCATTTTAATAGTGCAAATGTTTAATTCAAAAAGCAATGTTTATTGTACAATGTACCGCTTTACCTCATACGAATGGACATATATTCCCAACAAATTTAGTCATTTTCTCCCAAAAAATTTCATTTTTGATTCGTGTTGTTATCAAACGATTTAAAAAAATATACATGCTGTATCCCAAGTTACTTGATATTCAATCGATAAAATGATGATTGATTATATGGAAATTTCTTTATCGAAGATAGTTTTGAAAAAAAAAGTGAAATTTTTATCAATTCGCTTGATTTTACCTTACCGCATTACTACATGAGTGCGCTTCTTTGTTTACCCAAAGTACTATCTACTCGAATTGTGAAATACGGAATTATAAGGAAAACTGTTAAAGAAAATTATAAAATACAACATCTTTTAATATACAAACTATTAATATAGATCTTAATACGACCAGAGAAAGAATAGGACTTAAAAAAAACGAGAAAGGAAGAAGATGTAAAGAAAAATAAAGGAAATCGAAAACACATATGTTTATGACACACGAGTAAAAATGAGGTAATCTATGAAGACATATATATATATATATATATATATATATATATATATATATATATATATATATATATATATATATATATATATTTATTTATAAATTGATATATTTAAAAACTTGGTTATGTAAAAGTCATCATGTATACTGATACAAAAATATTAACATGCATTCTGACCATGTTCTCGTAAGTATGTGCATCTTTCAAAGACGTAAAATATGATGAATTTCTTAATCAGTATGATACAAAAGATGAACGGCGTAAATACAATATATTTCTAGAAATCCTGCAATTTTCATTATTTTTAGTTCAATGTTTTCAACAAGAAAAAGAGAAGATACGGTACAATTTTTCCACATTTATCGAGAAATGCTATTTGAAAGCCCTCCACTCTGTCCATTTACCCTCGTGCAATTTTATGTAATTTTTTTACTGCATAATATATTTATCATTATATTGAATTTCAAGTTTCTACATTGACCAGTTTCTGAGAAAATTGATTACTATAGAGACAGATGGACTAGTGCGTCAGTTATCTAATCAGTTTAAGAGTAAATTGATACATCGAATTTGGTTTGTTTATTTGCTTACATTTTCTGAAAATAGTGTTACGTTTTTAGTAACCGGTTTAATTAGTGAATGCCATAGTGTACATTTTTTGTGACTAAGAATTTTAGAAAATATAGAAATTTTAAAAAAGAATAATTAATATATTTATTCTTAATATTTAATACACTTAATTTTTTAGTCTCGTTTCAGGAGTGTGGTATAAAAAATTATTTACCCGATGAACATGAAACTGACACAAATTTGTATAGCTTATTATATTAAAATGACCATGTAGTTATTATATTAAAATGGCCAATTAAATGATTTAAATGAATGCAGCCAAAGGCTTGCAACATTTTCGAGATAAGCTTATTTACTGTCATGTCTACATTATAATAACATATGAAGATATCCACAATTAAATGAAACTACGTGATGTAGCATTATTTCCACTTTCTTTAAGTTTTTAACTACGACCTTTGTTACAACAAAAAATTTGAACAACAAAAAATTTGTTTGCTAATAGCCTACCTGAAGGTGTTGTAATACAACGAAACCTAGGTCGTGGTAAAGAACTTATAGAAAGTAGAAATAATATTACATTAAGTAGTTTCATTTAATTGTGTATCGCATATATATATATATATATATATATATATATATATATATATATATATATATATATATATATATATTTATATACATAAATATATATACATACATATATATATATATATATATATATATATATATATATATATATTGGCGGCCAAGCGCAACACGTTATGCTCATAGCTACAGATATTCTGCTTTTAACATTAGCATGTGGGTGACGCCAACCAATAAGATTTTCCCCTACCAAAAATCGTTTACCGCACTTATATTTCTCTTGGCTTCTAGGTGTTAACCAAGAAATGATTTTTCTGAAATTAAACCTATATAGGTGTGAAAATAGGGACAGAAGATTACATGAGAATTTCGAAATAATTAAGTTCGAGACATGGAAATTTGTATTTAGACTCTCAAATAAACATAGAAACATCTAACTTAACCATTTTGTAAAATTGCTAACTGTTAGTAGTTATTAATATATGGAAGAGCGAATGAATTTTTGGCCCGAACAAAGTCGGAAAGGGCAGATGGGAATCGAATATCTTATTCCTTATCATCTCGCTATCCGTAATCTGTCGTTTACACGGTTTTCTTTCATTTCGCATTAATCATATTTGCAATTCAATTGTTGGTTTAAGAGAATTGCCCCTGCAGTAATGAGTACGTCTCATGTATATTAAGAATGGTAAGTGTCAGTAACATTTATTAAATAAACTAATAGCTATATATTATTTATGCCATCTTATAAATTATTTTTAATTTATGTTTTGCTGAAGTTGCACGTATAAGTGTGCTCTCAAGAGCTTGTAAAAAGCAAAATGTCAATTTGTTGGTTGGTCTCTACTTCCACATTCAACGACGCGATGCATTTTATCTCTAAGTGTTACTATATCCGGTTTCTTCTGTTTGCCCACCACTCGCTGGTATCGACCGTTCCTTGTACTGTAACAGAGATGAGGCAGAGGAAAGTAGAGAATTTGTGTTAATTTCCCGTTTTATTGATGCATTGTCAGTTACATTTTGATGTGATAACGTCTTATAAATCGATTAACAACGGCTGCACGCATGAAAAAGTATCACGTTCCGCCTGAGCCTGAGCGTGAAAGCGAGAGCGCGGAACAAGTGATAGAGACGCACGATCGGCCCAAGCGACGGAATTTATCTCTCTAAATGTTAATTTATGGAAAAAATTGTAATTTTCCATTAACTCCTTTGTATTATATAAAATAATAACAATTCAGTGACAATAATTCAATTTAATTCATAAAAGTATGCAATTTTTCATCAATGTTTCTTTATGACGTTATCATGTGAAACTATCGTCCGTAAACCGATTTTACAGACAACCAATTTGTTTTTTATTAGTTAATGGATATTTGAATGATCTATTTAATTTAGAAGTATAATGAATTGATACTATTATATAATACCATTCAAAATTGGTAAAAGCATATCGAGTATATCGAGTATTTTTGGTAAATTTCCTTTCTTGGACTAAGCAGAAGCTAATGCATTTTTTTATCTTTTTTACTTTTTTTTCTTAACTTTTTTCTCTGTTTCTTTTCTTTCGTCTCTTAATTAGATATGTACATAAAATCTATTGTAAATTAAACGAGGTAATGATAATAACGATTTCCCCTGAGATGATGCTTTAAGTTAAAATAAAGGTTACCATATTTTGTAGGTTTTAAGTCAAATACATTAAAAATAAATTTGTAAAAAATTGTTTTCATTAAGAATTAAGTCCAAACATTCCAATCAAATTTTCATCCAACCAATTATTCATTAATGATTTAGTCAATTAAGTATCGGCTCATTATGTATTCTTTTTATTAGTTTCTGAAATTAGAAATTACTTATTTTTCATCATACTTTTTAATTACATGTTTGTTTTCCTCACAAATAAAAAAGTTATTTTAACAGCAAGTTTATATAAATGTAAAAAGTTATCAAAAGCTGTAAGTGGTTTCGGTGCAGGTTCTAGATTGGAAAAATTGGTTTATACATATTTTAATATTATTCTTATATAGGAAGAAAATTTTCTAAAGACTGAATTTGACTTGATATTATTAAGAAAATAAACTCTCAAGCGGGAACAGAATTATACATTTAGCACTAATACACGTTTAAGGATACATAGTATTTCTATTACATACATTATTATTTACAAATATTAATTTTTCGCAACCTGGATATATTGTCTACTATGTCTTTCAGTCGTAAAAAAATTTTGACACTTACAATTATCCTTATAATTTTGCTACAACTCTTGGATTGAACAGTTTTGGAAAAGAGCATAGGGGAAGATTGGTTTTTGGATATTTCTCAAGATACTTAAAGTGACGAAAACCTTAGGACCAGCGCCTTTGAACGTCAATTAACTATAAAGGAATAAAAGAAAAATCGTGTATTTAATTTCCCCCCTAAAATTTCCATGTGAATATTTTTGATCACTAGCCTTTGAGACATATACGAGTTATTACGTTTTATTACCATGCCAAATTTTTAATTTCTACGTCAAACAGTTTCTGTGAAAAACGTTTGCGATAGACTGAGAGAGACATGAATGGTCTTAAAAAGGTTTGGTTTTGCGGCATACTTAGAAGATAAGCGAAAACCTAGAGAAAGTTTTGGTAAATATGGTTTGTAATAATTATTGCTTGCAAAATTTTAAAATGGTCTTTCAAAGTCTTTCAAAATTTTAAAATGGTCCTTCGGTTTTAATTTTTATACTACAAACTTTTCTTGTGTAAAAAAAACTATTTGTGCTAGTGTTTCTCAACATAATTGATCTTAAACTCAAAGAGTTATAATGTTGTAATATACGGACGGACAACGGGAGTTAACAAAATTGTGACGGGAATCTAAAAATGTTTCATTGCGGGTTATGGAAGCCTAAAAATTTGTCATTAGTTCCATTTTCAAATATCTTTTGAAATTGCTTACCTGTCTACGGTGTCGAAATTATATGCCTCTAGGTATTGCACATGCCTCTACCTTTAAAGGGCTCTACGGTACGGCCTCTACGGATAGTACATGCCTCCACGGCCCGAAAATCCTTTTACATCTGATTCCTTATTATTTTTACATCTTTGTCCTCTCTCTGTGTTGTTTTATTTAGGTACAAACATTTTTATTATTTATTTTTTTATTCTCATTAACTTGCCTATGTGTCTCCCTCTTAAAACTTGCTTATATGCGTTTGTCGCATTGCTGTTAGCTTGTAGCACGAAGTTTCTCATTTGATTTTTTTTATTTTCAAGTTTCCGTAGTTTATAAAATAAATAAACACGTATCAAAATGAAACAGCAAGTTTCAAATTAATAATTAAACAAAAAACAAAACTTTACAAATAAAGCAACTTGACTTAATTAGATAATAATAGAAATCCATGCACAATGTGGGTACGCTGTGTAACTGAATGTTATTATGGCTTACTGAGATCATAAGTGATATATCGTGAAGGACCATATATATATATATATATATATATATATATATATATATATATATATATAGCTCTTTTATTCCCTGCTATTATGAAAGTTTTTAGCAATAATAAAGTCCAAATTACGCACTCTTCTGAAGTAAAGAATAAAAGCCTCACCAGCAAAGTGTATATAGCACAGTTACAATATATACATGCTGCATAGCGAAAAACTGAGACTTTAGTTCTGTAGTGATGTGTGAGTAAACCCTAAGAAGATACGAGGCTACGAAACTAGAGATGCAAGTGCTAGTAGGGATAGGATTAAATTATTACTTAAAGATACATAAAAATTAATTCAGTGGAAATGATATTTACATGATTATTTTTAGTGGATTTGTCTAGACCAGGCTATAGTGAGTACAACCGAAATGATAATTTGGATTTTATTTTTTCACACTCTAAACTTAAATACAATGTTTCTTAATTAAAAAGAAATCCCGATGAGATTACTTACATACATGTGAGTGTGTCAATCTCTCACAGCTGTTTTAGTCAGAAATATACATAGTAACTTGAATAAGTAAGCATATTAAACCATATATCTCAAAAGCTAAAACTCAAATTATTCAAATTAAGCACTTTAAAATTCGAAATTTCGAGTACCTCGAAAAAAATTTAAAATTCCAAGTGCAGTAAACAAATGTTAAAAAATGGTGAATCTAAAATTAGGAAACAAAGATTTTTCTAGGTGGCATACTTTTCGTGATATAATAAAATATATGTCTCCCCTATTTGATTACATTAGGTATTGTTCAATATTTATAGCTGTAGGACATCCATATTAGTGCGCTTTATGAGAAATGAAGCAGTTTTTCTTTAAACGGATTGCGAATTCTCAGTACGCGAGCCAGATTCAGTCTAGGCCAGTTCTCTCTTTTGCCAAGCTTTCTTTGTGACTTGCTTGTAAATTTGAACCGCAGATAATCATACCTATGCAATTGGTATTTTGTTTATTTTCATTCGATTTATGTAAAGAAGATTTTAGTGAATTCGAATAAAAATGTTCATTGCATAAAGAGATGCAAACTGTGGAATTGAAATGCTCGAATTAAAAAAAAGGCGTTTAAATTCGAATAACAACAATGTTTTATAAACGAAAATATAGCTGTACATAAAGATGCAACAGCAATTACAATTTAAACAAGTAAATGCATTCTGTGGATTAACTAAAAATTAATTAAATTATGCCCCTAATTAGATTTCCATTAGATCAAAACAACTTTTTCTTTTGCTTGAAACTATTAATGGAATATTTGATGCAACTGTAGAATAGCTAGGAACATTTTTTTTGAAAGTAAAGTAAAAATATTATTAGAAAAAACTAAATATTGAAGAGACTACCCAAACACCAATATTTAGTTATCAATACAAATTTTATATGTTAAAAAAGAAGCGTGAAAATAAAATATGCACAGTGGAAATGAAAGTATGAAGATTAAAAAAATAATTTAACAGTTTGATCACAAAGATAAAATAGATTTAGATCTGTCGGCAAAACTTTTTTCTGTCACGTACAGACGCATAACTCTTTTGCAATCACATGCGCATCCATATTTATAATCGCACTTCTTTATAATTAAATCGAAAAAATAAAGAAATAATGTATATACTCTTTAACAAAACAACTTCATTAACGTTCAAACTTAAAAATGAATTACGGTCGAATTTACATTACTGGATGTGTTACTTATATTGTTAACTATCCTGTGGAATTTTATGACGTCGTCAGTGAATTACTGGTTAATGTGGTACACACATTAACCTTTCATTGTCGCTTACTTGGGTAAAAAATGAAAGAGCGTAGAGACAGAAATGGCTCGCTCGCTCCTTTTGCTGTAAACAAAGCTTTCAGCAATAACAGAGTCTAAATGACCTCATGTGAACTTCCGGAACACTACATTGTAGGCGCGTTACAAAGGCACAAATAGGCAATCGCTGACGGCGCGGAGATAGTACAATCGTTCGCGGTGTAAACACGCTGAAAGCGGCGAAGCTGAGGCGCTTTGCCCTAAGAAATTTACGAATACGAATTGAATGCTGTTATGCTGTAAGAATACAAATTGTAGGTTGCGAGGCGTGAGGGATACAGATATTTTGGAGGAGTAGGGAAATAATTTAGTTAGGCGAAAAGCGTCGATTATTTTTCGACGTTTGGTTTAGATTACAAGAAAAGAAAATACAAGATTACAATTTGCGAAAAAGTTACAACTATTTTAAAAGCTTTTAAAAATATTTCGAGGTAACATGATCTATCATGCATATAATATATTAATTTATATTCTTATAATTATGTAACAAAAAGCATCGCTTTAATATGTGTTTTAAAATTTTCAATATATCTAAGTAAATTTTACTCTTATTGCAATATTGCTATCGTAATAACTTCTTAAATTCTGATATTTCGATGTCAATAACTTAGAATTCATGGTTTGAAAAGCGCACAGTATTGATAATTATACCATAGACTTCGCTTATAAAAATTGGCACTATGCACTCACAGTCGTAGACTGTGAGCGAACACTTTCAGAAAAAAAAGGTTTATGAATCAGGTAAATGGGAAAAGGAAATAAAAAGACTATCTTCGACATACAACACTATCCTAATATCAATTGTGACATACATTTAAATTGAAATTTGAACTACTCTAATAGACCACAGATGGCGCTTCCAAAAATATTTTATTCGAAATCGTGTCCAGAAATAATATAAATTTTATTATATTTAATATATATTATTATAATTAATTATATTTAATATATTTTATATTTATTATAATTAATTATATTTAATATCCTGTATATTTCAATTTCTTCGAAATTTTTCGCGATATTGTTATTAAATACTAATAAAATAGCGTATAATTTCGCAGAAATTAAAACGTATGAATGCGCAATTAAATGAATAATGTACAGCCAGTATTTTTTTCATATCTCTTTCTGATCATACACAATACATCTGTATATCCAAATCTGTTATATCTTCATTAAATTTAACTTTCTTAAATTTTTGAAACTGAAAATTTGATGCTTGCTTGAGATATACTTTATATCAATACTATCTAGTAATTAATTTATGAAATAAGTACATTTTATATTTTAAGGTACCTTTGAGAGTACGCTATAAAATATACCAATTTTAATAATTTCTTTGCAAATTTAAATCCAAACAATGGGAAACACTAGGTAAAAAAATTATTGCAATGATGAGCATAATAAGAATATATGTTATTAATTTAATATAAAATTATATATTTTAAATACATTACAATCTACAAATAACGCATTGTCTATTCCGTAACGCAACTAAAATAAGTTTTCACAAAAAACGTACCACTCGATGCAATGTGGAAAAGATTTTCAGTACAATAGACACATGTGGCAGCCGACATGCGCAACACATTTTTTTACATTACACCCCGCACGACTACTTCCTGTGCACATTCGCTTCCGGGCGTTCGCCCGTGGGTAATTGTTGGCATTTCCGCGTAAAATCTTACTGCGCTACGCCTGGTGTTGACGCGTGACGGGATTGAGATTCTAGGTAAGCCTTTTGAGCTATGTTCCATATGTGCTCCGGGTGGGTAGAGCTTAGAGAATACGTTTAATATATCGACATCATAATTCTTATTACCAGTGGAAGAATTGAAGATTTTTCTGGTATTTCGAGAATAATTTCTGAATTTTATTAAAGAGGAAAACCCAGAGACATAGTATTTTTTTCCATTTCATCTGCGAGAAATTTCAAAACTTTGTAAGCCAAATGAGCTGAATCATAAAACATAGATAAAGGTAAGTATTTCTTCCCGTGATGATATAAGATATCAGAGATCGCTGCTTTGCTTATATGAAATAAGTAAAGTGGAGACTTAATTTCGATGGAAAAGTTATAATGAAATTATTTGTCATAAAATTGATAACTTGTAGTCAATTTTGATGTCTTTGAATTATTTAACAGAAAAGCGTTTGAAAATTGTAAACGAAATTTTTAACTTTTTATTTTATTGAGGTTCTATTCAAGAATGTAAACGAATATACGAAGCGAAAAAGTTTATTTTTCATGTTGTTCGTGATAATTTTTGGAATCACACGTCTGTATCTGCATTCTCTTGCCAAACGGCGACTACCACATAATAGTAAAACTTAAAAAAAAATCATTGAAGACTATCGAATAACACCGTTATTTGTTGCTTGTTGCGTGTTTGTTGCGTGCTAACTTCATCTGAATGATGAAGTTAGCACGCAACAAACAACAGCTACCCCCGCGCCATGCAACACACCAGTCGGCCATGACGCACGAGTATGGAAGGCGAGGCATGCCACTATTCAGTAGGGCGCGCGAAACAGCCCCACGTTCTACAGCGCATAAACAGCCCCACATTTTTGATAAGGTAAGAGAACGAACACCTTCGGCGTGTCTGTTTGTACACTTGCTGGGTCAGTTTTCAAATGTGACACTCTCTCTTGGTGTCGTTGGTATATAAAAGTGCATATCGAAGAATAAATTTCATTCAGTTATTTGAGCATCTTACATCGCATTTCTGCAATTCACTGCAAGTTAAGTACTCATATTAGTACTCGCTTCACGTCCGATTTCATTTTTTTTGTATAAAAAAACCGATATTTTGAAAAAGATTACAGGCTAAAAGTATCATTAGCTTATGTTTCATAGAGACAGAGCACTGATAAGAAATGTGACAGAAGTCGCAAAAATTTGTTTAAAGGATACAAAGTAGATAGAAACCTATTTATTCATTGGCTGATCATTTTGAGTATTCTGGCCTATACCAACTTGACAAGTGACCTTTAGGGGTATAATAGTTAAGATTGTTCTACGCTTGTAATGTTCTACGCGGGTCACAGGTAGTGTGAAACAAAATTCGAAGTTTTATGTTAAATCTATAGGTATATCAGCGACATAGATGAATACGGGTATACCATTGACATAATGTATTTTCGAGTACATTAGAAAAAAAAAAAACATTAAAACGAAGGTATTTTTTTACAATGTTTACGGGGATATAAAATAATTTTACAATAACTTGCCATTACTTTAATAAAAATATTAGTATATAATCGAAATTTCCCTTACCAAACATACAAACCGAACGTGAAATTTACTTAGTCGACCTTCGGCAACTAACTGAATTGTCTCTTTATTTGCACCGACAGCACCTGCTCCCCTCACGCCTAACCACCTTTGTCAATATTGTCAGTTTAGCAGCTTCCAGAGTTATTTATATTACGCTATGATTGTGCTATCGGTGTGCCGCCGGCGATGGCTTCTTTGTACTGCTGTAGCTTGTCTGTGCTGTTTTTCTCAAGAGTGTTAAGATTATTTATATTCTTTTTTTGCTAAAATCTTTACTGTTAGAGGCCTTGCATAATTGTATTTTGATATGTGATAAAAAAGTAAGTGTATGTGTATATATATATATATATGTGTGTGTGTGTGTGTGTGTGTGTGCGTGTGTGTGTATATATATAATATTGTTTTAATATAAAAATTGTATAAATTTAAACGGAGCAGTTAATAAAATTTAAAGACCATTGTTAATTTCTATATATTAGGCAGAATTAATTAGTTACTGATGATAGAACGGGTACATACATACTTTATCGTTGCATTTCGGTCACTTGTAGACACTTTTGGGAATGGCTAATTTGAAAATTAAAGCGTTTTAGTGGTAATTCTAAGAAATGTAATTATGATTTGTTTTATTTCAGCATACTCAAAAGAATAATATCAAGCAGTTCGTTAATAGCTGATAGATGACATATTGATTCATTTGGTGGCTTATTCAATTGAAAGAGTCGCACTGTGGCATTAAAATAAATGAAAATTTTCCATATCAAAGGAAAGTGACTTACAAAAATTAAGGTTTTCATCACAAATATATGTTTGGAGAAAGAATATGGATTTTCAATAAAAAATTTGAAAGAAAAGCTCAAATCACTCTTTGATATTTGATTTATTGAAAATAAAGCAACGTGGAATAATTAACACGGAGATTCAAGAAGCTGTTTTGATATAGTGTGAAGTGTTGGAAACAGAAGAAAACAATATTAATAGTCCCTTCATTTTCGTTCTAACCAATTTCTATTGCACATATATATATGTGTGTGTGTGTGTATATACACACACACACACACAATTTACACATGAAAATTTATTCGCATTCCATCAATTTTGAATAAACTAAGTTACTTTTTTTGTAACATAGCTTTCGTTAGTTTCGAGAGTTCAATTTACTTGCGTATTTTTTGTGACCCAACATTAAATTTAACATTTCAATAAAGAAACATTGATGACATTTTATCACGAAATTAAATACAGCAGACACGTAAACATATTTATTTTTCATTTTCCAAAGTATCTTCTCGGCTATTAACTTTCCAAGGGATTACTATTTAATTTGTATTATGAAGCACCATTATTAAAAAATAAACCATTATGAAACTATTATTTACTAAAATTTACTATTTATTTAAGAATATAAAATTACAAAAAAAATTATGCGTGTATTACGTACGCACGTTATAAATTATGATTCTTTGGCTTAATATAAGAAAAACTTTATTTAACACGCAAATAATTAATAAAAATAAAATTATAAAAGGACCGGAACGTGATTATATATATATATATATATATATATATATATATATATATATATATATGTATATATATATATATATATATTTGGTAAAGTCTTAATTCAATCAAATAATTAAATGTTAAAAATTAATATTTATGTCTCTATATATTAAAAAAATAATTTTGTCGTCTATTTTCTTGATTTGGAGTAATGTAAATTACTCCTAAAACCATTTGGTATACAGGAACACAACACTTATCAAGATTAAAATAATTATTATTAAATAATTTACCAAAAGATGGAATTATGATAACGTTTTGTAGCGACTAACGTTTTGTAGCAACTACAGAATTACTCCACAACATTTTATTTATAGATCCAAAAAACTTCGTCAAAAATTAAGAAATGTTCTCAAAATACTTCGGAACTAACTTCTGTCCATGACTCATCTGATCATCTGGTCTATAATAATATATACCTGATTTTGATTTTGTAATAAAAGTCTACCGCCTTTTATTCGGTATCCAAGCCAGTTCAGAAAAACAAACAATTCAGAAATTATGAAGTTATAGACTACCAGACCCATTCCGTTCATCCATCCGCTCATCCAAACAATTTAATTACCTAGTTTTTCATCCCTTTATCCAACTCATTAAAGACTCATGTAAAACTATGTAAATGCTTTTGGAAATATATTTAAAATTTATTTAATAAGGTTTCATGTGCTTAATCATTATTCAGCTAGGCTCAATTTTGAAATTTTTATGTAAATATGGTGAAAAATAAAGAGGATGCTAGTAAAAGACCATTTCGTGTTGGGAAATACCATGGGGTGTTGTCAGAACGGAAATGAGACTCTATATAAAGAAAATTAAAAATGTATGTCCTTTTAAATATTTTATTTTAGTTATCAATCAGACGAAGAAAACATATTTTATTTTTTTATGAAACGTTAGGTTATTTTTAATAATTGCCTGTAGATGCTATTTCGACGGAACTCTATGATGATAGAAAGTTCTACACAAATATAACATATACATACTATATAGATATAAAATACTATAGTTTATTTTTATTTCTTTTATTTATTGGTTGCACATGTATAAAACAATAGATAGTCATCATTTTTTGCAATTGTTTCTAATAAATTATTATTTATTTCGTTATATTGTCCTCACATTTCATATTAACATTTGTTGACACGTTACAAATGTCATATACGCGCATTTACGGAGACAATTTTTTGTTTTGATTTATAATCACCAAAAATGTTTTATTTTTCGCCTTTCCTGATTTCAATATTCTAAAAATATAAACTTTATTAAAAATTATGTTCTATTCCTGTTGTGCTTATTTTCATCGACCTTTTTTGGAGAAGAAAATAGTCAGTGAAGCATATCGTTACTAGATAACCAGGCGACTTCTTTTCCTATCTTGCTAACTGGGCAGTGACCTAACGATAGATGTATTAAATATTGTTAGCAATAATACTTTTCATATAGACTTATAGATTTCTCCGCATATTAAGCATCATTTTGAAATTCGTAGCAATTTAGTGTCTTAACATTATTAAAGTTTTTTTTTTCCAGTAAGACTTAAAAATGTTTAAATTGTATTTACGGAGCACTTACTTATAGAAATGTTTATATTCACTTATTATATTATATTTACTGAAATGTTAATAATTCATAAATAATTAATTCTGTAATAAATGGGCCAATGAGAAATGGCCAGCTGGTCAATAATGGTTTCATCAAGCAGATATATGCCAATTTGCGGAAGTGTCTTTTTCCCTAAAATGTTATAAAAAACTATGTATTTCGTAAAGCAGATCATGAATAATATAACTTCTTGGCCACTTTGAAATTAAAATTCAAGACGAATATTATTTTTCGGAGTGACGAGTAAAAATTGGGCCTAATAATTCCTTTTCAACGTAGAGAGAATTTACTTTCCAAAAAGTAACTATATAAATTACAATTTTTTGCAATTTAATTATAATATACTACTGAAATAATTAACAAAAGCAGTCGTCTTCAAAATGTCAAGACAAAGAAAAGAATATTGTTTTCTCTTTTCCTTTATTTCTCTCGTTAAAAGGTTAACCTGTAACTATTAATTTTATACGTTCTTTTAGTATCATCGGTTAGTATAACCTGTAAGTAACTCAGCACGTTAATGCAGTACTTACGTTCCAATTACTCCAAATATATTCACGTCTATGAGATGAATTCCACGTATTTCAGACAATAGTCATTTGAATTAATTATAAGACTTTAATAAAGTGTTGACTTCAAAATTATACGGTATTTTGCCAATGGAAATACTGACCTTATTTAATTATAAAAAGAGTTGTTAGATGAGTAACTTACTAAGATAATACAACATATTAATGGGGCAATATTTATAGGTTTTAATGGTATTGATTCTATTTATTTTGCTGTTATTTTTTTAAGACTTGCATATTAGAATTATTGTACGAAACATCTTGTAAACTTCTGCGCGAGTGAAGAGATTTATAAAAAGTATGTCTTTACAGACTTTATTTTATATTGAAGAGGAACTTGCCAAAAATATCTACCGAGTAAACACGGCGTGAAATTAAGTTCACTGAGCTGAGAAAACTAACTCACCATCGTCGATATTCGAAATAGAGTGAGCACAGCATCTCCCATGCCTCACATTTTACGCTTTGTACCTGTCGATTGCTACAGCCAGCAACTGCGAAGGATTTTGAGGTCTTCAAAGGTGTTTATATCTTAAGATGTTCGTACCTGCTGCGGGTCGGCGTTGATTGCCTGTTTGTTCTTTTTTATATTGCAAAGGGTTCTTGAAGAGACTGAAATATTAGTTATTTTAAAAGCTGTTGGTCTAACAGTGCATGTTGTTTAATTTAGCAAAAACTACATAAATGGTGGCCAAACAATCAATGTTTTCCGCCCATAACTTATCTCGGAGGTTAATTTTAATTGTTAAAATGACTATTGAGCTTCTAATTTTTATTAGATTTAGGCAGTAACTTAAAGGAAAACCATCTGTTAATATTATATCTTAAACATACCTAATACTTTGTAAATTTATTATTACAAATTACTACGTTAATTAACATAAGCAATAAAGTGAAATTCATCTAATGAAAAGTACATGTTTCAAATTTTTAGAACAATGTGTGGTTATGTGTGTTAAACAGTCACAATATATCTGAAATGATTACAATTTTGTTCCGTGAATGAATTTCAGTAATTTATTATCATGTACTAGTGTCCATTGTATTAGTTTTTATATTTTGATAATTATTGCTTTCAATGATTTTTCTATAAATAACATTGTTTAGATACACTGACATTTTTATGTCGCACACGACATTACTTTGTTTTCCATGAGGAACAATGTAAACGTTTTTATTTTAAAAAAATATTGTTTTGATTAATTTTTGTTTTAATGATTTTTAAATGATAAGTTATATAAAAATATTTTCAAGACAGGTCTTTTGCATTTACAAATAAATATTCATTAAAATTTGTACCGTGATAATTAAAATAATCACTGCCGTCGTTTTTTAATTTAACCCCATTATAAATTACCTGAATTCCGTTAGATGGATTTTAATTTATCCTTTAAAAAAATTATGCAAAATGTTTGTATAGCGCCTTGTAGAATTATGCAATAAATGTAAGGCGCGTTATGGAATTAATATTATCTGAAATGGTAATAATTTATTCGTAATGTAATTAAAAAAACTTATATGGACAGGAATTCCAAGCATCGTAATATTTTGTTTCGGTCGATTCACACAATGGGAATTAAATAAGCAGTTAAAATAAAGAAGCTGTAAATAAGGAAGGTACAAACAAATTCTATACAAATTTTGGTAAATTTTAAATTTATTGAATTTTTTTTAATGAGGTGAAAGTCATCAAAAATGAGGGTTTAAAGTGAAACAAATCAAAATAGCGAAGTAAAATGATTGTATAAATGTTAAAGTTCTCGAAAACAACAAATAAAATTTGGTAGAAATATATTTTTTTATTTAGACATGCTGTATTCAATTTATCATTGCAAAATTTAGCAGAAATATTTACTTATTTTTTTATTTATTATTGGCACATAAACAGTTTTGTCACAATTTTAACAATTTAATTCAAGAACACATTATTTTATGTATGTATAATTTTCTTGTGGCAAAACCAAAATCAGTGGCACAGCGTGATTAATTTGGTGTTACGATTATCATATAATATTATTACGAATAAGAAACACTTCAATTAATTTCAATAAATGATCAATAATGGAGTTGATCAATAAAATGTATATTAAAATTTTAAATTAATTATAGTAAATTAAATAAAAATTAATAATGGAATTAACTAATAAAACAAAGTCAAATAGACAAAACGATTGAAATTAATGACCAAACTTGAATTATTTTAAATATAAGCATAACAAAACACTAAATATTACTTTGTTACAAGTAAAAGTTAGCTGTTTCCGTCAATCTCAATAAGTTTATTTTTAAATGATGAAATTGAGGACCCAAAGAAATCTACAGTTAAAGAAAGATTACTCAGAGTACAGATTATTCTATTTATGGGAGCAATAAAATCCTAAATTCGTGCGATTCTGTGATACAAATAAAGGACGATATATATGCGGTTTACTGTTATTACGTGGAATATTGAACTGAAAGTGCTGGAGAAGTGGACTGCTGTCAATTGTATTGTGGATAAGCTTATGGAGGAATATGCAGTCAGTACGTCTTTGAATTAAAGTGTTTAATTTAAAATATGAAAGACGCTCTTCGCAAGTGAGTAATTTTTTGTTCAACACAGCTTTGAAGGTGAGGTGGTACAAAAATGTCTTTTGAATCCTTTCCATGCGTTCCGAGTAAAGAAAAAGAAATTAAAATACACTGAGAGTCGTTTTGATAATAGATTTAGTATAGTTGATGAAAATCTAAAAACTGAAAGCGGATTTACCATCTATTTTCGGCCGAAATAAAAAAATAACCCGATTTTCACATTGCAATGACTTTAGTGTGATACTGATAGACTTTTCATAGCTCAGGTTTTATAACATTTTTTTGGGGGCCAAAGTTTTAATACATTTATGCACAATGTTGCATTTTACCTTCATCCTAAAATATTTTTTATGTTATTTTACCTTCAACGTAAATAAGAGTGGAATATAGATTGCGCTCATTACTCCATTTGTATAAAAGGTTTTAAAATAATAATGAGATAGCGAGGTTGCAATAAGCGTAGAAGTTACTTCAAAGAAGAAGAAAAACCCTATACCAATTATACCAGTAGTTTTCACGAGATGCGTGTTAAAATAAATACAAAAATAGATAAATATGTAAGCAAATAAGAAGACAAAAATAAAAAAAACTAATTTTTTAATTCTATTATTTAATTGGGCGCTTCTAAATTATATTTTCGTTATTGCCAATGTACAGACATGCCATTCTACAATTGTATTATATGTGTATTATTTACATCTTAGTCCATCATTACTTTTTTTTAAAACATTTCCGAAAATAATCTTCTCTATATTATTACAACTCTACAATTATTAAAGTGTTGTATCTACTATTCTCTTGACTGATGTTAACGAATGACAAAACTTCTGTATTTCTAAAACAACTCAACCTAAATAAGAAACAGCAGAATTTTTAAAAACCTACGCAAACTATAACGATGATTCTTGATGTCATATTTTTTGCGATATTCATGAAAATGTACTACCCCTACTTTGGATCATTTTATATTTATTGCATAATGATATCCATATTAATGACGATTTATGAAAAATAAAGTGATTTCACTTTAAAAAGGGTACAAATGTTTCTATGCGCGAGTCAGGCTCGCACTTGGCTGATTTTTATCATAATCTGAAATTGGTATGAAATTATAAAGTGAACAAATTTCATCTATATAAATAATGTAATTTAGAAACATGGCATTTGTCCACTGTTAAGCAGATAATAGCATTAAACCATGAGAAATATCTCTGACACGAATCAAGCACGAAATTCAGTTCATCGACCTTGAGGGCTTACTGAATTCCCTTCCTTTTCGCCCAAGAGCGCCGGTACCCCAAATACCTTGCAGCCTTCACTTTATGTCGTATCACAGCATTGTAGGCTTGTAGTCTCCATTTTGTATCCGTACATTTCTTAGAGCAAAGGACCTCAGCTTTGCCGCTTTCAAGCGTGTTTACGTTTCAAACGATTGTGCTATCTCCGCGCCGCCGGCGATTGCCTCTTTGTGTCTTTGTAAATGCTCCTACAATTCAATGTTTCGGAAGTTTACGTGAGGTCATTTAGGTTTTGTCGTTAATGAAAGCTTTATTTATAGCAGAAGGAGCAAACCACTCTCCTGCACTCTTTCCTTTTCCAGTCAAGTAAGCGACAATGAAAGGTCAGTTTCATGTATCATTTTAGTCAATAACTCAATGATATCATGAAGTTGGACAAGATAAGTAAGAATAAAAGCATATAATACATTTATATCCCAACACAATTAATACTTAGATGCCTATTTAGTAATGGATTTATCAATATTTCCGTACTTTACCCTATTTGCACTTCGTCAAAAAAACTTTCTCTATTGATATTCTTGTGCAGCAAATATTCACAAAATATGGAAGCACCATTTTCTGTGAAAATTTGGGAAATTAATAAAATTTTAGGATGTTTTAAAAATTTGGTAGGCTGTTGATTGTGGTTTTTTTTGCTAGAAATATTTATTATTAATAATAAAATAAATACACATTTATTACACTTGTAATTTATTATTTCTCTTAACATTTGTACAAATTTAATTACGGCTATTATTTATTATACACCACTGAACGGAGGAGGTATATGAATTCAGGGTGATAGGTTGTTTGTTTGTTTGTGAATTCGTAGTTTTCTGTAAAATGTCTGCGTGTCATTGGGATTGTTTCTTAGATAGTTGTTACGGTGATTACTCACCGGGAGGCACCGCAATAAACATTTTGTTGCAAACAAATTTTTCCATTTATCTCCCAAACGGTTTGATTAATTTAGGGACGATTTTCTGCAAAATATTTGCCACTAATCGACGATGGTTCTTAGATAGGTTATGTTGTTAGCTCACCAGGGTGCTGCGATATTTTGTTGCAAACAAATGTTCCCATTTATCATTAAAAATAAACAGAGTTTTCTGCGAAATATTTGCGACGAATCAGAAATGGTTCTAAGATAAGTTATAATAGATTAGAAGCTTATTATTAAAACTCATAATAAAAAGCAAAATTAAAGTTTTTATTGAGCTCACGACAAATGTAAATATTTTAATCGAAAAATTATAAAATAAAAAGCAAAATTAAAAATTAAAAGAACCTGCCACGGCTGTAGTCCTTGTAATTGAAAAACGATTACAATTTTTTTATTGAAAACCCTCCGTCAAAAAGGATGTAAGAATCTGTTAATATAATTACAAACCTAAGAAAATCCGTCGAGGCTGCCTTGCCCTGCCTCTACCTAAATTTCTGCAGTTTCATCAGTTCGTGACTAATTCAAATTCTCTTAGGTACACAAATAATTTGACTTCTACGTAAACACTTCTACGCTTCTACGAAATGGCAATGGCAGTCCCGATGAATTTTCTTGGGTTTGTAATTATATTAATAGGTTCCTACTTTCTTTTAATCGGGGGTTTCAAAAAAAAATATTTAATCGATTTTCAATTACAACGACTACATCCGTCGTTGGTTTTTTTCAAAAGTTTTAATTTCGCATTTTATTTTTAGAGAAATTATTTTACAAATGTAAAGGGGTATGTAGCTGCAATAGAATGAAGTATTACCATGTAATGTTAACACGAATCACCAGTTTTTTTGAATCCATATTATTTTTATCACCAAACTTTAGAATTACTTTTTTATTTTCAAAAGCAAACTGATCTCATTTCCGTTAAGTTTCCTTTACTTTCGAACTTCTTTTGTAAGAGAGAAAATGTGTGTTGGTAGTTTATTATCGGTATTTGATTAATCTCTTTAATATTTTGGTGCTCTGTTTGAGTATCTGTATACGCCTTTTTACTATGAGTAACACGATACATAGTATATTATATACCACGACTATCGCTTCCTATATTATTTATACCTTCTTACATCATGAAAAAAATATTATTTATGTAACTCCCAGCTTTTATCAACATTCATATTTTTTTTTTGATATATATAACAATTCAATACGGACTCTTATCACATGCATTTCATCACTGGATTTAAATTAATTAATAAAATTATTAGTATTTAAATTAAATTATTAAAATTTCTTTATATAAATAAATATGAACATGAATATGCTACATTCACGTAACCGCATCATGTAGCACTTGCGGAAACTGACATGGTGGACGAAACTAAAAATCTAACCTCAAAACTGTATTACTATGAAGGTGGGAGACATCGAAGGCAAAACGGACATTATGCGGTGACTACAAGTCTTCGTCAATCGCTGCCTTATATAATCGAGAATATAGGACTATGTTGACCGAGAAGATATCTAATGAAAACTTGGTAAATGATTCAAGAAATTTCCTATTGAGCATTAAATAAGAAGATTTTAATAAAAAGGATTTGCAATACCCGTCTGTATTCTCAAACACACTTTGGACTATAATTGTCAAGAACGGAGAAATTTGATCGAAAATAAAACTCAGAGGAGTAGAGCTAGAAGGGTGGAAATTGTGCGGGCCGAATTGGAGAGCATCGGCAACACTTGAAGTGGAGCGATACGTGATAAATAGCATCGATCGGAAATGATAAAGTACCGGATGTCTTTTGGATTATCTTTTGGATGACAGTCGGAATAAATAAGGCTTCTTGACTACTTTATCGGCGTGTGCTGGCCAAATTAAAAGAATGTACTTGAAAAGAATGTACTGGAAAAATATTAGTAATTAGTAGACCTAAAAAGGTTATCAACATTATATATCTAACTTTAATATTTAAGACATAATAACGTTTTTAAAGTTAGGAGATACAATGAAAATCATATTCTTCAGTTCATCTGAACGACCAAGTGCGTCGGCGCTCAGTGCGTAGACACGACATGGATGAGAAGAGAGCGAGGGAGTGAGCCGAGTTTATTTCTATGGGAAAGGTAGCCGAGCGGTACACTCGCGCGGTCTGCTTTCTGTGCAGCCGACGTCAACGAAATTGAGTTTTTAATTAATAGATAAATTTAAAAGCATAATCAAGCGCAACTTTTGCAAAAACTTTGGTACATCATTTCGGGACCGGTGACAAATTCATTGACGATTCAAAAGAGTGTTTCAATATAAGATTAGATTAGGATATAGGCTACTTAATTCCGCCAATTTTTTTTTACGGGGAAATGAGGAAATGTAATAGAAAGCAGTCGCTCGTCCCTGATAAAGTTATTTAGCGATGGACGTCTAATGATATTGCAAAAAACACGGCGTACTGAATAAACAAACAAAATGAGGTAATTATATAATTTTCCTTTGATATTTTGACCCTGAATATTTTTTTCCATCTCGATACCTAAAATTTGTGAGGCAGAAAACCGACTTCTATACGCTAAAATTTAATTTAGAATCTGTGCCAATAACCGCGCACTCGCTGTGGTAAGGTAATTAGATTTAATTGCGTCGAGCTATAACCGCATGCGACGTGCGAGAGCAAACAGCGAACTCGACGAACACGTTTTTTATGTGGGCCATATATATCTTTGCTATTTGCTAAAAGAAAATTTATGATTTATTTGAAAATTAGAATTTCACAATGTTAATTACAGGAAATTTTCTATTATTAAATTGATAATTCAACTATTCGCAATGTTTTCCAAAAGACGTTTTGCTTTTGGAAAATAATTTATGACTTAAATAAATTACGAAAACCGATCAAGTAAGTATCAAACATCTTATAAATTATGATTTCGTTTCAATTTCACAAAGTATTTAATTAAATAGGTTTTATTAATTTTTGTGCCGTACTCCTACAGGCCCATAAAATCTAAACTAGCTGAATAAATAATCCAATACTCCAAGAGTTGGACCTGTTAATGGGTTTGGTCTCATGTATTTTTTTATCTGTGTTATTCCCACATCCTTATAAGTCCCTAGTCATAGTTGGTCAGTACTGTAATTTAAAAGTACTCATTGAACCTTTTTCAGGATTTTTTCCATATTTTTGTTTGAATATGGGAGAAAGCTGACACATTGCAAATAACTTTGAAATTTAATATTTCCTAAATGGGTGTAAAAAACGAAAAGTGGTAAATGGAAAGTAAACTTCATTTAAAAAAAACCCTTTTCATCTCACTTCTCAACAAGGTGTTGTAAAGCATATTAATTGATATTGTTATCTGTATATACTTGTCTAATTTCACAGCACGCGAAGGTTTAACACTGTGGAAACCACGAAAGTGTCACAGTCGGACGGACCCAAGCAAAGATATGGCGAAATTTTAAGTATTCAGCTTGACTTCGGAACCGTAAAAATGTGAAAAAAAAATTAAAAAGGGGATGGCATACCAATATTTTCAAAAATCCTTTTAAGAGAAAAACAAAACTAGGTTATATTAATTAAGTTATACGATATATAATTAAAGTTGTACGATACTCGGCAGTGGGCAGTATAGCGTACCATCCACTTTGACGTGTTCTAATATAATTAGTTTTTATTAAGTTTACTACGCAGAATAGCGGCAAGGGTACTATTTCAAAGTTTTGTTCGAATTATTTCGCCACGCGATACATGCTGTGAAATCGGCTCACGAGCAGGGGACGGCATCAGATTCCCGGCACGTGCTGTTGCTACAAGAGTCGCTGAAAGTTTTCACTAAAATCCAAGTGAGGAAAAGTCGGAAGCGTATACCGGAAGCAAGCAAATAGGAAAAATGAAAAGAATGTGCAACACGTCTCGGCAACCGTTTGTAACGCTGTACTTCTCTCTACTATCACGTTTCCTAGAATTTATTTTACTATTGTTGGTTTGAGTTTTGTTTAGGAAAGGATATTACATTATTTTTATTTTCTTAGCATATCATCGTTATGATTTTTTTATAAACTTTGCTTAGACCTTTGAAAACAATGTTTTCTTTTGTGTATTATATTTCCAGAAATAAGGGAGAAGGTCCATCTATTTTTTTCCATATATTTGAGTACTTCCCGCGAGATATAGGAGATAAAATTATTAGGAAACATTTTTCTGTCTTAGTTATGTGATATGAGTCTATTAATATCATCATCATATATATTAATACACTAAGGTTAAGATGTTACACTCCCTTTTTAAAAAAAACCTCACAACTGATCCACATAAATTATATATCATTTTATAGATAATTGCTCGCTCTACCGGTATCCATAACTAAAAAATTTATTATTGCTATTGTTTTTGCAAATTAATTAATTATTAAAATTATATACACAAAACAGAAATGCTGCCATCAAACGGCTCAACGTCAATATGATTGACGGTCGGTAAATTTTTGTTTAATTTCAAATCCACTCACGTATAAATAAAGTGGCGCTTTAGCTCAATGCTTTTGATACTTGCGCCTCTATATGTAAATTTTAGTAAAATAGAATAAATAATGCGAAGACTTCGCACGGGTCACGCTAGTACTTAATTATTACATTAAATTTAAAGTTTTCATCAACAGGTTTTGCAAAAAAATGGCTGTCACTGGCTGTGACTGAATAACAGCGCTTAATATTAAAAGGGTTTAATTTATTTTTCTTTTGAAATAAGGAACTATAAAGTTAATTTTAATCCATGCATAAATAAAATTAAAATCATATTTAAATTTGTTCTCACCATGGCCACGAAAATGGTCATGAAATTATATAATGTTTTCATCAAATTAAGTTTCATCAGTATTCAAGAATTAACTGAATGTTATGCCTTTTCGCACCTGCAACCTTAGTTTTGCAGCCTTGTACCTTGTCAGATTTTAGATCATTCCATTACTACAGAACTAAAAATCGAAATTTTTTATTTCGAAACCTATTTATATTGTTAACTCATCGTGCCATCTACTCACTATTTGTGGTTTTTTCTGTTCCTCTTTGGAAAGTATTCGCTATGTTCTTTTTCGGAAGAAGGCATGTAGAAGGTTATTTAGATTTCCAATTGTTCAAAGCTTTTATTATTTCTTTACATTCCTTATACTGTCTCATTCCTTATACTGTCAGTAAACAAAAATAATATTTTATTATTCCGCAATGCCACGGGTCTATATAGTATATGGATTATATAGTTGGGTCATTTTGCTTTATTCCACTCTTTTATTTGTTCAGTTTTATTTTGCTTACATAATTATTTCCACACATGAAAGATAAGTATGCAAATAGCCAACTTCGGGATCCAAGTCAACAACAGTGCGATATGTGAAAAATATTAGGTCAACAACCAATTGACTGTGAATGAGTTCAATAAGCAGGTCAAGGACAATAAACAAAAAAATGTTTGCACATAAATATATGTATGTCTGTATTTCAAATGTAAAATTAAATTAATTAAAATAAGACAAGCAACTAGTCAAAGACAAGAAAAGAATGGGAAGATAATGAAAGACGAGGTATTAAATGGTTTCGACCCAAAGAGGACTTATCGTAAAGGCATATACGATCCGTAGAGGCAAATACAACACGTAGAAGCACATAATTTCGACCTGTAGAGGTAGAACTCGTAGATTCTGTAGACTCGTTGACAGGTATAACATTTCAGAAGATTTTTGAAAACAGAACTATTAACGCACTTTTAGGTTCCCTTATCCCAGCAATTTCGTCATGTGTCTTTGTCCGTTCATATATCAAAGAATTATAACGATTTTTATTTACGATCGAAAAATTTAAGAAATTTTGCAAAAACAGGCCAATTTTTTTTACACAAAAGCGGAAAGAATTTATTTACACGCCAAAATATAATACTTTTTTTTAAGCATGTAACATTTAAACTGGTCTACTTGAAGTCAAACGGACCGTCCATAAAAAATCAGAAGACTCTTACATATGGGTCGGAATGCTGGGCGTTGTGCAAGTCAGACGAACAGAGACTTAATGTAACCGAGATGAAAATATTACGATGGTCCGAGAGAGTCACTCTAAAAGACAAGGTCAGAAACAAATACATTAGGGATACGTTCAATGTTGCCAATATAATAGACAAAATGCAGGAGAATTGCCTACACTGGTATGGTCATGTTATGCCCAGAGAAGATGATCATATGACTAGAAAGATTCTCAAAATCGCTGCACAAAAGAGGGGTCCGGGACGTCCACCAACAACCTGGATGAGGAAAATTAAGAACGATATGAGGACTAGGAGACTCCAACCAGAATTGGCACATCTACGCTCTGAATGAAGATATAGGAAAACGAGGGCCGACCCCAATCGAAATGGGACCCAACGGCAGGGGAGAAGAAAAAGGTATTAATTATATTTTTGGCATATTAATACATATAGGATACTTATAATACTTACAGAAATAATTGTATGTAATAGTGATATTTCATTATATAAAATCAGGGTAAATGATAAGAAATATTTTCCATATTTTTCAGGACTGCCACATGACAAATAACTTTTATTATTGTCTTTTAACGGCCATAAAATTTATATCTTTATAATAGGAATATTTATATTTTAAAATACTATTATTGTCATTGGAATAAATTGTTGAAATAGCAACTGATTATAATTATGGTTCAAAATGTAGGTTATAATACAAAAAAAACTTTAAAAACAATTTTTGAAGTATATATCGATTATTGTTCTCTTTAAGTTGTTATTCCCTTTGTATTCGTATCTTGTAATTTTATTGTGAAATGTAGTCGAAAGTGTTTAATGGTATTATTTAATTTCACAAAGAATCATGCGGTATCATGCCTTCATAAGAATCATGCCTTCTGTAAAAACTTTATCATATCAGGTATATAAAAAAAAATAAAAAATACGATAACACCATTTGGTAAGTTTTTGATTTTAGCATTTTTCGGTCAATTTAAGATAATAAACCCTGATGTTAAATTTCACAATTTAAAAGCAAATTACCATATAAAACCTTTTCGAAATTTTACGAGAAATAAAATTTACCAAGCAATAAATATCAAATGTTTCGTTTGGTTTTCCACATAATCTCCAATTTTACAATATTATTATTTTTACATTAATATTTTCATCGTACGGAATCCAGTCTTTAGGAAATTTCATTACCGGATAATAAGTTATCGTTGTATTAAAATTAGTATGAATAAATTATTGCATACTGATGCTTGACAATAGGATGTTTTGTTCTCTTTGACGGCCCAAATGAAATTACGGATCAATAAACTCTTTTTTACGCATAATTTAGTGCCAACTTGTCTGCTTGGTTAGATGATATTTGCATATGATTGTGTCAACATACGTACATATATATACGATGAAAGCAAAAGTAGTCTTTCATTTAGAAAATAAAAGACTACTTTTACGATGAAAATAGAAGTGGTCTTTTATTTAGAAAACCGTTAAAAGGAATATCTTTAAATTACTATCGGGTTTAATTCTCAAATAAAACGATTTTTTTATTTTATGAGTATCTGAACTCGAAAATTCCCAAATTTAACAATAGGTGGTTCATATTTTAATTTAACCTCACTTAAATCGGTCTAGGAGTTTTTAGATACTTTTATAAAAAACACTCAAATATTCAAACACATGAAAAATAAAAATTCTAGATAAATTATTTACTTTCTACCGAATTAAAAATTATTTACTTCCTTTATGTATTCACCTCGATCCAAGAAATGCCTCTAGAACGAAATTTTCCAAAAATACTCGATGTACACCTCTTCCTCCTTTGAGCGACTTTATACTTGTACAATGATACCGATTTACTTTGCTTTTTAATCAAACAAACCTTTCAAATATCGAATAACTAACAAAAACGTAATAAACGTCAAAATGCACCATTAAACAGTAAATGAACTCAAATCCAAATAAAATTACGAAACCAGAGCACTTTTCGCTGCATTTAGTTACTAGACAAAGACAGGCATACAACAACAAGTGGTGGGCAAACAGAAGGACTTGAAGGCGAAAAAGGGACAATAAACAAAATGATATTTTACCTTTTTAAAAAACACCACTGTAATTTGCTACATGCAGCTAGGTCTCCGCAAAATTTAGCATGTTGAATATTTTAAATGATAATATAAATAATATTTAGTTATTTATTTATTTATTAAACTTTACTTAGCCTCATCAATTTTAAAACCCATATGAAAGGATTATTGCTACAAGGGCAATTCCCTTAGACGAATAATTATTAAAGGTAATCAAAAAAATTAAACTTATTCATAGAAAGCAACAGTAACAGTACGAACAACACTTCAAGGATATAGAGATGATAAAGTATAAGGTACTCGATTCGTAGATAATTATCTGCCCGTTCCGGCTTTCCGCGTCTAAAAAGACACTATTACTGCATTTTGTTTCATTCGCTTTTTCTATAGTAATTACTAACGATTAGCGTTTTGCCCAAAAGCAGGTTTTTCTTCGTTTGTTTTAGAGTCTAAATGCAAATTTTCGCGTCTCGGACTTCAATTATTTCGAAATTACACCATAATCTTCTAATCCCATATTCACATGGTTGGGCGTTTAATTATGAAGAATCTTGCCTTGCCGAGCACTTGAAAGGAAAGAAAAAACAAACGTGCAAATTTCATTCTGCTCTTCAATTGAGCAGAGAACTGTACGACTCAAGGTCTAACATAAACTGCTTACGAAAATAATCTATAGCAATTAGCCATATATATCTTGGAGTATATCTTCTTAGAATTTATTTTCATTTAAAATTCTTTTCAATATTATTTTAATGTAGCTTATTTTAATACAGTTACGATTAAATTTTTTAATAGGGAATGGTCATAACGGATCATCTGTTCATTCTGGGTCATATTTATTTGTATTTCATTCATCTGAGTCATAGTAACAGAAACGTCTTATAACATTATCTTCATAATTTTAAAACAAAACCGTAGCGGTTTCAAAATTTAACCCAAAAATGTGTCCAGCTCACTTCAACTCTCTTCATATGAAATATTATTGCTCATTTAACACAGGTTCGAAAACGACTTTTTATACCATTCATCTGTATATTGAAAGTTTCAAGTTTCTCGAATGAGCCCTTTTTATACCCAACTCCTAAAAAACAAACAAAACTTAGTCTATCAAATGCTAAGTACTAAGTTACGTATCATACTCCGTTCGCTGCTTTTCAACTTTTAAAAGTAATAAATACATGAAAATATTTTTACTGAAACTTTAACTGGATTATGATTTTAATAAACTTGTTTACTGAAAAAATAAAATTAACATTTGCTCTTTATACCCGAATAATTGCCAATAGTTTGCCTTTTATATTACTTTATAGGATTTTGTATTTCGAAAGCAAAATAGGGAAATCTCATAAATAATTGACGTGCCAGTTCGTCTGTTTATGTATCACAAAAGTCTTTCAAGACAGTTTAATGTAGAAAGTGATGATGAAGCATATGCACCACCTCAATAATTAGTATTAAAAAATATTTTTATGGAAATTGCACTGAAGTGAAATATTGTAAATTAGCATATTTCCAGAAATATACTGAAAAACATGTGTTCTCACCTTCCTTGTTTACAAAATTATAAAACTCAAGAATATAAAAATTTAAACTTAATTGAAGTTTATACTAGTAATATAGCGGTGATTTTCGATACCGTATTTAAAAACAAATTGATATTTTACGTCTCTAATTATTAGCTAATCAACATGGCGGGAAATAATATTAACAAGTTTAATAGAAATACTTGTACTGGGGATCCTCAATCACTAAAATTTTATGACAATTATAATGTTTAAGCGGAATAGTGTATCTTAATTACTGTTTTTCTATAAAACTAAACCACTATTATTGTTTGGTGGAATTATATCTGTATTATGACTGTTTGGTGGAATTATATCACGTATATAATACAAATGAACCAAGGACTGCAAGCTAAAGAGTTCAAAATTTAGATCAATTAACTACCCATATTGAACTTTAAAAACTTGCCCAAGGAAACATTATGCCTACATCTGTGAATAGTTCTCCTTCCTCACAAGTATATCTACACGCGTATACAACTGTCGTTCATGTCATTGTAGGAACACCAGATTTCATCGCAAAAATATACAAAATACTGTAATTTTAACATATGTGATAATTGTCATTTCCGATTTGAATTATTTTCTAGTTTAATTATAAATTTGGTCAAAAAACGACCAGTGAATGTAATCTTTTTAATAAAAATCGGATTTGAATTGTTAGGTCTGATGTTGAAAGAAGCGAAATACGCTCTCAGAAATGTTGTAGAATGAGAACTGCTCTTTACAGAACAGCCCGAAGCAATCGTCAAAAAGTTATCTACTTTTATAGAAGTAAATAGTATAATATACATTATATTTTGTGATGAAATCGCCCAGACATTTTTGATTATCAAACATGAGCAATCCGATTGGCTTCAAGACGATAATCAATCATTTTGTCTTGATACTATAATAAATCTTTTCTTTCAGGCTTATATAAAAATAGGCTTTATTTTCGGATATGACAAAAAATATGTACCTCCCATATTCGAAGTTATTATCTAACCACACATTTTTTTATGATGGCGATCTAGATTCATTAAAAAATACTTTAAACTCTGCGATATATATATATATATATATATATATATATATATGTATGTATATATATACATATAAATATGTACATATATGTATATGTATATATGTACATATATATATATATAATATATATATATATATAGCCCCGCTGGACGAGCGACTGGGAATGCAAACACCAGTCTCCGCGGTGTGCCGCGCTGTCAAAGACCGCATGCTTTGTGACCAATCCAACACACTACGGCGATTAAAGGGAAAACATATTACGAAATAATGCGAAGTACAAGACGGAGCAAAGAATGGATTAACAATTCCTATCAGAATTATTTTATTATAATATTATTATTATAAAATAATTCTGATAGGAATTGTTAATCCATTTATATTAAATTTATTGTAATGTGAAAAGCAGAGAAACTTTACTAAAACTATAAAACAAATTTGCTTTCTCTTTTAAGATTTTCGTAGACGATACTTAATTTGTTAACAAAATGCATCTTCATGCGCTCGCAATAAATGTTTCAACACAAGCAGAAGTTGGTTTCATAATTATTTTCCAGATTAAAAGAGCTCAATTCACTAACAATATTAGGAAGCATTAATACTATGTTTCAAGTAAATCTTGCGAAGTTTTCAGTATTTTCTGTACTAAATGCAAGTTTGTGTGTATGCGTGAGCGAGCGCTTGCACGTGTGCGTGCACTTGAACGTGCGCGTGCGCGTGCCTGTATGCATGCGTGTGCGCTTGCGTGTGAACGCGCGTGTGTATGTATTAAGAAAAATAAGTTAAGTCTTACTTTTGATACACGTTTAATAGAGGTATAATTTATAATACCGCGAATAAAATACCTAAAAGAAAGACTTATAATATTTAATATTAACAAATTAATAAATCGATAGCTTCAATTCTTTTATGAAGTAGAAATGTTTACGTTGTTATTCAAAACTAACAAAATAATGTTTATCATTAAGATATCAATGTATTTAAACAGTGGGTTTATGGAAAACAATCATTTAAGGTGGCAATATTTAACATTTGATATTTACCTCCTAACTGAATTGGATAAGCTAACAGGTATCCAGTATTTCCACCATTAGATCTGTGTGTAGTATTTTAGATCATGTGAACACTAAATTTTAATTTATTAGATGCAACTTTATATAGACCTACAAGCTTCGAGCTAAATATTCTTTCAATCAAATAAGGAAGGCTTTGCAATGTATAAAAGTGGCAGAGGCGATCAGCGGCGACCCACGGTAGGTATAATCATCTCAAGGTATAAACACCTTTGAGGAAAGCAGAGTTCTTAGCTGTGTAGAATTCGGTAGGCACAAAGCGGAGGCTGCGAGGCGTGAGGAATGCTAGTATTCCCGCTCTCCCAAATATCGACGACAATGAGCTAGTCTTCCCAGTTCAACGAACTAAATTTCACGCCACGTTTAGTCGGTCGATATTCGTGGCAAATTCGTCTTCGTCCATTCGCTTTAATATAAAGTAAGGTCTGTGACGAGTTGCAGCTTTTATAAATCTTATTAGTAAGCCAGCAGTCCTTGAGAGGTCAAGCACACTGACGGTTCCTCCCGAATCAAAAGATAAGTTCGAGAAGCAATGCCGTTAAGATCTATTAATAATGAGTCAGGAAAACTGTTAACTGGAACCCTGTTAGGTGTAAATTCGGAAGAGTGGTATAATGGGTTACGACTTTTTCATAAGCCAATGCTAAACATTTCAATTAACGTAAAATCGTCAAATTATTAAGTTTACAATTAATTATAAATGTTTAATATCCCAATGCCATAAATAGTCCAAATGACTATTGCGTGAAATGTGTGGAATTCATGTAATGAACATAATATGTTTGCACTAATTGAAATTTTATAACCGTACCTCCCTTGTAAGTTATACATAGAAGAAAATTTATTTATGTATAATTTATTATAGAAATAATTATTTGTGTTTTAAATACAAGTGTCACATAAAGTAAATTCCAGACGTGAATTTTTTTAAGCTGTGTGGAACAAAACTTCGTTCGTCTTTAAAATATAAATTTCGGAGAAATTCATCCGCCCGCTTAGCAAATAGGTAAATAATCTCATAACCTAATATTAACAAACTTCACTTAATTTTTATTTAATAATTTTAGAAATGTATAAATTTTTATCCGAAAATTCCAGAATTTGAGTTAAAACCGAAATCTGAAATAGTTCCTGAGTTATCCATGTTGGTTAGGACCCTATTTCATACGGTGATATTATATGTGTTGAAAATTCTGTACGTTTGATTATAGCATGTGTTAAATTACTTTCAGAATCCGAGTGTGGTTCCTGTGGCGTAGTATACAAGCGGTGTAGTATACTGCTGAATGCCAACGGATTTTGGAAGAATTGAAGCAGACGTAAATTATACCCCGCATCGACATATATAATATATTATTGTAAAAATTTTCATAGTAATGCAAATAATTTACTATCATATTTTGCACTAGCTACAATATTCATTAACAAAAATATTCATGTAAACTGAAATATGCATATACAACTTAATGAGAGAGTAAGTAATGGTCTCAAAACAAATTGAATTTCATTTTTATACCAGGTGGCATATCATTTCAAAGGGCTTATCACAAGAAATTCAAAAAAAATTTTCACCATTTCACATTGCATATTTAAAAATATATTCCATAAAACACACATTTTCCACCTTATTTCCGAAACTATTAAGCCAAAAGCATGAATAAAACGGTGCTGTCAAATTTTATTAGAAGATTACTGGGAAACTATAGTGATTATCCTAGACCTTATAATTTATTAAACATATATCATAATCTACGCCTGTGAAAAATATAGTAGGCAATTATTTTGGTTGTTAAAGATTACTATTTGTAAACAGTTTACTGTAAATACCGTGTTCTATTAAACATTTTAAGTACGTAAATGCATAGTGAACCATCGTAGTGTGCGTTCTACTCGTACTTGAAGTTTTTTTATTGATAATATTTAATGATTAAATGATATTTTAGAATATTAGAATATGAAGAGTGGAAAATATGACAAAAATTTTGCACAAAACTTTAGTGTTGTATTTCAATACCTTTGTGATGGACATGAATTTTAAAAGCGATTTCCACTTAATAGCACTGAACCGAATTACCTCTACATAGCTTTGTTGTAATTATCTGGTATTTCCCTGTATGCAGGTAAGATTACTGTGATTTATATTGCATCATAGATCATATAACAGTAGTTTGATGCCATAATCATTTGACTGTGGTCTAAATAGATATTGATTTATAATGAAAAGTGGAAATAGATTTATTAAAAATAATATTGATTGTCTATTACGTACATAAATTTTCTAACTCCCGTTGTATGTATGATGCATAAGATAACTAAATATAAATTGTTTATTATTTCCTTATATGTATAAGCTATGTAATGTAGCATCATTGGCAAGCAATCAAGGGCGAAGTAATAAATGGAAATATAAACCAAGTCAGCTTTTTCTTTAATTTTTACTTTCTCACAGAAGAAAATGTTTATGAGAATTACTTATGTATAACGAGCAACATTGAAAGTTATGATTTTCTGATACTATTTAGGAATAATACGCAAAACATGTTCCTAATACATAACCACGTATTATTGATGTCAAAAGTTAAATGTATTAAAGTAGAAATGTTAATATGAATAATAAACTGCGAGTATAATAACAGTATTATATATTTCATTATTAAAAATAAATATTTCTTGAAACAGAGAGTAACAATCAATAGCCCGTCAAATATTTAAAACTATTTAAAATTTTATTAATCAGGCACCGAAAATGATGCTTCCATATTTTATGAGGATTTGCTGTACAATCATGTTAATAGTGGAATTCAATAGTCTGTATATTTTGACGAGCCGCAAATAGGGAAAAGTACGGAAATATTAATAAATATTTAAAACCACTTAAAATTTTAATAATTATCCCGAATTGTGTTTCAATATTTTGTGAAGATTTGTTGTACAAGGGTTTGAATAGAGGAATTTTATAGTCTGGTATTCTCTTCCAAGCTGCAAATATGGGAGAGTACGGAAATATTAATAAATCCATCGCTAAATAGGTATTAAATTGTTAGATGTATTATGGTACAAATGTATTATTATATTGTTGATTTTTATAATTTATTATTCAGTTTTTCATCAACATGATATATGAAATTTATCTTTCATTTTTAATTACTTGGCTGGAAGAAGAGAGTGCAGACAGAAGTAGCTTGCTCTTTCTGCTGAAAATAAAGCTTTCAGCATAAACAAAACCTAAATGATCTCATGCGACCATCCGGAACATTGAAGTATAGGCGCATTACAAAGATACAAAGAGGCAATCGCCGGCGGTGCGCAGATAGCTGAGTCGTTCGCGATGTAAACATGCTTGAAAGCGGCAAAGCGAAGTCCTTCGCCCTAACAAGTCTACGGATACAAAACTGAGAGTACAAGGCTACAAGGCTGTGAGGACACAAAGTGAAGGCTACGAGGCGTGTGAGGTACAGGTGTTTTAGGCGAATAGGAGAGAATTCAATCTTCAAGGAATTTAGTATTCAGGATCGACGAAATAAACTTTGTGCCTGATTCGTGTCGTGTAAGTCTGATTCATGTATCGAAGGATCTGCACCTAGTTCAAAGTGAAATCACTTTATTTATCACAAGTCTTCATTAATATAGAACTCAGCACGCAATAGATATAACTTAAAATGTAATATAATTAACTAGGACAGAAGTACGTTTTCATGAATATTTAAAAAAATATGAGATCTATAATTACCGTTATAGTTTACCCCAACTTATGCATTGGTTTCTAAAAAAATCTGTTTTTTTTCGTATTTGGATTTGTAGTTTCAGAAATAAGGGATGAGGGTAACATTTATTATAAAAAAAATATTTTTAAGACGTTTAGAATTAACCATGTCAAACGATACGTTGCAATATATTTGGAATTTAAAAATTTTAATTTAGTATTTAATTTGCCTCATAAAATATCCATTTAAACATTTTAAAGTATTCGGATGCTAATTTAAGTGCGCGTTAATATGCTTTATTGTTATGTCAACTTTGTAGTATTTAAGTAAAGCAGTTTATGAAAAAGATGACTATAATAGACGGACAGACAGAAATGTGAGGGATCTTAAGAAGTCACGTTTTTCGCTTTGAAGTATAAAATACGGAAAAAATAATATCAACAATGCCTAGCCAAGTCGGAAATTGATTTCACTACTCAAAAATCGTTACATTTTTTCCAAATTATAAAAGAACATAAGACTTTTATGTACGAGAAAATAACTACAACAAAATAACTTTCAAAAATATTTGTAGATAGCATAATCAGGTATTTATATAAGTTATAAATACCTGATTATGTTTTACCTCCACATTATTATGTAACAAAGAGTAGTTTAAAATTTTTTTTAAATATCTAAAATTCATTGAAATAATTTCTACGTCAATTGCAACCTCGTGATCATATCAGTTTATTTTTAAATGCTTTTATTCAGAAGGAGTAATAGACGCTGTCTATATTTCCTGCTTATTAATATAATTGTTCTCTTATTTCTGCTGCAGGTAATAAAATATTTTATGTTAATAATGGAGGAAGAGTATTTTGTCTACTCCCAAATATTTTTAAGATCGATGAAGGAAAAAAAAAATTATTAAGTCGTGTTATAGAAGAATATAAATAATCTGCTATCATTGATTTCTTTTAAAGAATGCGAGTTTAAGTTAAAGTTAATGTTAAAATAATGAAATATTGAAATTCCAAGTGACACCTATTATGACATGGAATGAATAACTAGTATTTCGATGTAATAATCAGAATTCATGACTTGGATATTATAAAGAATTTCATCTTAAACTTATTAAATTTATTTTACCTTGAAGACATTTACTATCTGAGTAACGAATGATGAACTTGTTTTATTTATATAACTTCTCCTATTATTATAACGACACTTTCACCTAGATTTCCTTTATCATCCGTTTGAAGTACAATCTCATAATTTTGTAGACTAAACTGAATATTGAAATTTTCAGAAAAAAGGTGCTTCTGAAATGTTAATGGAAAAAGGGAAAAGGAAAGTGGAACGATCAGGTGGTGGGTAGTTTGATTCTTTCTATGTAAATAATTGTATTTATCGTATATTAACAATGTAGGAGTTTACATAATTGTATGGTCTCTTCAGGGATACAACAACGTAAACGTAGCAGGCAAAAAGGCGCACAGGTGACCCGATGTTTTTGGAATGTAAACATTGGAAAACAACAAAGCTAAGGCCATTTGACCTGCGGCCGCATGCGGACAAAGGAAAGTCTGCGGCCGCGTGTGATGCTAATGATTTGGCGTAAGTAATAGGAGGATAAATGTTAATACCTGAAGGTCACAGTACTAAAATACCTTTTCGTTTTGTTACTTTTACTTTCTTGATAATTCATATTTAATATAAATTAATCAAAAAGAATAAAATTAGTGACAAGCTCTATACACCTATCACTTTAAAAATAAATTGCCTATTTACATGAAATCAATAATTTTTAAAATCAAATCTATTTTGATAGATGAAACGCTTGTAGGAAAAACCAATGTACTTCATCGACATATAATACAATCCTAGCGACTTCTGTGAAATTTATTTGAATTGATATTGTAATTTGAACTGTATACGAGAGATAGGGTTTATAATTAAAAATATTTTAATTAGATATATAGCAAAAATTCGAAATAAAAAACGGTTGTATTATTGAGTTTATTCAAGCATTTTCTTTGCATCATCATTCACATTTTGACTGTAATTTAGATTTAGTTAACTAAATTTTTCATAATACAGAAATCTTTTACTTTTAGCTCTCGTATAAGCTGTAATATGTAAAAATTGTGATAAATAGATGAATAACAAAAATTTTAAAGAAAAAACTTTTTTAAACTGAGTTTTTTTTTCAATTATCATTTTTGCACCTTCATTATCATTTGGCAGTTATGAAGTTTCCTAACTTGCATATTTACTAATATTAAAATACTTAAAGAAATATTTATCTAAGGATATTGAAGCAGGCCAGATTGTTACAATGCAAGACAATTCTAGAAATAATGGTGGGAATTTTCAAAAATAAGACCATTCCCATCTCGGAGACGACCAGGGTAAATTATGAAAAATAGTTTTAGTAAAAATTAAAGCGAAATTTACCGAAAAACTGTAACGCAAGTTCAAAGTTTTTGGAAATTACTTTATGCCTGCAAAAATATCCTAGATACCAAGTATTTACATGGTGAAAAACAATATTTATAAATAGTTTAATAGAAATTATATTTACCCACACGTAATAATAATTGAAAAGTTTTAATTTAACAGCAAGAAAAAGTCGGAAATTTTTGTATTTATTTTGAGCAGTGATATCGCTGTAATTATTTATGATTATTTGTTTTTTAGGTTCTAATATCTAATATTTAATGTATGAGGTAAAAGAATAATATAAAACAAGAAAATTTACCAAAGCTTGAAAAAGTGTTTTCTATATTGTTATTAATGTGTTTAAAATTTCTTTAATGAAATTTCGACGATATTTATTTATTAATTTCTGCGTGATTGCATTTATTATTTTATATATTTCATATAGTTTATTTTGTCTTTTAAAACGGAACAGAATATTTGGTAACTTTAACATTATAAAAAGAAAACGATTGGGAAAAGAATATAACAGTAAATACGTAGATGTTATTAGGGTATCACTTAATGAATGCATATGAAATTTTAATCCCATAACAACAAGTGTAGTAAATCGTCTTAAGAAATTTTGTTGTCAGCTTAAGCCAAAAAGTAATCGTACAACAGAAAAATTTTATTTAAAATAAAAATGAAACTAAAACAAACTTCTAAAAAAATACACCACAAAATGCAATGTTACTTAAGGGTGCAACAAAATAAATCCATGTGGCTGCCGGCAGATGTAAAACATTTTTTATTTTATACTCTGCACGACGGCTTCGAATACACACTCGCTTCCAAGTTCCGCCTCGGGTATTTGTGGGCATTTCCGTGTGAAAATTTTTTGCGCTGTGGTGACGCGTGACGAGAATGAGATTCTAGGTCAGCCTTTTGAGCTTGGTTCCAGATGTACTCGAGATAGGCAAAGCTCAGAGGGTATGTTTCGTATATCCTTATTATAGCCTTTCCACCTTGTGGAAGAATTAAAGAATTATTTTCGTACTTAAATGATATTTTCCAGGTTTCCTAATTTCGTTACAAAGGAAAACCTATGCGCATAGTGTTTTTCCTCTATTGACATATGAGAAATTCCCATATTTAGGTAACCGGATGAGCTAATAGTATTTTTTCCGAGGTCATTCGATATCTGTAAGATTGTTGTTACTGCTTGAGTGAAATAAGTAAAACTGTAACATGAAAAGATTTAATCTCGACGAAAAATTTATAAATAAATTATTTATTTCTGGTGTTATCATATCAAAGATGTGACCATTTCGACATGTATATTTTACTTTTGTATTTGGCAATACCCTTATGTTGGTAAAACTATCTCAAACATTGTTATCTTTAATAATTCTAATAAGAAGTATATATTTTCATTCCATGAAGGCTATCACTTTTAAGACCTTCGTGTACCTCATACATTTAGTGTCGTATTCTCGTCGATGATGTAAGCTATAGGAATGATATTATGAAACAAAATTCTCCGCCATATCTATGCATCTGTCTGCGCGGAATTTTCTCAATAACCGCTAAACAGATTTTAGTTCTGTTTTCTTAGTATGTACACTGACTCACAGAAAAAGTTTAAGTATGACGAACGTCGTTGGAGTCGGAAAAATCATTCACTGTAGGGGTATCTTGGCGTTGGTGCTTAAATCGTTACACACATCAAAACGATATATTACACAGTTCTTAGAATATCTTAATTTTGTTCACAATTCACAATAATCGTTTTATTTCAATAAAAATATAGTTTTTTTACTCAATTTTTTAGTACCTTTTTTACAAAACTGTTTTAATTCTTATCAAATTAAATTTTATAAAAATCTTCCTAACTTACATAGATCAAATTCTCTTGTATACTGAATTTGTTTAATGACTAATTTAAAAGTTACGTATTTTAAAGTAAGTAAAATACGGGGGTTTTGATACGGGGTGCGTTAATCGTTAAAAAATATTTGCCTATTCATGCGAATCCGTGCCAGGTCGGAAAGTATGGACGTCAACAATAAATCATTTATTTTGATGAATCTTTTAATATAATGTATAATTTAATTTATTTATAACACATATTATACATAGTTTTAACTTTCTGCATTCGTTTTACATATAAAATTTAACATTGCCAAATCTTACATTCCTCCGTGCGCGCAATATGCTTCTCCTTCTTTCATATACATTTTGAAAATCAAAGAATCTGGGAATACGACTTATTTGCGAACATAAGGCGTGTTAATATGCGTCTTAATAGGTATAGGCATTAATATTGGAATTAATATATGTAAGTCATTAATATAGCGAAGAAATAACAATGCATATAGTGCAGGCCTTTATTTCAACTGGTTTTGTATCAATCATTTTTTTATATTGAATTTGAGGGTCTGCTATTTGAGAGTTTTCACAACTTTAACGCTTATTTTATTAAAATTAATCCAAATATTTTGGAGTTTCAAGAATATTAGACAAAAAGGAGGTACAAACAAATTTTAAAGGAATACGAAATTACTTATATATTATCATTATCTCACACCACTAATTTTTATTTATGAATTCACTTATTTCAGTTATTCCAAGATCGCCATCCAATTAATCAATTAAGCACAAATCTAAATTTGAAGCTTTAGTAAAAATTTTGCAAAGCCCGTTCTAGACTCATTATTTTTACATATATAAAACGCAACGTTTGTTATAATAGGATGACGTATTACCGTATACGTGTATCCTTGATGCATGGTTACGAGTAAAAATAATATTATCCCTGCAGAGTCACTATCTATTACGAATGATCATCTAATATTTAACAATCATCTTATGAAAATCTGTCAGAAAAGGTATAAAGTACTAGGACTGGTTTTGCGAAATTCTGTGATTTCCATAACTATGAGTTTATTGTCACTTTCTTCAATCCTCGAGTTCATTATACATAGAAACGGATGTATTCATTTGTGCTCCATACGAAGTAACTTATATACTCAGATTGGAGAAGTTTTCGTCTTAGTTTATGCTAATCTCTAGAATCACATGTTCAATTCCATAATTTAATTTTGTCCATGTAATTAAATCTATATTTTGTGGAAGATTGTACGTATCATCATGTTATATTTTATAGTGGACAGCGATAAAATATGTAACAAAAGTAGTGTACAGTGTGTGACACACTGTACACGTAGTGCAAAATAAGGAGAGACCGGCTTTTTATTGACTGATGATCACGTCGATTTCATCATCGAAATAATTAAACTTCAAAGTTTTTAATAAATTTGTAAATATTGCCCGCGATATGGATAGATACACAAATGATATTAATATTAAATCATATGCAAGAATGTATTCTAAAATATTAGATTGATGTAACGAAGATATTTATTTTTGTGACATTTACTAAACTAAAAGAACCCGAGAAATCAGTCGAACGTGAAATATAGTTCGTGGACTTTCAGCAACTAACTGAATTGTCACTTTATTTGCGCCGATAGCACCTGCTCCTCTCACGCCTCACATCGTCTATTTTATGTTTATATTCCCAGTTTATCTGCTTTCAGAATTGTTTTTACTGCGCGATGATTATGTTATCGGTGTGCTGGCGGCGATGACTTCTTTGCAATTTCATAGCTCAACTGTGTTGTTTGTCACCAGAGTGTCAGAGGTTATTGAAATCCTTTTTTTGTTAAAATGTTTATTTCTATAGGTCCTTGCCCTCTATATTCCCATCTGAATACAATTTTTATTTGGAATTTACTCCTTAAGAATCGATTTTCATCTATAGCGTCCGGCATGAAGTTTCATGATGAGTAGAATCAGAAGTTCAGAGCGCACGAAGTTTAAAGCGTTAAAAAAAGTGTAACTGTTAGGATTACTTAAGGGTGCAACAAAAATCCGATCATACAAAGTTCATTAAAAAGTATAACCGTTAGGTTAGATTTTTGTGCTTCTTTAGGGTGAGATATCAATATATTTATTTGGCATTTTCTTGTGACGTAATCCCAATGTCGGAGTGTGACACATATAGTTTGCTATTCGCTTATATCAAGATGTAATCATTAAATGTCCGAATATTTAGTGTCTTCTCTCCCACAAAATTAAAAATCCTTTTTTTAATTTTGACTTTTTAGTCTGACTTTACCAAATGTTTTTAATTTTGTGGTATAAATTTATCTTGATCATTTGTGTTTTACTTGAAAATAATTATATTTTGAGCAGTTTTTATTAAATAATTTTCTAGTATATTTAATGTTATCGATATTTATATGCAGTGTTACCTATTTTCTAAATTCCAAGCAAATTATACTTAAGGAGTAAACTCCGGTCGTGCGTCAAAGCTGATACGCACATTTTTTGGCTCGAATTTGGCTATCTCTTCACAACCTTTTGTTGTTTCCGACATAGCCATAAAGGACAGATAGGAAGAAACAAGTTTGTTCCTTCTCGAATCGGTTTCAAATATTTTTTTTGTAGTTTTAGTCACGTATAATATTATTAACTTCAATCGAATTTGTTTCCTAACATTTTATCCTTCGGTTTTATATATAATTTCTATAAACCTTTCACAATTTTTGTAAGGTTTGACCGATTTCAAAATAAATACATGTTATATTAATACAAGAGATACATTTCCATGATTTTTTGTGAGTGCATGGTAGATAAAGCGAAACAAGTTTGAACTTATTTGATTTACCTATATGCAATTTCGCAAAATTATGAATTTTTTCGTAATCGTACGGGAAAGTCATAGTTTTAGATTTTTCATTATTCAGTTATATAGCTAAAGGATGCCATATTAAAGATAAATAATGGAGAAATTCAGAAGTATCTTCGGCGGTTATTAAAAAAAATTTCGAAGCCGATGTTACATGATGCAGATTCGTCTTTTTTATTGGTTGTCGGCTTTGTTGCTTGTTATTATTCGTTGTTAATTCCTTCAACAGGATTTAACTCAAACTTTCTACGTATGGAAAATGCTATCGTAAAGTTTTTTTCTGCCAAACTTTACAATACTTAAGTAATCATTGATGTAAACACTTACATTATTGCAAGTCACATTGGCATTGATATCATTTGATAAGAAGAATGAAAAGATTACTAGGTATCTTTATACATATGATAGAATAACTCCAAAACGATCTTGCGCAGTTTTTTTAATCAAAGTCACCTGAATTTCACAAGAAACCATATTGTCACTATCAACTAGATGGCGATAAGTAGTAGGTAATAATGGTGCATACTTAAATTAAATTTAATGTAGCATGTAAATATTTTAATAAACATTGTTGACAGCAAGTTGGGGTTAAAAACTTATTAGAGAACCCAATATTTTCTTATGTGTAATATATGAAGATTTCTCGATGGCGTTTACATAGATTTAAACTCAAAAAAAATTATTATTGGAGTAAAATTTTTGGAACATAATTCTTTTAAATGTTATTATTTTTAAAGACATAAGTACGAACTGGTTCCTTCTTAATTGTCTGCTTCTTATTTGTCGTTTGCTGTTGCACCTTGTAGGTGACAAAAATTATGTGAAATTTCCAACTTGCTATCTAAAGAGATATGCTTATAACTCCATTCGTGTGGACTTTTGTTTCTCTTTAGACAGAGTTATTTAAATCGAAGGAAAGTGTAATGACGCATAATTCATCAAGGATTTTAATACTATATAGACTGCGTCTTATAAAATTTCATCGGAAAAGCTTTTAATCACAAACAATTCTGCGTTTGCACTATAGGTGGTGCCTTATGAACTTGATTGTACTAATTCGCCATGGATGACGCTCTATGAAAAATAATTAAAGATGCAGACAATGTCTAAAGATATATTAGATACTGAGCAAAGAATACATAATTATATGGTTCCATACAAAAAGATTTCTAGATATCGTTTTATAGTCATTTGACCTGCTTTATATTATACTATAGCCTACTCAACTGATACATGCAGTGTCAGAGCCTCTAAAAGTATGAGTGTGCAGAGATGCATCACAGAATTCAATACCAATATTTATTATTGTAATTTTATTTACCTTGATTGCTTACTTTTTCATGACCATCCACTTTTTGATACACTCAATGATATAGGGGCAAAATTAAACTTTGACAAGAAATTATACAACAGCTTTTAGAAATTTCAAGGATGAAAGTTGAAAAAATTATTTCGCTATTAACGAACTTGTGAAAAAAGGTAATTTAAACATGTTTGATTAATTTGTATTACCCCAATGGAGCAAATCGTAACCTTCATAATTTCGTCGTCTCTGTCTGTTACATCATAACTATTTTTAAATATATCTTATCCTATTGTAATTTTGCACGAAACACGAAATTCAATGAATTTTTTATTTATTATTCAAACTACAAATATCTATCTTATTTTAAAATAAAGAAATAATTAAGGGAAAAGTAATAAATTCAGCGCAATTAATTTTTGTTAAACGCGTCCAGCGATTTGTCTAAAAAACTAAGTCAAAATAAAATAATATTACATTAAGATTTAGAAAAAAATTATATACTGTTTAGTATTAGTAGAAATGGCTTTGAAATATTGTACAATTAATATTACAGGAAAATTAGGTATTTAACTTCACTTAATTTTATTAAAAAAGGCAATAAAAACGTAAAAATGTTTTTTATAAACTGTTCAAACAATTTCATATTAACAGTTTGGAAAACACAAAAAAAATATTTTCAAGAAAAAATTTTATAATAATTTTTTAATATTCCTATAACAAAATGCTTTTATAACGCAAGTGTGCAAAATTTGGAAAGTAAATATTTTTACGTCAAATTCGGATTTGAAAAATTATTTTTTCGTGGACTTCATTAAGGGGATTGTAATACAAAAGAGGGTCTTACAAAATGGGATATAACATTTCAGATACAATGTTTTGTTACGGAATTAACATCGATTTAGTGGAAATACGTGGATGATTTCCTTGAAAGAAATTTAAAGAATATCTCGCACTAACATCCATTGCCACTCTTGTGCTCTGAAAAAGAAAAGGAAGTCAGGTGACTGAATCGTAGATTTTATGCAGACTATTAATATTACATCGGAAGGGGCGTAATTACTAAAGCCATATTTTTCAATACTCTCTGCCAATTAGAACCTTCTTGATAGGTCTGGGTTCCCCATACAAAATAAACTTATAAAAATATATACCGGTTTAAAACTAAACTTACATAGCAATCCCTACTTTAAATTTATGAAGATATATCTGATTTTTCTTTCGTTTACATAATATATCAATTTATATAAAATTTTTTACATTATAGGCCTTTCTTGATAGATTGACGGAACTAAATAATATTCTTAACATTACTCAATAGCCGTGTAAACTTAGTACTAAATACAAAATTGAATATATTGACAGAGCAGGAATTCACATGTTAAACTATTATTCAGTGATCTTTAACTTTAAACAATACATACAGAGTGAATTGTGTTAATAACAGCTAACAGGTATTGATATAACATTGATGATCAAGAATTGACAATGCATTTTACAATATCACTTTAATATTGAATAAAGTGGATCGATAAAAGATTGTTAATAATTAGCAGATTAACAAATTACAATGTATTAACAAGTGGTTAAGATCAGATTATGTTATGTAGCACAATAGCTTAAAAGCACAATATAAATAGATTTTCAAAACAAATAACTATATATTGAGCAAAGTTACTCGAATTTAAGTAATTTTAGTTTTGCGCAAGGCATGATGAACATTCATAATATTTTGATGACATTTTTGTATTACAAATTTGTACTTATATATTTACATATTTTTTAAATTCGTCATTTTAATTGCACTTCTAGAACTTTGGTTGTCGATCCTTAAACATAATTTTTTCTAACTAAATTCATATAAATCACACAGTAACTGCTTTAATCATATCACCTTCTTGATGATCTCACAGGTTGCCAAGATCTCTGTTTTAGTGGTTGACAGTAACAGACATTGATGAAAATTTGTGGATCAGGTGATAGCGGCTCCGTTTTTGAAGAATTTACATCCAAATATTGGGCATCTGATTTGAATGTTGTTTGCATTAACTCCATCATGTAAAGATCACAATCAAATCGCTTAGTTTTTATGGATACTTTATTCACTGAATTTCGATGATACACATTTTACCTCTGTAAAAATTTGCTTACGTAACTCGCAGAAAACTATCTATCATAGTTTCAATATAAATTATGGATCTAACTGCTTCTCAGTATTCTCAAGTGGGAAGTAATTTACGGCCATCTTAACGAAGAATATCTTCATTTTTAGTAAAGCCGAACAGCAGTATACTTGCTTTAATGCGTATAGTGACTTATTCAATTTATATATCATATCTGTATTGCATTCCTATCCTTCGAATAGTGCAATACATTTAATATTTCAATATATATTTTCTATGTTCAACAAATTGCTTAGTCTTCACTCTTAAAACCCTATCATATATAATGATTCACAATTAAATGAAACTACGTGATGTAGTATTATTTCTACTTTCTTTAATTTCTTTACCACGAAGATTTCTCTTCTCTTTGCTTTAGATCTTTGCTAATATCCCACCTGAAGATGTTGTAATACAACGAAACCTAGGTCATGGTAAAGAAATTAAAGAAAGTAGAAATAATACTACATCACGTAGTTTCATTTAATTGTGAATAATGCATTTCTACAAAATAAATGTCAAATATATTCAATATATAATGATATCATTGGCATTACTTTTATTGCACTTTATTCACCTTATTCGACATATTTTTCTACTTTACTTTCTTGCAAAACAGCTTAGTACAAGAACACTATCATTTATTACTATATTTGCTTTTACAAAATTTCTTTCGAATTCACTTACAAATGTTACAGTTATCCTACCTTTTTCCTATTCCTCTTTCTGTGGACTTTATTTTAATTCTTTTAGCGTATATTTAATATTATTTTCGAGAAATGTTGCGAAAATATGTATATTTATTTTTTTTTAAAATATACTTAATTTTTTTTAACTTTTCCGCTATAAATATAACCCCTGTGAGTAAGTTTCTAAAGATCCTTGCATTCTCTTTGGGAGCATGGCACACGGGCGCGTTACAAAAGCACAAAGAGGCAATCGCCAGGGGCCTTCACATGATACAATCGTATCGCAGTGTAAATACGTTTTAAAAGAGCTGAGTGAGATTTTTGGTGGGAATGGGAGCGTGCGAGGTAAATCGCAGAGATTTTCATGCGAATAGGTAAGAACTAAATTAGTTCTCACAAATTGAAAAACAAATTTTGATTAGGGATTTAGTTTTAATTGCTTTTAAATATAACTTTTGTAGAAATTAAATATGCATTATTTTTAATTATTTTGTACCAAATAAAATTATATAATGCTTTTCATTCCTTAAATATTTAGGAAACATATATCGGCCATACCAAACAAACGGCTACAACAAACTTTGGCCTCTGTTATCTGAGTTTTGAAGATTCATTTATTAAAGTTGGGGGTAAATTGTCAATTCCCCTTTTGGTTCCGGACAAGATTAAAACATGAAATAGACTTTTTGAATTTGTAATCAAAATATCTGGTGAATGGGCTTGACAACGTTCAGTGTAAGCACATTGTTTTATATTTTGCAAACAATTATTTGAATTATGAAAACTGAAAAGTCAAGAGTACTGAATTTACCGTTGAATTTAAAAAGTGGATATAATGATTGCATGATGACTTACAGGAGTAAAATTTAAACAGTATACAAAAATGGTCCGTCTTGACAAAGAAAAGAGTTTATAAAAAAAGGAAAGAGTTTATATACTCAGTAAAAAACACATATATGAAATAATAATAAACACATACACAAATATAAAAAATGGCTCTTTTTGAACAAGTAGAGTTTATATATTCAGTACTAAACAATTTATATACGAAATGAGGCGAGACCTGTTCATTGGAATTTGGAATAAACGTACATTTTAATTTTGGTTTTATTTGGAAAACTATTTGTTTACTTATCACTTATTTATATTTGCAATAAAAATAGAAAAAGTGCAAAAATTAGTTTCAATATACGTAATGAACATGTACGTTTATTAAATGAGTGGAATTCTTCATTGAACTTAGTAAATTATTTAATATGCTACGTACTAATATATTCTTTGTAAAATGTTTAATCTCGTCGAGTATTTTATGTCTAATTGATGTTTTATTCCGAATTCAAATTTTATCGACTACAAATTGTAAGTTTATTATTTTAATGTAAAATATTTCTAGATTCGAATTTAAATTTATGTATTATTATAATTTACGTATATCTTAAAAGAGAAAAGAAATATATAGTTAATAATTTAAGTTTCCAATATAGTTTTTGATTCAGAAACCAAAAGCATACCAAAATATGCAAGGTTAAATATATATATATATATATATATATATGATATTATATAGTGATTTACCTTTTGTGAAAATTTTTTTATAAAATTAAGGCAGGAAAAAATTATTTCATTATTTTCCACCTGATCTTGTTGTCCATATTACTCCACTTTTTACTTGTTCAGTTATGATGAGTATTATGTGATTTTTGTTGAACCATAACTTTTAAAAAGTAATGCATTCAAAGCCGTATAAGGATTGAATTTTTTTCTTAAAAGAAGATAACTTTCTATTCATTGTAAACTTAATTATCTTCCTTTTTGTTCACCACGTCTACATTTAATAATTTTTATGTGGATTTTTCTACAGATTTATTTTTTTTTCATCTTATTTGCAAAAATGGTAAAATAACAATGGTAAAATAACAAGGTTTAGTCCCATTAGAAGCTTTTACGTCCTCAATAAAACAAAATATCCATGTTTATGGTGTCTTACCTATTTCTATTGAGTGATTTTTGTATAATTAGGTCTAACGCGGAGATCCAAAATTTTTAATTTTGCGGTAATGTCATCGGTTACGATCCTCAAAGATTAATTTCAAGTTCAGATATTTAAACGCGTTCACACCCCTACACAGAAATACTCACGCACACAGGAATGTGCCAAACCGCCCGTCCCCCTCCCCATACACACATACATATGTGGTTATGGAATATTACGAAATTCTGGTCTTTATGTCGAGTGGGATCAAAATTTATTTTAAATTCATAGGCGAATAAAAGTAGTGCGTGCTTTCAATATGGTGACGGTTGAAAATGTAAAAGAAATCGTTAAAATTAATTTTGTGACTGAAATACAAAGGTGACAGTATTAAATATAAGAACTTTTAAACAAATTTTAATTCAATAAAATGTTTCTTCACTTTTCGGAAAAAAGAAAATCGCCCTGAAATCTATTTCATTTCTATACCCTCGCGATACATACGACGTCTTCGTACAACTTACTCGTTTTTTCATTTTGATGAACATTTCTTTGAGAAATGGCAGATTTCGTTCTATATTTTAATGCATTTATTAACGAAAATCTCCTAATTAATTTTGTTAATATTTATTTTTCGTGCGGTAGGTACATAATCTAAAAAAGATACGTAGATAACTTTTCACAACAAAGTAATCCTCCATTAATTTTTCTTAGAAGATGACGCTAAATTCTTTATAGAATAAAATATAATGAATTTTTTATTGAAGAACAATTTAAGTTTGTCCTAGAAGATAACATCGCTTAACTTTATTTTTATATCGTCCAATTTGAAGAATTATTTTCCGCAAATTAAAACGATTTGCGAAAATTTAAAAGTCTATTTTGAAAATGGATATTTGGATAAATTAAAACCAATAAATTTATTATTCCTTATTATTATTGTTCCCTAAAAATGTAGAAAACATATTCAAAGAAAAATTATACGACATTCACTGACAGTTGCTATCTCTTTTCCTTTTTTAGATATTTTTGTGTCATAATTTTATTAAAAATCCGTACTTCCTTCAAATGAAACAAACGAAATAATACTGAAATATTCGACTTCACAATAAACTAAACCACATCCAATCCATATGTCAAAGATTGTATTTCGAAAGGAAACTCCACGGTTTATACGGCTGGTGAGATGTGTAATATATTTTTCTAATTTCCTCTATTTGCGTGGTCCCTGTACATGCTAGCATCCGGTTTGTTCACCCGTGGGTATTAATTGCCACTTCTGTGAGAGAACTTTCAACGCTGTGTCCGGTTGTGGCACGTGCCGGGAATGAGATCCAGCTTTGCGCTTTTCACTTGAATTCTTTATGTCTCCGGCCTGGGGACATAACGAATTCGAGAAAACTTATAATTTTCAAATGAATTATTTGATAACAAAAGTTTAATATTTAGAATGTTTTTTTTTTATAACTAGAGGTAAGTTAAATGAAAAACTTATTCATTTTGCACTTATAAGAGTTTACTACGTGCTGAAATTACATACGGAGTAAGAAATATTATTGTTAATTGAATCCGTCGTAGAGGATATGAATTGAAAATGCTGTGAAAAACAAATCAAAAAATTGTAACACATGTTACAAAAATATTAAATTTTGACGGGTAACAACATTTCTTATTATTTTCCTATTTATTTATGAAATTTCTTTGTTATAGTAGCCGGGTTTTTTTTAATTTTTTTATATATCACATATATCACTACTTTCACTTCGAAAGATATTCTTACACTGTAATCTTATTTTCAATATAAAACTCCTATTCCAGATAGACGTGTAGTTAGTTTAAAATCTTATCCTAGTAAAGCATACGTTAAATTTATTAAAAAATAAGGTACCAACAACGTAACTCTTGCAGTTTAAGATTGATCGCTATGGAAATTTACAGGAAAATCCATTTGAATCACATAAATAAATAAAAAGAAAGATCAAATCGTATTTCAATTTTCATGAAATGTCTCCTTAGATATTGATTTCACGATAAATCGTTCTTTTCTCACAAAATACTGTTATACATAAAATGAAATTTGCTTATAGCATGTAACATTCACCAAAATTTTAAATTTAACATTAAAAAAATTAGAGTATCTAAATATCTGAAGGAACCAGAAAGTAATATATTACTGCCTATAAAGCAATTGGATAAGGAAGATTTGTGTGAAAAAGGAAATAACAAAAAATGGACACACGAAGACATGACGTCTTAACAGAATCAGGTGACTGACATCTTCGTTGGTTATATAGCTCTGATTGAAGATATGCTGTTAGTAGTAGGGTGTCAATAAATGGACACCGCTCGATTCATTACAAAAATGGTTGGAACAAATTAAATAATATTAAATTTTTATGTTTTGTAGCCAAATGGTGAAATCGCAATCCTTCTAGTTCGTTATATCTTTCCGTCTGCCTATCCATTCCACTTTGTCACATTCTCAGTTTCTACATTTCTATATTCGTGTATATGAAATTTTGTATCATGTAATAAAGAAAAGCGAAAAGAAAATTGCACATATCATTGAGGGAAATATCATTAGTTAGGTATTTTGGAGTGGACTCAAATTTTTGAAAGGGGGATTTTGGAAATATAAAAAAAATTGTTACCGGATTTTAATTAAAAATTTCAAAATATTTTTTTTTTCAATAAATTGACGTAAACAGTTGCAAAAGATATAAGTAAATATAAAATTCTACTCAGTGCTTGTCCCTGTATTTGACCGGGTTTTGTTATTCTGTTACGTAGGTAGATACGCAAATAACGTCGTATAAGAAAATTAACCGCCTATGAAATTTCTTCTAGAAAATGGCGCCGTATTACGTGATAAAATTAAATTTAGAATTAATCAAACTTTTCAACTGGAAGTAAATTAGATTGTGCTGTATTATTTTACAGGAAAAGTCAATTTATTTTTAAAATATTTTTAAAATATATTTTTCATTATTATTTTTTCCTTAATTATATAAACAACATAGGTAAACAAAAACTATATGAACTTTACCGTTTCTACTAACGTTTGCCATTGACGCTAGAGTTCAGTTTAATAATAAGAAAACTCTTACTAATTTATTATTTCTGGCCATAGTAAATGTTCCTTGTTCTAAGTAATTCATTTTGCCATTATTTTTATCATGTTTCCTTTATTATCGCTGAAATTATTATATATTTAAAGTAATTGTAAACAGTTAAATAAAACTGTGTATTTATCGATAGCGTTATCTATTCTATATATTAAGCCGGCTTTACAGGGTTTCTGAATTAAAAAATCATTAATTATACGTTATAAGAATAGTAATTAAAGGTCAAAATGTCGTGCAATAAACCGCATACCAAGCTCCGTGTGGCAACATCAAAGCTACTTTCCATATTTTATTAAAACTTAATAGACAAGAGAATTTAAAATACCGAGATATTGCATTATATAAAATATAGATTATGGTAATCATTCAGTGTTTTTATTAAGTTTTGTTCGTTATACTGGATCACTTAAAATGTAATTATGTAATGCTTCTTTACTTACTTTACTTCTGTATTAAAGGCTTAAATCAAAATATTAAAATTGATTAATTATTTTCTCCACATTTTCAATGAATCAACAAATTGTTGAGTAACGCTTTCTTTTTTAATCTCACTTTTTTAAGACAATACAAGTTTAAATTAAACGTAATGCACTCGACGAATTAATCTAACTTGTTTTACCAACTTTTTATTTGATTAGGTTGTGCAAAGCGAGAAGGTGAATACTCCTGGTGACCTTGATATAAACCTGGGGATATAATCAAGCTAAATGCCTATTATTAGAGTGAACAAAAATAACAATACTTTTAAAATATTCTCAATGTTACATAAAAGGTAGCAAAACGGAATCTCTCAGTGCAATTATTAGAAGCGTAATTTAACGTCTTAACGATTGACGAATTCAACCGTTAACTTTACCCAAAGTCAACGGAGCTAATTGTTGATTTTTGCTTAATATCGTTTTTTAGTCGCTGCTATTACTTCGTTTTTGAAAGAAATTCGTCCTAAATAAACATTAATGTTTATCTGACTAAATGAAGTAGTCAATTTGGACGAGTAAAAAAAGGGTCCTGACGCAGCTCCATTTATAAAAATTACGTTAAGATTACGCAAACCGTTTATCTGGCCGAGGGTGCAAGCCGCGATGGATTGGAAGGGAAAGGACAAGATAAGGGATTGATTTCTTATATTGGACCTGGCATGATGAATCGTTTGTTATATTTGGACAGCAAGACTATAATCGTATCGTATTTGGTTTAATCACGGTGAATAGTAAAGACATATTTTGGAGTTATATTTAAACAAATTTATAATGTAAATGTGCGATATTGAAATACAAAATATTGATGTAATATTAAAATTGTTTGAGACTTTCTTAAATTATGTTTTCATTGAATATTTTTTGCAAAACTATTTGTCGTTTTAAAAGAGATTAGCAATGCTGAGAATAGTTGCATACAAATAAATATATCCATAATATGCAATATTTCCCTACAGATAATGGGATCAGATCATAGGTTTAAGAAATTTCAAATTGATTGAAAATTATGATAAAAATTCGGATTGAAAACTAGTCGTAAATATTTAAAGAAAAAACCTTGATCGTACAAAAAACTCGCACCTCCTAATTTGTGCGAACACATAGAAAGTATTTTTATAAAAGTTAATCTCGAAATATTTACGGGTAGAAGTTCTGGCTTCAAAAAATTTAACTTAAAAATTGCTAGCCTGAAAAATTGTAGGTAGTGCTTATAAACTCTCAGTCTTGTTGGTTACCGACCTAGCATGATGATTTTTTTAATAAAATTTATTTACAAAATTAGCCTTTCTTTCCTGTTATTGAAAACTAATTAGGTGATAAGATTATTTTTCTATATGAAAATTTAAAACAAAAAAATTAATTTTGTTTTTAGCTCTTTATCTGGTATATTTAAAATTATTGTGACTATGAAAATAAAAATCATAAAGTTATGGTAAAAAATATTTATATAATTTTTTAAACATTCTATATCAATCCTTTTTATTATCTTTCCCTAACGACTCAAATATCTAATTAAAAACAACACGTCAAACATTCAGTTTTTGTTTCCGATTATATCTGGGTGTTTTCCGAATTGCATTTTGAAAAGTTACGTGCATTTAAGAAAAATTATTTTATACAAATATTATAGTTTAAGGAATATGTTTTTTATTGTTAAACTTTTTTTACAATTTTTTTGGAGTTATGTAGTGAAGTAAGAATATTTTATAATGTTGTTATGTTTGTAGTTCTGTGGTTTAAGGTTTTTTAGTTATTCAAATGGATACCTCAGTTAATATTATACACAGAAAAATAAAAAGAAATTCAATTCTCCTCCCCAAACACACAAAGTGGAGATAAACGATTTTTTCACGCATTCCATCGATAGGTATTTTCAAACAAAATTCAGATTTCATTAACCATTTTTTTTTCTTAAAACGGGTTTTCAAAATATCAAGCCATATTTTTTGAAATATCCCCTCCTCTAATTTTTCAAAGGTTGTTTTGAATAATCTCAAATAATTCTAGATCTTAACATTTGGTTAACACTATCTAATTAAATTATTTTGTCTTACTTATCATTCAATATTTTAGGGAGACATAGATAGCTAAGAAACCCTTCATTATGCGTGTTTTAGTCGGAAGAATATCTATGTTTAACCCGCTTTACATTATCTTCAACCGTATGTATGTATGTATGTATGTATAAAAGTAACGAAACCTTTGAACTAAATATTTTCCACTTCCTAATGTCCGAAATATTTGAAATTTTGCGCACGAATCAAGAACCTGTGACAATAGAACAATTTCATAACTAAAACTTAGAAAATAAAATTATAATGAAGTAAATTAATGAAACAAATTTTTTAGCACTCTGAACTGAAAAATTAAAAAATGTTCTTTAAATGTAAAGATTTTGGTGAAGAGGGAAGAGCGTCTCACAACTCGGTATAACTAAATATTTTTTTGATACACTTAAAATAAGATTAAAGTGATGTAAAAAATAATAACAAGCATCCCACGCTTTTGCATTAAAGTTCATTTTTTGTCAATGACTTAAACTTATTTAAGATATTTAAAAAAAAGTCATATCGAGTTGTGCGGCATCATTTTACTCTTGACCAAAATCATTATATTTGGAGATAATTTTTTATTTTTAGTTCATTTTGCTATAAAAGCATATTATTAAGTTTTTTTAAGTTTAATTTTATCATTGTATCACTGCATCAAATATAATAAGATGTAAACAGATAGAATTTTTATCTATGGTTAAAAAATTAAAAGAAAAGGCTTAAAACAACACATTGTACTTCATTTTAGAATTTAATATTTTGCAGACTAAACTTATAAATGAAATAAAGGAAATGGTAAATTCAGTATCAATTTGATATTAAAGAACCTGTCCAATGACATCAAATTCAATGAGATTCATCAAAAATATTTTTTCACTCAAATTTATTGCATGGTATCCTCAAGCCTTAACTATTTTTATATTTTGTTATATATAAATGGAGATCTTTGTACGAAGTATTTCCAGGCAAAATTTCATATAATTATGTCTGAAACTATAAAAGTTGCGGTAGACAGATGAACGGATAGATGAACAAGAAGAAATTATAAGGAATAATTGTTTTTAGTATGAATCTTAACACAAACGGTAATTTTGAAATTTATAATAAGGCACTAAATCGCAACTTAGTGAAGAGTTTAAAACAGTTTACTGCTTGTAGATCACATCTACTTTCATCATTTAGATTATTAAACAGCTTGCACAGGATATAACCCATCTATCATGAACTAAATTCACAGTAATTACAAATGGGAATTACTGGAAATTTAATTTAGGTAAATGAGTTTTATTCTTATTTGCAAGGTGTTTAATAATCTAAGCACAAAAAGTGGAAGGATTCGGTATGCAACTGGTGCAGTAATTTAAGGCTGCTTTAAATCATTCACTTAAGTTGCAATTTTATTACTCCATTAGTAATTTTAAGATTGCGTTCATATTATTTTTTTCTTAAAATTAGCTCGTAAATTATTTTAAGATGCGGGTAACAAACTTATTTCTTTAGGGGGAATCAATTAACCATAATGTAATAAATGTAAAATATTACACTGTAGTACGCTGTGTAAATATTATTAGGAGTTAATTAATATCAGTAAATAAAAAATAGACATCAGTGTATACTAGTAATCGAATCATAGACGTTTGAAACCTTTACCAGCCTGTTGTCCTTTGACAATGACGTTCTCTAGAACTTTAAGAAATATCGTGTGTCAAAGACTAAGGATATAAATAGCAAAATTAATTTCGAATTATTTTGTGGACTCATCAACATCAGTAATACGGAATCGTAATTAGTTTTATACCATAGTACATAATTTGTATAGGTATTAATATAACTTTCATTATTATCAACAATTGAGAATATCCTATTCGATACGTATCGTTTGCAACCAATATCTAAAACATTTAAATGACGTTCTGAAGGTATAGACGCAATACGCAAGACAAGTCCACATTTGACTAAGCAGTCCAGTATAAGATAAGCAAAACGTACGATAGCCAGGGATGGGCTGTCATCCGTAATGAAGTCGGCGGTGAGACGCAGGTCGGATTCGTATCGATTAGTTTAGTCCGGCGAGTGACGGATGCGACGGCACATCACTCGAGGCGTTTTTGACTACCGAACTGATTTGTCAAGATGTCTGTTGGATTAAGGTAAGGACGCTCGACAATTTCGAAATTCGTAAAAACTACGGTGTATATTGCTAGAAACATCCACAACGTAGACCGTTGTAATCGTAGTAGATTTTATGAGTTATAAACAGGCAATGTCAATATCCACTTGTCAGGATTTAGAGATTAAAAAACATGAAGATTTATATACGTAAAGAAATTATCAATATGTAGTTAATAAAAGAAAACCAGTGCAAGTTTACATAAACATAAGTACTCTAATTTTAATTCTAGCTTCCTTAACTTCAGAAGTTTTTCAAAAGTGACATGGTTGAAATATTTTAAAGAATATAACGAGTAATTGAGTTTTAGTATTTTAAAACGAATTAAGGTTTTTAGTTTAAAAAGCAGTCTTGAAGGGGAAATGTGAGAATTGACCACGTTGAAAACAGAATGAGATTAGTAAAATAAATGAATATAAATCAGGATGTGCAATACGATTAATTATGGTATAAAAATAATTGGAACGTAGTTGGCTTGATTGACAATAATATTTTAAAGTAAATAGATATAATCATAATGTTAATATAAATGGTGTAATAGTATAAAGTTAATCGATACTTAAACAATTTTTAAGAATTTACGAACTAACGTTTTTGTGAAGATTCACAAAAATTCGTACGATTGTATTTATGATACGCGGTAGCAAAGCGAATCACTGGATCTTGACCTTAACCTCGTTATATTGACCCTTTGAAAACAATATTTTTTATTGTGTCGTCTATATGCGACATCTTGCCGCGGCGTATATCTTATATTATTATTTTTTTAAATAAATTAAAAAGAAGAGATTCTCAATTTTTTGCATAATTGTACATTCGCTACATTACATATAGTACATTTGCATATAGATATAATGATATGATAATGCTAAAATTATTTGGAATTTATGCTAAGCAATAAAAAACGTAGTGTTGTATAAAAAAAACAATCATAATAGGTAGATACAATGGCATTATACTACGTAGAAGTATCAAGATCAATCCCTATTTAAGGTGGCTTAATAAGCTTAACTTCATTCTGTGCCAGTTTGATTTTATTCCCTGTATCGGGCGGTTTTTTGTCCCAATTGCATTATTTGACCCTCTTTTGTTTTACATGAACATGTCAAAATGTCATATCGCTAGATATGAAAATATACAAATTCTACCTTCGCTACTAGTATAAGTGAAAATAAAACATAGCAGAGAGTGATATTTTAATATTACCATTTCAGTATTTTAAGAACAATAATAAATATATATTGAATGAACAAGTGTGGCATATTTTAAATTTCAATTTCCATGAATGTTTTTCCTTTCTTTCTAGGCGTCATGGTGGCTGACGATGTGTAATACTTTAAAACTGATAAACTTTTAAGCATTTGCAAATTAATGTAGTGTATGTTTGAAGTGAATGTTTTTCTTATCTCCGTCACACTTTCATGACTATGATAAGTTTGTTAGAGCGTCTGTGATAAAAATTAACGAAATGTCGAAGAAATTGTCGTAACTTCAGAACGTGTCGACTTATTCTCCTGATTTAAACGCTAAATAAATCAGAATCGACATTAAAATAATTGAGAATTAGTACAAGAGTGCAATATTTGAAAATAATTGTTTTATAGCTAAACATAATGCATGGAAAAAAAGAGCAAACTTTGATAAAACAATACGAAATAGCAAAATTGTCCGAGAAAAGTCAGTGAAAAATGTGGAACGTGTACGTAGGCATCGACTAAAAGCAAAAGAACCTTAGAAAAATTGCCCAGGGGGCAATGTGTCCTGAAGAACTAATTTCCCCCGATGAATCTGATATAGATATAGATCTTAGCAACAAACAATGGGCCAAGTTTATCGAATTTGGAACAGAATTGTGTAAATACAGGTAGCTACTTGCAGGCGAACAAATATTTCGGTTATACTTTTATAAATAATTATTTTGGGGTAGTTAATATTTATTTGTAATATTTGAAAAATAATTATTTTGCACTATTTGTGACAGTTTATTATACAAGAAAAATAGCAAAATCGAAACACATCACCCTGTACATTTGTTGCAAATGTGTGTGTCATGACATTTATTTATTTGCTTACTATTTATAGTTTCTGAATTATAGGCTCTGTAAAGTATATATTTTTGATGTCTCGATTTTTTTGCTTTTAGTAGGATATCTCCCGGTTATTGGGAGTTTGACGTTCAACACTTTTAAGTTTTCAAATATTGAATATATTTGGCGTTAATTTTGTAGAAATGCATTATTCCATACTGTTGGTTGTTCCTAAGAGTTAATCTTTGCTAATATCCCACCAGAGGATGTTGTAATACGACGAAACCTAGGTCGTGGTAAAGAAATTAAAGAAAGTAGAAATATTACTACATCACGTAGTTTCATTTAATTGGGACTTTTAAGTTTACTTTAAACCTGCCTACTCAAGGGTCCATAGTTGCTGGACTTCTTTCCTGAGGTTAAAAATGTAGCAAATGTACACATTTAGAAGTGTTTAATGAATAGTAGACCATCGGAAATATAGGCCTAGCTTATTGTAGTTTTCGTAATGCTTTCAGTCACGGTATAGTGTATATACAACTTTATGTATTAATAATATGGAGAATTATAGCGCATACGCTTTCTGTTTTGTTATGGATAATTTATTATACGGACACTAGAACAATAATACGAATTTAAAGAAAAATAATATAGTTATATATACTTCATTTTCAACTCGCATTGCGGCAAATACCCTTTTTACGGTTTCAAAATCAAAAGCTGAATCCCTAAAAATTCGCATTCATGTGTCATGATTTGTCCAGTTCTAAACCTACCAGCATGAAATTTTGCAAGAATATGCTATTTACGGGTAACACCATTAATAATTTTTTACTAAGATATGGAGATTAAAAAAAATTGTGAAACCCCATTGGATAGTATTAATATTCACCCTAAGAGCCTATGGAAAAAAGATACTCTGCAATCATTGACTTAAAATCCCATTATAAATTTGTCTACTCCAGCGCTACCTCTGGCCAATACATCTATACAAATGCGAGGCCTGGACTATTAAGGAAGATCTTAGGAAAGGTTACAGGAAATTTTAGGAAACGCTTTCATAATTTGGGCCTATGGACGGAAAATATCTACACCTTGGACTCAGAAAGTTCCCATTGAGCAAGTTTTACGATGGGTTGGCTAGAAACGCAAGTTTTTGCAAACCATCAAACAATGTAAAATGGCACATCTGTGGCATATGGTAAGGCATAATACGTGGGTGCTCTTGCGACTAGTAATGATGGATAATTTGGTGAGAGAAGGAAACCTGGTCTTAAAATAAAGTCATGGCAGCGTAACGTACGAGGATGGACCCGTGTGCCTCTGAAGTTTTTCGACTTACCAAGGACAAGATCAAATGTGCAGAGCTGGTTGCTAACCTTCACTAGTTGGAGTGGTAAAATTAGAAGAACACTGTATATTTAGAAAAGTATTTGAAAATGAAGTTTAGGTTTCATTTACAATTTTTTATTTTAAGTCCCGTTTATGAAAAATTAGGTTTTAAAATAGTTCACAATATAGGATACACTGCGAATGATTCCATTCCCATTTCCAAATAAGTTTTTACATTTTTTGAAAATTAAGTAATGACGAATGGAAATGATGAATATCATTGATTTGAAGCCTTATAAAACATTATAAGGCACTTGTTTGTGTTCAACCATTCACCAGCACTCTTATTCATGTAGTATTCTCTGTGACTTATTCTATTTTACTAAATCGCATAGCATGATTTTAAAAATATTATCTAATGATTGCATCTTTTTTGCATTGGTATTCACAACGATGTTTCAAAGTATTTAATATTTTATCCCGCATACAAATTAACAGCACGACATAATGTTCATTTTCTCATTTTTTTCAGACACTTCTTGATTTTTTTCAATTTCCACGTTGAAATTTATGACGTAATGTCTATTTATCCTGAATTTTTAGCATAATTTTTTTCTTTCACAGAAATCAAAATTTGCACAATTATTAGAGAGTTGTAATATACTAGATTTGTTCCCCGGTTTCAACATAAAGAAATCTTAATTATATTCTTCTCCCTTCCATCATACGCCTCCGTTCCGTTCGTCATATGATATGAACGTCGGAATCTCAGCCGGTTTCTCTATATTGGTTAGACGGTTTCTTTATTTTTGGGTCCGTTCTGCGGCTATGAATCATAGTAAAATATTATATAGCAATTTTGTATGGCCTTCAATGTATAGGTTGTCTAAATTAGAAATAATTTTGAAATGAAACTTGTGAATTAAGAGATTGCCGCAAACAAATAAACCAATTTGTCTGCTTTACACATTCTTTTAGATTATATCGTAAGTCATTTTCATTTCATCACATTTTATTGCTAATAGCTTTTTATGAATACACTGTTTTTGAGAAAATTTCTTTTATGGGACATTTTCGTATTTTGTGAATTTTTAATATGTAGAAACCCTCTAAAATCTTTCTACAACTCATAAAATTACTATTTTCATTAACAAGACTTTTTATTGAAATTATGCTGTTGTTACTATTTTCTCCTTGATGCACGGTACATATAAATTTAGATGCATTTAGTGTTTCACTGTAAAACAATCAAAGAAAATAAGTTTCATAATGGCATCATTTTGTTTATATACATGAAGAAAATGTTATAACAAAATATTTTTCCGGCGGATCGCGACTTCACAGGGTTGGTATTATATATTAGGAGCGTCAAATAAATATTTGTAGTATGGGGTGCGCTTGCAGAAGGAAAACCAAAATGTTAATTTTAATTTTTTTTATACGAGGCTACTGATTTAGAATGATAGAAGTTTTTTAGTCATAGAATAGTGATTGTGGAGTATGCTGATAAAATTTCGGAAGGACATACACAAATGATTTTGTTTCAGAACGATTATGCAAATTCGTAGTTGTTATCATCTCGTGCCATAGTTTATAAAATTTATACGAAATATATTTCGTGTGCGTTATTATTGCTTAATGTTTATTTATATGGGCCAGCGCGTATAGCGATATTGATCTTATGAGTTATAGATGATATATGGGCAAATAAATATAAATTTATTAGCTTTATGTGACTTCATTTAACTCTTTGGTTCGTTGTATTCTTGGAAATATATTCTTTGAATCTAAATACTGTATGATTCTACTTATGCCCTAATAAAGGGGAAAATATTAAGAGTTTAGATATTTGTGTCATAAAATGAATTTTTACTATCCTTACTTATTCTCTTTCGATTTAGTAGTGAGTATGGGCTAGTAGAAGGTAATTATCTTTGTATGAAGCTGATTATATTCAATTTTTTGGGAAAAATATTGAAAAAGTTTAAGAAGTAATTTTTATACAATGTGTTATCTTTATATTGCTGTCATTGTTAATTTTACTTTTATAGAGTGCGCAAGAATATTAAGCAGCATTTACCTGCCTTGTCCGCTCATATTAATCAACGCAGTGATGAAAGATCTCAGAAGAAACTCCCAATTTTGATATTTTATTCAGCTCCGTTGACCGTTTCTAGAATTATTTTAGATCTCTAGTTAGTGCAATGTAAATTTGACTTAGTTTCTCCCGCCTTCTTTATTTATTTTATGAAAATATTTTAAAGAATTAATTTTTGCTTACATTTTTTATACATTCACATATTATACATTCACAATACCTGGATAAGTTTTTAATAAATAAAAGAAAAAACATGAATCTTCGTTTTTACTACCTATCTTACAGAAAGGCAATGATGTTAGTCTGTAGAAAACTGACGGTGCATATATAAATATTTTCTCTCTAAATTTACCAGACCTACCCTTGATTCGAAGTTATGATTACTTCCCATATTATAACTTATGATTTATAACGATAACATTTAACAAAGTAAAGTACAATCGCGATCTTATCTGCTTTGATTTATAAGGTCAGCTTATAACTGACGAAGTATGGTGGAACAATTGAAAAGTTCACCCGAGCGAAATCACAAAAGAAAAAAATGAATTCGTAAAGGTAAATTGAAATGACTTAATTAAATAACGTTTTATTGTTAGCTTGAAAGAAGATTTCAAAAAAGTTCGTTAAAGTTATTAATTGACTACGAATTCGTGACGTCATAATATTTATTTTTGCTGAAATTGTGCGGTTAGAATCTGAAAGGAACGAAAGCGCAGTTTTTTCGGCCGACCTATTATGTGAATATATATTCGACTTAAAAGCTGCTTAACTTAATATGCAGTACCACATTTGAATACAAAAAGAAGTTAATGAAGTCTGTATTGTATGAAGTAGAACAAATTAGACTATCTGGTGAAAATCGCAAAATGAAGCTTTGTCAGAAAATTCAAAGAAAATGTGACAAGAATATTTATACACACAAACTGCTCGTCCAGTTTAAAGTCATATGTTTATGCCTTTAATAAATTTCAGTATGTTAACAAATATATTACGAAACAGAAAAGAAAGCAAAATCATTAACAAAAACAAAAAGTTAACTAAGTGGTTAAATAGCGCCGTAAAAAATTAAAAAATACCGCTATCGTGTTCTTCAAGAAATAAGGAATCTTACCCAGAATAGATTAACAAGATACACACATGCCAATTGGATATTGCGTTCAAATATGTGCGCAGAAATAATCCTTAAAACATGATTTGCTCTCACGCATTTACGTAACAGGCGAGGATAAATTACGCTATTAATTTCATTACAAGATATTCAGTAGTAAATTTCTTGCTTTATCATGAATGAGGAAAAAAGACCCTATGCAATGAAATATGACAGCTGTAAACTGTGAATTCACTCAATTATTGAATTCAATATTGTGAATTCATTCAATCACCGAAGTTAAGGAACATAGAACGTGGTATTTGAATGAATAACGGCAGGGAAACAATGCTACAAATATGCCATATTATCATAAAGTGTAATTTCTGGCGTGTCCTTACTTTTCATTGATTTTTTCTTAAAAAAAAATATTTTGATAATAAGTTGACTAGATTTAAACATAAAAATTTAATTTAATTTCCTATGTATTCTTGTTATGACAAAAATGCAACTAAAAAAATAAACTAACAAAACTATTTGATCACATAATATATAAAATGCGTATCTCTCTCTACGCCTACGTAAGATGTAGTAGGCAATATATTCAGCTTGCGAAAACATTTTATTACTAAATAAATCAAAAGCAATACTATTTAAAATAAATGTTTATAACTATCTAAATGTGAATGAAAGCTTTGTAGTGCGAGTTCCACTGGTACTTAAAAGGTTTTTCAAATTGTGTTTAAAAATTATCTAAGAATTATAACTTGAAATTAGGAATTAGTATTATAATTGATAATTTCTACGTAAATTTTTTAGAGTTCATATATAAACTAATTCAAAATTTAAAAACGATATTGGTTTCATTTTGTTTCCATGTTTTCAAAATTTTAATTAAAGTGTCTTTTTAAGAGATTGACTAAATAAATTGACAGAATGATTTTATCTAAATGAACAATTTCATAATATTTTTTTTTAAATTAAGTACACAAGAAAATGTACGATTATTTCCACACAATTTTTTTCATTACATAATCACATACTTCACAATGAAAACGTGAAAGTAGGTCGTACTGCAATTGAAACTTTGTTCTATGTTAACAGCTGTTTAAATCAACTTGTAGGAACAATGTAGTAGCGCCGCTGTGTTAGTACAGCAATAAGCTATTATTTCGTGGCTATAACAGATTAAAGTGTATTTCGAATTTATATTCAACGAAAACTGTCAAATTAACTATCAAATCTGATCGAATAAGTAAACAAAGATGGCGAGAGAGAAAAAACGAAACACAAAATACAATACAATCAGACCTATAAAAGTACTGCATATAAACTGTGTATTATTCAGATTTGTATTATAAAGCAATGAAATAAATAAATGAAACAATTATCATCGCCGATCTTGACTAGAATACTACAAATATTGATATAATAGTCATCGCCGTGATGTGTTCTCTTAATCACACGCCCACGATCTTTGACTGTACGGCTCGCCGAGGGGCCCTAAGTTCAATTCCCGACACCGGGGCTGGACTGATATTCTATCCGCCATATGTATCAATCGTATATATTAAAGTCTGCAAAAGTTGATAATTGTAACAGTTTGAAAATGATTTTAATAATATTTTTGAAGTGTCTTGTGACATTAACCCATAGTAAACAAAGGGTACAGAATTAACGTGTTACCTTTATATTAGTATCAGAGAAATACGGTGTAACCGCCATTTGATTCGCCTGTCACAATTGTTAAATAATTCTATTCGACGTTGTATAGAAATGACAGACCTTCCCAATAACTTTTATAATTATCTTTGATAGGCTAGGTTATCAACAGTAAGCAAATTTTCCCTCTGTCATTTTCGAGGGATAAACGCCTGCAATGGTCTGTTTTATGTAAAATTATTAAATTTTTTTAATATATTTGGTGTTAATTTTGAATAAATTCATTATTCACAATTAAATGAAACTAGGTGATATAGTATTATTTCTACTTTGTTTAAGTTCTTTACCACGACCTAGGTTTCGTTGTATTACAACATCTTCAGGTGGGCAATTAGCGAAGATCTTTGCTAATAGCCCACCTGAAAATGTTGTAATATAACGAAACCTAGGTCGCCGTAAAGAACTTAAAGAAAGTAGAAATAATACTACATCACGTAGTTTCTTTTAATTGTGAATTCAATTTTTATTTGTAAAATTTTATGAATTGAATGAATTAGATGAAAATCCAATGAAAAAAAAAGGAAAATAGCAAGCATATCGCCCTCTAGTTACATCAATCTAGTTATTATACAGGAATCATCATCCCGATAAGAAAAGTAATGGGGCCAGGCGTATACAAAAACACCACGAAAACTATATATGTGATTTCAATGAGCGTAATAATAAAACTAGCTTTCGAATAAATAAAAGTTCTATACAGTTCAAAAGTTCTATATAAGTTATATACAATATGATAATAATTATTATAATTTATTACGTATAATATAGCGGTGTTATCGTGTAAATAATAAATTATAATGGCAATTATTCATTTATTACTATAATATTTTACTTTCTTCAATTATACGTAAATGTTACATTGATACTGGCTTTTGTGCGATTCAACACTTGCTATAATGAAAAGCAGAGACTGTTTGCGTTTCACAACTACGCAAAATTTAATTGCTTTCCCTTAACTTATATTATGCTGCTACTTAAAAATTCACGATATGTTTTAATTACATCTCATCGTATCTAATTAAAATGTTTCTGTTTACTTATCATTTATTTACTTGATTCGTATATATTTTTAATTTACGGAACGGAACGCGTCACTTGTACGAGAGGGCACGGAAAGAACGCTATCTAAGAATATACAGTTAAAATATGAAAATAATTGTGGGAAGCAAACTAAAGATAGATAGAAAGTTATCAACTATCTTAGATAGCTATATACGTCGACGGACGGTAGGTTTTCGAAGTAATACAATTTAAATGAAACTGTTATAATACTTTTTATCACTAACGTTATTAACGTTAATAAAACAAGTAAATATATGTAAATCCGAATACCAGGAATAATAATTTTTAAATTTCAATTAATCTGTACCACTTATAAATGCGTTATCTTTATAAACATATTTTAGTCTCCTGATTACAACTACATAAATATGGTACAAGTTTTTTTTTCTCGCTCATATAGTTTGTGACGTAAAAAATTGGATTAGTGGGTACTGGAAATGTATTAAATTACGGTCCGTATAATATACGTATGTTTTATTCATATATAATTAAGCGGTTTGGATCTTATGTTATTACTTAACAGCATAAGTAAATAATAATGACACATAAATTAAGAAAGACATTTACCAAGTTGTGTTCCCAGTCGCTTACTGCACAGTTTTAAAGTCACCAACTGCGTTCAATAATCTGATTACCAATAACCCATTAATCTATTGATGCACTAGAATGCAATATAAAGTAGAATTTAAGTATTCATTAAACGCCTTTACTCAGGTTTTTTTAAACTTTGAATTCAAGGTTTTAAAAAGTTAGACATCCCTATTGATTACATCATCATAAATTTAACGGCTGGACAGGACTTAATGAGCCAGGGTTTTCTTTTGGAATCTCAATTAGATATTTCGTTCTTGGCCACAGAGGACCAACTCTCAGCATTTCGTGGTTGGAAACTAATAATTACGAGTTCCCGCCATCTTAACATTGGTCTCCCTTAAATGTATCGCTTAGTCGTACATTCTGACAACATAGACAGCCTAGTTTAAATGATTAATTTTTCAAGTTGTCACAGCTTGTCTTAGTGTATAGAATGTATGATGCTGGGACGTAGGGATGGATGACAAAGTATTAAGATTTTCATCTTAGCTTTTCAATAAAGAGTATAATATCTGCAAATATGAATTCAGTGCTATCTAGCAGGTAAATATGTTATTTTAAATGCTCATGTAAAAACTTTTGCAAAGTTTTTGTTTTGACATGACACAACACGACATTACTTGGAGAAAGTAATTAACATGATATAATTGTCATGTTAATTACTTTCTCCAAGTAATTAACATGACAATTATATCTCATCTCGTAAGTTAACAGAAGCTTCCATTTAGGATATTTTTAATCGTATGTAGCCTTATTAATATTACATAGCATTTATTTATCATACTTTTATATTTAAAATTGATTCATATCTTTATTTTATTTTATGGCGTAATTTTTCTTAAATATTTTTAGGCACAGTTTACAACTGTTAATTTTACAATTTTAAATTTGTAACACAGGTTATGAGTGCAAATATAAATAGGTTAAAAAAGTTACTTTAGTCGCCAAGTACTTGATTCTTTGTGCATTTATGTGATAAACATGCTCAAAAATTAGTGTTTTTCTATTATTATATCGGAAAATTGTGAAAGACAATCTTTCTTGTAGAATAAATTTATACATACTAGATCAATATTCGTTATTCATCTTTTATGCCTCACATTGCTTCTACAGATGTCGGTGCCGCATCCGTCGTTTCCAACTCGCTTTGGAACCAGACACTCGTATAGCATACAGATTCATATGAACATGATAATATGAAATTTACTCGATTTAATTATTTACATTTAGAACAGAATTCACAATTATTGGTAAGTTTTGAGTTTCGTAATAAATAAGTTCGTTTCATAATAACATTTTTTTAAACACAATTTCGTGATATATATTTATGAATAACTATTTATTGTATTATGAAGAATGAAAAAGGGTATTAGCTGAATTTTATTATCATGGTAATGAAATAAATATCCATTTTATGCGCATTGTATGAATTTCATTTCTATCCTCCGTCGGAACATCTTAAATTTATTTTATATTTTGAAGAAAGTACCACTTTACAGTTCGGATAAAAATACTATTAGGAATGCCTGTATGGTTTCATAAATGTATAAGTTACTATTACTAGTGTAATATGCGTATAAAAGTAAATTATATATATCGTAGCTTATTAGAGTACTGAAGTATTATTCTGCACTTGAAAAGAGCTTTGTTATTTACATATTCTACAAATATTTATCATCAGAGCGTGTGATGATAATTTCATACCGAATATGCTAAGTTTCAAGTTTATAAATTTTCAATTTATTTTTGCATTGTTATTAAGAATCAAAACTTAACATTTCCTGTCATATTTTCCAATACAATACTCTAGTCCATTAGAAGACAAAAACATCTAGTCCATAAGTTTTGCTTATGTATTTATTTACATTATTGACACCCTAATCGACTCGTCGAATCGACACGCTATACCATATTCTCAGCTCTCTCTAGCCAGTACGCGTAAATACATATCAACAGGGTCGAGTCGATGGTCTATTCCCAAACCGCGGAGCGCACAAGTACGGAGCTCGGTGTCTTCCACACAGCACGTTGACTGTTGGCGAAAATATCGGGCTCCGTTGGGTACGGACCACAAACTAATTTTTTTGGCTATTTTTTGTGTAATTGAAAGCACATTTGCCAAGTTCTTATCAAAATCCCCTTTCACAATCATAAACTTACGAAAACGTAAAAGCATACAGATTCAGGTGAAGGTATGAAGCTTTTTGTAACGTATGTGTAAGTAGAATAAAAAGCATTGTATTTGAGTCATCGTACTTATAGATTATCTTATTTTTTGGTCAATTAAAAAAAGGTCTTTGGCACCGTAATAAAAAACTAAGAAACAAGTAAATATTTTCCATTTCAAATTTTACTCTTTGTTTCCGACAATGATAAGTTTAGTTGTGAGTGGTTAAATTCTCCACATTTAGGCGAAAATAAGAAAAATTCACTTAATTATATAGAATAGATTATGCATTATAAGATAATACCTGTGATGCTTGTAATACTTATTACCAGTAAAATTGAATAAAACCTTATAAAGGAAGTGAATTATGTTTAAAAATTTGTATTATACCAATTTGTATGACATGTGGGATTAAATTCTTTTCACTCTTTTCCCTTCTGTGAAAGATGATGTCAATGTACCAATAAACGGGTATTAATTTATTTAATAATTTTCCATGGCTATAAAATTTGAGGCTTTCAGTCGTTTTTTTGCTTTAATTAATTGCACTAACAAAAAATACGTAGATTTTTAAAAAACAATGAGACCCAAGTTTTGAGAAATTATTTGTTTTCAAGGTGTTTGATCAAACTACATGAGACTAATTATTTCTGCAAAGTTATACTTTTAAGTCGAGACATGGAGATTGTTTAATAGTATGTTGAGAAAAAGAATCCTGCCGAGTGAACTTTGTTGCAGTTGTTAATTGAAACCTGTTAAATATAGCTGATTAATAAAATAATATCGTTATGCACATTACATTCATTTTATTATGTCATAATAAAAACGCATCAGAATTATTTGTCGGAAAACGTAGTATAATTTTAAAAAAGTAATTCATTAGCATACTTATACATGAAAAATATTATGAAGATAAGGTCTATATTATTATAATAAAAGAAAAACATGTATTTAGTAATCTGTGTATTCATTTAATATGAAGATCTACATATACATATATATATATATATATATATATATATATATATATATATATATATACATATGGAACTAGTATATAATGCATTTAATATGAAGATCTGAATATTCGAGCTCAATTACCTATGAATTTACTATTTGAAATGTCATGGAACATACCAAAAGGCATCAAGAATTTGTTGATAAGTTTAATATAAGTTAATTAATTAATTTTTGTGTCCTTTCCCCGATAAATCACTAAAATTTTATTTCTAATAATTTGTCTAATGTGCCCTCATATTCCACGTAAATATAATAGGATTCAGTCAAGTAGTTTTGGAAAAAAATTTTAATATTTTTAGTGGAAATTTAAGAATTTTTTAAAAACGAAATTTTCTTCGTTGGTAATGCAACAAGATAAATGGAACCTTTGATAGTCCAGGTCCTAATTTAGTTAGCGCCAGCCAACGGTATCACACTCAAACATGAACTTAGAAGGTCGAGTCGCGCAATCGATGTACCGCGTAAAGTCTTTCGTGACGAGGGCGCGTGATGTTGAGACGTAATTCAATAATCGGAACTAAAACGAAACATGAGATGCCAGTCAGTCCCACACAGGAAATTCGAGAAATGTATCAAAGGCAACTTACACGGCAGGTAAACGTTACGTGGTTTTGATAATGTACGAATATTGATACAAAGTTCATTGACTTTCACCTTTGATATTTGTGCTACGTATTCCTTTTTGGCTCATGCAGGAATAACTGTCAGGTGCCATATCCGATCGACGTATTTTCCGATTACCGGTGAACGTAAGTTGATACAGAAAACTTAACGATAAAAGTAAACAATGCCGGCACGAGTATAGGATGCAGGTGTAATTTATTTCTTGAACAAAATATTGATTTCTTTGCATTTTCCGGAGATAAACTCAGAACGCCAGCTATGAAGGTGAGATATTATTAAAAACTACGTATAAAAATGTTGTTCAAAACACAAAGTTCATTTTATTCATTGTAATTTTACGACAGATATTTTGTTACATGATATCTTAAAAATGTTTTTTGCAATACCTTTTAAATTACTTACCTGTTCATTTTCAAGTGATAATAAAATCTTAAGGAATGAGAAGAGGAAAGAAGTGGATATTATTTATAATTCTTCTTGTCTGCAGTTTGGGAATTAGGTTCTTCTTAATATCTTCTTTTTTTCTAAATCTTTCATGTGGTGAAAAATACATTATACGTAAATCAATTTATTACTACTTTAACTAAATCGTGTTGAGGGCGTTTAATTTAGAAACATTTAAAATTAATATACCGCATTATAAACGAAAATTTAGTTTCGCGGGAAATTAAAAAGTTTACACTTTTATTTCGAAATATCATAAACTACATAATTCAGACTGACGTATATAAATACAGCCTATCGTGTAAAACTGATCTTTTATTAGAAAATTGTCTATTATCCTGAAAAATTTCGTTATACATTAAATCTTTATTTCGTCATCTTTTCAAAAAACCAAATGGAATGTGACGGCAATGACGGGAAATTTGATTAACATGCGGTTAGTAAACGTTTTTGGTATCAGTCATAAATGTGTCTATTCGACTATATATACTCTTCTAGGCAGCCATTAATATAAATTAATAAAATGAATATTTAGGACATAAATTATCAATTTATTTATAACACGACTATTTACACACATTTATTTTAGGTAGGCCATGTGGGTACGTAACAAATAAAGATATTACCAGTGAATGACGGAGTTCGTTTGGATGGTCAATTTGAATAATATTACCGTTATGCGATCTGGACTTATTTCAATATATTTGGTTTCTAAACCTAGGTAACATTGGAAACTCTGACTAATTTCAATGTTGTAGTTTCATTTGGCAATTCAGTTAGTACTATTTTATGAAAAGGCGGGGGTAATTGAAAATATAGCAGTTTAATTGGTATTGGATTGCTGTAGGAACACAATTATTTTATTCTCGTTTTTCCATATATTTTACGACTATTATGTAAGGCTGGATTAAATTAAGCATCGCTTATTCGACAAAATGTTTGAAGGAAGTGGGAATGGATATTTTACTCTTAGTTTGTTCATAGCAGTTATTTGTGGATTAGAAAATATTTAAAATGAAGATACATCAAAGCCATAAAACCCTAAAACCGTTCTGAATTGATTAGGCGGATTTTTGAATTTTTACTGCATTTGAATTCGTCCCATTTCGTTAAAAAATTACAGAATGGATTATTTTTATTTTACAGCTACTGATAAGATATAATGCGTGAATAGTTAATCGTGTGTTTCAGTTCTTGCTTACTAATTGATGGTAAACACCTCTTTGAATGCTATCTTCTTTGAATGTTACATATTTTTGCCCAGACCACTTTCTAGGTTTCCGTAACTAACGTAGGAGCCCTTAGAATTTGCTGTTTTCGTCTGTATGTTCGTATGAATGTTGGACAAAACCATTTAATTCGTAGGCTATTAGTGCTTTAAAGCTTAAAATTGGCATGTTTATAATACTCAGAACAATATGAAATATAAATTTAAAAAATATTTTGTAGTATGTCCATCCTTTATCTAAAGCAGATGAAGATTATTTTTATTCTTGTGTTCGATTCCATACATCTTGGAATAAAATTTCTTAAATATTGGGGGTGTATTATGAACTCTCTTTAGATGTCGGGATCCATTTACGAAATATTAAGCTTTGAAGTGATAATTGTTGTTACGCTACATGTTTCTGCCACCTGTAGCTAAATCGCTATTTTTAATATAAGAAAAATAGTAATCTATTTGTATCAATAAAACGAAATTAAAAACATAATTTTCAAGGCTGGTAGTCGATCAACTTATAACATATAGTTAAGTCTATAAAAAGCTCATACAAACTCCATACAGACGACTTCTACTATCACACCAACTCCAAATAATAAGTTTGCATTTTAAAATGTATGTTTATTATGCTTGTGATAAATATACTCTGTAAAATATTTACTTATTTATACGACGAGAACTAATAGTGATATTTAGAATTAGCCTAAAGGTGTACGAAAGTCTCATCGTGGAATTACGCTCGTATTTAATAAGTTTTTTTCATCATAATGTAACTTGTTATTATGAAAAAAATTTTTACATCTATTTTAGCACTTCTTTAAACCGACTGTAATTTAGAACCATAATATAATAGTTTTGTTATTGACAGCATATTGCTTGAGGCCGATTAATTTCTTAAAACTGAAATGCATACTTTCACAGATATTTGCCTGTGATGACCAAATGTTAGTGCTAGGGATAGTTGTGTCTTGCTCTATTGCATGTAAGACGTAGTTTAATATGTTCCTTGCCAAAGCTGGAAAATTGATTTTGGTTAAGAATAAATGAAATAAAGTAGAAATAACCATTCATTTAGTTGTGAAAAAATTTAATCAAAATGAATTTCTATACAATTAACGCCAAATATATTCAGCACTTTTAATTAGTTAAAAATAAAGAATTTCATGCTGCAAGAAATTTGTAATAATATTCATGTAAGAGCCAGGAAAGGTCAGCAATATTTGTTATTTGTAAGTGGAATTATATAAAAACACAGATAGATGGAAATAAAATAAGATTTGCCTTGATAATTAAATGAAACTACGTGATGTAGTATTATTTCTACTTTCTTTAAGTTCTTTACCACGACCTAGATTTCGCTGTATTATTACATCTTCAAGTGGACTATTAGCAAAGATTTGCTTTTTAAAATAAAATTCCACCAGCCTATCTGAAAATTTACATCACTTCAAATTCGATATACGACAATTTCATTTCTTCGACGGTTTTCATTCGAATTTAAAATTCATTATGTGGTTGCTGGCGGACGCTTAAAAATTGAGCATCAGTGAACCACAAAATGGAATGAGGAACTCGGAAGTCGCATTCAGTGAACGGTTAACAGTTTCTACTTTTAAATCGATTAGTTTTCGTAAGGTTTTGAACTCAAAACTCGATATGGTTATTTGTTTTATTAAAAGGCAGCACACTTGGTGCATGTAATTTATCTGAATTTAATTGTGGAGGATCTTATGTGCATCTTTTTTCTCGATATTTTCCGGAAATGCTTTTAAATGGCTTTCAATATTTATGTCTAGGGAATGAAGCACTTTAATATAATCTTTCTCATCTTTCCTTAAGTGTAAATTAGTTTAGACATAATTCTTTTCGAAAGATGTGCATAAGCAAATGCAAATATTTTTGGAGTTATTTTGTCAAAAACATGAATATGTTTATAAATATATATATATATATATATATATATATATATATATATATATATATATATATATATATATATACATATATATATATATACATATATATATATATATATATATACACACATATATATATATATATATATATATATATATATATATTTATTTATATACATATATAAATCATATGTATACATAAGCTATCACTTATTGGACCTTAATTTCACTGAGAAATAAACCAAAATAGCGGACGACAAAATAATCTTAATCCAATAGATTATTTGAAAGCCATCGAATGGATAATGACTGCATGGGTTAATGGCTTAGAGTTTCGGGTAACTTCTTTATAAATATCGTTACTTTATATTAAAAAGCATAAGTCGAATCAAGTATTATATGCCAAAACGCGCTAACTGAGAAAAGCATAAAACACAAGACAGAACACGCGTTGACCGAGACTACTCAGTGGCATGCGTTTCTTGACGAATGAGTTAAGTTGATGGAATGTAGACCACAAAACTTGGACAAAAGTCGGTGGTTTCCTGTTCAATCGGTAGTTGTACGTACTTTATTTACTTACCTGCGTTGAGCATGTATCATCAATGAAAATATTGATATTCAGCAAAACTATACATTATATTATCAAATACGAGTTTCATATTGACATGATGAAAGAATATTAATTTAATGTAGGACCGAGAAGTCAGATCATATAATATAATTATATTAAAAAAAAAGATCTTCAAAACTTTAATTTAAATTTACAACTTTTAATTAAATATCCCTCCTATCCTAAAACTAAACTTTTGCTGAAAATATTCGCATTAGTAACATTATATATTATCCGGTGAAGTTCAGTAAATGCACATGACATTGACATAAAAACGAAGTATATGCAAATGGCAAGACATAAAATCAATAATTTTATAGTTGTATTAGGCGCAGGCGTTTTACGGCTAGTGCCGAATTTTATTTTGAGTTTTTGTACCCACTACTCATTTTCCATTGGAGCTTAATATATCAATAGACATTTGGTTATTGGTTAATTTTTAGTACTATGGGAAAAAATATATTTTTAACAAGCGGGACCATGTTTGAAAATTAAGTATGTATGTACATATATATATATATATATATATATATATATATATATATATATATATATATATATATATACATTGTTGATGAATAAATAACATGCGTGGGCAATAATATGTACAAAGAATTTTCATGCAAAGATTAAATTAAATAGATTACATCAGTAAATATTTGACACAATAGAAATATATATTTGTCAAAAAATATGCAAAAACTGTAAGTCGAAAACTTTTAAACGCATTCGTCTATGTAATCTCAAAATGCATCTGAAAACAAAGTTTTATTTCAATAATGTTTAAATTTCTAAATAATTATAATAATATGGAGGAAGGAATTCGCTGAATTTATGTAAATTATTCTATAGCTTTCATTTTAAAATTTTGTACTGAAGATGTAACACTAAGTCATATACGTAATACGCTTTAATTGTTATACCTAAATAAACTTAGTGTTTTAGAAAAAGTTCGATGAGTTCATTTCAGTGAATTCATGTTATGGCTACGTAAGACCGCACCAAGCTTCTATTCAAACACAGAATTTATTTAGGAATGTGCTGCTTGGTTATCCGGTATTACTTTATATGTGGATTAAGTTTAGCCCACATTATATATATATTTGCTGGATATTTGGTTGCTATTTTGATTGTATGACAAAATTTCCTTGAAATAAAATTTTTCTCACTTTTTTATTCATTGAAATCAAATTAAAAGGCGTCATCTATGATAAGATATTTGGATGACCTAATAAATTTACATTTATTATTACTATAACCATTTTTATAGAAGCCTGTTATAAATAAATCCATTTGTATTATTTTGTTATATAAAGTGGTGTTTTTGTTTATGATAATGATATATTAAATGTAATTAAACTTCAGTTAATGTTGAGAAAGGATTTTAAAATTCAGTGAATGTTGAAAAAGTATATCTTTTTATAAAGAAAACTAAAACATTGTAATTTTTAAAAACAAATTATTTCACGTTAACAGGGACCCAATTTGAATAATTATTTAAATTACTTTCGTCTAATATTTTCAAGGTAAATCTAAAAAAGGTAATTGCTGTAATAATTAATAAACACTCTGTATACCACAAGTTATTTTTATAACTTATTCTATAACATTGCAGGGGATACTGCAATAATTCGAAAAACTCGAACCAGTTTCCAAAAAGGCTATTATTAATGGGATATGGTTTTAATTCATATTGATGGGTGTGTTATTTTGATTGTATCCGTAAAAACCTTTTCCAGTTGTTGATTAGTTATTTTGCTAATCGAATCAAAACGAAGTCCATTGTTACCGCCTACCCTGTTACACAAAAAACTGACGGTTATGTCTCGAAAAGAACCAATAAAATTTTTTAACTTTTCCTAGAATGAATATTTGTAATTTTGTAATTGTAAACTTTAAGTGTAAGGGCAGATAATGAATAGTTTAAGGGCCATCAAACAAAAATACAATGATTTCTTTTAGAATTTTAATTCTTGTTTCATAGACCTCTATCTCGAATTTTTTTGATAATATGATTTAAATGAGTGTAATTTTTATTTATAATAGATGTTGGGTCGATTATTTCCAACCCAATGTAATTCATGTGTAAGGAATTTATGAATATACCGAATAAAAATGGTTTGAAATACCTTATTTTAATTAGAAGCAATTCCCCGTGACTTCATTCGTGCAGAATTTTGCATAACATAGTATAGAGACTTCAGTTATGTCCACAATACACCCAAACCCCCACGTCTGCTGCCGACGTCACGCCAGCCACGCAGCAATTTAGTCTTGCAAATTCTATTACGCTGTTACCAGTATATCGTTTGAATCAATTATTCAAGTGACATGCAGATAGAACAATTATTTATGTACCTGAAATATTGATACTGGGTATTTCAGTTATTTTGACAAAAACTTATTTTGAATCGAAGTAATAGAGCCGTAAGTTTCTAATTAGATTTTGTTATCTTTTTAATAATAAATGCAAATATAAAAGAAAGTTCCATATTTTTTTCGTAAATATTGTTAAGAAGCACAATTAGGTTCTACACGATTGTGTTATATCTGCAACCGTTTACCCAGCGTGAGTCAAGACTATTATATAAGATATATAAGTACTATCCCAGACGTAGACGCAAACACCTTCTCCTAAATTATTAAAACTATTTAGGATAATATAAATGGAAGGCTTTTGAGGTAAAGAATATTTATTTCGATTCTTCGAGAAGAGAATTTGTAATTAAACATGGGCCCTTATAATTTTGCAAAGTCTGTATGCATGTTCGTTCTTGTGTCATACCTTGTAATTTATTTGCAATATATGCTTGCTGCATCTTTCCTAAAAATATTATGTAAAAATTTGTGAAAAATCTCGAGAATAAGTTGTAATGAGTATATTCAAATGAAATGATTTGGAGTAATCAAACTGAATTAATTTTGGGACCATCAAAAATAGTTATGTACGTAGAAGACATAAATAATATGGAAGAGATAATAATTATTAATAAATTTAGCTTTATTCAGTTACAAAAAAAACTGGAGACAATTCGAAATGGTAGGTTTCGAATGGTAGGGAAACTGTCACAGCGTTAGAATCATTATTCAGTTATCATAGACCTTTGTGGGCTTTACCACGCATGAGCATGACGTAGAATTTGTGAAATATTTTGTAGATGTAAATTAACCCTAATTTATACGTGGTCCGACTCGCATTCAATTGGTTTCTTTCTTTATCGTTTGGCCTCACAATTGCCTGCCTCATTATTGGTTACATATTTTCTTTGTAAAGAACGTTTTTATGTTTCGAAGAATGTAAAACTCCAAAATAATGATATTTGTTACTATTTGAGTTTAATATAATATTTGTTTCTTACACTTCGTTGTCCTATCTAATTTTTATAAACGATTTTCTGGAAAAAAATCCTTTGTTTCGTGTTGGACGACTGCTCTTGGTCTCCGTTTTATGCACATTTTTGATACTTTCTCTGATCTCAGCTAATGAAAGTTGATACATTTCGTCATTTAAGATATGATCATAGGTGCAGTTGATGACTACGTTTTCCATTAATTATTATCTAGTCATTAGTTATAATTACCTAACGTGAACTTATCGCATTACTTAGACATACAAATAATGGAATAATATTTCGTATTAAAGTAATTTTAATAAAAAAAATAATGCAGGGTGTACACTTTTGGTTTAGTAAACGATTTCTCAAATTCCTGTTTAAAAAAAAATCATCATTAATTATAAATCTTTCCAATTATTGTGATGTATTTTTTAACATTTGTACTCATATATTTGTTGAATGTCATGTAATAAAATTACATCGTTTTGCATTTTCATTTTATAATATTTTGTTATTTTGAGTTTTACAAAACTTTAATTTATCGAATAAGATTTAAAATTAATGTCATACTGTTATTTTATCATCTTGTTAGGATTAAAAATTACATATAACAACTTTCTCCTCTGTGATGTGTCGTACGTACAAAGTTATATACATATCGTGTTCCGATATAAAATAATTGAAAATAAACACAATCTTATTTATTACAATGAAAATAAATCTCTTAACGGCATGTTCCTAGGTGTATCAAGGAAATAAACGATTACATATAATTAATTATGCTTACGGATCGTGACCGCAGGGGTTGCGATAATAAATTAGAGGAGTCATAAAATATTTTTAGTTCTTCGTGCGCTTGAATAAAGGAAATGATAATATTTGTTAAATGTTTTACGTGGAAGTTTTACAGAGTTCAATTGCCGGAAATATTTTCGCCAAAGTATGGCGATTTTCTGATATGATAGACATTTCAAAACGGCATACTGAAACAGTCAAATTTCTTCAAAGTTACGCAACTTTTTTGCTCTAGGACCTTCATTTACTTTAATTGACATACTACATATATTTTATGTGGGTGGCCAATACTTGACATAATTTATATGATCAAGTATCCATAGCGTTATTGAATATCTCATGGGTCATGAGTGTTGTATAAATATATAAATATAATTATTAACTCTATCACGATTTGTTTTATTTTATAGTTTTTTATAGTTTTTATATAATTGAGACGAATGCAGCCATCAGGACGCCTTCTGAATGTTAGACCCTCGAATTAGTGAAAATATTAAAATAGTTCAAGAGATTCTTCCGTCAAAAAATATTTCTGTTCTTCTTTCCTTTGTTTATATTTTACATTGGATATAGTTGAATATAAACACCTTCTTCTAGGAAGGAAATTCAATTGTAATTGGTTGTTATACGGACCGATTTTTATATCACGTGTCTAGATTGAGACTAAAATATACTGCATCTTTGATTCTAATTCTAACGTAACTTTTATTTCTCTCTTTTATTTAACTCTCTACTCCGTAGCATTTTTGTAATCAGCGTAGAACATCTAGAAAAAGTTAATATATTATTGTGACCAAATGTTCATTTACCATATTTACACCGGCTTATATTTATATATATATATATATATATATATATATATATATATATATATATATACAAGTATGTTCGGAAATAAATATTTTCAACCACAGTGGGAATTTCTTTTGATATTGAAGTATTTTTGAAATTATTATATAATTATATTAATGATATCTCTATCTTGACACTAGTGGCGCTTAAATATCCCGACTGTGACATGGGAGAACGAACTCATAGTTCCTTTTACCTGCCTAAAGCACGCAAGAACATCGTGCAGCGTTCACTAGTTCCTTGTGGGCTCATTATGACCAATACAGTAATGTAAATTGCTCCCACTCTCGAAATTTTCTCCTGCTCCTTTGACTGTCTTAGGAATGCGAATGTAGGGTTTATCACAATTGATTACTAGATATTGTGATCTAAATTTGAAATACTGTTTTCATCGCTTTCTTTGCTTATCATGTGTACATAATTAAAAAAATATCCATTAACATTCTCGATATTTACATACTTCCAATGGTTAGATAAATTAATGATCATGGTGTATGAAAACACAGCGTTTACTATCCAATTAACAGAGGGGACGGTAATGTAAATCTGCAAATATCTGGTGATATAAATGTAAATATGTTACCTTATAAGATATTATATAAAACGATAAGGTTTTGAAAATTAAAATGTATTTCTAACTTTACCCGCTTCGATGCATAAAGTCAACTTCTTATATTTGACGAAGTTTGTCAGAACAATTAAAAAATTTCCTCCGAGCAAAGCACAAAAGGAAAAAAACGAGCTCGTACAGCTAAATTGAAATGACATAATTAAATTACGTTTTTATTGTTAGCCTAAAATAAGATTTAAAAAAACTTCGTTAAAGTTATTACTCATTCTGAATTTGTGCCCTCATAATATTTATTTCAGCTTAAATTGTGCGGTTGGAATCTAAAAGGAACAAAGGGCGCTAAATTTAGCGGCCCTCTCATTACGAGAGTAGATAGTTGACTTAAAAACCGCTTAACTTAATGTGCAGTACAACATTTGAATATATAAATAAATTAATTAATCTTACATGCTCTGAATTGAAATAAATTAGGCTATCTAGCGAAAATCTCGAAATTAAGTTTTGTCAGAAAATGGGATAAGTATACCTACATTCGAAACTAATTGTTTAATTTGAAACTTATAAAGCCATGCTTCTAATAAACAGCAACACAATAAGAAATATATTTAAAATGATAAATAAAGAGAAAAAAGAACAAAAAAAACGAGCTAAGTGGTTAAAAAGGGCGGTAAATAACTCGAAAATCTCACGATCGTGTCTTACCTGAAATGTGGAGTAATGCCCAAAGTGCAGTAATAACATTAATGTATACACAATTGCATTTTGCATATATTTGTACACTTAAATTATAATAGACAAAACAACATTTGATGGATGAATTGATGCAGCAGATGCAAGTAACGTGACGAATTTAGTCTTGAAATAATTTACTAACCAATTTATTAATTCATTACAAATTAGAAAAAGAAATTGCCATACGCGATGAAATATGAATGCAGTGATAATCTGTAGTCACTTGATCATAATTAATTCTTCAAAATTAAAGGATTTCGAACGTAATAAGCACTCAAATGAACAATGGCATAGAAATACCGCAAAAATTTAGTCAAATGTCCATGAAGTTTAATATTTACTATCGGTTTTATTACAGTGCTTTTACTGTTCGTGCATTGATTTTTGAATGACTTAAACTTTTTTATATAATATTTGCGTAATGATTTAACCAAATTAATACCTTGAACATTGAATTGAATTTAATTTAATATTTACTTTTTACCAATGCTAAGATAGAAAATGTGCTAAATGAAAAAAAAACCGCCTGCAGTGACAGTTTTTTGTTTTGTAATTTTTTATTTACCTACAGGGGAGATTCGATCATAAAATTTAGTAGAACTTATAATCAGAGATTAGCCATTTTTTTAAATAAATATTTTTACTATTTTTATGAAAACAGTGTTTTGTGAATGGGTTGCGTGCGTATTATAAATGAAATGAAACGGTTCCTAAAATTAATATATTTATGAATTTTTGATAATTCGTTCAACGTTGATATTTTGGTATATCTTTCTGGTTTTCGTGTATCTCTTTTTGGCTTTCAGATTCTTTTATTATTGTCATAAGACATACAAAGGTGGGGTCACAACTTTGTTCTTTTTTTTAAACTTGGAAGACCATTTTCATTTTTCACATAATATTATAATTTGGTTTAAAGGAAAAAAACGGTGGTACATTGATTCCTACTTTAGTTACTAAATAATATTTTCTTTCTTGTGCATATATAAATCACTGTGTCAAAACTCATATGTCTAAATTACATGATATGTGCGAAAAAAACGATATAAGAACAAACTTCAATAGGCACACATTTTAATTTCTATAAACTTTTAGTCTTTGAGAGGCACACTAGGAATTAGCATTAAATTTAACAATACCTACCCAAATTTTCTTTCGAGTTTAATGAAATAATTGAATCCAGTGTTCATTTTATTTTGTTTCATAGTTTTTACAATTTCAATTTATTAACACATTTTAATATGAGGTTATTAATAGTTCCATTGTTTTCATGGAAAAATATTTAAAAATGTTTAATTATTAGCTTAAAAGTGTTCTTTTAATTGACGAGAGACGTAGGCAAATCTAATTAAAAAAAAGAAAAGGAATTAATTAAGCAAATTATAAAGTGTTTTAATTTTACGCCACGTGAAAGGAAACAAAAAATAATGACGAAATTTATTCTTTGACTTTAAAATTACTTAAATCTGTTATTTGTATTTATATATTGGTTGTTCTACAATAAATTATTAAAAAGGAGTAATAAGCTGATATCAGTTTTTCGTGTCTGCAGTTTCCAAATTTTCAGCTTTATACATTTTTCTGTTTGCGTACTCGATTATTAAAACGCATGTAATGTCAAAAAAATCTTGTCTCTCTACAGACTACAGATAGTAATTAATTTAGCTTTTGCCTTATCGTTCCATAGTCCATAGTTCCATAGTTATGAAGATATTAATATTGGATTCCGTGAATCATGTCCACACAATCTTACTTTTGAGTGTGCGATAACAGCACATTCGCGTTGCGTAGCTTATACTATACACATCAAGTACGTCAAATATGCATTTGAATACAGAGAAAACTAGTAATCTTCCTGTAGTAGTAATGTTTAAACTGTGTAATTATTTTCTGTAGCAAAGTCCTTGATTAATTACACGTGTTTATACTTTATTTTTAAATAACCTGTCTAAAGAAACCTTAAAAGGTAAGTAAAGGACACAGGGATCACAGGCAGTTATTATTTAAAGTTATACATTATCATATCATCATGGCGATTGATACCGATATATTTGCGCATGTTATGCCTATATGAGTTTCGTTTATTTGAATGAGTGGATCACTTCAAACACGACAAGTATTATAAAGACAATTGTCTTATTTTATATGATGACGAAAACTTTAGTGGAAAATAAACGAAAAATTTTAATTTGTATTTTATGGTTTACAAAATTATTATAATAACGGACGAATGGGTGAATATATCAATCACGAAGCGAGAATTGTTTAGAAAAAATTCTAATGCGGGAAACCCGACCGACCCATGATATATTTCCAAAATGAACAAGTTAAATTAAAGCACATACCTATATTGAAACGTATTCATATTCACAAGTAACAACATTGTTTCAAAGACGTCAGTAATAAATGTGACTAATGAAATTTGGCAAAGCTCTAAATGTTTCCAGTAGCCCCCAAACAATCAACAATTTGTCGCAAGTGGATTTACTTCACAATGAGAGCTTTCAAGTTGCTACTGCAATCGAAACTTTGTTCGGTGTTAACAACTGTACAAAGGAACTTGTAGTAACAATGTGGAAGCACTGCTGCGATGGAACAGCAATAAGCTATTGTGTAGCAAATTATCAAAGGCAAATGAGAGGGAAAAAACCAAAAATAATCGGAGAAAAATTATTGCATGTACTATATACATGAGCATAATAGTGTAATATATACATGACCAGTATTTGATACTGGTAATGTATATATTATGAAGTGGCAAAACCGATAGAATAATGAGTCAAATCGTATTTTTTTCCAATCTTTTGCACACTGAAAATAGAGACAAAAGTTTTTCTAATAGTTTTAGAATGTCATTTTAATAGGAGTATAAGGATTTAATTTAATACATGGGTAGAAATAATTTTATGATAAATAAAATGGAATTTATGAAAAAAGTTAAAAAAAAATTCCAATTATATTTTATTTGCAAGAGTAGTAATTATTAGCAATAGATTAAAAACTCAAATGCTTCAGAGCTTTGAAAGTTAGCAATTAAATAAAAATCTATTATATTTCCAGTATTAATGAATTATTGCATTTTTTTCTAATGAAGTGTAATTTGTGGCCTGGTGGCAGATATTATTAAACGATTTTGTCGCGTGAAAGGCGTCAATGATGTTAACGTTTTCAATAAAACAAATGGTACTAATTAGATTTTCCAATTTGTGATAACTTCATTAACAAGAAACTTTTAAATTTGTAATAATGTAAAAAAAATAATTCAGAAGAGAATGATGGGCATAAAAATAAAAGATGGTTATGAAAATAGAAGAGAAAATAATGAATTTTATCGCGTGTGTCCACTTTACAAATAGTGTTTTATTAAAAAAAAAGGAAAAAATTACAAATGGTAGATGTTTTTTTAACGTGTTTAGGAGTATTTCAGTTTTCATTTCATGGCACATAACATTTTAACTTACTATACCGTCAGACAGATTGTGATAATTGCTAATTATCGTAATGTTCTAATTATAAAATGCGATAATAATTAATATTTTACATGATGACATGTAAATATACAGCTTTATATACATTTTACAGGCGTAAAAATATTACTTTTCTACTCCTGGCCAAGTATGGTCTACGGTGGGTGCTTTTTTAAATATAACATTAAAATAAATCACGAAATGAAGACACGTTGACCAGTTCGAATTAATTCATACTAATTTTGTGTACACAATTAAATACTATATTTTTTAATGAATAACACGAAGAATGCTGCATTGTGACTTGCTCCAATCTGGACGAATGTTGCTTTCAAAACATTTCAGTTATTCACATCTAAATTTAGATATATATTATTAGTAACAAATATACTCAGAATTATTTACGCTATGAGTATATATATATATATATATATATATATATATATATATATATATATATATATATATATATATGTATATATAATATATACATTTTTAGATGCGTAATGTGTAACAAACAAACGTGTCCATTTTTCATTCCGGTGATTGTGTGCAACAAAAGAAATATAATATTTTTTCTTGGAGTCGTAATTTTGACAGTGTTATTCTCAAAATTAATTTAAAATTTTCATAAATGTGGTTTCTTAATAATGTTGGGTTAGTTTCGTGCGCACAATCAACTGTGAGCATAAAAGACACATTCTATATTGCAGTCTTTCTTATATCCTTTTATTGCAATTAAATAAAGAAAATTATGGGACTAGTTTTTATAGACCATTAAGCCGAATTTAATTTAATATCAAATATTTCATATATTAAAAATAATTTTTTTTTACTTCATATATTAAAAAATATATTGACAATTGATTTCATTATTTTAAATTTGTAAAACATATTATGACCGCGTGCGAAATATGGCACAACTGTTTTGGTCGTCAAGAACTTGATTATCCGCTACTACAATCAGACGTTACATGACTATAATGGACTAGAATAACCAAAGGTATATCCATTGCTACATCATGATTCCACATGGAATTAAGTGGATCAGAGTTACCAAATATATAACTCATTATTGCAATAGCGTGACGTTACGTGAATTTCAATGTACCAGGAAGGCTGTATTTTTCGCTACTACAGTTGCAAATTCGTTTTGAATTAATTTACTTGTGTATAACAACCACTAGTATATCAAAATATTTTTTTTTGAAACTAGGATAACAAGGAACAAAGTTAAATTAATCGACGTCTTCATAAAACTGTTAAAATCAGATTTAACTTGCTTCAAAATGTTCAACATGTTATAAAAGTAAAGGTCTATGATTTTGTCACAAAAATATAAAAGACTAACATTATCTTTCCGAAGAATCTCATACATGTCGCTTTAGGATCTTCCAACTGGCTCCGGAATCCGACACTCTTATGACATATGCTAATTTCAATTACTGAAAATACGCGAATGCTTGATAACTGAATTTATGTAAGAAGAATACAAAGCTACATGTTCTTGCATTATTTTTTTATTCTAGAACTTCATAACAACAACATCGATTTAGTGTGTGTAAATGTCTGCATTAATTGTATGTCCCTCTGGAAGTAACTCAAAAATGAATAATACCCTTGGCATTCTACCAGTAGCTGAGCTGAAACTTTTTGACACTTATTTCAGGTTTGGATAATGAATTTTTTTTTTCCTTTGCATTTATATTTAACGTATGTAACCCACTTTCATCGTAAGTTACAAACTCATTCAGCCAGTCGAATTTATATTTCAATGTAATAACTGTTGAAAAGTAACAACTTTGCACTGAATATTATATGATGACAACTCGTGTGGTTCCCAATTCGTACAAATATGTTTCTATAGTACCATGACTGCAGTGTAGCTTATCTATCAATTGACAAGTCATCAATCGAGAATCCTTCTCAATAAGGCGTAGTAATTGTTGAACGTTTAATTCAGCATGACGTCCGGTACGGGGTTCGTTCTCAAGATCGTAATATTCATTCCTGAACTTTCTGCTTAACCAAAACTTTGTCGTGGCATAAGGCAACGTGGATACGCCCTCCGTATGACATATATTATTTGTGGCAGTCTGCATCGTGATCCACACGAAATTCGTAAAATATTAGAATCCGTATTTGAATTGATTTAAATTAAGTATATTTTATGTAATTAATTTAAAGCTTCGGCGCTGACTGTTGTCAAATGATTACATTTTGGACTATCTATAGTATACTGCATAACTTTCAACAATAATCTTTCTAGAAATATCCCAAAGTTGTGGCTATAAATTCTAGCCGAACTAATTTATATCATATAAAATTGTAAAATGCAAAAAAAAACAATAAAAGCTATACATGTCGTTTGTTAGAAAGTTAAATATTTTCTTAAATCAAGTTACTATTTGTATGTCTTTTTCTGAATATATAAATAACATTTTTTTCCTAACGATTAGTCTTACATACCTCCATATTTAATACAAATATTATGAGATTTTATAAATCAGTTTGGAAATAAAACCTTTTGTTTTAGAAGTATTGACTTTTTTCTCTAAATCGATGCATTTTTTGAAATTAAAAAGCTCTACATTAATGCCACTAGCTAAGATAAGATAAAGGCGGAATTAATCCAAAGTATTTTGACAACAAAACCCCGTAAAACCCTTTTAAGGGGCTATTGACATCCGCTTTATGACGCATGCACGAACTTCAGAAAGGTCATCGCCACCTTCAATATTCCACGTCGTAATTTAGTTAGCGCCGGCGGTGTCACACCTTAACATCAACTTGTAATTTCGAGTCGGGCAATCGACTGTATCGCATGAAGTATTTAGTCAGGAGGGCGTATGATGTTGATATATAATTCAATTGCCGGAAGTGAAGTGAAACGTGAGATGCCGGCCGACCCCGTACAGGAAATTGGCGAAATGTGTCAAAGGTACGTCACGGTAAAAGTTAAATGGTTTTTCACGGTTTCAAGGTCTTCCACGGCAAAAGATACATCGTTTTGTTAAGGTAAGAATATTGGTACGAAGTTTATTGGGTTTTCACCTTTAAAGGTTTGCGCTGTGTATTCGTAGCTTATGCAAAAATATGGCTTATGCAAAAATGTCAATCAGTGTAACTCTAATTATTAGTGATTGTGTGCAAACTGATGACTTATGAAAAGCAAAATGGAATCTGCTTACGATGATATTTAATACAGAAAAGCTTAATGAAAAGAGTAATAAATGTTTGCATGAATATATTTACGACATACATGTGTTTTTTTTGTGAAAAAATACGAGAAAGTTTTTGGGGCAAAGTTCATAATTGATTTTTCTTGCCTTCTGGAGACAAATTTATTCTTTTATTTAAAGTTGGACTTGACGTTTCAGGTATTTGAAATCGCTACGTTGGATATCGAGCTGAAATGATTCAAAATATTTAATTTGATTAATTTTAATTCGGAACATATTTTTTTTATGATACTTCAAAAACATTTTTTAAATGTCGCTTTTGAACCTATTGTTTTATTTTCAGGTGATAATAAAACTATGGGAAATACAACGCGGAAAAAGTGTAGATTATTTAAAATTTCTAATCTGTGACATATTCTTTAATTAGGTTTTCTTGAATATTTTATTATACACCAAGATTTTTATTGAGGAAAAATAAATTTAATGCGTTTTACTCACTATGCGTAAAATAATTTGTTAGGTTTAATCGAAGCAATATTAAGTGTATATAATATATTAACAGCCTACCGATTATATTAAACTATCCAATTTTAAATGAAAATTTGGTTTAAGTAAAAAATTAAAAATTTCGCTTCTTATGTATTATATATGAATTACTCCAGTAGATTACATGTAATATGGAGAGATGTGTGTGAATAAGTTTTATCGTATACAAATGGTCCTATGTTTGTAATTCATTGCCCTGAACGCAATATTAAAGAAACCAATGAAAGCAATATTAATGAAAGATTAAAATTGCCTTAATTCATTACCTATATAACATATATAAAGAAACGGTGACAGCCAAGAAAATAAATTTGAATAACGAAACGAATTCATATGCGGTTAGTAAACGTTTTTGCTATCAGGCAGTAAAAATTTAACGATTCGATTATATAAAAGTTATATAAATAACCATTTAAATAACTTATATCAATTTATATTCTATATCATATATCATTTCATACAGAACTATGCAATGCGTTCATAATTTGAATATTTACCTATATTGATTAAAGGTGGGTTATAAAGGTATATCTATGGGTATTATGCTCAAAGACATTAACAATGAACAAGGTAATTGCAAGGAAACTCATTTGGATTATCAATTTCAATAATATTACCATTATGTCAACGCGACCGTTATCTAAATTCATATAGTTTCAAAACAAAACTTTTGAAACTCCCACCAATTTCACAGCAATTGTTATTAATATATGACAAGGCGGAGCAACCGAAAAGACAGGGTTTTCATTTGTCCTTAAGTGTATCGACTATCTTATTATTACATATACTAAGGTTATCAACTATATTATACAAATATTTTGTAAGGCTGAATTAAATGAAATATGGATTTGGGAATAAGTGTTTTATCCTTAATTGGATCACGGTACTTATTTGGCGATTGGAAAGTGTTTAAATTGAAGGTAGATCGAAACGTGTCAAAGGATGTTTTGAAATTTAACTGCGTTTTCCTTAAATTATATATATATATATATATATATATATATATATATATATATATATATACATATGAATATACATATATATATAAATATATATATATATATATATATATATATACTCTTTTGAATAAAAGATGGGCGGTTTTTTATTTTGTTATATTATTAACAAAATATTATTTATTAAGAGGTTGTATTAATTGTAAGTGTTACTGACAGGTATGGTGTATTCTGGCTTATAAAAATAAACGTTCTTAATTTTAAATTTATTCTTTTTAAATGAAAATTCTCTTTCACTGACAAAAACGTATTTTTGACGGTAACTGAAATTCAACTCTTATTAAGTTCTTTCTCATTCGTTACATTTTTTTATTTTAATGAATAAATTTTAATTAAATTTCTGCTATTTGCTGCATTGATTCACTTCTGTTTGCTGTTCTCGGTATGGTTGATAAAACGATAAGAGCTAGTAAAATTATTGCGCTACTTGAAAAAAGCTGCAGCCAATGTTATATCTCAGCAGTTTAATGTGAGCCGTTCCACCATCCAAAGGACCTGGCAACGATACCAAGAAACGGGCTCCGTCAGTAGAAGACCCGGTTCTAGAAGAAAACGGTGCACTGAGTCACAGGATGACCGCTTCATAGTCAGTCAAGCACTACGCAGAATTGTGCTTTGCGGAAATCACCCCTTACGGTGGAGGCTCCGTAATGTTTTGGGCTGGTATTAACTCAGATGACCGTACCGAGTTAGTTCACATTGAAAATGACACACTTAATGCGCAAAGGTACAAAACAGAGGTTCTTATTCCTCATGCCTAACCCTCATTAACAGCAGTTGGAGCCGAGTCCACTTTTATGGACGACAACGCTCGCGCCCACCGCTCTAGGGACATTGATGCTTATATGCAGGAGGCCGTAATTCGTCGGTTAGACTGGCGAGCTAGAAGTCCCGACCTCAATCCGATAGAACTCATATAGGATAATCTCAAACGATGCGTCAGAGCCGTAAAACCAGCTCCAGAAAACATTCAGGCCCTTAAAAATGACATCGTCGCTGAATGGGAACGTATTCCTCAGGAAATAATAAAAAACGTCGTCGAAAGCATACTTAGCGGATTAAGCGCATTAATTTAAGCTAGAGGAGGCCACTCCCATTACTAAATTTTCAAATTTTATGTTAAATTAATAAAAAATATTCAAAAATAAACTCTAGTCATATTTCATGTACCCGTATGAAAACGCTCGTCTGTTGACTTTACACCGTTTTTTATTTATTTATTTGTATGTTTAATGACTGAAGTAGGTAAAAACGATATCTCAATAATAAATGACAATATTCTCATCACATCGCCTTATAAAATCAATCAAATAAAAATGAAACAACTCTGATATGGTTTAATCCTATGAGTCCCCGTTTTTTTTGCAAACGAGTTTATATATATAATATATATATATATATATATATATATATATATATATATATATATATATATGATATGGCACGGCGCGTAAAATCAACGGCGTGTTTTGGTTCTTGTATTGGTGGCCATCACCGGCAATTTCTATATAGTGTAACTTATTTTACATGCTAGTGTGACTTATTACCATAAAAAAAGAGTTACGTATATTAACATTTCTTGGGCTTGACCGTCACTTACGTCAATATTTGAATGATTTTGATACAGGCAATATTTTTTATAACACCGACTCTCTTTAAGGTTAAAGTATGTGCCTTTACTGATCTCGAAAAGTATGACATTTGACCATTTCAATTATTATATGTAAGACCAATGAGTAGGTCGTTACTTTTACTGCTTTTAAACACATGGTCAGTTAATTTAAATATGTTGGTTAATAGAATAATTCCTAACTGAAAAAAAACAATATTGGCATATTTACTAAATAAAATCATACGTATCTCTCATATTTGTAAACATAAATTCTAATGGTCGAAAATCTACTAAATTGATGTAGGTCAATTTTAATTCAACTTAGCTGTGATATGTATTTCTAAATCTAGCACTCGCAAACTTTAGATTTTTATTTTGTACTTGGCTAAAATGTCTTATTTCTTTACTGATATATATATATATATATATATATATATATATATATATATATATGTATATATATATATATATATATACATGTATATATATATCTATATATATATATACATATATTATTTAAGTTTGTAATTTTTATGTCAAACGTTGTGTTAAGCCAAAAATATCCCGTGAACGATATTTTATATTTCTAACTTTGAATATTTGGTCAATATTATCATTATGCGGGAAAACATTGGCGTCTTTAGTAGTAAAACAAATATATGCTGAGCGCATGTAGTAGAAAAAAGTAGTCGTTTGATAGTTCTAGTTAAGATTTTTTGTAGCTGTACAAATTGTACAATTTGAAATATTATGTTTCTAGATTATGAATTTTTTCCACATATGTAATTTTTTAAACTAATTTTAGCTAGTTAAAAGAGTTGTCATTAGAAGAATTTTACACAGCAAAAACTTTGTGACAATATTCACGTGAGATCCATAGTAAATACCAAAAACATTTGAAATATGCATTTGCCACTTGAAATAGAATTAATAATAACATAGAGAAAATAAAAATTTCTGTCAATGAAAATTAAATTCTTTTGGACAACTTATAATAAAATTCACTTTCATTTCTCTTTGAAAATTCATAACAGTACAAATTCAATGTACAAAAATTAATAAAAGAAAAATGAAATTACAAAAATTGATGACAGTACAATACGACCATTTTTCTCTCACCAAATTCCCAATTTGGTTACTGAATTGAATATCAACTAACTGTAACATGGGATGCGAAATTTGGAAGCGTCATTTGGAAAACTATAAACATTTACCCTTTTAAATCGATTCAATGTGCTTTTGAACAAAATTACAGCTGTATTTATTTGTTTGAATAACAAGTGGCACACTTCGTGCCTGTAATTTCTATAAATTTCAGAGAAGTTTATCGTGTAATAGAAAGCGATAATAATTAGTTCACAGAAGCATTTTATTTGTCTTCACATAGACTCTAAATAGGTTCATTAACGGACACACAAAACAATATACCTATGGGAAAAAACCTGTCGAGCACTAGAACTTACGCTACAAGTTCCGGACACTCAGGCACATATTTAAGATTATACGATATTTGTAATTAAACTATTTAAAAGTATGAATTTTTCAGAACTTAAATTTGTTACCCGCTATATCTTGCACAGGTTTAAAACAAACTAATTTCAAAAATATATAATTCTACATACGTTCAGAAATCCACATACAATTGATTTTTACAATTTTTCTTTTACTTGTGTTTTAAGACTGCCAATTTGTCGATTGTCAAGGCTGTACGTCGGCTGGAAGTACCCCATAGGTTTCAGCGATTATTGGGTAAGACTATTGTATAAAAAAAATATGTATCCTTTAAAGGGCCGTAACTTTCTTTGTAAGAAAGATACGGCCCTTTAAAGGATACATACTTTAAGATTATAGACCTCAGTACAAGGTATTAATTTGTTTGTTTTTACTTGATATTTTAAGTTTCTGAGAAAAAAAACCTAACTGCAGCATTTTCATTCACATAATATTAATTTGAATAGTAAAATCATTTATTTTTGAGAGGAAACAATCGCTCAAATATCATACTCAATAACAAACATGGCTTCCATTATCTTTTACAGAGCGGACAAAGACAATTTTTTGAAAGTCATTTTTTGCTTTTCAGTGCTATATTTAATAGGATGTTTTTAAGGTTTTTCTAAACTATTAATATATATTCACTTTTTTTTAGTCTCATATTAAAGAAAGTATATTTCTTTAATTTACTTTGTATTTATATTAAGAACTACTTTTACAAATATTAAAACCTCATTGAAAAATTTTTCTCATAGTTCAAATTAGCAGAGCAGCATACTTGATTAAGTTGAGATGTTTCTTTTTTATCTGAAGACAACTAATCTCGCATCCTTTCCATCTATACCAAAGCATCAGTATTGCAATATGTTCCCTATCCTAAATAGACCACTGCGTGATTCATCGAACAATCGTGCATTTTGTGATTTTTAGATGCCAAAATTAATATCACTGGTAACACACACGCCTTTCAACAGTTTCACTCCTGTACTTAGCCGGGACAGCTGAGGAATTACCGGAAGACTTTTATTATGCCTGTGAATAAATTAATTCATCTTAATGGCGGGGAAATTTATATCATAAATTTAGCCGCGTTGTTACTTAATGATTTCAAACCATCTAAACAATTTAAAATAAAGATTCGTTGTTCTAAAATTCTATCATTAGATGATACGGTTAAAATACTTTGTTCTTTTATCATGTTCAGTCTCTAACTTCCTGTTCTATTACATTGAAACAGTCGGATATCATCCTTTTATTATGTCGTCATCAGAACTAAGCTTAACTGCCCAGTTTCATGTTAGTACAATTATTTGAAGCTCGACCAGACTAAGTATAGAATACATTGTTAAGTCCTGCTCTCCTACTCCTGCTGATTTAAACATTACGAGTGTAAACGGTTTAACAGAGTAAATAGTAAAACATATAATGGAGGATGTGCTGATGGAGATAAGAGATTTATACTCTATGGCAAGCGCCTTTTGAAGCGCTTTTTGTATGCATTGAGTCGATAGAATGGGGGCCGAAGTTGTCTGCCAATAGCAGGCATTTGTTGACTCACGACCTATAATAATATGTCAAATGCTTTGTTCTATACTTACTAAAATATTCACATTCAACAAAAATATGCCATCCTGTGAAGTGGGAGTTTCAGTATAGATAAGTAATAGTGACATGAAAAAGGAAAAAATCCATTTAATCTAAAGAACCGAATAATTTTTATATACTTTAAAAAAGTTCTTCGGAAACTTTTAATGAAGCTTGCAATTAATAAGTAAACTTTTATCAAGGTTAAATTATTGCTGAAAATATTAATATTTAGTAAAACGATCCATTACTCTGTGGAATATGAGTTTCAGTATATGTACATAACGATGACATAAAAGACAAAAAATCCACAAAACCTAAAGGATCCAGAAGCCAAGGATCAAGTGGCAAAAGTGAGTGCGGCGTTAGAGATGTAGAGGGCAATTTAAATAAACAGTTACAATCTGGTATTTTTTTAAATGTAAAATTCTAACAATTCATTGATTGACAATAAGGAGAGATTAAAACATAAAATAAAATTTGTTAATATAAAAAAAACAAAACAAAACTATTCCTATAAAAGCGCGTTTATTATGTTTCTAATAAATCGTAAATTTTTAATGAAAAATAAAAATTAAAACAAAATATAAAGAAATATGTATAAAGCTATCAGAAAAAAGTTTAAAATATAATTAATCAATATCCATTGCTTTTTTAAATTCTGCAGCCATCGCTTAATTAATTTTTATCTGATATTGACATGTGTTAGCTGCTATCAAAATAAATGTATTTTTCACTCTTTTCGAGTTTGACCTAGTTTTTTTCGATTATCCCATCAGACCTACGTGTGTTTACGCATTAAACCATTGGATATGTATGTAACATGTATAGCGGATATAATGGGACATAATCTGTACTCTGTTCTTTCTCGCTCTTTTCAAACAGTTCTTAAATAAACAGTATTAGTAAAATGAAATATGAAAAATTATATTATTTTTCTTACAAGGAATACAAGATTTTTTATTTGTCTTGTTGGTCGATTTAAATAGAATCGTTGTACGTATAGAAAACTTGATATTTTCAACCTCTTTGGCTAAATATAGGTATATAAAAATGCAGTTGTAATATTTTCTTCGGTATTTCTTTTCATGTCGTTTAACTGGAAAACATGCGGCTAAATATTTTGTAAAAGCTGACTAAAACTTACTACATTAAATTGATTAAATGGTTTCGAAAATTTTTTCTTCTCTTTTTGAACTTAGTTTTGGCTTCTCTTTTTAATACGAATTCTTTTTATTATCCTCATTCTGCTTTTTCCCCCTTTCTTCCTAGGACTTTCAACATTTTTTTCTATGTGGCTTTTAAATGAAAAATAATAACAAAGGCTGAAATGTTGACAGATTTCCAAAAACATCTCAATTCTTCAAAATCGAAATTTCTAAATTGGTGGAAGTGATAAAGGGCACAAGGGAATAATATATAAATTTGTTATTCATCTAGAATAATAAAGTGAAAGAAACCGCAAAATTCATGCAAAATTATTTTTAATTATCTCACTTCAGTAAAAATTGTTTTTTAAGCAAATAATAAAATAAAACATACTTGATACTTTTCACTCGTTATACTCAAATAAACTTAGAGTTGCAACAAAATTTCGATCCCTTCAATTCAGAGAATCCTGTTACAGATACGTAATTTACAAACGGCCCACTAACATTTTATATAGTTTCGAATTTCAAATACAAACGGAAGTTCAGTAAAAAGATAAAAATTGCATTCCTTGAATTCGTAACGTGTTACCTAGATTCCGGTACCACTATTTACGTAGAAACAATATATTGTACATGATATATCTTCTGCTGAGAATTTGGTGGTTATTCTGAATGCGTTTTTAAATACAAAATAAGATAATTAAGAAAAAATATCGTATCTTATCTCGTTCCCAAATTATACCATGTCAGCATTAGTGCAATAGTTCAACTTATTGCAGTACACGTGCACCGAGCGTTACGTGGCATCTTCAAAGGGACGCGTTTAAAACCCTTTTTGGTTAAGAATATTGAACGATACGAGTGTTATATCGCTGGAAAAGAAATTAGTTCTTATGCTAGTAATTTATCCTAGTTGTATATTCAACGAAATTCCGTTTATATTAATGAAACTTTTAAACGGAATCAAATTTCAGTAAATATTGAAAATAAAATAGAAACATCCCCTGACACCGAAAAATAAAATAATTTATAAATAACAAAGGCACAAATCGAATAATGTTATAGATTGTTTTTCTGTTAAATTTTTCATAGGAAAGAAAATATTGCTACAATATAACAACAAGCTGAACCATCACTGTGTACATCTATTTTAAGTTGTTTATAAGACTTATTTCATCACCTTACACTGGACACTGTAATAATTCTGAAAACTCGACATAATTTCGGAAAGAGCCATGATTGAGATGGGGTTTTAATTCATTTAATTTTGTTAATGCATCATTTTAACATCTTTTAAATTTTTTGATAAGTAATTTTAACCCTACTTTGCCATGTTGATAATCTAATCGAAACGGTTAGATTCCATTTTTAGCACCTACGCAGATGAAAAAATTAAAAAATAAATATTTATCTCTTGTTGGCTCACTAAAGACACTTAAAAGACTTATGCACTAAGTGAAACAAAGGAAAGGATTACGTCCAAAAAAGAGCCAAATAAATTTCTCAGGTTTTCCTAGAATAAAGATTCGTAAAATCAAAGGCTGTATTAACTCTGTAGTTTGAGTATAGTTAGAATTCTATATGCAACAAAGAAAAGATCGGATAATTTTTCTGTAATTTTAATTTTCATTTCATAGCTCGAAATTATTTATTGAAATCCTTTAAATAAGATCAATTTTTAATTGCGAAGGATGTTAAATCGGTTATTTCAGACTCAATGGCATTCATCGGTAAGAAATTATTCGGTATGCTGAATTAGAATGATTTTACATTTATTTCTTATATTATTCACCAACATTTTCACGCAAATCGAACGGCGTAGACTTTTATGGCTTCGTATTTTAGTCTTGTCCTTGCCCCTCATCCCAACGAAGGCATACGGCGCCTGCATATACAGGCATGAGGGGCCAGCACCTGATGTTGACGCAACCACTTTGCTAGCCACGTAGCAATATATTTTTGCAGACCCTAAAACGCTGTTATATCCTTTGAATTAATTAGTCAAATGACATGCGATTAAGAAAATTGTTTATGTACCTGAAATACTGGTGATGTGTATTTATTTTATTAAAAACCAATTTAAAAGTAAAGTAATAGAACTGTAAATTTTCCAACTTAAATTTATTGAGTTCTTAATAATAAGTGCAAGCATTACCGATTTTTCGTCCCTTTTTTCTAAATCATGTCGAGGTACACAATTTATTTCTTAGTTATTTTGTTATATATGCAACGGTGTAGTTATATTAGCATTACATAAATAAGGTGTGACTGCTTTACTACTCATCACAAGTGTTACAGTGCGAGTAATACTGCTTCAAAGTGTCATTGCGAATATTACAGTGGGTATAAATCTTAAACATATAACATTAAATAAGTAATAATGGCATGTAAATTGAGTAAGCTTATCGTGACGAAATTGTCTTCATAGCCACTGCAGAACTTATATATATATATATATATATATATATATATATATATATATATATATATATATAAGTGTGTGGCCTACTATGTTTATCATCTTGTTACCAATCATTAGTTAATTTATTACTGCAAATAAATAACATTAATATTGCATTTCAGTATTTATAATATACCTTTGCCCTAATTTTTTAAAATTCTTAATGCAAGTGTTAAAAAGTTAAAAAGCCTTCTCATTCTTATTTATTATATCATATGTGATATATGCAAAATAACAGCCCTTTGTGGATCATGGCTTTATTTTGGAATATAGACCAGGCAAATATCTCTTTGGCTAGAAAATTGTTAGCGTTTCGTAGTATGAAGTGTTACCCACGAAGACCTCCGATCTTGATTTGGGTCGCTTTCACAGTGCTTTTCAGTTGGTCTCCCCGAAAGTAGTTTCTATGCAGGATTACAGCCATCCATTCGGACATAGGTAGACATAGGACATCCATAGTTTAAACAATTAATTTTCTTAGTAATCACATTTGGATTTTAATTGAAGTAGGTATGATATTGCAACATACGAAAGGATAGATGAACATAGCGATATTATAATGTTTGCCATAAAAATGACCACTAAAAAAATGACCAGAATAACCATAAAAATGACCACTTTTCTAAATGTATGTATTAAATATTTTGAAACAATTGTTTAAATAGGATGTTCGAAACGATATTTAAAACGTATTGTGATATACGGTGATACTTATTAATTGATATCGAGGTATATGAGTTGAAAATTGTTGAAGTTAAATACGTATAATTAGGACTACGTTTTTTCGCGAAGCTTTTGCCTTAACATGATATAAAACAAACATAATGCGTTTTGTTGCTAGTAGGAGACACGTAATTAAAATAGTTTTCATGTCTCATAATGCAAGTTAAAAAAAATTACCAACGTAATTTAGTAACTTTTTGTGTCATTGTAATTTTTAAAAATCGTACTCGTACGTGCTGTTCCTAATTATGTAGAACTGATTGCTATTACCATTCTGAAAGTGAAATATTTTTGGTGAATGTAAAAACGCAACGGTTTCTGAACTTTCAAAGTTAGCAATTAAAAGAAACTAAATTTTTTTATTATAAATTCATTTTAGTATATTTTTGGACATCGAGATCTACTATTTATATAAAAAGTAAAATTTAAAATATTAGAGCCGGTTTCGTACACATTTAAGTACTTATAAATATTTAAGTATTTTTACAATCTTTTGAGACATGCAATTCAGAATTATGAAAAAAAATATTTTCGTATTCTTCATAATAAGCTCTTTTAAATGATAATCCAAACGGTATATAGAATAGAAAATTAATATAAATTTTAATTTCTGCGTCGCGTAGTTTTTAACAAAATTAGTTATGATATCTTGACTGATAGACAAGTGAATATTAGGGTATGTTTTTCAGTTTGAGGTACGGTACACATAAGTGATCTTCTAAGGGTTTCGTTTTTCAATTTAAAGGAAAAGCAAAAAAATATATTAATCGCCTAACCTAACCACGATATGGGTAAAGAAAGAGGAGTAAAATGGAATTAAAGGAGGAAAAGACTAAGGTATTATGAAAGGAAGGATTTTGACAGATTTCTTATTAAAATATTTATAGAGGTCGAGTACATAGTATTAGGGTTCAGTTGAATTAAAAGTTTTGCAGCTCATTTAATACTTATCTGAATAAATCTAGGATACATATACGTACATTAAAGTTTATACTTTACTATAAATAAAAAGGAAAATTCACAAACCCTTTTAAAATTCTAATAAAACCATAGTATTTGTTTTATAACACTGTTAATAAATAATATAGCTAAATTAATTGACGTATTGACGGAATTGTAAACAACAGCCAAAAATTCCAACAATATGTTCCTTGTACTCTAAAATAAATGTTGATCTATGATACTAAAAAATTAAGAAGCATAGAAAGACATTTTCTTGTCGAATGATTAGGATTTCCTAAATATATTTTATGGCTAACATTGTTTCTACAGATGACGGTGCCGCATCTGTCGCTTTCAACTCGCTCCGGAACTCGACACTTGTACGACATATGCAAATTCATACGAACGTTAAGATGCAAATATCTAAATTCAAAATTTAAAAAGAAATAATTATCGTAAACAAGTTCTTGCGTTTTGTTAAGATGTAAACTTATTTATTTTGTAACAATGATAAGAAATATGTAAAATTAATTTGTCGGTTTTTAAATATAATATCTCGTGTCACTGAATTTTTAAAACTTTGTAATGCTAAACCGATTTAGTGATTGAAGTAATATTAAATTTTCATCATTCCTATGCTATACTAAATTTTATTATGAATATTTTAAAATATAGTCTGCTCTTTAGAAATTTAAAACACCAATCTTAGTATTATTTTATGTTAAGCCAAATATTGGAAAGAGCAAATGCAATCCAAACTATTATGTTAATAAAACAATTTTAATTATCGTCACAATTCGTCGTCTAAATGCTGCAACTGAGGAACCGGTATGTCATTAAAAAAAGTTAACATCAGAAAATTCAGTACAAATTTTCACACCTTGTTAAAGGGCTTGTATCCCACTGAAATAAATATTCCTTAACTTTGTATTCAGAATGTTCTTTTATGGTCACCTGCAACTCATGTTGATCCTCAGTTTTCGGCGACGTAAATTGTTTTTTAAATTATTAAAAAGAACGTATCTCTTGGACAAAAATCAGCCAGTGTTTTTCAAATTTTTCCTGAAAATTCGAGCCTCGTGGAGTTGTGCATATTCTTGCAAAAGCAAAACCCCTTTGCTGATTTAGGTTCTTTTATTAGGACAATGATTTATCATACTTTGTTTCAGAAAAAAACGCATTATTTAGCTGTCACCGTAGTATATTTTTAATAATAGTTTATGAATTATACTCACTTGGAATTTGAAAGCCGCCTTTTCGACTTTAAACCCGACTTGACGGTGAAAATATCGGAACTAATCATTTTAATCCGCCCTATCAACATTCTATATTATGTACACTTATTAGCTTTTTCATATTTATTTGTTAAATTCGTTCTTTTTATACCTTATTTTATGGATGTACTTCTCACAGTTAAATGAAAGTAATATGTTGAAGTCGTTGATAATCCTTGGTTTTATTCTTCTTTATTAAACAAAAAATTATAGGAAAGAATTATAAAGAGCAGAAGGTAAAAAGTATAGCCGAGAAAATCATCTAGCATGAAGAAAGTAATTTTCGGAAAATTGTTGATAGAAATGTTCATTTTACAAATTACTGTAAAAATCGAAGTCTGTTAGAACATTAAGATTAGCTCACTGTATTAGGTTAAAAGCAAATTCTCCACATTAATTTAAAAAAAAATTGACAGGTAATCCTCCTCTAAAACGAATCACGAAAATCGTTTAAGAATTGCGACATGTAGCCACCTACCGTATGTACATACACATGTAAGTACTGACCAACACAAGACAGTTACCAATGTCATTTTTCAATGGCAAATTTAGATCATAATAAATGTATGCCCGCACGCACGCATGCACGCACGCAAGAACGCACGCACGCCCGCACGCACACACGCACTCATATAAGCACGTCCGCATGCACGCCCGCACATACGCACGTGCGCACACAGCGTACATTTTGTTAATGCGTTTAATTTATCGTTTATTCATGAAACACGTATAATGTTTATTGAAAATCCTGTTATCAATGATTAAAAAAAAACTGTTGAATTATTTAAAAGATTTTTCTGATTTATTCATAATGTATGAGTTAATATATTTAATTAATGTTATTTTATTGTTTTAATGTTGGGACAGCATTTAATTAAGAAGCCAGGATAAAAGAAATTAAACTTTATGACTTCAATAACTTACATTAATAACTATTGCAGTTTTTAATATTCAAGTAAAAGCGAATAGTTATGGAAATTAATTAAACTTATAATGGTTATACCGATTTTATTTTTAGAATAGTTACAAGTTTTTATAATTTGTTTAAATACTGCATTTCATATTGATTATTTTTGAATTTTGTCGCTGTGTTCATTTGTACATTTTTACGAGCGGCATGAGTCCTCGCCTACGTGTGCGTGTGGGCGCGCGCGTGTTTAGTGCTTGTGTGAGCCTGGGTACTAGTGTGCCCAAATACACGGCACTAGAAACCACACTCTACTATTTCTTATTTTTGCTTTTGTACTAAAGAAAATCAATTAATAACAAATGCTGTTTATTTACCTAATTTCGTGAGTCTATGATCGAATGTTTTTTTATCCCAGTTATCTTGATACAAAATCAAAAGTACTTTGAACTATCATTTTTTTATCTTTAGTCTATAAAATATTTGTACTGACCTTCTTTTCTCAGGAAAACCTTTTTCATTAGATCATGACTTAGATAGAACGTTAACACCTGTTTTTTATCTTTAAAATGAGTTGAAAGCCCGAAATAGAATAAAATGGACGCAAAGCTTCGAACTTTTTTACGTTCATTTCGAAGCATTTCTGATGTTGCTTAACGTATCTCGAAAGCGAAACTAATGGAATAACTATATTTGAGCTGTGTGTTGGAAAATGCAAACAGACTGTGTTGAGCTTTATTTTCGAATAACAGACGAGGATATTCGCATGCTTGAAAACATCTGTTTAATAAGAAATTAATATCACATGCTTTGAAGTAATTGGTAGCAGCTGTTTTCATTTAAAAAGCAATATCTCAGGAAAATGTAACAAATGCTGTCATTAGCTAGAATAGTTTTAGCTGGTATCGTTTATTTCTTATACACATATTGCACTCCTCAAATAGGAGCTTTAAGAAGAGTAATGTTCATAATTAATTACACATTAAATTTATAAAATGTTGGATTAGTTATAAGTACATTTAAGTGAAAAACACGATAATTTTCTCAATAATTTTAAATTTTGTAAGAACAGATTTAGAGAGAGAGCAGAAATTAAATTATGTTACCTTTGTTATGACAGTATTAAAAAGTAAATAGCCATTTTTTTTCATTTTATTTCAATTAAACAAATTTATTACGGAAACTCAAAATATGTCGAACATTTTAAACGGGTGTCAAAAAGAAATTGAAATATGGATTGTATGATATGGTTATCAAATATCTTCCTCTATTCCACTTTGATGGGGATGATGTCAATATTTCTGTAAACAGATAATCATCGATAAAAGCTTTTTTTGGAAATCATTTACTAATTTTCAATAAAATATTTCCGGGTTCCATGCTGAAAAGCGTTTTGGCTCAAATGCTTTCGTTTTTTATATACAAGACAATTATGGAAAAAGGATTTTAGTTATACTTTCTAATGAAAATATATAAATATTAATTTTATCATAAAAAATTCTTTCTTAGACTTGTCGGCAAGCAAATTTTGTTGCAAACAAAATCATGGGAATTCATATGTATTCTGTTAAATATAGTAGGTAAAGAAAATAAATTATTTGTATACACTATGTTGTATATAAATGTTATAATAGAAGCGTCAGCACAGAATTATGCGAGCGTCTGAAATGTTAGCATCATTTAAAAAAAGTTTTCGTTATCTTTATATGAAAAATCTTTAGGCATAAGCCAAAAAAAATATTCAGTTTTGAATACTGGTTAATAAACCATAAATTATTGAGTATATTAATTCTTTTAATATGTTTTGCTTAATGTTTTTGATTTAGTGGTCTGAACATTCGAATTTAATTGACTATGCATACCAAATTAATTCACTTTTTAATATTTATAAGGCTTTTTATCCATTTTTTTTAAGTTGAAATTATGCACATTAATGGTGGAAGGCAAGGTAAATATTATATAGAAAAAAGGAGTTTTCGGCTAATGGCATTTTCAACAAACCCGATAATGTCCTTTGAATGTTCAAGGGTGAATTACTACATGCACGTATCGCTGAAAGATCGACCACCTTCGATGAACCATGTACTAATTACATTAGCGCCAATAGTGTCACACTCAAAGATCAACTTCTACGGTCGAGGCGAGCAATCGACGGGCTCGCGCGTGATGTTGAGACGTAATTCCATTATCGAAAGTGAAACGAAACATGAGATGCCGGCCTATCCTGTACAGGAAATTGGAGAAATGTGTCAAACGCAACTTTCACGTGACGTGGTTTTGATAATATACGAATATTGGTGCAAAGTTCGTTGACTTTTAACTCCTTTTTCGCTACGTATTCGTCAAATGCTTGAACAGGAATAACTGTCAGACGACATGGCCGATCGACATATTCTTGGCGACTGGTAAAAATATTAATTTATTAAGAACTATATAGTATTTGCTGATGATAAGATATAGCATAGAATAGCTCAATAATAAGAGTGACAATTGTAGCATTGATGTGTATATGACGTACAGAAAAATTTGTTTATACAAAAAAAAAACGATATAAAAATAAATTTATTTCTAATTATTTCTCTGCACTTACTGTTAAAAAAATGACAGTTTGGTTTCTAAGGACTCTGCACCGCTCAGGAATAAAGTTGGTGTATTATTCAAAATATGCAATTCTTTCTTGCGTCGTAATTTTGTGATATATGTTTTGTTACATGGAATTCGTGGAAGATTTTTTGAAATAATTATTTCATATATTTTGTCTTTTAATAAAAGAATTGTAAAAAAGACCTAATTACATAACATTATCAATCTGTAACCAATTTTTAAAATTAATCGTTTAATATCTCATTATACTCTAAAATTTTCCTCTGAAGAAAAGTGTGTTTAATGCCTTTTACTTGTTACGTATGAATAAATTTATTTAACTTTAACAAAATTACGCCGATTGTTATTTGTAATTTTGAGTGTAATTTATAAATAGCTAAAATTTAAATATCTAATTTGAATCAAGAATTTGGTTTGAGTAAAGCTTTTTAATTTGTGGAGTAAAGTAACAAAAATTTCTTAAAAATATATTACATGTAATTTAGAGCATATGTAAATAAAGCTTATTTGAGTACAACTGACCTTGTATTGGAAAATTTTCCAATTTTCTGCATGTGAACCGATCTTATTTTGTCAAAAAATTAAACGAAACGTTGGTAGCAACGACAGGAAATTTTATTATTAATAACGAATTTACATACGACTAGTGAACGGATTCCCGTATCAGTCAGTTAAAATGCTTTTGTTTGAGTATAAAAGTTCTTATTGACAGCACTTTATATAAATTTTTGTAGACAGAATTTCGAAAGGAGTATATATTTACTTATTTTTTTTCGGTGTGCTATATGGATGAATCTACATTTGCCATGCTTATATTCATTAATAGTGAATGAAGCAATTTTAGGGAGATTAATTTGAATATTAATTTAAATTTGCCATGCTCATATTCATTAATAGTGAACGAAGCAATTTTAATCTACATTTGCCATGCTCATATTCATTAATAATGAACGAAGCAATTTCAGGGAGATTAATTTTAATATTAATTTCAATTTGGCCTTTCACTTTTATTGTGATTGCTATTTAAACGTTTTTCTTAATTTGTTAGTTTTGAAATTTGAATTAATTTCTACGATATAGTTTCATTTAGCGATTGCAAATATGGGGTTTTAATACATATTGCTGAGTAGTTATGTTGTTCTAATTTCTCTGTATATTTTATAAAAAACTTGTAAGTTTGAACTAAATTTAAAATTCAAGAGTCAAGGGATATTCAAAATTTTTACTGCACTTTACTTGGTTCTATTTAGAGTACCGATTTGTATGATAGATTGCTAGATTTAATAGCTGCTGTTGTGGCATCGCACATATAGCCAACGACGTGTTTTGCTTTTTGTTTTATTATATGCTGCCATAGCCACAACCACCAACTATCTCGTTAAAAATTGATGTTTTTTAGCAGTTACTTTTTTACTTATTAGTATTACTTATTACCACAACATAGTTCGATGATATAAAAGTTTTGGAAATGGTAGCATTTTTTTATTGCCCATTCTTCTTTTAAGGCTAAATTTCATATCATAGTAGCTATTTGCTTGCGATGCCTAAACGTACATACATGCTTTGTGCGATATATTTTATAATGTTCCTTGTTAAAAATATTAATGAAACATTTTTCTCCCACAACTTTTTTTATTAAATATTGAAAAAAATATACGTACACCTATTTAAATTCACACTTTTAGGGATAACCTTCGTATGTGAAATAATTTGTTCAACCAAAAATATAAAAATATTCCATCATAGGTATTAAAAACATTTTACAACTTTTCAAAAAGTCTTTAATAATACTATAGTTACATCACTATGCCTGTTAAAATCATAGCAAAGAAAAGTGAAGAAAAAACACAAAGTTATAAAATTACACCTACATTCAACTAATTATACGAATTCATAACCGCAAAATACACAATTGTACCGTATTTATATTTTATGACCTTTTTGATGTTTGACCGCTGTTGTTATGTTTTATTGTCTTGGTTAACATGAATTCTAATAGCCAAAGACTTGGAACCTTTAAATTTATGTTGGCCAATTAAAATTCGACTTAGCTTTGACGTGCATTTCTATATTCCCAGGGTTTGCAAAATTTTAATTTTTGTCAAACATTGATAAATTACGTTAAAAAATAAATAGTGTGTTTTGAAAAAAATCTCATGTTTTTTACTAATTTGTATTAAAATGTTCAACTTTTATACAAAATATTGTATTAGGCTAAATATATACAATAAGGGATACTTTGGAGATATTTTACACGTTGACTATTTACTGATATTTTCACTTAGCGACGAAATGTGTAGAATGTGCATGCTAATACTGATATATTAGTTGGATAAGCCGAGCACACGGGGCAGATAAAAATAATTGACAATTCTAGTTAGGATTCAAAGACATTCATCAGATTCATTCGATTTAAACGTCATTTTTGGTTAGAATTTTCATATAATTTTTGGAGTATTATTCTCCGGAGTTATTATTATTCTAATTTCATAAACTAATATCAATGATTTAAAATTCTTTACACAAATATCTTCATACAGCAAGAAATTTGTAGTCATATTAGATAAGAGCCATTGAAAATATTTATCTGCCACTTCCAACAGACTCAGATGATAACATAGAAAGATGGATAAAATTGTCTTGTAAGATAAAATTCCACTACACCCTTCAAAAATTCATGGCACTTCAAATTCAATATTCCATCATTTTACCTCCGCGGCGAGATTCATTTATATTTAAAATTCACCAAGCCAGTGCTGTCTGCCCCTTCTAAATCGAGTATCAATGAACCACAAAATGGAACGCGGAACTTGAAAGCTGCATCCGGTTAACGGTAAACAGTTTCTACCTTTAAACCCTTTCGAGAGCTTTGACCTCAAAGCTCGCTGTGTTTATTTGTTTGAAAAATAAGCAGCGAACTTCGTGCGTGTAATTTCTTTTAATTTTATTGCAGAGGAGCTTATTTTGCTTTTTCCTTTGCAACATTTCCTGCAGAAGCGATCTTATATAACCTTGAATATCGATGAATAGGAAGTGAAGAATTTTAATATTATTTACCTGGTTCTCTATACGCAAATTATTGTATAACTATAGCACAAAATTGTTTAGTTACCTAATACTGAAAGAATATATATTTAGTGTTATTTCATGAAAAAACTTAAACGTGCTCATGAATGTAAAGTGCAATAAATACACTTTGAATACTAGCGACCGCCCGCTGCTTCACCCGTGCGGATTAATAATTTTACCTTATATTTCGTGATTACTTGTGGAAACGAAATATTCTTCCGTGGGAATAAATAGCCTATATCCTAATCTAAGCCATCGTTTAAGGAATTTATGCGTTCTTTTTAATCGTCGATGCCACCAGTTCTAATATTTTGTACTGGACTTTTTCGCAAAGGTTATGATTGACTATGCTTTTGAATTTATTTACAATTCAAAATTGAATTTCATTAACGTCCATTGGGTAGAAATTAGACAGCGCGAGTGTACCGCGCGGCCACCTTTATCACAGAAGTAAACTCCGCCCATCTTCCCCGCCCATTTTTTACATATATCATATTTATTTCCTCCGTGTATCTACGGACTGGGCGCTGGCGCGCTTAGTCGTTATGATGAACCGATGAATGTGATTTTTATTTTATCTCCTAAACTATAAAATAAAATAGTATACCGTACAGGAGAAATTTTATCTACGTGGAATTTCCAAGATGGTGAAATGATTCTTCTCTATAAATTTTAATGTAATTTTCCATAAAAAGTACAATTAAAGATCGCCTTTTAATTTTCATTTTATTTTCCACAAAAAAAAGAGAATCCCTAATTTTTTTTGAGATCTAATCATGGTAATATTCATTCTCCTTCTACTTTTTTCTCATATATCCAATCATTTGGCCAGCACTCGCAGATAAACTATTGAAGCAGCGCTTTTTCCTTCGACTTATTCAAGTCAAGATTTCAAACTGAAAAGTTATATATAATTAGTTATATATATTATAGAGGTAAACCTTGTTTGTTGGTTTGGTTTTGTAGGGAGTAATCTCTGAAACTACTAATCCGATTCTAAAAACAATTTTACAATTAAAAAGCTACATCATCGTTGATTAACATAGACTGTGTTTGATAAAAATAATTTATTTTGTATTTTTATCAAAATAAATTATTTTAATCAAACACAGTAGCTTTTTAATTGTAAAATAATTTTTAGAATCGGATTAGTAGTTCCAGAGATTACTCCCTACAAAACCAAATTAACAAACAAGGTTTACCTCTAAAATATTTGAATAGATAAAATACCATTAAAGCGTGTTTGAAAACGGTTTAACAACAATTTAATTGATTATTAGCTTCTAGTTTCGGCAAACTTATTATTATAGAATATTGATTTCACTCTACTTAGAAACTAATAATCGAATATCCCTCAAAGCTAAACCGTTATTAAAAATATTAATATATAGCAAACTTATAATGGGGAATACGAGTTTCAGTATTATTATGGATTTTTGGAAATGGATAAAGTTAACTCCCAAGATTAAATTGTTATTTAAAATATTCACGTCTAGAAAAACGAAACATTATGCGAGTAAGTATGAGTTTCAGCATTCGTAGGTAATATTGACATAAAAAGACTAAGAAAACCCGTGTAATTTAAAATACTATGATTTAGATTAAGTAATTTTAATAGGTTCTACACATATTCTTTGAAAACTTTTCAGTAAAATGTGAAATGTATCATGTAAGTACTTTTTCATGTATGTTATGTAAATCTAATTAAATGCTTTCTTTATTTCCTTACAGTAATATATAAATAATTATTCTCATACTTCATGTATCGTATTCCTACTTATTTTAATTTATTTTGATTACTTTTTTTAAAATTTGAGTGGAGTGTCTGGTATACACTGCAGGTATGACCGCTAGATATTGTTGTACTAACTGAAATTATATTTTCGTTGTACTAATTGAAAGTTATATTTTCTATTTTCTTCCTGGGTTTCATTCTATTATTTTCAACTTCATAATTTATTACTATCTGTATTATTTTTCACTTTTAAAATTTTCATATTAAGTTTTAAATTTTGTTTTGCTATTTTTTAATTTGGTTTACAATATTATCTATTTTAAAAAAAAATGTCATTACCTGTTTCAATTTTTATTGTATCATCAAATAGAAAAAATAACGAAGATGATGATAAAATAAATGAACTCATGAACCTTTCTAAGGTTGTGGTGAGTAATAATATAAAATTCTACAGAGAGCTATGATCCATGAATTCATCAATAAATGTTCCACTTTTTTCCTTGGTAATGTTCTATTTTTATCCATTATTATCCTTATAAGTCCTCTTAGTTTATTTTAAAATGTTTTCTTAATTAATATGAAAATAAATTCCGATACCGGCAGATTTTACCTACCAACATTTTCAAAATTATTTTTAATCTTCTGTTTGATTTAAATGTAATCCATAACCTTAACAATTTTATTTAAGATTTTTTGTTACTTTATTGGAATATTTATCTCTATTAGATACATTTAGCTTGCTGTCTCCCTGTCAGTAACAATATAGTACTGGTAGGATTTTGCTATTTACCCGGAAGACGATTTTACGGCTAAATTCTGAACAGGTAGCTGTATAAACTACGAATTTCCCTCCTGCACACAATCTGTGCAGGTACCAGGGAGTGAAAACGCAAGTGTTTACTCAAATAACTATTTCTCATCAACTGCCGCAACTCATTTCCTTCTCAACGATGAGAATGATGGAGGGAGATGAATGCCCCTAAAATCTTTTGTTTTACCTAAATCTGACAAAAAATAGCCAAATACGTTTCAGAATATGCATCAAGTAGTATTCCATTGTTGTTCTTCCGAAGTATTGTTGAATACTGATCAGAGGGAAGTATTGCTCATTTTCTTGAAGCTTAATATTTAACAAATAAAATTCAAGGAATAACATTTAATCTGTTTTAAATTTCTTTTCAATGACACAATTTTGTTGTGATGGGCCTCAATAAAAAAATATATTTTGATTCCAATTTATATACATGAGGAGGTACGTGTATTTTTTTTATAAATAAACAGCCTGTGGCCAAAAGAATGACGAATGTATATGACATAATCTTTTCCTACTAGAAAATATTGAAAAAGAAAACGAATATTTAAAAACAATTCCTTCAAATTTATTTGTTTATTTATTAATAATTTTTATATTTATTTATTTAGTAGTGTTGACAGCTAATATATAACTGAAAAAATACGTTGTATGTGCAAGAAGAATGATGAGGGTTCGGGACAGGGATAAGCCATAAAGAAGAGTAAAATTAAATATTGCGAAATATTCAGAAATTATAATAATTTAATTGTCCTGTAACTTATATTATCTAAATTAACTATATTATTATACTAAAATTATTAAATATTAATTATTTAATATAATGAATATTATGGTAGCAGAGCGCAGTTGATAAAGTTAAAAAAGGTTGTGATTCAAACGCATGTTATATAAATAAAGTCATTAAAAAGAATCAAAATAAAGCAGCGATACAAGGACGTATCAAGAAAATGATGTACTTGAAGATTAATCTTTCAGTATCAGTTTTCAATAGGTCTGATTATTTAATTTGGATGAATGGGATCCTATTATTTTTGGAATTTAAAGTATATCAAAAAGTTGCGACAAGAATATGAGTTGCTGAGGATGACCAAGACGAATAGGACACACTAAAGGTTAAAGCAAAGAATTACACATTAAGCGCAATTTAGAATAAACAACTAGAAAACATTGAAGACACCGATAAGGCATATCAAACAATTTAGAAGTTTTACCAATTGTATATCCATGATTCAATGCCATGAATTTTAAAACGAAATAAATGAATTAAATTCTACTGAACAAACAAGAAAAACTAAGTTATATATCAATGTCGCCCATACCAACCATTTAATAGATATGTTATGGGAAGTCGAAAGGAACGTTGAATATTTGAAGTTTAAAATAAAGCTCATAGCGAATGAAAATAAAAGTCACCATAATATAATGAAGGAAACTCAAGGTCAAGTGCTTTATAGTACAGATGAAAGGCAAATACTTTTGATGTACTAAATAACGAATATTTAAATAATCGTGTAATAAATTGTTAGACAGTGTGCTGTATAGAAATAGAGTCTGGTTATGTGAAATATGTATTATGTGTTGAAAGTGAAATATATAAAATCCCTTTCGAAAATACATATTTATATAATGCTTTGTATTTAATGCCCGGGCCTATCGGTTCCAAAGTGAAAAATCTATTTTTGTAAAAAAATATTCTTGTCACATTATTTTTAATAATTTTTTAAAACCTTAGTTTTGCAATTTTTCATTAAATGTTTCGGAGTTTAGCGATTTTTAATTCAATTACCTTCTCTCTTAATTCAATTCAATTATCTATAATTAGCCAGCAGATAAATACAGCGGCCTTTGTTCCTTTTAGATTCCAACCGCACAATTTCAGCTAAAATAAATATCACGGCGACAAGAATTCAGAATGAGTAGTAACTGTAACGAAGCTTTTTTAATTTTTTTTTTAAATTAACAATAACAACGTAATTTAATTAAGTCATTTCAATTTGTAAAGCTAAATTCAATTATTCCTTTGACGTTTTGCTTCGGTAAACTTTTTAGTTATTTCGGCGGACTTCGTGAACTATGAACTGACATTATAAATATAACTGGATAAAGTCCCAATTATATATTACTGTGTTCTATGTTATCATTTAAAATTGTGATTCTAACTAATAAAAGGTGAAGTAATTATTAATTTGAGTTTGAAACAAATTTTTAATTAATTTATTTCGATACACGTCGCCAGTTATCCACAGACTTACATCACCTCCCTTTATAGTAGATGAGTATAAAAAATGAAGCACTAAATTTATTCATTTATTTGTTTAAAAACTCTTTGCCCAACTTACAGATTTACTAAGAAAAATAGATACATAGAAGCAAATACAAATATTGTCAAGTGTGTACATAAAATAAACAGGGAAGGCGTAAAAACAAAAATTCAAGTAAACATTACGTTACCTAGTGATAAATTTTGCACTACATTGAAGCATTCAGAAAAAAAATGCCAAGAGTGTACGCTGCTTTCAGTACTGCGTTAAACAAGACGAGCGTATAAAAGACACGTGAACCTTGTGTTTTTTTGCGTGCCTTAGGCAGATAAAATCAACTATGACTTCGTACTCTTACGTAATAACCACATAAAGCACTGTTAAAGTTAAGATTGATTGGTTATCAATGTAACGATAGAACCATTTTAAAAAACTATCAAAAGTAATTCTCTCTCTATTTGAAAAGAATTACATTCAAACATACCCAAAATAATAATCGAATGGAATATGAAGTGTACGGGGAAAGATAATGATTATCAGTTTTTTTTTCAATGTTCAGATGACAATGCTATCTAGTAGAAAATTCAAAAAGTTTTCAGGCTATGAAGCAATAAAACACTAAAATAGGCCATTGTAATAATACGACCCAAAAAGAGTTTGTAATTCTGTAGGAAAAAAGATCATGGTATATGTGTTCTAATATTTTTTCCTTTTTTTTTTGACATGACAAATGTCATCAACTCATGCGTTTTTTGGTTCTGTAAAGTGCAAATCCTGCAATTATTTTATTGCAAAATTGATAAAACTAGATTGTTTCTAGCGTTATTGTGTAATGTAATTAAGTAACAGGAGATGTCTGACAATGAATGTGAAATTACTAAAAGTCTGTTTAAGCGGCATCGAGAAAAACCATCGAATTACAAGCGACAGCACAGGAAATGACAATATTAAAGTATTTCCAAGAAGTTCCTGAATCTTTATGTCTTCATGTAATTAAAAACGTCAAAGAAATAACATTTTTTGAGAAGTAATACTTTGTATTTAAATGTCTTTATATCAGTACTGCAAATGAAAGAGTACCGAAGCTACAAAACTAGCCAAAATTGCTTATATATTCGCTCATACCTACAAAGTTTGACTTATCTGTGATGGTCAAACTATAGACAGATTTATGTGTCACCATGCAGTTTTGAATATGTATGGCATTACAAATGGTTAGTACAAAATAAGACGAAACTCTCAATAAATAAGGTGAGTTTATATTTATAATTTTATCTTTTTTCTTGTATTAGTGCTATATTTCAACAATTTTGTACTCAGCCCTTTCGATTATCGATTTTATGTTTATTTTATTGGTGATACAAAAAAAATAAACCGGATGAGAGAGGAACACTTGAGAAATATGAACATAAATTACCTGAAAACATTAAAAAAGCTTCTTTTGGAGGAAGGAAATCACACTACAGTATCCATGATTCCGACAAGATTTATTTACCAAAAAGTTTATGTATCAAAAATATGTTAAAAAGATCATCCTTCTTTACAAATAAGTTATGAAAGTCGACTCAAAGTCTTCTTAACAGAATGTAATATTTCGTTTAGGTACTCCAGAACTACTTTCGTTTTGGTAGATGTTCGTAGTGTAATAAAATAAATGCGAAGATGTCAGATTTAGAAGCTGGAAATATAAATACAGAAAGCACGAATTTCCCAAACTAAAAATTGAATTAAGTTCATAAATTAAGCTAAAAAATATCATATTCACATTTGTCTACTCTTCGTAGTTATATATATCCGCAGCGTACTCATAGTAAGCAACAATATTTCAAGGAGTACTGCATTAGACGATCTTATATTGCTTGCCGACAAGTTGCTTGAGTTTTTCAGCCAACCTCTAGATGATATCAAAGTGCGAAGCCAAGCACGGCTAATAAGTAAAAACGTACTCTAGCGGTTTAAACATAATTATCAGAATCCTTCCAGATACAATTCCGACAAGGCCTTTGTATTGTTTAGTTACAGTTTACCTCACGACGGTGTCAAACCACAGAGAAAAATATCAAAGTCATCATCGATTTCATCAAATACAAAATCATCGAAGAACTTAGATTTTTTCTTTTTATGAATGACTAGTACCAAGGGAACACACCGACATCGCATCGCTAGAAGCATATCTAGATAATGTAAAGAAGCTAGAAAATACATTGATCGTTTGGAACCCGGAAACGGATTAAGAATTTGAAGGATATAAGACCAGCATACAACATGTAGCCTTTCTCACTGTTCGTCACACTATGCACCCTTATTTTTTTGCCGACGCATCTAAACTAATAATATTTCAGCAATTCGTTGACGATAAGTGGCAACCTCTCGGCTACATTTCTAAAAAGTTTTCATCCTCTCATCAGTAATAGAGCACCTACTATTCTGAAGTATTGGTAATATGTATTGTAATTAAATATTTCAAGAAGTTGTTGGAAGGACGCGAAGTTATTATTTTCATCGACGAAAAATCGATCGCTGTACCCTTGTATCCATCACCCACGCCACAAAGAAAGAGAGAGCTACTAAACGTATCCATGTTTACTATTGACGTACACAATATTGGCGGCAAAGTAACATCTTCGCCATTATTCTCAGCTGGATAAAAACAGTTTTTAGATTATGAACTAACTTCACAAAAATAAATGAAGCAAAAGAAGAGCGAAACAGTTGCTAGTGTAAAAAATTACATCTTACTCGGTTACCCTACCCAACACCGACCGCAAGTTATAACGTGAAGTGTCAATCCAGCACATTCCTTAGTAAATACCCTAAGAGAATCAATACGCAATGTGAGCCACCCAGGCATTTATACAATGTACTAAATAGAAGCACAAAAATTCTTTTTGGTGTCCATAAACGTGGACATCGAAAATTGGAACAAGGTTTGTATACTTAACCAAAAAAGAAATATACATCGCTGTATTACGAGCAGCATTTCTAGTTTCTCGCCATCCGATTGTTTCCAAAATATCCATCGATATCGTCGCGCAACTACCTGCTACACCTAGCGGCGGTGGATTTCTTATTACTATGATAGTAATAAGAAATCCACCGCCATGGAACTCATAAAAGGCCTGAGAAATTATTCTCAGATAATATTACCACCGAGTATGTAGCAAAAATTCTGTGCAATGACTGAACATGGAAGTTGGATACCCAATGTTCGGTAGCCAACTTTTCGTAAACTTTATTAATTCCTTGAACCCGTTGTAATATATGCAACGCAACTGAATCACTGGACGTTAGAACCGTTCTGCTAAAGCCGCACTAATGTCTTGCTTGAGCAGCCAAAGAACATGGACGCATAAATTATTCACCAAGATCGTCGGTTTACAAGTTGCTACATCTATGGAAAACGGAGTGAGCACAACTAAAGTAATTTACGTATACATAATTGTAAAATTTAAGATTACCGAATGAATTATTGAGTAAAGTTACCAACAAAACAAGCCAAATTAAATTACAATTACATGCAACAAATGCGAAACGCGGTAAAGGCTCGCAAGCTGTCCCCACTCTGCACATCAATATATATTCCTTCACCGAGACCTTTTAATTTACAAAGATGTATTCGAACGCAACGAGACGTTGATAAATTCCTTACAACCATTACACGATAGTCTTTACAAAGAACTAAAACTACATAGCAAGATATTCACAGTGCAATTACCAGGCAAGCTAGCAATCATCCTAATAGATTGCCTGAACCCACCTTAATACTTAGCGATGACAACAAATAGCTATCACCAACCATTAACGAGGACCCACCGAGGTAAAATTTAAACCAAACTACCGGAAATATTGCAAGCCGCCCCGTTTCCCTCAGCGCTTAAATCAACGCATACTGATATAAAATTCGTCTGCTTGAGGGAGAGAACATAATATCTACCTAGAATGAAGTAGGCATAGGCCTATCGATGGCCATACCCGAATACCGGTGTAAACAACTGATCGACGTTGGCGTGCGAGCGGCGGTACGGCGAGCCATAATCCAGTGATGCGCACGAACCACCAGTTCGTCCACGTCCTTCGGCGATCAGAGGGTGAAAGGAGTGCGGGTTATGAATTTATAAGTATATGGTACGTAATACTCAGGACTTGCAGGGCGCAGCTCAGCTTGTTTGCGTTTTTTTTTGTCTCACTAATCGACTGTTTCAACCTTAGTGTATCACTGTCTTTCTCTTCGGTGCCGTGTTTTTGTATATTAACAAGAAAGTCGTTAAGTACAAAATTCAATCAGAAATGAGGATCTCTACATCTTACTTTGGTCCAGTACTTGTATAAGTAACTATTTCATATTTATTTGTCTGTATAACACGCATAACCCATGAGACAATCAATATCACTGCTCACTCTTGATCCTATAAAGTACATCAGTGATAAACCAACAATACGAAATATATTCAATATGAATTATCTTGATTAGGGTAAAAGACCATTACTGCTACGAAGTCTCATTACTTTCGAGAAAAATGTCCGTTTGAGTATGCCCTTTTGAATTATACCATCATTTTATAGAGTTATGATACTATGAAAAAAACAACCTATTATTAATTTTAACCCTGTATGTGTTACATAAAATCAATTATAAAAAAAATTGTTTTGTTTATTCAAGTGCAGATCGCACTACAAATAATTTGCGATTCCTAGTATATCGTAGCAACATCTGCGAGTCCTTGGCCGCTCAAACCAAGAAAAGATTACCTGTCTGTCTGTTTGAACGGTTTTATTTAAAAACTGCTGAAGCTATTGACATTAATTTTACATAGGTTACAGAAAGAAACCAACTTAGTTTTGTAGTGATATCGCAAGTGGTTCCGTATGATGATACTGGCGTTGGATTCCATAAACTGGTCCACATTTGTTGCGTAGCTAGTGTTGTATACATAAAATCAGGTCAAATATGCATTCAAACAAAGGAAATCTGGAAGTATTCCTGTAACCGTATATATAATTACTTTATTATCTGATCAATATCTAATATACTTAGTCGGTGTCCGCATTTTCCATTATATTCCATAAAACATTAACTATGGTTTAGTAACAAAATGAATTTCATAGGGCACCATTTAGAATACAGTGGTAAACCTCTTTTTAATCAATTTTTTTCCTTGAAATTCTACAGGGCGCAATCTATGATACAGTAATAAAACCTTCTTTAATATTTGGATTTTTTTAAATAATTCATTTACAAAAGTCTTAAAGTTTAGATATGTTTAAATAATAACTATTCAGCGAAGTCATGGATAGTTATTATTTAAGCATACATATTTTCCATATCAACAATTTGTCATAAGTGGACCTACTTCTCAACGGGAACTTCTAAGTCGATACTGCAATTGAAACTTGGTTACATTTTAGTATTTAAGTGTAACAGTTTACGATTACAGAATACTTTCTAACTGTAAATCTATTAATAGCATAATATATATAATTATATAACATTAAATACTGGGAATAAATTAATTTCTATTACCCAATTAGCCTGAACCAATTAGAAACAAGTTATCATTACGAACCGGTTTTAGGTCCCTATTTGTAACTACGTAATTATGGTACGTGTTCTTCTTTGCTCGCATAAATTGTAACGTTAAAAACTACAAAATAGGCGTGTGGGATTTGTAATAACTTAAAATAGGAATCATATTCATGCTTTCTACTCGTAGATAATTAAGTGATTCGATAATATCGCTTACACATAACATTAAATAAATAATATTGACAGATAAATTAAGCAAGTTATTTGTTGCATAATTATCTACATTATCACTAAAGAGTTTTTATATACTACTGTATCCTACTACGCATTTTCAACCGGCTACCTAAAATTGTAAATTTTTTGATGCAAGTAGACGACAATAATTTTAAATTCAAATATTTGATACATCCCACCTGAAGATATCCCACCTGAAGATGTTATAATACAACGAAACCTAGGTCGTGGTAAAGAAATTAAAGAAAGTAGAAATAATGCTACATCACGTAGTTTCATTTAATTGTGTTTAATTGTGGATTCAAATATTAATTAAATGCCCTTCCTCTGATTTTTAAAATTTTATATAAGTGGTTAAAACATTAGAGCCCTACTCATCCCTAATGATTAAATAATTATTTGTCACTTAATGATATTATAGCCCTTTGCGGGCCGTAGTTATCTTTTGGAGTCCAGACCAGGCAAATTTATTACCATAATATTAGTTATAACAATAATTGTCATTTCTATGTTAATTTTCAATGTCGATGTGTGTTAAAAGTATTTAATAGGAGTGTTTATCAGAAAGTCTAGTAAAAGACTAAAAATGAAGGTGTAGGACAAATTTGATTTTTAGTCAAAAAACAATGTTACAAAATAACTTGGTATTATGTTACATTGAATATTGTTATCACAACAGGGAAACATTTTGGAACTGATGATGCGTGACGTTATACCATTGAGTGTTGACGAATTTTATGTTATAAACATGTATACCTAACAACGTAATAAATTGATGACGGCATTTTATTTAATTCACTTATTTAAAAAAAAAAACTAACTTTGGAAATATAAATAAGTTACAACCAGTTTTTGCACTTAGTAATCTGAAATCATTATCGCTTTTCACTTTACCTTCAATCTGTTTTTTTTTGCATTTTCCAGTAGGTTTCACCGGAAGCAGTTTCTTTATGGAGTTAAAGTCATCCATTTTGAGAATATGAGCTCACCCAGTTTGAATGATTAATTTTCCTAGCCATCAGCTACTGTTCGTCCTAAATAGAAATAGTCATCAATCTATTAATAATAGACCATGCTTCAGAAGTATGAATGTATAGAATGTAATTAGAATAATATAGAGGAGATTAGGATGGCTTCATATAACAATTATTAATAAAATCCCTACTTAATTCCTACCCACTTATTGAAAATATCATATGGCAAGCACCCTGTAGGTGTTTACCGACTAGTGCGCCAAACTTGAATTTTGATGTTAGAAGTATTTGTACTTTGGGTACCTATAATATTTTAGCTTTGGAAGGAGAATGTTTTCTTCTTAGAAGTGATACCATTTTTAAATCAGAAATGTCATTCGTCTCTGTCCGTATATCTGTACATAGATACGTAGTTACGTACGAGGATACGCTACAGGTCACAATTCTTAATCGGTTTTGAAGACGTTTTCTAGAGATTGATTAAGTTTCAGAATAGAGTTTTTATATTACTTTGTAACACAAAAGTTACAAAGTAATATAAAAAAATCATATCTCGAGGACCACCTTGTTAACGTAAATGCACGAATATATACGTATATTCAAGCAATTCTTTTTTCAAAACAATATTTCTGTATCTAATTTTTAGTATTCCTTAGCCAATCTAGGAACACTGGTAGGTCGTTGTCTCCGTTCGTCTGTCTGTAATAGATCACAGATATTTTGCTCGCATACTATTAATCTTATAAAGCTACAACTTGTAACGCTTAAGATGTGATGAAACAAAATATTTCAAAACAAAGTTTTTAAAGTACTTCCCCTATATGTAATGAGGGAGTTTAGGAGCAAATTTTTTTTCATAGAACGTATAGTTATATATTTAAAAACTGAGAAAAATATATAACTTACTATTGTGTCTTTACGTAATAAAACTAATTATTTTAATCATATGTTATCAGAATAATAAAACTTTGATTAAATATATATTTCTACTTAAATTTCACATCGTACCAAGTTGAAAGCGACAGGTACCACAACAATATGTGTAGATACAAGGTAAGGATATCATAAGAATGATGAGTCAAAGTGTAATACGTATAAGTTTATTCAAGATAGAGCGATTATCTTTTATATTATTTTGACGAAATCATAAACCAAAATTTCTTTTATAGTATTTAAATTAGATTGAAATAAATTATAAATGATATTCGCAGTTTTGTGAATTATTTTTAACAGTTTCATGAAGTTTCTTAATTGCTTGACTGATTGAAATAATATATTTTGAAAATTAAGTGGCTGAAATAGTCATTAAACAAGTAGATAAATTCAAAACGGACTTGAAATTTAAATAGGCAACTTACGTTGAAACTCTACAACACTACTGCTTCATTGGAGTCGTTTGTAGTATCTAAGATCCAGTCATGTCCAGATTGAAGTGAGTCACGATGAAGTACTGAATTCAGTTGTTATATATATTAAGAATAACCATGTAATTGAATGAGAAAATATAATATTTCCTTTCATGGAAAAATTAGAACAATTTTTAAGAATTGCTTGACTTGCCATTGAGAGTTTGTAGAAAGAGTACTAAAAATTAGCGTCGTCATCTTATGATTTTATTATTTTTTGAACTAAAAGAAACGTTCGGCTCAGAGCGCCGATACGAGATCAATGAAAATAAATGCATTTTTTATAACCTTAAGATAAAGATATCTTATTTCTCTGCAAAATGAGAATCCTGTAACCCATAAAACTTACTTGAAGATCTTTTAAACGATGCAGGTTTAATTTGTATACAACGGGGAAAAATTTTATTATGAGCCTTTTGGTCAAGGGATTTTTATTTTCATCGAAGATCTTGACTAATTGTAAAAATGTTCGTTTTTCAATAATTTTTTTGACACGCATATTGTCGTTAAAAAAATATAATTTGGAAAAAATAAATTGAGATATTTTATATAAAAGAAGTTTTCAGAGCAGAGAGTAATGAGACTCACGATATTTTTACGTGTGTGAAATAACGAGATGTGAAACAATGGAAGGCAAGAAGATTTACATGTAGCCATGTAAAATAATTATAATTTTTATTATCAGTAATTTGAGATGCTATATAATCTTAAATGTTCAAACTATATATAAACGTATATTTTGTAGAATTTAACATAATATTTGTTGCAATCTGTTTGAAGGTAAAATAATGTAAATTTGTATTTGCTTTAAAATTAAAAAGAATGTACTCCCAAACACAATACATTTGTCTACTATTTGTAGTTATCTATTGTATTTTCTAAATAAAAACGAATATGTAATTTTTTAAACAAAATATAAACGTGACAAAATGACTTATCCTCCCTCCAAACGTTTGCAACGTCGTCTTCTTATTTCGCATATATGTTTTACCACTTTTTCCTCACTACTTAGATATCATTTGTTTTATGCAATATGCTGAAGACTAATTACTGATAACGCAGTTATAATTCATTTATTTTTGTATCAAACTGAGAACTTTCGTTGTTCACCCAAGGAGACGGCCCTTACGTTTGTTTCTTTCAGATCTTGTGGATGGCCTGCTTAAAGCAGACCAAGAAATGCTCGACACTACTGTCGGTACTCCTATTAGAGCTTCAATGCAGGGTTTGGCAAAAAAATCCCCCATACTTTATATAGATGAGAATTATTCTAAAAAGTAATTTTTAAATATATCATTTTACATGAATAATAATGCTTTGTAGGCATTATAAATATTTAGAATCACGTCAAATTGACTATTTATTTTATATACTTTTACATATCATATTTAATTTTTTTATTTTTAGTTCGAAGTAGAAACGTTGCATTTTTTAGTATTTATTTAAAAAACAATGATAAGGAAAAGTTAAGGGATTAGAATGAATGGTTAAAATAAGGGATTAGAATGAAGGGTTAAAATAACTCGCACAAAACAGATGTTGAAAGTAGTCGCCGCGTTTTCGCAGATTTTTTTTTATAAAAATTAAACTGTTTGAAAAATCATTGTGAAAAGTAATTCGATTGTATCCGGATAATTTATCAATTTTAAGAAAAAAGAATCAGCAAAATCGGGTAAGAAATGCGTTCTTATGTATGTGCATATGTATGTATCTGTAGACCAACGGGGCGGAGTTATAGTTACTTCAATCGTCAAAACTTGAGATTGCCGCGCTGGTAGATAATGAAGCGTCGTGTGCAATATTATATTTTCGACAGGTGGTAAAAACAAGAGTCAGGTATTCTTTATATTTATATTTTATAACTGTCATGTAGGAGCCACGTTAATCTCGACATTGTTATAATTTTATATAAACTTACGTTATGTACATATAAATATAATAGTTGGGTATTTGACTAATATTTTTTTATTTAATTAATTATAATTTCAAGGTACAAGCTGATAAAGAGTGAAAACATTTTTTAATAATCGTAAAAATTGATCGAGTTATAAAAGTTTAAATTTAACCTTTAGATAAGGACGGCAATACTGTGTTGTGAGATCATTTTTAATATTGCACTTATATTCTACAAGAGAAAAGGAGACAGGAACATACACAACTCTATCCGTATGTTCAAATATAGAAGCCTATATATATAATATAGAAGCCTATACCTGGCTTATTTTTCAAATTTTTGAATTTTTTTCAAGACTGGTTTTTAATTAACTTAAATATCAAACTTTTGTATGAAAAATATCAAAATTTAAAATAAATCAACTACCGTATTTGAAGTACACATTTCGTTGACACGATTTAACTTTTTGTTTAATTATAAAGCACAATTTGTAAAATTTTACCTAATTTCTTAAACTGTTTTTCCAATTTATTCAAATGTTAATATGTGAACTAATATCTCCAAGTTAAATTTTATTTCTGTATGGGTTTTGTATGTAATTAGGAAATTCGACCATTCAAACGTTAACAAAATCAATAATTAGTGCTATTTTTTTGTATTCACTTAGTAACTCATAAACATATACAAAAATAAGACGACTTCATTACACAAAATATAGATTTAGTAAGGGAAAAAATATATGCAATAACTTTGTTTGAAATTTTTGATTACTTCATTTTCTGATAGTTGTTTTAAAATGTGTTGTGTTGTGTTCATAGATTCATCACAAACATAACAATATTTATAATTATATAGTATGTATTATATACGTATGATAAACTAAGTATTGACTTGTTATTTCTTAATTGGATTGACCACAAAACGTATTAATTTTTAAAGACAGCCCATAAAAATGAATTCATTATTTTTAGAAATAGATAATATTGAGGAAATTACTATTTTTTAAATTACATGCAGTAATGAGCAACTTATCTTTAAGTGAGTTATAAATAATAAAATTGTTTTGAAATCGTTGTATTCATCAAATTTCGTAAGTTTATGATCAAAATGTGACCGTTCCTCTAATTACAAATAAAGGGGTAACCACTTTTAGACTTTCCATTTATTCTGTGTTCAAACCTCCCTTGAAACAAGTTCAAAGCTTGAAATGTTATAAAATATTCCCAAAACTTATAAACCTTGGAAATGTTCCTCCAGAAGCTTTTACGAAACTGAATATATATAAAAATTTAAACAAATGAAATAAGTAGTTCCGGGCGATGTGTTAGAATATACAATAGAATATATTGAGCTTTATTTTTGAGTAACAGACGAAAATAAATTGAAAATGTGTAGGCTTGAAACTTTTTAATTTTTTTTTTAGATTACATTAACATTATACGCAATGAAGTGAAATGTTTTTAAAATGGATAACAGGAGTTGCTTTTAGATAAAAAGTCATTAAATATTAGTAGCTGATAAAATTAATTTAATTTTTAAAAACTAGGTGATTTTATCGAAAATATGGAATGATTTGGAGGTGAATGGACTGAAAACAGAAATTAAATTACATAATTTATTTGTTATAATACTTTTAGGAATAAATTAAAAATTCTTTAAAAAAAATGAATAATCATTAAATATTTAACAGTCTGTTTAAATAACTTTAGTATAGAAATTTAAAATATGTCGACCAGCCTATATGGCTATCAAAACATGTGATGATTATGACAATTGACGAAAAGAATTAATACAAAATATCTATTAAAAGAGAATATTTTAAACTATGTATGACTTGTATAGTAGAGTTGATGCCAGTAACCCTAACAAATAATGATATAAGATTATAAAGGAAGTAAATGGATGGTGTTCAGTTTTTTCCTGTTCCACCTTTGAGGAATTTGATGTCAATATATCTATAAATCTATAAATAAAGTAACCATCGGTAAGTACTTTTGGTTAAATAATTTAATATATTTGTAATTACGGGGTTTGCATGTGGAAAAACACTTTGGTCCAAATATCTTTATTTTCATTTTGTTTCCTTAAATTTTTGGTACTTATGCACGACGGTTTAAATTTAAAATATGTATGGATTTTGAGTAGAAATTAAAAACTAAATATAAAAAAATATTATTTTCAAATACTTGAACTTGCTTACATGATATTTATAAGAAATATAAAAGTACATAAGACGAGATATCGGAACAAATTTCAGAAATATTTTAACATAAGATTAATGGATATGAGACTATACATATATATATATATATATATATATATATATATATATATATATATATATATATATATATATATATATATAAGTTATAAATGCTAATTCTGATGCAAAAAAATTGTTTCTTATAGTTCTTAATAAATACATTTTCTTGATCACGTAATATAATTTGTTTAGTCGGATGTACCATCATGGGGGTTCATTAGTATTATCTTAATCATTATAGGTAAATAAAATTAAATGTTTGTCCTCAAAACATTCAGTTTCATATGTTGTTTAAGAAGCTTCAATTAAAAATTCTGCCACCATTCAAAAACTTGGCATCGCTTTTAAAAAAGAAACCGTTAGGTTTTTTTTTTTATTTGAAAAAAGTTTTGTGGCTTAGATCTTTATACGAGTATAATAACAAACAAGTATTTCTAGTACTAATTCAGTAATGTATTAGATTTACTGATCTACTAATTCGAACTTAATTCATTAGGTTGTACCTAACGAATTCACTTTTTAAAAATATGTCACATGGCGTTTTAAAAAAAAATTCAATTAAATTTAATATTTCTACTTGTGTTTCTCAATTTATAACTAAAATTTTATTTCTGTTATTTAATTGGTCTTATTCGTCCATTTCAAAATAATCTAAAATATGTTTCGAAATTTATGTATAATAATTTGCCTTACATTATATATAAATATATTCATATTCAATGGTAATATATATGAGATTTGGTCAAACAGTTTACGAGAAGAGAATATTCCCTAGTGTAAATTATATTCCTTGAAATGTATGCGCCATTTAAAGTTGCAACTTAGCGCATTGGTCAAAGGCAATTTCACCATAGAAACTCGGTAATATTCTTTTAACCTGCTATTGATATTCGCTTTATATTCAGGAGCAAACTATTACATGCACAAACCGCTGAAAGGTCAATGCACCTTGGATATTTCATGCCATAATTTACTCAGCGTCAACGGTATGACATTCAAACATCAACTTGTGAGGTCGAGTCGCGCAATGGACGGAATCGTGTGAAGTATCGAGTAACGATGGCGCCTGATGTCGAGACGTAATTCAATTACCGGAATTGAAATGAAACATGAGATGCCACCCGGTCCCGTTTTGGAGAAATGTGTCAAAGGTAACATAGACGGTAAAAGTATCGTAGTTTTGATAAGATACGAATAATGGTATAAAGTTCATTGACATTCACATTTCTAAATGTATTGATCCATGACTTAAGCAACAATAACTTTCAAATGCCATACCCAGTCGATAAATCCTCTGTCTATTAGTGACAGTAAGTTAATAAAGATGAAATCAATACTAGCATGGATGTATACACCACGTAGGAATAACTTTTTTATCTAACAAAATATAAAAATTATTTATCAATAAAATTCCTAATTGATTTCATTGCATCCTCTCGTCAATAAATCATACTTTGTTTTTCAAATTGAACTCAAAACGAAAATGATTTTTAAACGGGATCTTAGGAATTAAGCTAAGGTGTTCCTAAAAATTACACATAGTAATACGACCTAAAATACACAATTCATAGTAATTGGTGTAATTTTTCTATATGTATTTTGATACGAGATGTTTGCGAAATATTTTTTTTTTAATAATGTCTTTTACCTTTTGATTTGCATGCGACAATGAAAATGAAAAGTTTAATTAAAAATTAAAACTCTCTTACTCAGTCGTTTGTCCAAAAAAATAAACGAAACGGTGGTATCTACGAGAGGAAATTTGAATAACAAAATAAATTTACATGCGACTAGTAAGCGGATTCTGGTATCAGTTAGTTAAACATGGAGCTATTCGATTATACAGACTTATATTAACAGTCATTTATGTAATTTTTCATAGATGGATTTTTAATTTTCTGACATTTCTTTCAGGTGGGCTGTGTGGTTATATCGACGTGTGCTATTATACAATTCATCAATTGTGAACAAAGCAATTGAAGGGAGACTAATTTGAATAATCATTGCCTTTAAGCTTCTGGACTTTTATCCTTATTTCATTTAGTTTCTGATTGTAACTTTGGAAATTCTAATTAATTTAAATGGTCTAATTTCATTTAGCAATTCACATAGTATTTTTTATGACAAGGCGGAGTAAATGAAATTATTACTTATTGATCTGTAAATGTGCCACATGTTGCTTCTAATTGAATTAAATTAACTATTGAACTGAGGATACGTGTTTTACCCTCGTTTGGATCACGATAATTATTTTAGATAAACCAAAGTATAAGTTCACTAAATCTTGCTACAATTATTGCGCGTATCAAGGAATTTTCAGAATTTTATTGCACTTTACTTGATTTTATTTAGAGTACCAGTTGCATGGTGAGTTGCTATTTTTTCTTCGCGTTATAGTAAATTGCGTGTTTTGTTTATTGGGTTTTTGTTTGTAGCCATCGTTGAATATTCTACATTTTTGTTCATATATTTTTTATTTTTTTTACCTCATTCATATCTTCATATTTTTTTGAATCGATAACAAATTATATCAATAGTCGAATAGTTTGTGCTGGAACTACGTTTTGAATTGTTTTTGATCTGACGGCATTTCTTTTTTTGCCGACTCCCCTTTTAAAGCTATTATGCAATTGCATGCTGTTACTGATATCTTTATCCGACCACTTTTTTAAATGTTTATGTTATTTACTCCTTTTAAAAAAGTAGTAACGTACATGTTGGCATGTCTTTAAACCAACCATAACTTGGGTCGATAATATAATAGATTCGGAACTGACAGCATTTATCATCCTTGTGTTTCTTGATTTATTGTATGTAAATTATGGTTTATGATGTTCTTTAATAGAGAACGGAACAGTTATGGAATAAACTTACTTTCTGTACATTCAACTCTCCTTTAGTCTATCAAAACTAATTCTGACATTTTGCATTGCCATACCGAACAAAAGTTTAAATAAAAAATACACGTTGCATTATTTTAATTCGCAATTTTAAGGGTCAAATTTGATAGTTCAATTAAAATTTTGTTGGTTTTTCAACGGGAAACGTAATAAATGTAATATTTATTTACATGTTAAAACTATCTTGAAGTAAGTTTTCAAACAAAAAACTGTATTTTGAATGTAAATTGATACAGTATATAGATTTCGTGGCATATTTATGTTTTTATTGTTCTACAGTTTTTTTCATGCTATTGTTATTTTTTCTTCTTTTTTTCAATATATTTTCTAGTAGTCGAAAGTTTTGATCCTCAAATTTAATATTAGTCAATTACTCATATAATTCGAATTAACTGTGATGTGTATTTTATAGGGAAGCGTTATCGAATTGAAAACATCATAGCATTTTTACTACGCATTATTTTAAATTTTTATAGCCGCTGATTATGTATCGCTTGGATAGTTAAGCGTATTTGGTCCTAATTTAAATGACTTGAGATTTTGTATAATTTTTAAGATATCATTTTTTAAGATTATCATAATTGTAACTTGAAAAATTAATTTTAATTAGTTAAAGAACAAGTCTTTATTAAAAGAGTTTAATATAGAAAAAAAAATTAATAATATTCACGTAAGGGTTCTGACCCTTCAGGTCAGGGAGTCATCAAACAACATTCAAAAGACGTATCTGCCATTTAAAATACCATTCTCTTCAAATTAAATTTTTAAGTTTTAATAGAGCAGATGTGAGTATGAAATAATTATCATGAAACTCAGTACAGTAAGAATCCATAAAAATATGTTGTTATTTCAATTTTACATCGAATTTCACATTGAATTACATTCCTTGAAATCTATGCATGTTTAAAAAGAATATTATCACATTAGAGCCGGAAGGCAAGACAAATTAAAAATAGACGAAGGCACATTGGCCAGGCATTTTCGCCATAGAAACCCGGTAATACAGTTTTCACGTGCTAATAATATCCGCTTTATATTCAAGAGTGAACCACTACATGCAAAAACCGCCGAATCTTTGATATTCCATGCCCTAATTTAGTTAGCATCAACGGTGTCACATTCAAAAGTAAGCTTGTAAGGTTGGGTAGCGCAATCAACGGAATAGCGTGAAGTACTTAGTGACGAAGGCGCGTGACATATTCGGCGGGAGACGTAATTCAATTACTGGACGTGAAACGAAACATAAGACGCCAACCGGCCCTGTATTGGTGAAACTGTTAGAGGTAATTTACATGGCAAAAGTTTCGCGGTTTTGATAAGATGTCATTATTGGTAAAAAATTCATTGACGTTCGCACCTCTCAATGTTTGCAATACGTGATTAAAGGCTTATGTAAAAATAATTTTCATGGGCCATATTTAATCGACATATTTTCCGACCATTTGTGATGCTAAGTTCGTACGGAAAACTTTAATGATACGAATAATCAATGATTGTATGTACTGTTGTATGTTGTTATTTTGTGTGTGTGTGTGCGTGTGTGCGTGTGTGTATGTGTGTGTGTGTATATTTCAGCAAACTATCCAGGTGCAGAAGACAATTTAGTAGGTAAATTTTTTATGTACTGATATCGAAACATCTGTTTTATTTACGTAAATATCTAAGCTCCGTAACTTTTTTAAGGAAAACTATTCTAATTAATTATCTGTTTAAAATAATACAAATTTTTTTAAGATGAGACGTATTTGTAGTTTATAAAGATTTTAAATGTTACTTAAAGTTTTCCTGTAAATAAAAAGCATGTTTAAGCATTTTACTTATTACACCTAAAAGAATTAATTAAAAATTTCGATCAAGCGAAAAATAAGAAATTTTGCTTATTGAATTCGAAATATACAATTAAAAACTATATGCAACTTAGGTCGATATTTGTAAATACAGCTTATAGAGTATAATTTATTCTACATTCGGCATTTTGAAATTATCCTGAGTGCGAGGAGGAAAATTTTATTGAAAATTTTAACTTTTCTTACTCAGTCACCTGTTCAAAAATGAAACGAAACGGTGGCAGTCGCAACAGGATATTCGAATAACAAAATGAATTTACATACGGCCAGTAAACGAATTCTGGTATCAGTCAGTTATAAATGCATATATGCGACTATTCGATTATGTAAACTTATATTGGCAGCCATTCTTAAAATTTTATACAAATGGAATTTGGCAATGGGTTTATAATTTATTCACGTTTCTTCTGATTGGACTGTGTAGTTGTATCCATGTGTATTATTCTTAAATTCTTTAATAAAGAATGAGAAATTATAATAGAGATTAGTTTTAATACCATTGCCATTATGTTGTCAGGACTTTTATCCTTAGCCCGTTTGGTTTGCAAACATAAGTTTGGAAATAATTAATAACTAATTAATTTCAATGATGTAGTTTCATTTAGCAATTCAGACAGTATTTTTTTTGACAAGGTGGAGTAATTTAAATTATTTTTTGTTGGTTTGTAAGTATGTTGCAAGTTGCTTCTGATGTTTATCTACATTATACAACTATTTTGTAACTCAGTATTGAATTAAGAATAAAATTGGGGATATATATTTTATCCTTAATTGGATCACGTTCATTATTTTTACATAGTAAGTATTTATAATGTAAACACATCAAAGCGACCAATCCATTAAGCGTTGCTACAATTATTGCACGAGTCAAGAAATATTGCAATTTTTTATCGTATTTCACTTGAATCTATTTGGAGTACCAATTCGTATGATGTGTTACCAGGTTTTGTAGTTACAGATAAGACATCACGTCTATAGTCAATCGCGTGTTTGTTTCTTGTGCTCATTGAGGGTAACCATCGACAATCTATATTTTCTATCCATGTGTTTTTTTATATTTTTTTGTAACTTATTCACATGAAAGAAGGGCTTATTTATATTTTTATATTTCTTTGAACGGACAGCAATTTAAATCAATAATTTGTTAATTTTTACCGGAACTATGTTTTGAATTGTTTTGGAACTGACAGCACTTCTTTTATTATCGATTCCCCTTTTAAGGTTTAATTGTATGTCGTCACTGATATCTTTATGCGACTACTATTTACATGCTTATGCTACTTATCCATTAAAATATTTATTACATATATATTTAAACCGATTATAACTTAGTCTATTATAAAATAGTTTCAGAACTGGCGGCATTTTATTTATTTATGTGTTTTGTTGCACTGTATGTAAAACGGGCTTTACAGTATATTTTGAAAACGGAACAGTTACGGAATGAACATTGTTTTCCTTCGTCCAAATTTCCTTGATTTATCTCTATCACAGCTTATTATCCCAAATATTGTTCAATGTAGAGAACTGATATTTTCCATAGCTATATTGAGTAATGACATGTGTGAATATAAAATATACGCAAAAGTATTTAAATTTTCAAATTTGATAATTTTCGTAGTTCAGTTTAATTTTTGTTTGTTTCTACAACTGGAAAGGTAAAAATTGCAATATTGATGTATATATCAAGAACTATATTAAAATACGTTTTCAAAATAGCTGTTCATGATATGTATATTATTTTATTATGACATAGATTGTAAGTTTTAATTGAATCTTTTAACAATTTTACGAAAATATCGACTTTAGTTTGATTTTTAAAAGCGCATTTCACTGGTCGATTCATAAGTGCAAAAAATATAATCGTAGAATACTTACTAATTAATGGTTTAAAGTTTTTTACGTTGTTACTATTTTTCCTTATTTCATTAAATATAATCTCTAGTAGTTGAAGGTTCTGATTTTGCAATCTAATTTTGGTTAATTATACGATTAATAGTGATGTATTTACATTGAATCAAAAGTGAGATTATGCTCAGGAATAATATTAAAAAATAATATCGATCCTTAGTCTAAATGGCTTAAGACTTTTAAGTAACTTTCGATACATAATTTTTTTAGGAATAATATTATCGTTATTTAATAAATTAATTTTCATTACTTCATTTTTACTCAAAACTAAATAAATCTACATGACGTAGTATCTACTTTATTTAAATACTAAACCATGACCTAAGTTTCGTTGTGGAACAATATTTGCATGTGGTCAATTTGAAGAGATCTCTCCCAAATACTCGCCTGAAAATGTTGTCGTACGACGAAACCCAGGTTCTGGGTAATAATTTAAATGAAGTAGATACAATACTACATCTCGTAATTTCATTTAGTTGCGAATAAAAATTAAGTGCTAATGAATAACTACAAAATTAGCGTCAGATATATTAAATAATTTAATTAGTTAAAGGAAAACCTTTATTTGCATAATTGCATACAAACCATGGGTAGAAAGAGGTAGAAACCAAAAAACAGAGCCAGGGTAGAAAACAAACAATATTGAAAACATGTAACTGACAATTGAAATGGAGAGAGACGAAAGCAGATATAGATAGTTAAATAATAATACCTGTCTCTTACAATGAAATTCCACCGCCATCATTCATAACATTTCAAATTCAATTTACGACCATTTTATCTTTGCGACGAGTTTCATTTGAATTTAATATTCACCATGTGGCTGATAGCGTTTGCTCATAAATTAAATATCATTGAGCCGCAAAATGGAATATGGAACTTGGAAGCTGCATCCGGTAAACGGTAAACAGTTTCCACGTTTAAACTTTTGAATTCAAAGATCGCTCTGTTTATATATCTGAACTAGCGTGACCCGTGCGAAGTCTTCGCATTATTTATTCCATTATGAAACTCAGATGACAGATCAAACAAATATTTTACTAAAATTGACATATCAATGCTATTTCAAACAAATATTTTACTAATATTGACATATCATACTAAAATTGACAAATAAATGGCAAGTATCAAAAGCATTGAGCTAAAGCGCCACTTTATTTATATGTGAGTGGATTTGAAATTAAACAAAAATTTTACCGACCGTCAATCATATTGACGTTTAGCCGTTAGATGGCAGCATTGCTGTTTTGTGTATATAATTTTAATAATTAATTAATTTGCAAAAACAATAGCAATAATAAATTTTTTAGTTGTGGATGCCGGTAGAGCAAGCAATTATCTATAAAATGATATATAATTTATGTGGATTAGTTGTGAGGTTTTTTCTAAAAAGGGAGTATAACATCTTAACCTTAGCGTATTAATATATATGATAACAAAAAGCTCACTTCGGGCGTGTAATTTCTTATAATTTTATTGAAGACAAGCTTATCTTTGATCTCCGTTATCTATATTTATCGTTTATTTAAGGTTAAATATTTATGGATAGGAAGTTAAGCATTCTTATACAATTTGTCTGGATTTTAGGGTTCCTTACCCCAAAAGCAAAAAACAAGAAATTTTGATTTTCTTGAGCCAACAGAATTCAGAATATATTTACGCGTGTGAAAGATATACCAGGCAATAGATTTACGCGTAACTGCGTAAAATAATAAATTTTTCTAAATCTTTTAATTTGAGACGTTAGGTAACATTAAATATTCAAATTATTATATGAAACTAAGTTTTTTAGAATTTCAACATAATCCTTTTCAATATCTCTGTGTGATAAAATAACTTAAATTTTTATATCACTTAAAATGAAAAAGAAAATACTATTAAATTTAAACTGAAACATATTGACAATTTCGTCGGCTAGTTGTAATTATCTATTTTCTGATTAAAAGCAATAATCTCATTTTTTAAACAAGAAGCTGACGGGATGAAATGACTTAATCGCCTTCCTGATGTTTAATATCTTTTCTTATTTTTACGCCTCGCACTTAACACTTTTTATTTTTATATTCAACTTAGGGCTCTTTTATTTTTCACAAAATGCAAAAAAGTAAATATTGATAGCACAGCTTTCATTCATTTATATCCCTATCTGAAACCCACACCAAACTAAGAATTTCCATTGTTCAGCCACGGAGATTGCTCTCATGTTATTTTCAATATAATATTTTGACAGGTGGGTAGAAAGAAAAGTCTGGTTTTCTTTATAACTATTATGCAGGAGCCAACCTAATCTCCACTACCTTGTTTCAATTTTATTACACACACAGGTACTTCTGAAGCAAGTGTCATTAATGAAACCTACGAAATGTACATATAAATATATGTACGAAATGTACATATAAATATATGTAAGAAATGTACATATAATATACACATTTCATTGACGCAATTTATTTTTCTACCTGATTATAAAGCACAATCTATAATATATATCGGAAACAATGTTGAAATTAAAACAATTAACTAATTATTTGAACAATTTTTTCTAATTTATTCAAACGTAAATAAACTAATTTATTTAATTACGAACTCCGAAGATTTATAATTTTACGATAAAAATAATTACTGCTACTTTTTTCACTTATGAATCAATATCTTCAAATAATGTTATTGAATTGTGACATTTAAAATTTCATTGTTTTCTATTGCAAGTGCAGATATCGTATTATTTATTATTGATTAAAAAAAACATTTTAACAAGTTAAAAAAATTAGGGATCAGAAAGAATGGTTGGAATAACCCGCATAAACAGAAGCAGAGAATATTTATTGAGCAAGAAAAGTTTAATTTTAAGGTACGATCTATATTTAACTAAGTTAAATTACGAAGTCAGAATATTCACAAGTTTACGACCACAATAATTATTGAATTTTTTTAATTCCTTTAGTAACGTAAAAACCAGGAAAGGTATAAGGTAACTTTATAAAAAAAAAATTATATTACGGAAAGGAAATAATATTATTATTTTGGAATATTTTCGCTTTGTTCATAGCTTGTGCCAAAATTGAATGCATTTATAGATTTACATGTGTGTGTATACACAAAAGAAAAACATTATTTTTTAAAATATAAAAACAACTCACGAACTTGTTATTTTTGAGGGAGGTGTAAATAATAAAATTTGTTTATTTACCAAATTTCGTGAGTATGCGATTAAAAGGGTTTTTGAGTCGTCCCTCTATACATAAGTAATTTATTCTATATATTATCTTTATTCTTTATTCTATAAATTATGTATATTCAAACCTATTAAAATGGATTTGAAGCTTGAAATGTTATGAAATATGTAAAAAATTACCACCAAGTTTTTACGAAGTTGGATAGGTATCAAAAGCAAAACTAATAGAATAGGTGATTCTCAGCGATGTGTTGGAATATACAATAGAATAAACTGAACTTTGTTTTTGAGCAACAAATTGAAAATTCATAAGTTTAAAATTTAATAGAATGTTTTTTAAATTAAAATTTTGAGCAATAAAGTGAAATATTGTTAAGATAAATAATATCAGTTGATTCCAGGTGAAAATCGCACTTCAAATAGATAGAACAAATGTTGTTACTAACTAGTGCCATTAATTTAATTGTTGTATATATTTTATATTGCTAAATAGTAAATTATTTATTTAAAAATACGTATTCGCTATTAGTATTCATACCCAAATTCTGAAGTACGAACTATGGAACAACTATATTCGGTGGAAAAACTTTTCTCTTTGATTCAAAATATAAATGAATTGAAGGCGATTTGACAAAAGATATAAATGAAAATATATATTATTTTCATTATGACAGTATCAAAAATCAATAAACAATTATTGAAAATAAAAAAAAAATAGTTATTCCTAAATATTTAACAACAGCCCGTTTAAATAACTTTATTGTGGAAATTCAAATTATATCGATTATTCGAAACGGATATCAAAATAAAACTGGTCAAAGAATGTTTAATTTTATTTTGTTGGCCGTTTAAAATGACCGACATATTTTGAATATGAGAGAATGGTCGATAAATTATAACAATTTGTTAGTTTTCAAGAAGCAAAACTATAATATGTTACTAAATCGTCGCCACAGCTTTCATGTCATATTTTATAATAAACTTACAGCAACGTAAATGCATATTCGGTTTGTGAAAAAGCTTTCTAGCGTTCATATAAGTTGAATAATAAAGCTACTTTTCGATTGATCGTAAATATTTTTACAATTCTGTGTTGGCGTTAGACTCTCATTGTTAAAGCTTTTCTAGCAACTTGTAATTAACAAAATAATATTGTCTCCGCGGTATTGCACTCGAGAAACTACGGAATAAATGTAAGTTTTGTATTTTGTAACTTCTTATTTATTTTTTGTAATTGTAATTTCATTTGTATGCGAAAAATTATGACAATTGAAAAATATAATAAATAAGAAATGTATATTAAAAGCGTATACCACATATTATGTGGTATGTAATTTGGATAGTAGAGTTGATGTCAGTAATCCTAATAAACAGTAACAAAAATTAACAAAAGAAAGTAAGTGAAACGTTATTGATAGTATTCAGTCATGAGATGGTGTTCAATTATCTTCATCAGTTTCATTTTTGTGGACGCGCATTTCACTGGTCGATTCATAAGGGTAAAAAATTATGTTAATAGTAGCGAATTTGACTTAATAATGGTTTAAAATTTGTATATGTTATAGCTCTTTTCTCTTATTTTTTAAATATAATTTCTAGTAGTCGAAGGTTTTAATCTTTACATATCGGTTAAACATAATTTGATTTAGGTGTGATATGAAAATCTAAAGCTTGAAAGCTCGATGTGAAAAGGAAAATCGAAATCATAGTCATGAATTATTCAAGAATATGATCTCTATACTAGAAAAGAAGTGTTGTTAATACTATATATTACTTGTGTATATTTCGAGTTACTTCACATTTTTATAAGTGTTGATAAGGTATCGCAAGGATAGTCAATCGTATCTGAACTTAGTATAAGTGACTTAGGACTTTTGAGTAATTTTTGAGACATTATTTCGTAAGATTACTGTTATTGCTATTTAATAAATTAATTATAATTATTTACAGACAGGTCCATTCACAGAATTTTATACAAAAATGAATTTGTAATAATATTCACGTGAGAACCAGGGTAGAAACGAAACGACATTGAAAACATGTATCTGCCAATTGAAATAGAGTTAGATGAAAGTAAATATGATGGATAAATAATAATACGTGTCTTTTAAAATAAAATTCCACCACTATCTGAAAATTCATAACACTTCAAATTCAATTTACGGCCATTTTGTCTGTCCGACGAGTTTCATTTTAATTTTGAAATTCATCCTATTGCTGTTGGCGTACGCTTTTAAAACGAGCATCAATGAACTGCAAAATGGAATGCGGAACTTGAAAACCGCATTCGGTTAACGGTAAATTGTTTCTAGGTTTAGATCGATTCAATGAACTTTTGAACTCAATACTCGCTGTGTTTGTATTTGAATAACAAACAGCACACTTCGGGCATGTCATTTCTTTTAATTTTATTTAAGAGAAGTCATCGTGCATCTTCTTTCTCAATTTTTCGTGCAGAAGTGTTTTTATTTAAGCTTAAATATTTATGAATGTACAGTAAAAAAATTAATATAATTTATCTGAATTTTTAGAGCATCGTACCTTAAAATAAGAAATTGTAGATGGAATTTTTTCTCTCTTGTGGTACGAAATCCTAAGAAACCCGATCCTCAAAAATGATTCACGACGCCCGCCGGACGCAACCATTTTTCGTGCAAAGAGTTTGATGTAGAAATTGGAATTTTACCATAGCAGTAAAACATATTATCCCGCATATATTGTAATAGGTTAAATTCATTAACATTAATTTGGAAATTTTAAGGAAAGGAAATTACGTACTCGAATTTTTTTCATTTTTTTTATTTTGTATATACATCTATATACTTCGGAGTGTCGTTTGAAAGGACTCGCTATAAGGTCAAAAATAGTTTTTCTGAATTTTAATAGACATAACAAAAGATGTGCAAAAAATTTCCTATTTGCGAAATTACTCAAACTAAAATTATGAAAAAATACGTTTTTTGAAAAGCCAACGGGAAGCGTGTGGGAAAGTTATAACAATGATTCCAGACATCTATATTTTTGAAATATTCCCTTTCTTTTTATATCTGCGAAAGATATAGTTGTGCAGATTCAACAGAATGCAACTTATTAGCGATATATTTTCACTCGTTTCTGAAATTGATGTTATTTAGTATTGCAATTGGCATTTGGATAATTTATTTATCATCATACCTTTTTTAGCCATTCATCATTATTTACTTACAAACATATTTAGTTAGAATGCCTTGCATTCTCTTACCGAATCGGGTTAAGACGTCACATAGATCGTAAAATAATGATAGTATTCAGAATAATAATATGGTGAACAATTCATCAACACTGTTCGGAGCCCAAGCGAACAGAAACTGCATGTCAAATTCAATAAATTACCTTTTTCTCTCCGCGACCAGGTTCCATTTGCATCTGAAATTCGCCATGTGGTTTCCGGCGGCCGTTCGTAAATTGAATATAAATAAGCGGAACACGAAAGCCGTATTCGTTAACCGGAAACTATTTTTGCTTTTAACTCGATGGAATGAACTTGGAAACTAAAAACTAGGTATTTTATTGATCTGAATAATAACCAGTATAGTAATTTGCGTTATTTCTTTAAAACTGTTTGCTGAAAACACCTTTTCGTCTAGGTAATTTCTTGATATTTGTCTTACAAATAAGTTTGAGTAAATATTTTGGATAAATATGAGTTTGAAAAGAGAGGGGTTTTACGGCAATTGTATTTTTTTATTTTAAAGATATAAAAATAAGTAGAGTGGTTTTTATTCATTTTAAATAACAAAGGTTCAAAATTTTTTTAAACAGCCTAATATTGTTAGTTTACATTTTATTTCATTTCATCGTATTATGAGTTTAAGGGACTTACAGCTTGCTCAAAAATATTTATTTTTATATGTCTACGGAAGAAGCGAGAAACTAAATCTTGCTTAAAATATAAATAATAAATTATCATTTTTCGACGAGTTTTATGATACCAGGTTATTATTTATATGATTAATATATTTATAATATGTATTGATTTAAAGTATTGATCAAATAAAGATATAATCTTAATACCAATTTATATGATACAAAATTATATAGTTGGTCGACCAAAATTAGAAGGTAATAAAATTTTATTCTAATGCCCTATTTTACCGAGTTTTTGATAATAGGTGACAATTTAAGTAATGTTTATTATAAATTAAAAAAAATATTTTTAATTGACAATTAAAGAGTACATAGTAAATATTAATTCTTTGAATGTTGCTGAAAAATCTGAAAGACGAGTATGTTGGGGAACTTTTTGGGATCACTTTTTATGTACTGATATGGTGCATTCTATTGACGCAAACTAACGGATACATACACGTATATAGACAAATATATATTGAGGAATTTTTCTTACCACATAATTTTTAAATGTAATGTCATTTATAAAGTATATACAATATGAAAGTGGAATTATATTAACGATTTTATAAAAATGATTATAGGTATTTTTAAGAATAAACGATTCTCGAAGAAGTCGTCCTTTGAAGAAAAATGATTTATCTAAACAAACTTAAAACATTCTCTTCAGTAGCAAATTAATGTTTCACAGAATACGCATGGGACTCTCATTATGTGGATGGAATCTCATGCCTTGTTTTGAATTAAAATTTCTTTATTCCAGTTACTGTTACAATGTTTAAAGTAAAATGATTTGGCAATGCGTTAACAGACCTTGCTCTCACGGGGCAATCTGCCGTTAACTATATGAAATATAACTAATTTAACACAATACTTGTAACTCTAGCCAAATGAGTAATATAAATAGAGATAATTAAACATCAGGTCTGATGCTGAAAATATAAGTTCAGCAAAATATAAGAAAAACACAGGTAGTGGATGTATTAGATATGGTAGGCAAACCTCTGGTACGGGATGGATGCAAACCACCACTATTTGAAAAGAAAATTACTGTTTTTTCCATAAATTGCGTCTGAAAATGGGAAGAAACCAAATAATTTTTATTATTTTGCTCAAGCAGCCTTATTCCCTAATAGATAAATTATTACTGTTTTCCCTTTTTTAGCTTTATTACGTTTTATTTTCATTAGTTCTTCAATTGAAAAACTTTTCAGCACTTTCAAAACCTAATTTTTAAATCATTTGTACATTTCATAGAAAGGAATATTCTTTTTTACAATAACGCGAAGGTTTTATAATCCATTCACTGGTTACCACGATACTTTATCAATTATACTAATTGTACATATTAAAAATATCAAAAATAAGATTCACAGAGATCATATATATTTATTAACATTATATGCACTGTACACATAATTGTTAATTGTCCAAAATAAATTAATTTGCATTGAATATGCGAAGGTAATAATTCCCCACAATTTATTTAAATAGATGTGCCTATTACGCAGGACTCGTGCGTGTTGGCTCTATAAACTTTGTAATCCGCCCAAATAATCCATGTAACTGTCCGTTATACTCACGATAAGTGACAACCAGCAACGTTAACCGCGACAGTTATCTGTAAATTAACCAGTTAGACACGGGCTGTCATTTAATTATGAATATTGTTCCGGGTAAATCGTAAATGTAAATGTAAAGTAACTGTAAGATTGAATTTTGTTCTTTTATATACGTAATTTGTGTTTTGTAGAACATTAATACGATTATTAAAATAAAATAAAAATATTTAGTAACTGCACATATTCCATTTTTGCTTAAATTTTTCAATTAAGACAAATATTAATTTTTCTTAACGAAATATTCCAATGGTTATATTTCTGAATGCAGACATTATTATACACAATTCAGAGTGAACAAGTTAGCCTTTATCTTATCATAGATCATACTGAGTTCTATCATCCACTGATGATCAGTATTCAGCGTTTCTTTACTTCTTGACTTTATTTTGATTTCAAGTCTGTTCCTTTGTCGAAGTTGAAGCTTTAGGCTGAAAATAATATGGATGGTCAAGAAATGTACCGCTACTTAATATATATTTATGAGAATTTTAATGAGTACTTGATAAAGCAAATATTTCTATCATGTTTGATAAACACGAGTTTTAAGTTTTGACAGTTACTTGACTTATTGCGCATAAACGATATATTTTCTAGATGTAGGTTGTGTTAACATTAGAATTCATCCATAAAAACTTGCATTTAGTTTCAATTAAGCGGTGGGTGGTAAGATTAAATTTATAGTAATCAAATTAATACAAGTGACCAGGGGTGGAGTGACGTATGAAAGCGTTATAAAGTAGTTTAATTTTTAACCCTAATCAATGAAAAAGTAATAACGAACTTATGGGCAGATTTATCCACATAGTGACACTTATCATTAAGTATATTTTCTAAACATTGAAACAAGTATGCTATTCTCGAAAAATAAAAAATAAATACGACTCATTTAAATACATTTGTAAAATGAGATTTTGGTGATTTATCTGAATTTCAAAATGTTATTTTTTTAAACATATGATTAATAACCAATTATTAAGTGCGAATATACGCAGCAATAACTTATACTGTGAGGATTGGAGGGGAATATTTCTGTTAAGATATTCATAAATATTAATATTATTTTTAACACGTAATATTATGTTTGTCACTTTATTTATAGTAATTTGTGGGATTTAACAAAAATTTCTCCAACATCTTTGACAGCACATATAAAGAGGGAGGCATCTTTGCTACAAAAGGACAAAAGAAATGTGAAATTTCTGGAAGAAAACTTGGAGTGCTCTCGATTTATTAATTTTGTTACTAAAAGTTAAGAGAAAACTTGCAACATATGCTTAACAGTGGATAAACGCGTACTTTCGTATGACAAAAGCAGTAATTGGTTGCAAATATTAAAAAAGGGACATCGATCTCTCCGATAATCCTCGTTAGGGCAAACTTCTACATTAAACTTAATAAAGTTGAAAAAAGAAACATCAAAACAGATCTTATGTTTAGTTCCATTTATATACCAGAACTGCTCTCATGTTCTTATACGCCGATAGGAGAACAAGTTCATTGTTTGGAGAAGAAGTGGAAGTAATGAAAGAATGGAAGTGGAAGTAAATTAGAAGTGGAGTTTGTCAACTGCATACATCAAGGCATAAAAACTTAATATATTTTCTAAAATAATTTTCTTTTCTAATTTTAGGTGATTAGTAACAAGTATCTTTCGGACTTGAAGGTACATCGGTTTCTTGTGTATACGTTCTTACGTAAAATGACACCATATGTCAAAATAAAAAAAATTTAAAAATTTGATTTAATAAACATGATATTTCCATGCGAATATTTTTGAGTAGCAGCGAATTATATATTTTATGATTACGCAAAATTTACACACTTAATTTTGTGAGTAATCGTATCTACACTGAATTGGTGAAGCAAAAGCATTCTAAGTTCCCTTAGCGAAATTTCGATATTTTTGTTCTTTGTTCGAAAAAAATGCTGCTAACTGAGGAGAAGGTCGAACAATATGCCTTTTATTTTTAGAAATTTTTGAAACATTTGAGAAATTGCTGGAAAAATGTGGTAGGTTTATTAGTTGCCAACCTAATAAATTATTGTCTTTTATCTATTTAAGTGGAACTTTAGACGAAATAAGAAAATTGCAAAGGCAACATTATGGACAATTAGCGTTTTCAGACATAATTCGATTCCTACCCAGCAAAGTTATAAGCAATACTGGCTGTTGAAAATATGAATTATATAAAAAAAAGTAAACAAGAATGAGAACTCGAGGAAGGCTGAAGTAAAACTTGCAAGAATGGAAGAGGATATAAGAAAAAGAGAAATGTGAATTAGAACCATTTGTTAAGTTGCAGTTGCCAACTCCGTTGGCAGTTAATAAGATAGAAATTAGTCTGTTATTAGACTCAAGGTCAAGTTATTCAAACAACTGTAAAGAAATCATACGATCATGCATAAACTAACAAAAGAGAAAATTGTTTTAAGGACTGTAGACACATCTTAAGTTTTGTTTGGTAAAATTGTTATTATGGGTTATTATGTACTTGAATATATGTTATATCTCTATTAGATCTGGATAGACAAGAAAAGTTAGATTGAATTTAATTTAGATGAAAACATCATCGGCAGCTTTTGGATATCATTATTTTTTATTCAAAGTCTTCTCATTATTTTCATCTTCTTGCTCCATCATCGTGCGACTTTGAACTTAAAGCGCCTTTCTTCACTTGGAGAATTTACGTCTCGTCGCCTAAAACAGTTTGATATTTTTGTCAAAAAAATAATTGGACGAGAAATTTACGTCGGAATAAGTTTAGTGTTTGCGCATGGCAATGAATATCAAATATGCAGTGTAAGCCGAGACTACTGGGTCTAACTTTTGCGAATATATTTTTTACGGGACTTTTTAAGGATAATTTTGTACTGCTATTACTATTTTTCATTAGTAGATAAAAGTAAGTAAATTATTTTATGTTTTCTGTCTACACATGTCAGTGCTGCGGGTGAATATTTGCGTTTATAGTAAATCGTATTTAGATGTAGTTTTACCTTTCCATGTAGTAAGTTTTTCTATTTTTCTGCAGTCAATAAAAATACAGTTCATATGTGATAATCATATTTTCGGCTTTCTGTTCTATGGCAGATTTTAAAAATCTGATCTGTATATAGCCAAGTATACAACGCATGGTTGGATATTTATTTGGGAATAATGGAAAAAAAAACTAATGTTGGAAACATTATGGACCGAAATTTATAGATACACTTTTTTCTTACATTCAGTTTTCCATTCCTTTATTTTATTCATGATTTTGACTACATCACTTACATAGTGATAAATAATGTCAAGGTGACTAAACGTGTAATCTTGGTAATGTTACTTGACTTAGCATTACTATAAGATAAGGATTATTTTCAAAACTGTTGTATGTTCTCAGATCTGACTTTAGTAGATGAGAAAGTGCGCTGACAAGTGTAAAACAAACCACGTTTAATGTAGAAGCCGAAGTGATTTTTAAGGCGAATAGCTAAAGTGATATATTTAATCACTTCTGTCCATATGAAATAAATTTAATTCGAAATACATTTTCTGTGAGCTTATATTTTTAGAGCCCATTGATTTCTTATGATGAAATATTTATAAAATATTTGTTATAACTATAATTATTAAAATTTGCATAAAGAAGACATTATTTTAAAGTCTTTATTTATTTCTTTATCTCCTTAATCTTTATTGTTTAAGTAGATAAAAAATAAAATGACATATTTCATTAAACCATCTTTCGAATGATTTTATAAAATATTTGTTATTTTTTAAAAGTTAACATTTATATGAAAGTTTTTGGTTTACTTTTTTATTGTACACGGTCGCAAGAACAAAAATTTATAAGTAATTACTTGATGCTTTGAATTATTTTATTCATCCTGACACAATAAGTGTAATCACAATTATGAACAATTTAAATTTTGAAATTTTTGTATTTGTGTTTAAACCGTCTCTCACTGACAATACTTTTGGAAATTTTTTTACTTAAAAGTTTTGTCCAGAGATAAAATATAAGCTGGCCCAATTATGGAAAGTAAAATTATAAGTCTGAGGTTTGATTTCAAGTGATAAACTGAAAAATACTAAACAATTTAAGGGAATTAAGCAGGGTGTGAAATATAAACTTTTTAAAGCACCAATTAAAAAAAAATTATTATGAAAAATTTGTTTATAAATTTCTCGAGGAAAACGCTTACAAATACTATTCTCCGCCTTTGTTAACAAAAGCGTCCCTCAAAAAATTAGAAAAAATCATAGAAATTGAGAATTAAGTGAGAGAATTTGTATAAAACCTGATAGGCAAAATATTGTATAGAAAAAGTAATAAAGTTCTGCTTAATACTTTATTACTTTTTCTATATAATATTCGAAGGAAGTTATATTCAAAAATTTTAAAACATAGAAGAGGATATAGAAAAAGATAATTATGAATTAGAATTGTCTGTAAAGCTGCTGCTGACTTCCTTGCCGGTAAACTAGGTAGTCTTTTTTCTCAGTTAGGTTTATCAAATAGTCTTAAGGATATGTTATTCAAACAAACTCAAAAATTACATGTTACTGACAAAAGAGAAAATAGGTTGTATTGATTATGAGCACTTCCTAAGTTTGGTTTATCTAAACGATGGGTTATTAGGCATTTGAATATGTTCATAATTTATACTTATATTATAAATTGACAGATTGGAAAAGTTAGATTGAATATAATTTCTTCCAGAATATCATGAGAAGTTTTTAAATATCATTATAACCTGTTCAAAGGCTTCTCGTTATATTCATTTTCTTGCTTCATCATCCCAAGGCTTTGTACTTAAAGCGCCTTTTTTCACTTAGAAGGGATTTATGTACCGTCGTTTATAACAGCTTGATATTTCTCTCAAAGAAATTTATTGTTAACGGGAAAATTTGTGTCGGAATAAGTATTATTTTTGCGAGTGGCGATGAAGTAAAATCATGTAGCGTAAGCCGAGACCGTTGGGTATAACGTTTGCGGATATATTTTTTGCGGGATTTTTTAAGTATGTTTTGTATTGCAACTAATCTTAATTTACTATTCTCGGTTCGTAGATAGTGAAATACTTTAGGTATTATATCTACACACTTTAGTCCTGTGAGTGAACGTTTGCGTTTATAGTGTGTTGTAATTGAATGTATTTCCACCTTTTCATGTAGTATTTTTTTATTTTTCCGGATATTATCGACAAACATAAAACCCATTTGTGATCATCCAATCAATTCAATACAACAGACGACTGATCTATTTTCAGTCTTTTGTTTTATCATAGATTTAAAAAAAATTAACAGTATACATCCAAGTACACAACGAATGGTTGAATATTTTTTTGAGGAAAACAGTGTTATATTTCTGTCGAAGAAAATTATTATTGGTGTAGAAATTTAAGTTAGAATAAGTTTTGTGTTTGCGGGTGGCGATAAACATCAATCATATGGCGTAAGCCGAGACCTCTGGGTCAAACTTTTGCGGAGATAATTTTTCTGAACTTTTTAAGGATGTTTTTGCAATACGGTTAATCTCGCTTTGCTATTTACAACTAGTGGATTCTAAAATGTTTTGCGTTTCATATCTACATACTTTAGGGCAGCGGGTGAATTTTTGGGTTCATAGTGTGTTGAATTTAGGTGTAGTTTCATCTTCCCACATGATAAATTTTTCTATTTTTCTGCATATGATAAAAAAAAAGAAAATCCATAGGTGACCATCAAATGTTGCCTTCTGTTTTATAATAATCTTCTGTTTAATAACAATAAATAAATCAATTTATTTTCTCATTTAATTCGTTTTATTTTCTTATCCTTATTTCAAATCATGATATCATCTTTATTACCACGTCTTAAATTATGTTAATTATATTCGACTTGGCAATTTATTTTCAACTTATCATTTCAATTTATTACGTTACAATAATGGAGTTACACACCAACCTATAACAGAAAAGTTAAAGTATTTTTCGGGATCGGTAGCGAAAGTGATACTTTTTATCACTTCTTTACATGAAAAACAAATAATTCTTCAATCAGATTTTCTCATGTTTGTGTATGGACAAATAGATAGATCGAGTGCCAAAAATACTATTATATTTACCGGTATTCGCTAATTTTATCCCTCTTCTGAGCTGTTTTGCACCATACCCATATCAATTTTTATCGATGGTATCTCAGCAAGCTCGCCGTGCGCGGGTGTCGTACGTCCTCGGTTATGATAATTTACAAGATAATCACATTGTAAATCGGTTAAAATGAAAGGAAATACTACTATTTTTTGTTAAATAACTGCGTTTGAAATCCTATCGTTAAGTAAATCTAGCTAACGTGCAGTGCGATGAAATATCGAAAATCCGTTAAAATGTTAAGTAGGAGAAATATAACATTTACTCATAAAATTTTCATTTAAATAGTAATAATTATTACCATTTCGATGTGAATTTTTAGCCCTACCACTATTGGGGAGTGTCGCCAATTTATACTCTCCTTTGTCTATAACATATTTTTTATTTCTAAACCCATACCGTTGATTATTTTTTCGGTCATGGTAAAATGAAATAAGTGTAGTGTTTATGATGTTTTTTAATACAATAAAAGCCCAAAATGCCTTCCCCTAGCTGTTATGCATAACCAGATGTTCTTACAAAATTTCTTCTTAAACTTTATATGTATATATATATATATATATATATATATATATATATATATATACACACATATATATATATATATATATATATATATATACATACATATATTTGACACTGCATTTTTCACTGTAATATTAATTTTAATCACTATTTTGTGAGAAATCCCAAAATTTTAAGCAGGTAATGCTGTATTTTACCACGTGGTGTAAATTTTCTCTTAATTTTTATTCATTATCATTAGTAATCTCATAGACGGCCTCCTTGAAACATTCCCATGGAAAATAGTCCATTGGATTGAGGTCTGATGAACGTGGTGGCCATGCAATTGTACCGCCGGTCAAACAATATCCAAATCACAAGTACAAACAAGGTCCAATTTAAACGTACGTCAATAACTAAAAACAGTGGGGGGGGATAGCAAAAAACACGTTGTTAGTTCCGAGCAATAAGCAGGCCACTACAGAAGTTGTTGAGGGAAGGAGTAGAAGGGGTCGCTTGATGGCTGAAAACAATAAAAAGACCATACAAGTAGGAAAAGTTTAGCGAAACAATTCTGATAAGCGGTTGTTTTGATTGCAAGCGTTTCTGCGATTACGAATTTATTTCACTAAAGCAGGTATTTCTAGAATACTAACAGAATTAATTGTAACAATATTACATTTCTGAAACCTATATAAATTGTAGATGTTTTTGAAATAAAGTTCCACAAGATTACCGTAGATTTTTTTTACTATAACATTGTTCAAAAATCACTTTTCATGTTTTATAATTGAATAAATGCAAATTTTTCAGTATTTAATTTTTATGTTGCCAATAATAACGATTAGATAACATTTTATTTAATAAGACGAATATTCTCTTAAGGATTTTGGAAGATTTTGGTAATAATACCTAATAATTTTTTTTTCATGCGCAGTAACAAAAATTAAAAAAATAATTAAAAATCATATCTCTAAAACTATTAGGCTTATGATAATCAAATTTATTTTTTCGTATGTGTAATAACCTCCATTTCTTTGGTCTACTACTTATGCGACAGCGGTTTATTTAAAGTGAGCATCTAAACTTTGTTAAGAAAAATTACTATTCATAAACGAAGTTTTCTTCTTATATATATGCCTGCGGTTTTCGTTCAGAACCATGTAAGTAAGTTTAATTTGTGAAATTCATTTGCTTTACAATTTCTTGCTGTTAATTCCTCTTTCATACATTTTGGACCCTACACTATATGATTTTTTATGGAAAGCTTTTTTCATAGCTTTAATGAAGGTTTGCTATTATAATAAAATTAATAAATTGAATTAATTATTTCACATGAAATGTGTACTTATATTTGAATATACACATTGCAGAATTGGGGGTACGTATTGCTAATCCTTGAGTTAGAATGACTGGTTAGCGATGAAATTTTTATAAAGGATTAAATTTTTGGACTAAATTTATTTGTTATTTGGTATAAGAACGGGTCATCAGAGAATTAGGCATTCTAAGACATAAACTATTTTAGTATTTTCAAAAAAATATTAGCAACTTCATATTTTTAGAAAAAGTATCTTGTATATTCTTAACTTTCACGATTTAATCGTAATATAATTTGTCTATGACAGCTTTAATTGATGACTTAACAATTGAGTTGAGAGCATCATAAACAGAAAAAGATAAGAGATTCATAAACAAAAAAGACAATACCGAGTTTGATAGTACGCAGATAGATTATTTTATGTTTTGGGATCCTTACAACTAGCTCGTTTAAATGAACTCTTACACTATATTTGGCATTTTAAAGAAAATTTTCTAGTACTTGCTTTCCTATCTGCCCTTTTCGTCTAAATATATTGTACTTAGACATGCTTGGCTTAAGATACTTTTTTATTATAAATTTGAAGTTTCTACGTCAAGCAGTTTCTAAGAAAAATGGCTGTGAGAGATGGACAGACTGATATGTAAATGAGGGGGGTATAAAGCCTATAAGGGTTCCGTTTTTTTTCTTTTTAGATTTGGAACATTAATATTGTGAAAAATTAATAACATTTTTTTTTAAATTGATTTAATCTTACAACCTCCTACATATCATTTTAGTACATAGATTTAATATAAGTTGCTCAGTTTTTTAACGATGGTGCAAGTAAAGAACAAAGAAATTCTTACTTTGCTTTTCCATCTTCTGTCTTTTTCCTGAGTACAATCATCTTCCAATTAATATTAATTTTGATTTTGGTGATTTTTAACCCTTTGCAAGTGCACATTTGCATTTATAAATGCATAATTTAGCAATTTAAATCACATGCTTTATCAAATGCACCTGTGCAAAAAAATTTTACTTTTAGAATTTAATCCAATAAACTAAAAATTTCCAATTTTGAATCGCTTATTTTTTATATTTAGCATTATTCCTGGTCATAAGTTTGAAATATTTCCTTACTTTCTTGTTTATAAGACTTAAAATTTGAAGTAATACAGAGAAAATTATTGAGTTTTACGTATAAGTCTGTTACGCAAGCAGGTTTTTTAAATTATTCAAACATATTGAAAAGACAAGTCATAATCTAACATAAGTATTTACTCCTAATTAAATATTTCCTTTGGGAAGTTTCTAATTTTCATCTTGCGAATGAAGACTCGGCGGTACATTAATTTGGATCCTAAAATTTGAAGTAAGACAGAGTTAGGTATTGAGTTTTATGTATAAGCCTGTTTTGCAAGAAGATTTTGGAAAATATTCGAATATATTGAAAGAAAAATCATATTATTACATGACCATTTACTCTAAATTAAATAATTGTTTTGGCAACTTTCTAATTTTCCTCTTGAGACTGCAGATTTAGTGGTACATTAATTAGTATTCTAAAATTTGAAGTAAAACATAGTTAAATATTAAGTTTTATGTATAAACCTGTTATGCAAGCGGATTTTGGGAATTATCCGAACATATTGAAAGTCAAGTCATATTATAACGTAAGTATTTACTCCTAATTAAGTCTTTTTAAATTTTTGGATCTTAAAATATGTATATTAAATACATGAATAAACATTAAAGTCATTACTTTCATTTTTACTTATAACATAATCGAATTTCAGCTATAAAAACCTTTGTTAGGTTTTAAATATGGTCATTAACTATTGAAAAGCAACAAATTTTCATCTTTCTCTTCCGCTATCGGGTTTGAACTTAAATAGACGATTTAAATCCTCCGTCCTCCTCTGAAAAGGAAATAGCGTTTCGTCGTCTATAAACGTTTTATTTTGTGTCATAGCGATTTATTATTTACGCAGAAACTTATGGAAGAATAAATTTGAGTTGACGCGCGGCGGCGAACATCAATCATGCGACGTAAGTTCCGCCCGCCGCGGCCAACTTTCCCGAATATATTCTTGGTTGGACTTTTTAAAGAAGCTTTGGTGTTTGAGGGCAGTTTGATATTAATATTCCCGACCAGTAAATAGGGAGGTATTTTGCGATTGATAAATTTTTCTTTTACACTTCAATGTGCACGCTTTTGGTGCTGTAATTTTCGTGAATATTCGGGGTCAATGGATAAACGTTTATCATGTCGCTAAATACTAAAGGATTTATGAAATAATTTTTAAGAATGTTTAAAACTCTACGTTAATTTTTAGCTTAAATAATCAAGTTTTCTCGTATGTTAAGTTCCTTCAACCTCCGTTCATGGTATGTTTTAAAATCATTTCAACCAAACTGTTTTATTTTTGAATAATATCTTTATGTGTAGCGAGCAAAAACTCGCATATAGGGGCGCATGTACGCACGCATGCAAATGTGCTTACGAGCGGACACACCACCAATGCACATTCGCGTGCTTGCACAAACGCGGAACTTACGCCGTATGATTGATATTCGCCATCACACATTAACTAAAAACTTATTTATCTATTAGTTTCTTCGTCGATAATAAATCCCTTTGATACAAATATAAAATGGTCATAAACCGCGAAACGCTGTTTCCAATTCAGAGTAGGAAGGCGATTTAATTTCAAAGGCGATAGCGGAAGTAAAAATAAAAGTTTGTGACTTTAAATAGCATAATAATTACCATATTTACAAGCTGCCATTGATATTCTGATTGAAATTCGAATATGTTTTGATTTTTAAAGTAAGCAATCATTACATACGTTCACCATTCTGATAAGTTATCATATCTGGTATATATTCACTATTTCTGATAAGTTATTACTACATAGACCTGTAGTTAAACTGTTAATGTTAATTTAACAGTTGAAACTAAAAACAAAAATGTATCAAAGATGCCCTTTATTTCAATGGCCTGAAACAGTTTCTTGCTTCTAATATCTAATACTTTGATTACTTGCTCTTACATTAAGTCGTATAAATGTTGAATTGTTATTTCGTTAAAACAATTAATTCTGGCTATTAAATTGATATCGACAAGATCTTTCTATATGCTATTACTGGAGCGATTATGAATAGTCAAATAAATCATGCATTAAAAATATAATTTTTTTTATAACTTGTTAAACGAAAAGAACAAATGGAGATAAATTCGTAAATCCAAACAAATTTGCCGCCGCGTCGCCGAAAACAAAAAAAGCGGCTAGAAAGGTTTTTTGTAGTATTTATTGAGAAGATAATAAGATGTGATTCAAGATGAAAAGTTTATTCACAGCGAATGCATTCATTTAGTAGTCTCGATAATCAATTAATGAGGTTTCTCTCTACTTTGCAGCGTTGTTTCACCGTTCCTTGACTTATATTAAATTTATATAACTAAACCGCTGATATATATATATATATATATATATATATATATATATATATATATATATCTATATATATATATATATATATATATCGCTGGGTGACGGTATAGTCTGTAGTCTTCTTCTAAGTATGGGATTACTGACACAGAAACAATATTTGCAATCGGAAGTGTGGTTCCAGAAATTGGCACGAATAAACTAATATTGCCGCTTTATAACATTTCAATTTGAACTTTTAACATTTCAATTAATTTATAAGCTATGTGTTTGCATGTATGTATATAATTGTACTTGGGTAAATTTACAAATAAATAGAAGAATTGCAATGAAATCTTGATTGCTGAAAATCTTATTACTAAAATTTGGGTACTAGTGGCGGGTTGTTACAAGCAGAAAATAGCCATATATGTATTTAAACGATATACAGGAAGCTGGAAGATCTAACAAATATTTGCAAAAAGCATATTATTTATTTGGTTTTTACTGAACGATATTAGTAAAAAATATATTCAATATTATGAGCTAATTTAGAACAAATAATAATGTAAAAGTTATTCCAAATGGCTTTTGCCTTTCATTTTCTAAAGTGGTTAAGACACGCAAGGAACGTTTTACGTACGAACCAAATGAAGTCGATTTTTTCCATTTCCTTTTGTAAATTTTTTAATTATGATCCAAACCTAAAAAAGAAAAATTATGTTTTGATTAAACCGTTAATATTAAGAAAATACTTGATCCTAGCATCCAAAATATATCACTAATAGTTTTTATTTTAAAAACTTGGAACAGTTTTCCCCTTATAATCTCTAATTCATTGAATACCCGGTGTTACACGAAATATTGTAAATATTAGTGTGTGATTTCTTTCAAAAATGTAATTTTGCCTTTAAATTTAACACTGCCAAGATCACCTACGTACGGTCTTTTTGTAACCAATGCCACAAACTTAAAAATTGGAAATGTGAAACCATAATTTTCTCGTACAATACTATAATTTTAGTGCATATTTCGTTTCAAATAAGTAATTATTTATTGAATTACTTCGAAAACTTTACAGAAAGCTAAGAAAAGGAAGTACACAGTGGCGATCATATTGCTACAACGTAATCTCATACAGCCCACCACATTAGACCAAATTGGAAATGCAAGATGGTAAATTAATGAGAAACGCTAATTAGTGAGATTTTACCAACGAGATAAGAATATTTATCTAAACTTATATATAGAAATTCACACTTATAAAATAAAATAAACACCAAACAGCGACAGAGAACGCGTGATTGAGAGTGTGTGTGCAAACATGCTGACGCGCGCGGGTGCGTCCGCTCGTACGCACAATACTATGTTAATATTCTAAATTTTAATATTGTCAAATATAAGTTAATTAAAAACCAGTCTCGAAAAGTTCAAAAATTGATTGAAAAATAAGCCAATTTTAGGCTTCTAAATTTGAAGATATATCCCTGTCTCTTTTCCGCTCGTAGAATATAATGTGCAATATTAAAAGTGACCTCACAATACAGTATTGCCGTCCTTCTCTAAAGTTTAAATTTTTATAACTCGGTCAATTTTTAAGGTTATAAAAAAAAAATTTCACTCCTCATCAGTTTGTACTTTGAAATTATGATTAATGAAATAAAAAAAAATTTAGTCAAATACCCAATTTTATGCGTACCTACATACGCAAGCACGCATGCCAAGGTGCACTTTGATGGTTTGTGAGTGTAAAATGATTAACGAATGCTACATATTGGTAATTAATAGGCCCAGAAATTAAATAAAATAATACAATTTTATTGCAACAATAAATAAAATAATATAATAATAAATAAAACAATAAAATAATAATAAATAAAATAATAAAATAATAATATTGCAACAACAACATGTCAAAAAAATTGTAAAATAAAATTTTACAATTTTTTTGACATGTTGGAACAATGAATAATAAGCCCAAATGGTTGGGTGATAAACAGAAATGATAGATTGTCATACCACAATAAATTTTGATTTTTACGGTTCCGTACCTCAAAAGACTAACTGAATCCTAAAATTAACACTCATGTGTTCGTCTGTTCATTTAGTATTTTTTTCTCAGAAACCGCTTGATGTAGAAATTTGATATGTGGCATAGCAGTAAAGCATATTAATTTCCGATAATATCTCCAATATGTAAAGTTGAAAGAAAGAAATATATTCAGAATTAAATGAAACTACGTGATGTAATATTATTTCAACTTTCTTTAAGTTCTTTACCACGATCTAGGTTTCGTTGTATTACAACATCTTCAGGTGGGCTATTAGCAAAGATATCTTTATCTTTATTTATTGAAAACGGTTTCTTTACTTTCATATTTCCTTGCTAGTATTTAATATTGGCTTTACCGGGAAGCCTGGATCGTGTGATTATATTATACTTATAGGGAGAAATTAATACACGCAGCACCATTTAGAACGATTAAGGGAAATTAAATACTAAGCTTTAATTTTGGTACTGTAATATAGTTGACAACGAAAATAAAAATGTTTGTCTTCAAATTATTAAGATTTAAAGAGAGTTTTTACGCAATATAACAAGTTTTAATTATTTCATAATCTAAGAAGTAAAAGAGCGCAATTAACACAAAGTCGTGTTATTTGATTGAATATAATAATTAAGATATTTACTAAATCAGGTGTTATTGTGTTGGATATAATCGGCGAATGAAAAGACTCACTTGAGTTGAGTAATATTCCATATTGTAGTTAAACACAATTGGAGGAGTTCTTAAGAATTACCCTCATCGATTGAAATACCACCATGTTCGGAATTTTCATGGGTCCTTGGAAATTCCCGGCTCTTATCTATAAGAAGTTCCATGGAGCGCAGAGATCCACTCGTGCAGAAATCTGCAGTCCAGTGAATTTTAATTAATTTGCGCATGTATTGACATTGCAATTCTGAAAATAAACCAATAATGTAACTGTTTTAACACGAGTTGATATTATTGCCAACTCGTATAGTAGGTGATGGTAATTAACTTGAATCTAGACAAATATTGTTTTGGATTTGTTTCAATATTATTTTGTGATAGATTTATCCACCTGGTCTTGGTGTTATATTACATGCCTACACCATATTAGTGAGTAATTCTGTTGCTCTTTTACATTGCGTATGAAGCATTTAAAAAATTATGTCGAGTCCTTGCTGCGTTACAATCTTACTTTTTTATTTCGTTTGTGCATTCCTTAAATTTGAAATTGGAAATTTTCCCAAATTTGAGATTTTCCGGAGCAGTCTAGTAAGTCAAATAAAAAATAGAGTATATAAAATAATAAATCTAAAATGTATAAAATATTTAACTACTTAAATTAAAAATCCTGTCCTCTCAAAAGGAAAAAGACGGCAACAATTAATTTGGTATATAAACAAATAAAGTTGGTCATTAAAATGTTGAGCTCGTTTTATATATGTGAAGTAGATAATATGAAACGTTCCTATAGTCTAGTTACTAAAATAAATAATAAATATGTATCATGAAATAATCTTCGTCCCTTTTAATTTCATGTCATTTACTTTACCAAGTTTTAGATGTCTTTAGTAAATAATACGAAATGAGATTACAGTCAAATTGTTAAAATAAAAATAACAACAGTTACGTGAAATAAAATTTACCCATTTAATGTTATTTTATTTTTTCCAGCTGGGTTCAGAAATATGAAGTACTAAAATAGCGCGAAATGAGCCTAAGGTTACTAAACTAAGTAATGACTATAAATACATGGCGTTGCCAAATTTAATTTTAACTGTGGTAAAATTAACAATCTAAACTTATGTGCACATTATTGAATAATAAATCGAAATTACATAATTTCATGTACCGCCATACTTACATGGTTTGAACTTAATAGATACCGTCATTCTTGTCATAAAGGGGATTTACGTCACATCACCTATAACTGTCAAAGACATTTATGTCAAACAATTTATTACTGACGGAGAAACTTATGTTGAAGTAAGTTTTAAGTTAGTTAGTGGGCGGCGAACATCAATCATGCGGCGTAAGCCCTTCGCAACGGTGAACTACCGTGAATGTATTTTCTGTCGGACATATTAAAACTTTATCTTTGGAGTGGTTTTATATTAGCATTCCGGATCCGTAAACTAAAAATTATTGTGCAAATGGTAAACTATACCGCGTAAATTTTATGTTTAAATTGTATATTATCAATGTCGATTTCTAAAGTACGATTTTTACGTGATATTCAAATGCGGTTTTTATAATTCATCAATTGAAATATTATATATTTCAATTGATGAATTATAAGAACAGATTCTTTACTTTGCATATATACCTATGATGTTAAACAGGACTAGTATATAAGTGGCGCAATCCGAATTTTAATTTCTTTCGACAACCAGTGAAGAAGGCATTTCAATTCAAATTATATTTGTCTAAACATTTGTGTTCCCTAATTTTGTGTATCTGTATTGATTTAAACGCATATATTATAGAAACTAAGAAGAATAATGAGATAATCTAAACACATTTGATGACAATTTTTTCCAGTTTTTACTATAAATTTGAAATATCGATTTTTTCTAAATTACATTGTCACAGACGTTTTATTGGCAGTCGTAGTTACTACATTCTAATAAATTAATTAGCTAAAAGCCTGTACGTGAGCAAATCTAAGAAAATATTTCAATTTGTGAAACTTGTTTAAAATAAATATAATATATTTTTGAGGTTAACCAATTGTATGCTAAGTTTCAATGTTTGGTTATCAAAAAAGATAAATTCTTTGACATCTACTGACTGGTAATACTAATGAAAAACTTCCCTTGAAATGTTATTTAAAAATACAGTGAAAATATATTCTTGGATGTTGTGGCTACTGGTTGGATTATATTCTTACTTTGATCCAGTTAGAGTTTTGCCCGCCATAACTAGGGTAGATCAAGTTTGAAATATATTTTTCTGATATTTCATTACACTCGTACATTAGAAGATATAAACTGTGTTTGAGTTATTCAATGCAAAGAAAACAGAAATATTTTAAGAAAATACCAAGAATTATAAGATCATGGTGAAAACATTAACGCATTTTCTGGACTCTTGGTTGGTGTATGATTAATAACGGAGGAAAGTATCGGTAAGTTGGTTGTAATAGAGAGTACGATGAATTCAAATACTTTAATTAATATTTATTATACCCATTTGAAATTGATATAGGAAAGAATTGAAATCTCGTTTGAATATACCCTCTGGGAATTTTACATTTAATTAGATTATGATCCAAATTTTACTATTTGCTGAAACTATCGCATATTTTTTACTAAAATAATACAAGTAGTACAAAATAATAGCACAAACAGAATTTTGGAATGTGTTATATAGACAAAACCGATTTTCTAGAAATTCTGAATAAATCCTAGAAAGATTAAATTAATATTTAATATATCAATCAGAAAAATCGTGCTAAAATAATTTTGGTTACCTTGTCATTTCACAATTACGTATTCTGCATTACGTACTGTAAATATGAAATGTAAAATGGATATGACTAACTTAATATTTGCACATAAAATTTATATTTGATATACGACGCATGTCACCTTAAACAATCCGCCCACCAAGCCGGTAACGCTGTCAGTCATACGCATGACCAGTGACAACTGGCAACGTTATGCTAAATTAACATTTATTACGACAGTTATCTGTAAGTTAACCGATTACATTCACGCTGTTATTTAATTATGAACTCGTTGGTTTCTTATGGAAATTTCAAGTGCGAATAAATTTCATTTGTAGGTAGAACGTGGTGCTGCATCGGATTGCGAATGTATTTATGTTTATTTGTTCTCTTTTGTTAATTTTGTCATAAATTCGTCACTTTAAGATTATTTCAATCCAAGAAAATTTAATCAGTTCTATAACATAGCATTTCATTTAATTATGCAAAAACTATTATGCTGCGGTAACAAACGTAATGCATAAAGATCAATCTTTTAAATTTTCAGTTTTCTCTATAAATGGAAATTTGCACACCAATGATAATTTCATTGTTCTTAAATGTTAAATGATAGAAGATACTTGATAACGAAAAATTATGCACTTTCAGTAAAGAAACTGCGGTAAATTTGTAGAAAAAAATTATCTTTCGCTTATGGACTTTATTAACTGTTAAGCTTTAGGCCTTTCTTAAACCATAAATTATAGCAAGTTCTGAATGCCTACTCGAATTCATTCTCGTTAAACTAGCGCCTAAAATAATCAATAGCACACTTGGGTGTTGGTATATATAGATGTCTCTCAGATTATTGCCTCATGTGATAGCTTGAGATGTTTTTTTTTATCTTAGCCCATCGATATGAGATCGTTATAGTCCGAGTAGATTATAGCCGCCCTAACCTTTGTACTGGTTATCACGACTGATGTCTCTACAGCAGCGCCCGTTGCTTCAGCTCTGCGGTGCTCCCAAAAGCGCCTTAAACGTTCTGTTGAGAGATTCTTCATTTTGTTTGATTCGGCATAAAACATTCGAATCGAGTCCTTTCTCGCTACTTGAAGCGCGGCATTATCTGAAATAGGCAATTTTATAACATTTTGTAAATTGTACTCGGCACCAATTTTCACTTGAACATTTTAATATTTTCCCGCTAAGTTTACCTCTTAGAGTACTTCAAGATCTACGCAATGACAAATAGCTGATTTACCTCTTTCCTTTGTTGAGTTATGATTGATTCTTTGCCACACAGAGAAAATTTAGAGGCTCTTACTTTACTTATGCACGATGACAAGCAACATATGCACGCTGAACTCACGAAGCATATACACGCTGACAAGTAACATATAATGTTTTCAAAAACCTTTTCAAGGTAAAACGATATATTTTAAGAGATTCGAAGGCACTCAGCAATTTCATAGCCTTTTTATGAAACTTAAGAAATATATCTGGTCAATAAGTTTTGCAGTATTGACTTAAAATAGACAATCATTCTACTTAGGCTATTTTACTCTTTTACACATAATTGTAAACGTGAAAAGAAAGGAAAAAAGCAAAGACGTATTTATAATACGAATAAAAAAATATATTTTCCCAATCAGGATTTTGAAATAGCGATGATTCCAAATGCCATTTTTTTTAATATTCCCCATGATTTTCTTACATGAGTGATATAGTATATAATGTACTTAAGTTGTGAAAAATTAATGTTTTTCAATAATATTATGTTCGATATAATATATATATATATATATATATATATATATATATATATATATATATATTTATATATATATATATATAAATGTATATATATATATATATATATATATATATATATATAAATGTATATATATATATATATATATATATATATATATATATATATATATATTAATGTTTATAATATTATATTTATTATATTAATATTTAATGGAAATATTATGTTTATAAGCGAAATGTGTACTGAACGGAAACTTTGAAAACTTTTGACTTGTTTTAAGTGAAAAGTTTCCTTTCAGAACTTTATCTAAAACTGTAATCATATAGCTAATATTAATGTGCAAAAATATATCAAATACATTACGTATGTGCATCTAATTAAACCTTTGAGCAGATATTTTTGTGTATGTTTTTAATTTTCATCATTTTTGTTTTGTTTGTTACCGTATCACAAAATACAGGCTGAATCATTGTATTTAACTCTAATTAAAATTATATACAAATGTAAAACAAGGTACGACACACTTCAGATAAACCTTTAACCTCGATGGTTAGAATGAACGATAAAAATAGAAAACATAAGATGTCTCGTTTTAAAACTAACAATACATGCCATTTAAATAAGCACGACCTCTTTGTGTATTGACATCCAGAAATGACTTGCAAAAAAATTATAATTCTATTAGTTACAACCGTTCTCAAATCATGTTATTCTATTAAATAAATCAAAGGCTAAATGCTTTGATTTAGACATGAATTAAAGCTCCTTTCTACATTGAGAAGGGATTTGCGTATATTTACCTATAAGCATTTGATATTTGTGTCAAAAGAATTTATTATTGACGGGAAAACCTACGTGCGTCGGAATAAGTTTTGAGTTGGTTCGCCATGGCGAACATCAATCACGCGGCCTAAGCTCCGCACGCTGCTTCAACTTTCCCGAATTTATATTTTTGCCTTTTTAAGCAAGCTTTTTGTGTTGAGGGTAGTTTAACATTAGTATTACCGACGAGCAAGCATTAAAATATTTCGCGATTGATAAATTGTTCTTTTTTCCACGGTCTGTGGAACCCCGCACTTTCCCCATGCGGTTACTTATAGTTGTGATAGTTTGGGCAGAAATTTATCATTACACTGTTTAGGAGATCCAAAGCTTCATATATTAAATGATTTACTAAGTGACTTGAATGTATAATTTGTCATAAATTTTGATGTATTTTACAACTAAATTGACTCAATCACGCTTTTAAACCGAACAGTGCATATCAATCCAAAGTGATAAGAAATAAAATATGAGTTTAATTATTCGCATAAGAAGATGGGTAACGGGTACAAGGGTATTATGTCGCCGTATATTACCATATTCTTGTTAATTACTGTAAAGCTCAGGACTAACGTGGCGTATGAAGGTATGTTTTATGCACTATCATTATCTATCCTAAAACGTACCCGTGTGGAAACGGAGCGAGTCGCTAACATGTAAAAATTCAATTTTGCATATTTCAATTATCAGTCGCCATAATTTTTTCCATTAGTAATGTGTAATAATGCAATAAACGTTTATGTCACCATATTATTAACATCATGATTTACTGCCGTATAATCTTTATTATTTTATGATAGACTAGCGACCCGTCTGAGACTAGATTCACACGGGCAGGTGGACTTTTCAAACTGCTATTTCTTTACGTACCATTTAAAAAAAATGTTAAACCACAGCGCATTCCAAGATATTTGTCTAACGAATCCTTTATTCCGACTACATTATCGTTGTATTCAGATAATTTTTACAAGATATTCATAAATTGCATATCTATAATCTTTTCAAGTAAATTAATCTATTAAATAAGAGAGACCGGAACAAAATCTATTTGATATTTACTTAGAAAATCATCTCCACACATACGGAAATGTAATTAAAATAATTTTACTATGTGATACGGTAAATTAAAACTCTTTTTCTTTCCTATTTTCCCTTCACCTTTATTCACGAAACAAGCAAAAATAAAATTGTTAGAAAGTTCCTCTTTCGGTAAGACTTGAAAATTTTCACTTGAAATTTCGACATAAGAATTTGCATTCATTGTGTAAATAATCCCACACTATCAAGGAGCCATGATAATGTGTTAATATCCTTATCGCAAATCTGTCATCTTAAAGCTGTTTATATTAATATAAATATTTTTGCTTCAAATGTCTCAAATTCCCTTTGTGAGTTTCAAATAATAAGATGTTGATTAATCATAATATGATGAAAATCAATAATATGATGATTAGTTAGTAAGGTAAATTTTGCAGTTGATGCTATTGGTACTATCGACAAAACTGAAGTGGAGGAAATAAACAAAATTAACTTCAATTCATTATATATAAATGATTTCTTCATTATTGTAATTTTTTCTCATTTGTTGTCGAAACCACTACGTCATATATTTTTTCGTCATCACAATTAAAATTTTATTAAACCAGAAAAGAATTAATAAATGTGTTTGTGATTATTTTGAATTTCTTCGTTTATCCATAAAAAAATATATTTATTATGAAATTTTTTTTTTAATTGTGATATGTAAGCAGTGCTTAATTTTATTTTTAAATAACTGCGATTACATCAACATTATTAAATTTATTTTCGACGAACTAAATTGGTAACACAATTAGAAAAGTTGTACTTGATAAGTCGTAAATTATTTTTAGCTTTGACCCATTTACTGCGGAAACGAATGATATATATAAAAAAATGATTTCAATAATTTACACTTAAAAATATAGTCTGTTAAACTCTTAATGATTAAACTATGTTTTACTTAACGATCAAATACGAATGATCAAATAACACCTTTGTATAACTTTTATAAGTTTCAAGTAGTTTCTGACCTAGATGAAAACCAACTATCTATGAAATATTTCCATAACACTTTTTGTATTTGTTATTAAAGTAAATATGCAATATAAACCACATAATATCGTAACCTTACAACAATCATAAATAACATGAGTCGCTGAAATTTCATAGGCTTGGAATATTATATTAAAGCCAAAGCAGATTACTAATAAAAATATGTTTCGTATTTTGTCCCTTGTATCGTATTAATGCAACGAGCAGAAACCAATAAGCAAGTTTATTTACGTAACAAACAGAAAAATTTTGTCCAAATAAACGTATATTTATTCGCGCTAAATAAAAACACGAGGGGACCTAAACTGGGAAAAATAAGTACCCACATTGACTAACATATCTGATATTCAATTCTAGATATGACAATAAAGAGAATGGGGAGGAAAAATGATATTTATAAAAGATGAATTATGTCAACTGGCATATTGGAGGAAATAAAATATTTTGCACAAATTCGAATAGGCGAACAAAGTCACTAAAAAGTGTTTTTTTGACTAAGCTATAATTAAGATCTTTAACTATAGCTTAGTAAAAAATCTTTAACTATAGTTAATAAAATAAACTGATATTTTATTTGATTTGAATCGGGTTTTTTCGCGGTAATATCTATTTAATGAGTAAACCTAGATACTATAAACTAAGTACTCACTATGTCCCGATGTTTCAGACTGGTTGCACAGCCTGTGGTCACGGGAAGACTGAAGATGTATAGGAGTCACCGCTGCGACGCGGGAGTGTTTTTCAAAACTACCCCCACTTGGTTGATTGTAGAAATCTAAGGCGCGTTCACACTAGACCTACACACTACACTGACGGTGTCATGACACTTGGATTTATGTACACATCGCGAACACCTAGTTGCAATCACTGGATTCCAAGTCGCCGAGAGATTGAAACTGTCTTCGCGGTTGAAATTTGGATGGTTTTTTTTCACCAAAATTGTACGGATTACCTAAGATTCATAAAGCCGAGGTTCCTTTGCGACCTATAGTGAGTCAAATTGATTCGCCGACGTACAGGTTGGCCAGACATATAGCTGAAATATTGCAGCCACATATAGGAAACACCTCATCCTTCGTCAAGGATTCCCGGTATTTTGTCGCCATTGTTAAGGACATAAGGTTGGAACCAGAAGACATAATGGTAAGCTTTGATGTCGAGTCACTGTTTACCAACGTTTCGTTAAAAGACTGTCTTGATGTGGCCAGACAGATGCTGGGTGATCTCGAATTACCAGACCAATATGGGAAACTTTTGGAACATTGTTTGGACGGAAACTTCTTTTTGTACCAGGGTCAGTACTATCTTCAGATCGATGGTGTCGCTATGGGTAGTCCGGTGGCCCCAGCACTTGCCAACATCTGGATGGAATATTTCGAACAGCTGATCGACAGTGCGGCCTGTGGTATAAAACTATGGAAGAGGTACGTGGACGACATTTTCTGTATCCTGGACAGAAGGATCCGAAGTGCTAACGAGGTGAATGAATATCTCAACTCGATTCATCCTCGGATTAAGTTCACCTATGAGCTGGAGGAGAACAGGACGTTGGCATTTTTGGACGTAAAGGTAATGGCGAGACCTGATGGAACGTTGGCTCACACTGTATACCGGAAACCGACTCACACAGACAGATACTTAAACGCTGCATCACATCACCATCCTGCTTATTTTCAGTCAGTAGTCTCCACAATAACACGCAGAGCTCATGACCTCTGTGACCCTGATCATCTACAGAATGAGCTACAGCATGTCCAGGAGGTACTAAATATGAATGGCTACAGAACACGGAGATTGCATGCTAAGCACACTGGAATTAAACACGCCGAGGCGATCAGACAACCGGCTTTTCTACCTTATGTAAAAGGGGTGACGGATAAGATTGCAAACCTACTCAGACGGTTTTCAATAAAACCGATATACACACCTCTTACAACAATGACCAAGCAGCTGCGGACACCAAAGGACGTAATTCCATTGCAGAATCGAGGTGTCTATAAAATCGACTGTAGCTGCGGTCTTTCCTACATAGGTCAGACAAAAACGACAATCGCCGAACGCATGAAGGAACACATAGTAGCTGTGAAGAACCGCCAGATAAATAAGTCTGCTGTAGCAGAACACTTAGTTGATTCGGGGCCCAATCACTGGATCGAACTTCATGACCCCAAGGTTATTTCTTCTGAGCCTCATTATTTCAAGAGGATTATACGGGAAGCGATTGAAATTAAAAAACATCCAAATTTCAACCGTGAAGACGGATTCAATCTCTCGGCGGCTTGGAATCCAGTGTTTGCAACTAGGTAAATCCAAGTGTCATGACACCGTCAGTGTAGTGTGTAGGTCTAGTGTGAACGCGCCTTAGATTTCTACAATCAACCAAGTGGGGGTAGTTTTGAAAAACACTCCCGCGTCGCAGCGGTGACTCCTATACATCTTCAGCCTTCCCGTGACCACAGGCTGTGCAACCAGTCTGAAACGTCGGGACATAGTGAGTACTTAGTTTATAATATCTAGGTTTACTCATTAAATAGATAATTACCGCGAAAAAACCCGATTCAAATCAAATAAAATATGTGTTCGAATCGCGAAAGTTTAAAAAAGTCTAAAATAAACTGAGTAATTAAAGCCTGAAAAGTCTACAATTTAGATCGGTTTCACTGACAGAAGTTTATAATAACGCAATTTATTTATTTTTATTTATTTGAAACTTGAATGTGCACATAAAATTACATATACATTTAACCATATGAGCATTTTTTGTCCTATGAACAATATGACCATTTCTTGCCATATGAACCATATGAGCATTTTTTTAAAACAACAGCAATGACGAAATAGGAGAATTTATTGATTAAGGGCTTTGTAAAAGCTGTGCATTTATTAAATTGAAATTAACAACTTCGAATATTAATACACTTATCAGAGTCAAAAAACAGACAATATTGAAAAAAGTTAAAAAGTGGATAATATGTACAAAAATGTTAAAAATCATGCCGTTGTACCGTTGATGAAAAGGGAACGAGACCAAATTAAGGAAGGGTAAAATTAGGGAATTACTATAGAAGTGATTCTTTTAGACGGCCATTGAAAACATTTATGGTGACGAAATCCTGGTGTAATGGGACAGTTGTATCTAAAATTTTGCAGCTTAGATAGGGAAGGAATTTTCGTAAAGATAAGGACTTTTGGAAAAAATGAGACTAGCTGATTGTAAATTTGGATTGCTCAAAATATTATAAAGGAGTTTAAGCATACGTACATTGCGTTAATCACAGACTTCATGTTCCCTTAGTATTTTTTTTAAACACTGTTCATATTTTTGCAAATAAAAAGTCAAAAATGCAAAAATTTTAAGTGTTCCATTTCTTTAAGACAATCCTTAGTAAGGTCTGGGTAAAATACATTTTCATGCGTAAGTATTGGAAGTACGAGTGTTTGACAAAAGCGAGGTTTCGATTTAACACCTATAACATTTTGAAAGAATTTGAGAATATATTCCATATTCTGCGGCAGATATGATGATCGATGGTGAGATCGTTAGCTAAGATTTTGCATTCTTGCATAATTCCACTGAGGTTACGAAGTAAGAGGTACTTTCATTTATAGCTCACGGATTCTTATTTAGTTACGTTATTTTAAAAATAATTAATTAGGTAGGTCGAAAAGAAAGGAAGAGTAAAAATATTATAAGTTATAAAATTAGTAGAATATTTCCTGAGATCTTTCCATTAATTTATCTTTATAATGTCTACACAAAAAATAAAAATACGCGATAAATTACCAACCTATAAACATCATGGTGTCATTATAGAATAAGTAACATTTTCTACTTATCTTTCTTATGTAAAGCATAGGAAAATTTGATGACAGAAACTTACCCAATTTTTAGGGTTTCATCCCTGAAAATGAAAAAAGAAACGGAACCCTTCTAGTATCACCTAGTTTACCGTCTATTTCCACAGAAAAGTCCTGAGATTACAAGTGAGATTACAATTATTGGCATATACAAAGTCGTATAGCCTTACACTGCTGGAAATATTTCAATCGGCATAATCGAACTTTATAGTATAATTAAAGGGAAAAATCCAAAATATCTAATTCTATGTATTTGAACAGCAGATACTAGCAAATATAAATTTTTACAATTAATTTGTTTTTACGCCTTTAAATATATATAGAGTAAGCAATACACTTACGTTGTAAAGAATGTTTAATTGTAAATAGTTTAATTACAAATAATATACACGAAATGTGTATAGTACCCACGTAGTGCGAGGTCTGCTTGTGCTAGGCAGGTTATTTTATATTTAAATCGCACCATAATAGACCTTTATTCACGGTGAGCAGCTGAAGATTATGAAAGAAAAATATTCATTTAGTAACATTTGTAAAATTATAATTCAATAATATATATCCAGAGATCTCTTATTTATAGTAATTGGTCAAGGTTATAATTTACTACAAGGAGACGAATTTACAAATATACAAATATTTACTTTAGACAGCTAAGTATATGACTTCCTCTTTGTACTTCCCCGTGGTTGGGTAATAAATTTAATGACTGGAAAGAGCAGAAAGCAAAATTAATCGAATGCAATGACCCAGAACAGCAAGATGTGATTATTTTACATACGAAATTAACTAAATGATTCATAGTCCAATTCATAGGCCCTGAGTACAATTGATAAAGTTTTTAGTATTTGAAGTGTCATAGTGACTTTCCCTTAAGAACAATTTTTATAGCAAAATTGCTATTTTTTACATAGTTTTGCTAATTTGATTTTTAACACACTTTTATCCATTTTATTTACATATATGTAACAATATAACTTTAATTTAAATTTTCATCCACTTTTTGATATTTAAATGATTTAAAATTTGGCACACGTATCAAGAATTGATGACAATATAATAATAAAAGAAATAATATTTAAAAAAAAACTAAATTTAATGGTAAGCAAACATTGGCGATAAATTTGTTTTAGTCGTCAAAATGGTTTATTTATTTCAGATGGTTAATCGTAACTCCATTCGAATTTTCAGTTATTTATTATCCATAGAAGTGAAGATAATTAAGAACGGGAAATAGTGGCAAACATCTAAAACAACTAATAAGTGAGGCAGGTTTTTTCCTATTCATTTTTAAAGGAACCATAGTTTCTTCTAATAAAACACGTTTTTTTATTTTACTATTCAACCACTGAAGGTAAACGCGATATTACTAATGTACATCTACAAAAAGCGATACATTTATGATTTTGGGTTTTGGTGAATGTGTAAATGTTTAGTAAAAAATATTTAATTTTTTTCTAAAGATAAGTTTTGATGTCATAGCATTTGATCCCCATATATTATCACGGTAACGTTATTCCCCGAAGAGGAACAATCTTATTCGAAAACTTTGTTAGCAAAATTTAGCGAACAAAAACATACATTCAATTAAGCAGTCAAAAGTACGTAGGCGCCTCACGTTTACCAATTAAAGTTTTGTGGGTATCCTTCATTAAATATGACGCAATTTATCCCTAATAATTTCACCTGAAAATCAATCCAATTTCTACTATCATAGATTTTTTGTCGCATTTTTCAAAAACACTTCATTGAGGAAATGGGGTGAGGGGCAAGGGAGTTGATATTTTACACATAAATTTAAAGCTTAATAATTCACTAACGGGGCAAACAATGAAAAATGGTTATGAAATTCTCATTACCTCCTCAATGAAGTTCAACTTAATGGTGTAAACGAACATTAAATATTTATTTCTTAATATTTTTCCTTATGAAATGAGATATCTCTTATGTCGTCACCCTTGTCTATTGTAGTCACCGTGGCGTGTTGAGTTGGTCGCAAAGCGTAAGGCCTTTGACAGCTCGGCGCATCGCGGGGTCTCGGGTTCGATTCCTGGCCGTTCATCGAGTGGGGTTGCAATGGTGTTCTGGTTGGCTGTAAGAGATTGCTTTCGAAGCAATAAGTCCAGCATATGTATTAATTGTATACATTAAAATACGTAAGTAAGTACGTAGGTGTATTAGGCATATATTTACAAAATGTCACGCACATGGGTCGAAAACTACAGAAATTATGCAATTGTTAAGACTGATATATACAGACAGACGGACAGACATAAAAAATATATAGATTTCGTTTTTGCCGTTTGGATATTGAACTCAACAAGTTACAGCTTGCTTTCGTTATTGGAATTGGAATAATTCAGTTTAAATTTAATCAATTAAAAAGTTTTATTAATAGGAAATGTTCTCTGTCGCTTAACACTGTAAACGACTAAATATGACGGTTATATTAATAAAGAAAAAAAATTGTTTCCTTATCCACTAAACAGAATCGAATTCTCACACGTCGCTGCTTCATTCTCAGGGCATTGAACTTAGGTTTCGAGAATACTGCAGACATTTCAAACATTTAACTCGTAATCTGCAATATAATTTCGAGGGTCGCAACCCTTTTTCCCGAGTTAATCCTTTTTGCTAACCTATCATCTGTTTTGTACATTTATCTTCCTATCTCAGTGCTTAGCTTCGATATTTTCGGGCTGTCTTAGCAGTCTGCCGCTAGTTAAGTGAATGTGTTAATATTGCGGAATGGTTATCGGGGTGTAATTAAACGGCTGTTTGACTTTGAAAACTTTTGTTTCGTTAATGGGTGGTAAGTTATGCTCATTTATAAGATCTTATCACTTACTCTTATTGTTGAAAATAAAGTAAAATATTTAATTTGATAAGTAGTTAATGTCTTTTTTATTTTGAATGATAATTTGGAGCATAATTTTTTGGTGGTGAAAAGGCAAATAAGTGCGAGTAAAAATTGGTAGCAGTTCAGCACCATTAATATATTTGAATCTTTTAGTTTTACATAAGATGCAGCACGAATTATTATCAAGATTTTAGTTGTCTCATATAATTAAATCGTCCATCCGCGTGCATTTTTTTATAAAAGCAGCGGAATTTGCACCTAGATTTTGGCTCCGAAAAAAATTAACAAAATATTTCAAATAAATGTTTCGCTACCTGTACGCATGTTTTGGTACTGGGGGTTATATTCAGTAATTACGCAATTTTGAAATTATGGACTTACAGACTGATTTTGAACTTTCCATAAATTCGTAACTCAAACGTAAAATTTCGTAATTGAGTAAGTATGTATCTTTACTCAAACAATAACAATGACATAATGATCGACTGCCGATTGACATTATATAAAATGCTGTCTGTCTTTAATAACTAGTTGCGTTGCGGTAATTTCCCCTGATTTATTTTAGACTTGGATAGTTCAAACAAGACACGACGAATATTGAGCGATTTTTAGTCTTTTAAAGTAAAGAATAGAGCTAACAACCTAACTTCATGGAAACACCGCAAATTGCGAAGCAGCGCGGGTAAGTTTCTTTGGGGAAGTCAGTTAGTAATTGATATTTTCATATCTAAAAATTCATTTATCTTCACAATTTAAAGTATTGATAGAGTGATTCTTCAATTTTACTCTAGTATTTTGCAAAGACTCATTTAATATGTGGACACAGCATAAAAGTAAAGCCAAGTTCCTTTTGCGCGTATCGCATATTCTATTGTATCAAATGGATTTCGACGTTAAAGTTTATAACCAAATAAGAAGAGGAAATATACTTGGGAATAGATAAGGATAGTTTTCGGTATTTCAATTGGTATTATTTGGTATTATTATTTCGGTATTTCAGAAAATATTAGCCCGAAATACCTGTTTGTTTGGTTGTAAAAATTATTTATATGAAATCAAAGATTATTTACATAAAACCGCAACCAGTTTCAATAAAATAGATATGAATTATTATCTCAATACTTAGAAGACGCAAGTGGAAGCACAAAGATAATAGTATCAAGTAACATGTATATTAAATGCTAAAGATTGCCAAGAAGATAAATATTATATACATAAGAGTTTTTGTATGAACTGTGAAACTCCAAAAAAAGACGAAGTTAAATATTTGCTTTGCAACTAACGTACATATAGATATATGTACGAGCAGAACAGGCAATACCAAATTTATGTAGATACATACTTATGCATATATAAACATTTAAGAATACACTTCATTTCCACTAATTTATAGTCAACTAATATTAAAATATTTTTATACAATATAAATATATTGTATTGCGTGTGTTTAGAAGACGTAAAAATATGGCAAATATCTCGAAGAGTAAGAAATTT